>OX463238.1:73008940-73608940 GCA_949820135.1 Sylvilagus floridanus
ATATCTGAATTTAAGAACTAAAACTATATGCAGGTATTTCAAAAAGTTTATGGGGAAATGAAATTAAAAGATAAGGCTATTTAGGTGCAAAAATGAAACTCTTAGAAGAAAACATGGGGGTAAATCTTTGTGACCTTGGATTTGGCAATGATCTCTATAATATGATACCAAAGGCACAAACAAAATGAAGAAAAATAAATTGGATTTCATCAAAATTACAAGCTCATGTGTTTCAAAGAATACTGTCAAGAAAGTGAAAAGGGGGCCAGCTTTGTGGCATAATGGATAAAAATGCCACCTGTCACACCAACATCCTACAAGGTCCCAGTTTGAGTCCTGGCTGCTCCACTTCTGATTCAGCTTCCTGCTATGGCCTGGGAAAGGCAGCAGAAGATGGCTCAAATGTTTGTGCCCATGCCGCCCACATGGGAGATCCAGATGAAGCTCCTGGCTCTGGGCTTTGGCCTGGTTCAGTCCTGGCCATTGGGGAGTGAGCCAGTAGATGGAATATCTCTCTCTTTCTCTCCCTCTATGTCTGTAACTCTGACTTCCAAATGAGTAAATAAATATTTTCAAAAAATAAAGTGAAAAGAACAACCCACAAAATGAGATAAAATATTTGCAAATCATGCATATGATAAAGGAATTATACTAAAATATATTGAGAATGTTTACAACTAAGTAATAGCAATATAATTCAATGTTAAAAGGGCAAAGGATGTGAATAAATTTTTTTTTCGAAAAACTTATACAAATGGCTAATAAGCACAATGAAAGATGCTTGACTCTCGTAGTCCTTAGGGAGGTGTAAATGAAAACTACCGTGAAATACCACTTCATATTCACTGGGATGGCTATAGTTAAAAGAAAGATAATAACAAGCATTGGTGAGAATGTGGAGATACTAGAACCCACATAAGGTGCTGGTAAGAATGTAAAATGGTTGTCACTTTTGAAACAAGCTGTCAGTGTGACTCAATAATTCTACTGCTAGTACCTATTGAAGACGTATATCAGCTCAAACATTGGAAGTGTTTAAGGCAGTTTTTTTAAACAGTGCCTTTAAATGTTTTTAAGTTTTAAGTGTTTTCAAGTGTTTAAGGCAGAATTATTCATAAAGACAAAGGGTGGAGACAACCCACAGATCCATTAACCAATCAATAAACAAATGGCAACTAATATTACCATAAAAAATAATGAAATACCAGCAAGAGCTACAACTGGATAAGCCTGGGAGTATACTGCTACGTGAAAGAAGTCAGTCTCAAAAATCACATAGCATGTATGATTCCATTTATATGAAACGCCCAGAATAAATCTGGAGCTACAGTATAGCTTGGAACTGGGAAGGTGGTAGAAAAGTTTAAAGAGCACAGGTTTCTTTTTAGATGGATGTAAATGATCTAAAATAGTCATGGTGATGCTTGTATAAAGTTGTGACTATCCTAAAAATATCATATCTTACCCTATAAAGCAAGGAATGACATAGTGTGTAAGTTAAATATCAGTAAGACTATTACCAAAATACACGTTTGTTATTGTAAATTCAGACTTGCCTGCAGGGGTAAAGTGCTCTTCATGGAAGACGGAGCACTTGACAAAGAAAAAGGCGCATAGAGTGTTCCACGAGGGGCAAGCGCTCCTGCTGTAGTGGGGAAGGGGACTCAGGAACCGCAGAGAACAGGCGACCACTCAGAACTCCTAACAGACCTGCAGCTCTGGAGCTCCCGCCCCATTCTGATGACCTGAAAGATACAAAATATATGTCTGTACTTTTTTAGCTGCAAATCTTTAAAATCAAGAGTCCAGTAAACATACAACAGTGGGTTCAGAGACCAGGTTCTGCAATGAGAATACCTACTTATAGTTCACTCCTAGACCACTGTTTTCTAGGTTGACGAATGTCTTCCAAAACCAAGTTAAACTTCTGTGTCTCCATCTCTCCATCTATAATTGTACTGTTCAATACGGAAGCCCCTAACCACATGTGGCTGTTGAGCACTCGAGGTGTGACTAATCTGAAATGAAAGACATCATAGTTTGAGGATCCAATCTTTCCCCAAAAGTAAAATATCTTGTTAATAATTTATATTTATTACATATTGATATAATACTTTGAGTATATAGAGTTAATGAAAATATTATTGTAATGCATTTCACCTCTTTCTGTTTTTTTTTTTTAAGATTTTTTATTTTATTTATTTGAAAGACGAAGTTAACAGAGAGAGGTAGGGACAGAGAGAGAGGTCTTCCATCTGCTGGTTCACTCCCCAGCTGGCCTCAACAGCTGGAGCTGTGCCATCCAAAGCCAGGAGCCAGGAGCCTCCTCTGGGTCTCCCACGTGGGGCAGGGGCCCAAGGACTTGGGCCATCTTCTACTGCTTTCCCAGGTCATTGCAGAGAGCTGGATTGGAAGAGGAGCAGCCAAGACTAGAACCAACATCCACATGGGATGCCAGCGCTTTAGGCCAGGGTTTTAACCTGCTGCACCACAGTGCCAGCCCTGAGTGTTTACTTTTTTAAAAAAGATTTATATGTTTATTTGAAAGGCAGAGTTACAGAGAGGCAGAAAGAGAGGAGAGACTGAGACCAAGACTGAGACAGAAAGAGGTCAGTCGTTCATCTGCTAATTCACTCCCTAAATGGCTGCAACAGCCAGAGCTGGGCCGACCTAATGCCACAAGCCAGAAACTTCTTCCTGGTCTCCCACGAGAGTGCAGGGGCCCAAGGACTTGGGCCATCTTCTACTGCTTTATCAGGCCATAGCAGAGAGTTGAATCGGAAGTGGAGCAGCTGGGACTTGAACTGGCACCCATATGGGATGCTGGCTTTGCAGGCGGTGGCTTTACCACTAAGCCACAGTACTGGCCCTTCTGTTTACTTTTTTACTATAGGTAGTAGACATCTAAAATCATTTACTTGGCTCACACGCTTTCTCTTGGACAATGCTGGTCTATTATATGAAAATCACAATATTACCTGTTAAATATCCTTGTTGTGAGGATTAAACAAGTTAAAATTTGGATCATGCTTTAAAAAACCTGGTGTATAATAAGCACTAAAAAAAAGTGAGCTTTCATACTTACATGGAAGTGATCAAGTTCAGAGAAGCAGGGGGCGGCTTGTCATTGGGCAGTACTGCGATAGGAGATGGGGAGGGACAGTGACACCTCCCAGAAGAAAAGAAACCAGGCTATCACCTACAGCTCCGGGCAGGAGTTGATGCCTTACATAAAGGAACTGGGTGGGTCCCAGAGATGTCTGCAGCCTGTCTGGGCCCTGGGATTGCTATCAGCGAAGTGGTCAGATTTGGAAGATCGCAGGTGAGGTTTAGAGCGGTTTTTGGCCACAGTGTCTTATTTCCAGATGTGGAATATCCCTCCGTCCCTCCCAATGAGGGAGGGACCTCATTTATCTAGAAAGGTGTTACTGGGAGGGCACTTGGTGCAGCAGTTAAGATGCTGCTTAGGACACTGACATTGCACATTGGAGGGCCTGGCTGGGAGTCCTGACTCCACTTCTGATAGGAGCTTCTTGTGAATGTACAACCTAGCAGGCAGCAGGTGATGGTTTATAGTTAGGTCCTTGCCACCCATGTGGGAGGCCTGGATTGAGGTCCAGGCTCCTGGCTTCCTCCAAATGCAGTTGCAGAATTTGGGGAATGAGCCCACAGATGGGGGGTTCTATCTGGCTGGCTGCTTATCTCGCTGCCTTTAAAATAAATAAAAAGTAAATAAGTAAAATTTTACAAATAAAATAAAAAGGAGTGACTGTCTTGGCTCCCAGTTTCTCATTTCTTTGCAGCATGCTAGCAATGCTGTCCATTCTCCAATGGGCAGCAGAAATTTGACTCAGCCAGCTAGGTGAGCGTGTGGGAAGTGGTGAAGTACGAACGTTTGGGACACTCCAGTTGTCACTTCTAAGGAAATTCTCATGCTGCATTGTAGAGGGGCAGCTGTGACTGGTTAAACACCCCAGAGCTGAAGTTGCTCAGCTCCCCCGTCTTCCGCTCATGCCTTAGACCTCCTTGCCTTCCTTGCACACTGGTGTCTTCACAGAGTGCTTCCTCTAAGGCAGCTGCTGCCACCCACCATGCTCCACCCGCCCCTCAGCGTCTGATCCTTTCTCCTCTTTCAGTAGCACAGCACTCAGGAGCTATCAAAGTGTGGTGTTAGCTTGTTCTCAAAATCAAAGGTCCGTAAGAGGGCCTGGTTGCTGCTATTTTCAGTGGCCCATTTTCCCAAGGGCTCTGGCCTCCCAAGTCTGCTCTGTGTTGCTACCGATGTTTCATTGTGTTATGTCTGAGCTCAGAAAGTGGCAGTGCTATGGTTTGAATGTGTCCTAGAAATGGAAATCCCCAAATTCATGTTACTCGTATTTGGAGGTAGGGCCTTAGGGAGGTCATTAGGATTCAATGAGGTCATGAGGGTGCAGGCTTCAAGGTGGTATTAGCTATTTTTGTAAAGGTTTATTTATTTATTTGAAAAGCAGAGTTACAGAGAGGCAGAGAGAGAGAGAGAGAGAGAGAGAGAGAGAGAGAAGTCTTCCATTTGCTGGTTCACTCCCTTAAGTGGCCACAACGGCTGGAGCTGGGCCAATCCAAAGCCAAGAGCCTGGAGCTTCTTCTAGGTCTCCCACTTAGGCCATCGTCCACTGCTTTTGCAGGTACATTAACAGGGAGCTGGATAGGAAGTGGAGCAGCCAAGACTAGAACTGGCACCCACATGGGATGCAGGCACTACAGCCAGTGGCTTTACCTGCTAGGCCACAGCGCTGGCCCTATATGCTGACTTTTTAAAAAAATATATTTCTTTTATTTATTTGAAAGATAGAGTTACATAGAGAGAAGTCTTCCATCTGCTGGTTCACTCTCCAGATGACCACAATGACCAGAGCTGTGCTGATCCGAAGCCAGGAGCCAGGAGCTTCTTCCGGGTCTCCTATGTGGTTGCAGGGGCCCAAGGACTTGGGCCATCTTCTACTGCTTTCCCAGGCCATAGCAGAGAGCTGGATCAGAAGTGGAGCAGCCAGGACTAGAACCGGCACCCATATGGGATGCCAGCGCTTCAGGTCAGGGCTTTAACCCACTGCGCCACAGCACTGCCCCCCCCCATATGCTGACTTTTAAGAAGAGGAAGACTCAAGCTGGTAAGCTTGCCCTCACAACATGAAGCAAGCTGCCACGTTATAAAACAGCCAGGAGGCCCTCACTACATGCAGCGCCATGTTCTTGCACATTCCAACCTCTAGAACCACAAGCTAAATAAACTTGTCTTCTTCAAAATCAACAAGACTGTGGTCTTCACTGTAGCAACATAAGATAGACTAATATAGCAAGGAGCAGAGGAATGTGGTGTTTGAAGTAATGAAAGACCAAAGGAATCCAGTAAGATTTCCACATTTTAATTTCATCACACTTCATTTTTCAATTTACAAACTATAGTTGAACTAGCAAAACCTTCGTTTCATGTCTGTGTTTAATGGTCAAATGGGCACCTGTTATTTGGGATTTATCACAATAAATGCACCTGTTTCATTAATAAATATCTGAAAATGTTCATTGTGGCTCTTATAATTCATGCAAATAGAGGCATTCTTCTCTTGAATTCACATTTTAGAAACCCAAACCCACCGATTTGTGGAAGCAATATTCTCTCACTCATTGTGGATATTGTGCAGATTGTGGTCAAACAGACCAAAGTTTCCAGCATAAAACAGCAGAGACAAAGCGGTGGATGAAAGAAGACACCCTATCTTGATAAAGGACAGTGCACCGCATTACAGTCTCAACAAGACATAGTATAAGAGGTATCAAATGGAGTTTCTGAAATCAGTGTTTCTTATTCCCAAGTGCTAAGTCCAATGTTGTTGCAGGATGGAGGTAGAGGGCAACTTCATTGTGGTCAGCAGCAGGGCGAGGGGTGGGGTGTCTTCTATCTTAACGATAACAGTAAACTAAGAGTAACAGGAGACACAGACAGTAATTCCTGAACTCCCTACCAAACGTCTTGTGGAAGTCTCGTCCCTTCTCTCTCCCTCTACCCTTGAAAAGAAGGAGAGGGAGAGGGAGGAGAAACCAATGGCTTCTCTTTTTCCCTGATTAGGCAACACATTTGGTAGAAAGGAAGCCATGCTTAAGGTTTTGTCAAGGGTTTCATATACATTTGATTGAGAATTACAGAACAAAATTGAGTTCTTCTGAGTGTCTGGGATTTAATTTCTGTTTTTAACAAATGCCAGTTTCCTCTTAGACCAGAACCAGTCTCACTGTGCCAAGTGGGATTTGAGAGAGGTACCAGAAAGCTAAGAACATTGCTCAAAGTGTCCCATGATGATGGACAGTGACACTGTGGATGGTACGCTGAATGGACTGAGATTGGATCAATCGAAGCATCTGATAGCTTTCTACAAAACTCTTAAATACAGGTAAACATGTAAACACTGTGCTCTCAGGGAGCAAGGACGCAGGCATGTCACGTCGTATCCCTTCTGGGGAAACAAATTCAAGTGAAACGTCACTGGGCAGCTTCAAAACCATCCTCCGGAAGTGGTCTCCGGCTGAGGAGCAAACACCGCCTTGCACATGTCCGAGTTCTCCTGGTGGAGCGGGAATTCGCATCCGGCCAGCACACTCTCTTTTCTTTTCCGGGAGATGTAACCTCTGCCAGTGGCCAGCCTTTCATACTTTGTCTCGAATCGCCTGCGTGACAACAGCAAGGATAACACAATTACACACATGAAAGTCACCGCCGCACCTGTCCCAGCCAAGTTAGTGCAGAGGCACTCACAGCCTGTGTTCCAGAGCAATTTGAGAAAGGACGTGAGGGCCAGAGACCACACTGCAGCTTCCTTCCCACCAGGGAGGTGGTTTTCTCTCCCTTTTCCTATTATACCACCTCTGTACTTCAACTGTCGGGCATGTGGGAGAACTGCCATACTGAATTCCTTTCAGTTCTTTGGAGATGCTGTTAAGCTGTGCAGGCCTTGCTATGTCTCCCACCCCTCATTCCAGAAGCCCCACCCTGGGAGCACTCCCCTTTTGAGTAAGTAGCAAGCCCAGCCAGATTAGGCTGAGAATGCCAACAAGGAAATGTTGCCAGAGCTCTGGTCCTAGCGCAATGTGGAACAGAACCAGTCAGCCATGTGGCTGGGTTGATGGCCACTTCGTTTTGACCACTGGGCAGTTGATTTTATTTCTTAATGCATTTATGGAAATTTGTTCCAGACATAAACGAATCTAGATTAGTGACACTGACTACTGTCATTATATTCCACAACCTGTTACTCTGTTAAAATATAACCTGCTCATATGAGGGAACTTTAAAAATATGCATTATCTTTTAATTCCAATTTTGCATGAACGTTTTTGAAGTATTCTTGTATTTGTACTCATATCACTGATGTATTTTATATGGATCATGACATGTCAGTGAAGTAAAAAAAAAAGTTCTTAATTCTGGCTTATTTATCAAAGGAGATGATGAAGGTGTGGCTTGATATTTTAAGTATATAAATTACCTTTATGGTTAGACAGCACTTGCCAAGGCGACATTAACCATTACTAAAAAGTCTTTGCTACCTAAATCCAAAGCATTCTAGTTGCCTAGTTGTTAAAAAGAACAATTACAAGATTCAAAGGACACATAGCAAATGAGAACTGGGCTCTAGATGGAAGAGATGCTGGGAAGTTAGATGCAGAATTACACATTTGGTTTCTAACACACTAAGCATTCTGCTAAAGCATTGTTTTAAAAATTCAAGTTTGAGCCAAACCTTACTGTTATATAGAATGCCTAAGCACTGTGAATTCATTTGGCCCATTAAACAATGGTGAACGGATTCCTGGGTGTTTTGTTTAGAATTTTCTGTCCAGGAGGCAATCGTGAAGAGACCAGATAATTAATGTGCACCTGGTATTTTAGCTCAAACTATCTGGAAATTCCTGCATTAATCAAATCCCTTTGTTTCCTTGATAAGTTCTTATTGGATTAGAATATGATACTATCTCCAGAAGCAAATGAACTAGTCATTAGATTTTCTTGGTATCCTAAGAATTCATTTTTCTTAATGTTATCAATGATTTTTACTACTTTTAGGAAAAATCATCATTTACAAGGTTTATTCTGTTTCATTTTAGTTCTGAAATTGAATGACCAAAACTCAATACAAGTTCCCAGGGAAGTGAGGATGACTCTGGAACACTCCATAAACCCCTGTATCTTACCGGAAGGGAGCTTCATACTTGTCCATCTGCATGCAAACCAAGAATGGGTACTGAGAAAACTGCACTGTGGAGATGAACTCCAGGCCTGCCTCTGTTTCTGTGCTCATCTCCAGGCCGGCTTTCACAAATGAGGAGTCCACTGTGATGTCCCCAGTTATTACCACAGCCACCCTAAAGATTCGAGGTTAACACAGAAACAAAAAACACCTGTAAACATCACACTCAACTGAGTCAGACTAACAAATGTAACTCCATAAGGTCTGAACTCAAGATTCTGACAACTGCAAGGAAACATTTCAGGACCTCAGACACGACTCAAATGTACATAGAATTCTGCTGGACTGGTTAGTCCCAGCGACTGGGAGTGAAGTCAGCCAGTCCCCTGAGCCCGCCAGACGTGCAAATCTGTTTGCATCAGCTACTACACTGCTTGGTATGAGCACACCAAGGACTAAAATGAAGCACAACCTGGAACCCAGTCCTCTCCTCAGTCAGAAATATCTGACTTCTGTTAAAAGGAAGTCTAAATTCACCAAGAAGACATCTGGTGATTATAAAAATTTTTTTGTTAACTATCTCTCTGTTGGCTTCAATGTAGATATATCAATTACTATCCTCAAAGGGTCTCTAGAGGCATAGGTATGTGGCTGTCAGATATTTAAAAAATATATTGTGCTCCAAAGAGCCATTCTTGCAGTGGCCAGAAGTGGGCTCTCCAGTGACCGTCCAGAGAAGGAGATGGACTAGAGTGGCCAGGGAATATGGCTTGGATGGTAATGAAGAGGATCAACAACCCCAGGATTGCTCTAACTTAATAATAAACTTGATATTTAACTGCCGAAAATCACTGCCACAGTCAATCAGAGCCACGTAACCAAACTGTTTAAAGGGGGTACTAACTCTTCTGGGCAAATTGAAGCCCCTGCTGTGCTGCTGACAGTGTGAGAGTAGGTCAGAGGTTGTGCAGGTGCAGAATCCCTTCCATTACATTCTGATGTCTTGTACTCAGCAAAGGCTTAAGGAAAACAAAACAAACAAGCAAATACAGATGTAAACACACACATATAAATGAATGAATGAATGAGCATGTGAAAATGGGAAGATAAATTGGCAACAATGGTGATACTGGTAGGGATATGGTGTCCTTTTCTAAAAATCTAGACTTTTTATTGTTGTTGTTACTGCTGTTGGTTTTTCTCTGCAAATAATTCAATTGACTTTAATTTGAAGAAATTTCAGTTTATAAAACACTTCAGAAAGAGGAAAAAGATGATTGATACAAAGGGAAACCCTAAATTATATTTCTAGGTTCTCTGACGGCCAGTTCTGTTTCTCATTCTTGATTCCTTTGGGCAACAATGTGTGGTGTTACTCTTCACAGTACATAGGTCAACTCTGGTTGCTCTCAGTTGCTTCAGTCAGAGTTCAAATTACATTTAAAAATTTAATTTTATTCCTCTTATCTCACTCCTGCCCACCACATTTTTAAATATTCAAAATGGTAAAAAATAAATTGCATTTCTGGCTCTTGAATTCCATAGAAAACAGAATGTTAACTACAACATTGGTTCGTGGACATTGCTTTATGCTTGAAACACAACACTTTGATTGGGTCTCATAGGCAGATTAGAAAAACTAAAGGATTTGGGAAAAAAGAAAGTGGATGAAAACACAAGTGTTCTCATAGTTAATACTTAGATTCTGCACAAAAGGGACCATCTCGTAATTTTTATCCCTGAAGACAGCAAAAGAGGAAAAGTTTTAAACCCCAACAAGAGTGACATACTGAAAAGTTTGCATCAAAGTAAAATTCTTAGCAGCACTGTCAACTAGTACAGCAGATTAAAGGATAAACTCCTCCACGGGACACAAGGGAGTCTTTCTTTCTTTCTTTTACATTTTTAAGCTTTCATTCAGTGAGCAAAATGCAAAGGAGAGTGAGGCCCTTATCTAAAAGAGAGGGGTAAATCTGGATTCATACCGAGGACCAGGAACCAGCCTTGTGGAGGAGCATCTAGGCCAGGAAGCATGGGGTGGGTGGCCTGAAGGTCACGTGCCCTGGAGGTGCAGGGCTGCAGCCAGCCCCATACTGGCAGAAGGCCAAGGAAAAAAGGGTGGTCTTTCTTTAAAGATTTGTTTTATTTGCTTGAAAGACGGAGTTACAGAGAAGGACAGAGAGAGAGAGAAAGAGAGAGAAAGAGAGGAGCTGAGCTGATCTGAAACCAGGAGCTTCTTCTAGGTCTCCCACATGGGTACAGGGGCCCAAGGATTTGGGCCATCTTCCAATGCTTCCCAGGTGCATTAGCAGGGAGCAGCAGGGACTCAAACTGGTGCCCATATGGGATGCCAGCACAGCAGGCTTGGGTTTTAACCCGCTATGCCACAGCACCAGTCCCTATAGGGGTCTTTCAAAGCAGGAAGGTTCTTGACTGAGTCTTACTGAACCTTAATACTGACCTGCTCAGAAGCAACTGTGGAAAGGACGACTTCCCACAGCCACTCCCAACTCTATTATTTAGTGATGACAAGTAGCATTGATTTTGAAAAGTCAGAAGGTTAAACAATTCCCAAAACATATCTCTGCAATTCTTTGCGTAGAGCATTACACATACTGTGCTTACCGGTTTTTCACTCGAGTTTTAGACTCACGATACCACAGACTAAACTCCATTGCACCTGAAATATCGATAGCTAGACCACCCTGGACCTCTATATTGGCCTTTAGTCCGGATTGCAACTGAAGCTCCTAGAAGCAAAAAACAAACAAGCAAACAAATATATATATATATATGAATAAGTACAATGTACTTAAACCCCTTTCCAAAGTAACATTCTACCCCAGTCTTGATGCCATTTGAGTCCTGTGTACATTGGAGTCTTTCTCTAAGCTTGGAAGCATGTTATTCTAATCTTGATCACTAGAAGTAGTCTCTGCTGATTTGCTAATTTAATTAGTCACTTAAAAATACTAGAGAAGTGAAGCAACAATTGAGAAGGGTGTTTTCTTTCAATCAGCGCCTCCTGTTGGGAGGGGCCCCAGTCCTCAGAATGTGGTCCTGCAGGGAGCAGCTGCTGCATCACTGAGAAACTGGTTAAAATGCACTCTCAGGTCCCCTTTACCCACCAAATTAGCAACCGAGAGCAGGGCTTTGTGTGATTCTGCTGCACCTAACTTTGAGAGCCACTGGACAAGGGAAAATGAAAGCATCTTCTTGAGAAATTCAGCTGTGGGTTTTGGGGGGCGGGAAAGGAGTTGGACCAGGTGATCTCTTGAGGTGTGACAGCACTTCTCTAGTAATATGTTGTGTTAAATATAGACAGCTGCACTCTACTGGCAAATAAAAGGCAGGATTAAAAACAACAACAACAGCAACTCAGGGTGCAGCATGCAAGTTCCAGGCATTGCCTGAATCCAGCTAGGAAAGGAAAAGTGAGGCAACTGAGCAAAGCCTAACACCCTGCTGTTTGACGTTTGAAATGACATTGAACTAACAAAATGAACTCAACAATATTTTCCTAGGGACAGTGATCATTTACAAACATGGGCCACCCTGAGCAATTCTGTGGTTGTCTGAAATTCATTGTTTTGTGCTGTTGGTCTGCATTCCACCTTTAATCCTCGCATTTTGCATGTGCATTAGCTGGGGTGGTATTGGCTGAAAACATTTTCAGCTGGATTAGAATCAGATTACCTGGGGACAGTGCTGGATGGAAGTGATAATAATTCTGGGGGAAAAGGCTCACTAAACTTACTTTTGATATTCTTCCAAAGATCCGGAGTTCCTGGTAGCTGGCAGGATAACCACTTCTGTGTAACCGCCCTACTCAGACCAGAGAAATCATGGATGTGCTCAGCATAAATGCTATGATTGTACTTTGTTGCAGTGATTGTATTGATCTTTCTGAATGCTCTCTACTTTCCAAAAATGTGACAGGAAATCTCAAACGACTTGGTTTATGACCAGGTGTGCTCAAAAGGTAGAATAGTGGCATGAAGCTACTGTTAGTCTGAAGGGTACTCTTGGCTGGAAACATGAGATTCTCTTTGCTGTGCTGGGGACATACTAGGAGATAGACCTTTAGATATTCAGAGTTTCATTTGGTCCATAGCAAAATACAGTTGCTATAGGATGCAGGGATTGTTTCATACATCATAACTAATGTGGAGGAGCAAACTTATCCTGAGAAAACCATAATAGTCACACATATGCCTATGAATTAAAAACCAAGATATCAGCGCCACCCCCATGTGCACTATAATTGTATTGTGACTGTTCCCAAATGTACTGTTTTCTGCCCTATCTCAGAAGCATCTGCTTCTTTGTATCTTTTCCTCTCTTCCAAATTTGAAAGTCATAATCTTTTTTTTTTAACTTTTTTTTTTGACAGGCAGAGTGGACAGTGAGAGAGAGAGACAGAGAGAAAGGTCTTCCTTTTTGCCATTGGTTCACCCTCCAATGGCCACCGTGGCTGGTGCAGTGCGGCCGGCACACCGCGCTGATCCAAAGGCAGGAGCCAGGTGTTTCTCCTGGTCTCCCATGGGGTGCATGGCCCAAGCACTTGGGCCATCCTCCACTGCACTCCCAGGCCACAGCAGAGAGTTGGCCTGGAAGAGGGGCAACCGGGACAGAATCTGGCACCCCGACTGGGACTAGAACCTGGTATGCTGCAGGCAGAGGATTAGCCTCTTGAGCCGCAGCGCCGGCCTCCAAATTTGAAAGTCATAATCTTCTTAAGGCCACCCAGCCCAGCAGAGTTCTGTGATGTGGACTGTGGCTTTCTCATGGACCATATGTTAGGTGCATGTAAAAACATGGCAAGGACCAGGGAAAAGAACATTTCATGGCTATTAGAGAGTGTGCCATTTGTGGTTAGAGAACATTTCCATTGCAAAGTGGATTTTGAGGACTCCCTTGGGTTTGTGGGAAGATTCCATTTTGTTCATCCAAACAGGCCATGGAAGGAATCTTATGTGCAAAGAGGAATTTTCTTGGATATCCAAATAGACCACTGATCCCCTTCAGAAATATAAATCACTGATTCTTGTATGAGAGGGTCTAAACCACAGCGGGTGGTAGTTCTAATTTTTTCAGAATTTTAAAGTAGGTGGCACTAACAGTTTTTGAGCACTTGCTATGTGCCAAAGTTCTACATTTGGTAATTTATTTAAGCTTCATACCACTTTTCCATGGTAGGCATTATATCTGAAGACTGAAGGGAAAAAAAATCAGGCTGAGGAGTTACATGTGGAGTCAGAATAAAGACTAAGACTATCTCTAAGATGGAGGCTTTTCTACTCCTATATGTGGCTATCACCAACTGAATTTTTTCTTCTAGTGTGCAAGGAATAATGTTCTCAGAAATATTGCACAATAGATATAGCATAGGCTACATCCTTGTTTGACCCAAAGGACATGTTTATTCAAATTCTTACCTGTGAATCAGAACTTTGCATTTGTAGCTAATATGACCTCTATGGTCTCAAAGGTGTTTTTTTAATAGTATGTATATGACACTTTGAAAATTCATCACATTGCTTCCATTTAGGAGAATATATTCTTTACTGTCTAAAGAGAATCCCCTTATTCAACTGACTTTATCAGACAGCCTTCTCTGAAGAGTAATCCAATTAGTCAAAGACAGAGAGAGAGAGAGAGAGAGAGAATAAGCACAGAGTAATTCCATCTGCCCTGGTGGCTGTGACACACTACTCACTGCCAACATTTCCTTCAATGTCAGCACTTGACCTAGAGTGGTATGTGCCTGTGAAGCTAGGATGGCATTACTGTTGTGCTCTGCAGAGCCAGGGGGCCTCACATGGGTTATCTGTATAATAATCTCAGATCTGCCAAATACTCCAACTCGAAACATGCAGACACTGGGTTATGTTTAATAGCTAGGGGACAATATTTCTCATTGAATATGGCTTGTCTTAGATGCACTAGCTTAATGTATAGAAAAGCCTTCAAAATAATCCAGATCAAGTGTTGGTAAATTATGGCCTGAAGGAAAGTCTGGCCCACTAGCTATTTTTGTAAGTAATATTTCATTGGAACACAACTATACTCTTTTATTAGTATTTTGATGGTGGTTGTTTTCACTGTATAAGAACGGAGTTGAGTGGCTGCAACAGGGAATATATAGCCCTAAAGTTAAGAAATTTACTTTTTTCCCTTCACGGAACAAACTTGCCAACCCAGATATAGATTACTAGTTATGCTTGCATCAGGTTTTATAGCACAATCCAAAACATCAGGCATTGTTAATGGGTAGCTGGGCACTTAGAGGTGGTGTTGAGTTGTTAACCCCACGAACAGAGTGTGGACTACTTCAGCACTCTGTGGCTGCCTGTAGACATTTCCTTCATGAAAAATATGTTGCAGTTGTGCAGTGTAAATTTCTCAATAATTTAAGAACTGTTTTTCATGTGCGACTGGAGGATTAAGGGACATGAGATGCTGCAGGCTGTCCTTGTCATTCATATTCACAGAAACACAGTTCTGATCACAGTGTGCCTACACTCATTAAAAAACCATAGTGCCAGCTTCCCTAGTAGCTACATGTTACAGTTTGGGTCAACATCATTCTAGAAAGGGCTTCTGAAAGAGTTCTTAAAAAAAAAAGTCAAATTCTGTGACACCCCCCCCCCCCATCCTTCTTCTTTCTAGCAATGAAGATGCAGTGCTGGAAGTAGAGCAGCTATTTTGTAATCGTGAGGCGACACGAGTTTAAAAGTCACAAGAAAGGATGGCTGAACCAAAGCGTGGATTCTGATGATGTCTTAGGGTTTCTGTATCAAGAATGAACTACCCACTCCCAAATACTTATTATGTGATAAAAACCAAACCATTTTTGTAGAACCATTCTAAATTGCTTTTTATTCTCACTAGACACAATTATCCTGATACAAGGAATAATAAAGAATTAGCATTATTCAATTCCAACTAATGGTATCTTGGAGCAGTTTTAATAAAATCTGATGTCTAAAGTCTAACCCAGCTCTTAAAAGCTATGATTCTATAACTAGAACCTAATAAACCAGAATCCTCAAATAAAGGAGAAAAGAACAACAAAGTTTGTTAAAATGTTTGGATCATCTGTTCCAAATGCCTCACTTCATATTTTTTTTTTTTTGACAGGCAGAGTGGACAGTGAGAGAGAGAGAGAGACAGAGAGAAAGGTCTTCCTTTGCCGTTGGGTCACCCTCCAATGGCCGCCATGGCTGGTACAGTGCGGCCGGCGCACCACACTGATCCGATGGCAGGAGCCAGGTGCTTCTCCTGGTCTCCCAGGGGTGCAGGGCCCAAGCACTTGGGCCATCCTCCACTGCACTCCCTGGCCACAGCAGAGAGCTGGCCTGGAAGAGGGGCAACCGGGACAGAATCCAGCACCCCAACCGGGACTAGAACCTGGTGTACTGGCGCCGCAAGGCAGACCAAATGCCTCACTTCATTAATAGGAAACCACGGTTTAAAGTTAATAAGTAACGGCCCAAGAGCCATGCCATCTCTTCTCTGATGTATCCTAGGCTGTCTTTATAATTTCCTGTTTCTGTTACCATTGGTATTTTCTACTTGATTCAAAGCAAGTAGCTTAATCAGCTAATAAATGCAAAAAAAAATTCTTGCTACTTATCTACAGCAAAGGAGAAAAGGAGAACAGGCAAAATATCAAGAGGGTCAAATGCTTGGAATGTGAGCTTCAGGAATGGGCAGAACTTCTTACATCCTTTGAGTACACAGCGTAAGTAAGAGGTGTCTGGCACATGTTAGGCACTCAATAAATACTTAAAGACAGAACGAATTACCTGTGAATGATCTATTAGCAGAATCAGCCCCTTCACCACACTGACAGGGTCACCAGATGCTGACAACACTTTGGACATCAAATCACTGTATCCGTTGAAAAAAGTGACAGGTCTGAGCTGAATATCAAAGAGGATGGCTGACATGCCGGCATAGGAGTCAAGGTTTTCCTCCCCCTCATCAGGAGTGGCTGCAATTAAGGCCTCCAGCCCCTGGGCTTCAATGACCACCTGGAAGAAAAATCAACACAGTGTTTAGGACACAAGCCCCCTGCTTGCTCTTTCTAAGTGATAATGAAGCTTCTGAGCAAGAGCTTTGCAAGGGGTCAAAACCACGAAGATTTGCAGCTGCAGGGCAAAAGCAAAAACACCACCACCACCACCAATAATAATGATAAACGTCTATAACTCAGGAAAGGGGAGTTGGGTTTCTCCATTTAATCTTCACAACCACTCTTTTTGAGCTCATATAATATTACCCATTTTGGGGGGGGGGGGCGGGGAACAGGCAGAGTTAGACAGTGAGAGAGAGAGAGAGAGAGAGAGAGAGAGAGAGAGAGAGAGAGAAAGGTCTTCCTTTTTCCATTGGTTCATCCTCCAAATGGCCGCTACGGCTAGTGTGCTGCGGCTAGTACGCTGCGGCAGCACACTGCGCCGATCTGAAGCCAGGAGCCAGGTGCCTCCTCCTGGTCTCCCATGCGGGCACAGGGCCCAAGCACCTGGGCCATCCTCCACTGCCTTCCCAGGCCACAGCAGAGAGCTAGACTGGAAGAGGAGCAACTGGGCAGAACCGGTGCCCCAACCGGGACTGGAACCCAGGGTGCTGGTGCTGCAGGCAGAGGATTAGCCTACTGAGCTGTGGCACTGGCCAATATTACCCATTTTATAGATGATGTGAAAAAAAGGCTCAAGATCACCGAACTAGTAAATGACAGAGGCAGGATGTAAACTCCTTCTGACTGTCTACAAAAAGATAATGCACTTTTCATTTTGTGATATCACGCAGGGGCGGGGAGCATCCAGCTGTGGGCTGTCTAAGGCTTCCTGAAATCATTTGGTCTGGCTCTGCCAAGGCAACTGCATGCAGTACCTGAAATTCAATACATCAACAGCAGGCTGGATTTTCACTTGATCATTTTGTATGGCTTGTGAATGATGTTACAAATATCCAAATGGCCCTTGACAGAAAAAGGGTTTCTTAGTCTTTTCAGGACTGTCCTATGTAATAGACCAGTGGTCTTGGAGAGCCTCTATAAAAGGAGGTAGAGAGGTGTTGACCTCATCATCCAAAAACTGCTGCCATGCCAGGGCATGGGACTCTCCAAGCCTTGGCTCACGCCTCCCCATGTCAAACACCACGATGGAGATCACGCCCTGATCAGTACCATACAGAGGAATCCTACATATTTTCTGTACTCCTCACCCAGCTGCTGGGTGTTTGGCATTTCAGATGGCATATCAGAAAAACAGATGGTGATTCCTCATCACAGCAGGGCACAATATTTTGAGGACATTACTGTCAATGGGTGTGGTCATGTAATAACTGATGAGAACTCAAGGTTTTACAGCACTGGATCATTTTTAAAGTTTAAGTGACTTTATTTAAAGGTTATAATTTGATATGAATAAAAAACTAAAAAAATTAAAAGTACATTTCATAATTAGGAGGCTTTATTGATCATCACCTAATTTTGGATAAAGTAAAGGGATGGAAATCAGCCAATAATCAAATGTATTCCTTATCCTTTTGTTTCCTAGAAGTAATGAAAAAATGTAGACTGACTCTTAAGAGAATTGTGTTCTTTTATGCGGGTTTTTATTTGGAGGAATCAATCTCATTGTAACAACATTCAGAATAAGGAAACGTTCTAGACTTAAACATTTGGAAGGAACGAGGTCTAGGGAATACACTTGTGAATAAAAATAAAATACTATGAAAAAAGTTTACATGAGAAATATGGATGGAAGTTGTGGCACATGGGGTTAAGTCATTGCTTGAGACACTCACATCCCATTTCTGAGTGCCACTTTCTAGTCCTGGTTCCTCTGCCTCCAAACCAGCTTCTTGCTAATGTGCCTGAGAAGGCAGCAGAAGATGGCCATATTTCTTGGGAACCTATCACCCATGTGGGAGCTCACTGGGTGGATTCCAGGCTCCTGGCTTCAGCCTGGCCCAGCCCTGGCTGTTGCAGGAATTTGGGGAATGAACCAGCAGATGGAAGATCTCCCTCTCACTCTGCCCATGTCTTTGCCTTTCAGTTAGATGAAAATGAATAATTTTTAAACTTTATATGAGAATTAATGGTGCAATTTCAATGGTGTGAATATATATTTCTTTGAAAAGACAAATGGATGTTTGGAAAGTTCCATGAATAAAATTTCTTAGGCCTCTAGTTCATGTTAAAAACCTTCTCTGAGACAAACCATGGGGTGCCTTTCAGAGGATGGAATTGTAGGCAAATGTGACAGCAGAGCCATCATTAACTTACACATTCTAAAGGTTTACCACCTGCATATATATTTTATTTTACCTCCAACTAACGTCTCATGTACTTTATTGAGCAAAATCCCTGGAAAATGAGTTACCTGGCTACCATGAAGATCAGCCTTCCCAATGTACTGAAAAATGTTCAGGTTACTTCTCCTTAGGATGCCAGAACCCGAGTACAGAATGTCAAGGCTGTAAGTAGATGCCGAGTGGGGACCACCTAGTGACAAACAAAAACACAAAACCCCCTGTGATTTAACAACAGTTCCAGCCAAGGCCAGCTGGTGAGGGGCATGCAGGCAGGGGCCCTCTGTGTGTTACATACGTTCTATGTAGCCAGTATAGGCAGATGAAGAGCCACTCTCGGAGAAGCGGTCATAATTGTGCGTGACCATTTCCTTCAGAACACGGCGGACCATTTTGCTGCAAGACATAGGAAGGAAAAGCTGCACATTCATTGTAGTGGCTGTTTCCCAAGTCACATCTGGACAAAACCCAAATCCCCAGTGGAAAAAAGAAGGGGCCAAATGTTCCTCATGCCGCTGCAAGCCTGGGGGAGGTGCCAGCTGGAGCGAGAGCATCAGGATTAGGGCTTTCCCCTTCATTCCTCAGATATCTGAAATTCAGTTTGGTATCAAAGTGACAGCAAGGAGAGGCTGCCCAGCTATGAGATGGCTTCAGCAGCCTGGTGGCCATGCCTCAGGAGTGGAAAACACATGGCTTTGGAAACTACACACTACTGGTGCTGAATAGTAAGTACATTCAAGGAAAGTGGTACCAAACTGGGAAGTGGCACAATATTTCTGCAAACATTTTTTTTTACATCCTCCAATGTTGTCACTGGCTAATGATATAGATGAGTACATTTTCAGAATTTCTCCTACATCTATGTAATTTTCAATTACAGAAGTAGCTCTGTAAAATCCAATACAGGAGTGCACAGTGGGTTAGGCCACTGCCTGCAACCCTGGCATCTCATATTGGAGCGCTGGTTCAAATCTCAGCTGCTCTGCTTCTGATCTAGCTCCCTGCTAATGCACTTGGGAAGCAGCAGATGATGGCCCAATTGTTGAGATCCCTGCCACCCGTGTAGGAGACTCAGATGGAGTTCCTGGCTCCTGGCTTTAGCCTGGCTTAGCCCTGGTTGTTATGACTATTTGGGGAATGAACCAGTAGATAGAAGATTGATCTCTCTCTCTTTCTCTGAAATAATAAATAAATATGTTTAAAATGCTGTTAAAAACATATAGAAAATATTGTCTCCTTTAAATCCTAACCTTTACCCCATGCCCTGTATCTTCTTTATGTGATTAATACTGAGATCTTTCCACTTCTGATTATATAAAACTAATAATATCATTAATAAGAAAATTACAACATTATAGCAAAACATAAATATAATCAACTCAATAAATCTAGACCTGGATCTCAGGTAGAAATTTTTTGAGAGGAAAGAGTAGTAACTTTATGGGTTCACTCCTCTCTAATATCACACAAACAATGTACAAATTTAGTCTAGAGACGAGAAGATGGAGACGGTCACAATGGCTGTCCCCAAGTATTGAGTCATGAACACACGACTAGACATGTTCTGCTTTGTTCCACAGAGAAACCTGGCCCAGTAGGAAGATTGGAGTCTGTGCAGAGATGCAGCGGTGAGTCTGAGCAATGGCACAAGTTCCATCGGAGCTGGTGAGCTTCCTGCCACCGGAGATGGATAAACAGTGTGGGTGTCACCGCCAGGAGACTATGCTCCTACACTGGAGAGAGACACCACACAAGGTGGCCTTCCCTCTCCAACAAAAGTTTTTATTTCAGAGAACTTGCCCCACAATGTTCCCGGTTACTTCCTCACATTTCCCAGGTTGCTGTCTACCTATCCCATTGTCTTCTCTTTCATGTCCTAAGACAATGACAGCAAATACGCTCAGGACATCCTCCACAGAACCTCATAAACAACAGAACAGAAGTTACATTTGTTCAACAAGAGTTACATATTCGGTGTAGGCAAACCTGCCTTCTTCTTCCCACCCTCACCTTTTCCCCTCTTTCATCTCTGTTCCACACACTCTCCTGTTTCTTGTTCTTTCAGTTGTCTTACGCACTGTTTCTCTTTCTTTCAATATTTTACTGCTCTCTTTCTCATTTTCTTTTTCTTTATTTTTCATCCACCCTTCTCCGTTTTCCTTTTCTATGGGGAAATGCTCAAATTTGCTTTCCCCTGGGGGTAATAACTCAGGGAAAATACATTTGCCTTCTGGCTTTGTCATCTCCAGTTCCAGTGAGGAACAACTTTGGGGGAGCCACTTTGAAGACTGACATCAGTTAATCCGGGAGGAGAGACTGGAGAACTGGAAAGAAGTTAGTCTAGCAAGAGTAACTGAGAGAAATGGAGTCTGCTGGTCACACTCTTCAGGCTTGGAATGGTGCTAAAATGTGAGCCATGCCTATGGTTTTAAACTTAAATGGCAAATTCATTTGATCTGTGGTAAATGAGGCTTCAAGGATCTCTGCCATTTGGAAAGTGAAGATGAAAGACCATTTGGTGAGAACTTACATCATTTTCTTGTGTTATTTATAAAATAGCCCTGTTGAAAACCCAGTCAGATTTTAAAACATTACTAAGGTTTGGCAATATATTTATCAAACTGAATAAGAATACCCCAGATAACAATCATAGCTAGAATTCCAAATCATAGTGACAAAGTGAAGCTGTTTGTCTGTTTTACGCTTGGCTTGCTTTGGTTTCATGCAATACAAGCCAGCATAATAACCACACCATTACTATTAACCACATGTGCTCCGCGTCTATATACAAAGAAGCTCGGGGAAGCAGAGAGACATGCACAATATATCATACCTTGCAGGCATTTCAAAATGCAGGATGTCTTGAATAACAGCAAGCATGTATTTATTCATTTCCTTGGGAAGCTCCCCAATGGAAAGCAGGATGTTTTTTACTTCCATGTAGGAGGGATTGTTCTTTAAAATGACAGCAGCTGCCGTGGTGCGCACAGTCTTTTCATGGACTTTACGGTTCTGGTGGTAGATCCTGTTCAAGGTCTTCTTCACCTGTTCATCACATGTCCAGACTCAGTGCACATCTAGCTCTTTAAAACTGATACTGAAGCAGCAACAGTGAACATTCATGAAAATTCACATTTCCCAGATTCCTTTCCAATTAGGATGGGGCCCTGTGACTAGGTCTGGCTTGTAGACTATGAACAGAACCAGTGCAGACCACTTGCAGGTTGAGGCAGTTAAGAGCCTGTGTGCTTTCTCCACATCTCTTTCTTCCATGATTGTCAGGTGAACTTGGGTCCACATATCTTTTACACACATGAGACACAGCATGAGAGATGGGCACTTGGAATAGCAATTAAGATATCACTTGGGATGCCCATATCTCATCTCAGAGTGCTTGGGCTCAAATTCCACCTCCACTTCCCAGTCAGCTGACTGCTAATGTGTACACTAGGAGACAGCAGGTGATGGTTCAAGCACTTGGGTCCCTGCTAACCATGTGGGAGATACAGATTGAGTTTCTTGGCTTCAGCCAGGCCCACCCCCAACTGTTGTGGGCCTTTAGGGAGAGAACCAATGGACAGATGATCTCTGTCTTTGTCTCTGCCTTTCAAATAAGTCAAAACAAATAAATAAAAAATGTAAAATATGACATAGCATGGGAAATAAACTTTTGATAAACTTCTGGGATTTTAAGGTTCATTTGTTGTTGCAGCATAACCTGGTGTTACCTAATTTAAGAGCTTAAGAACACTAGCTTCAAAAAAAAAAAAAAAAGAATACTAGCATAATGTGCTAATAGGATCTGAGGAGAGATGGTAATATGAACCAATATTTATTTATTTTTTTTGATAGGCAGAGTGGACAGTGAGAGAGAGAGACAGAGAGAAAGGTCTTCCTTTGCCATTGGTTCACCCTTCAATGACTGCCGTGGCCAGTGCGCTGTGGCCGGCGCACCGCGCTCATCCAAAGGCAGGAGCCAGGTGCTTTTCCTGGTCTCCCATGGGGTGCAGGACCCAAGCACTTGGGCCATCCTCCACTGCACTCCCGGGCCACAGCAGAGAGCTGGCCTGGAAGAGGGGAAACCAGGACAGAATTCGGTGCCCCGACCGGGACTAGAACCTGGTGTGCCGGCGCCACAAGGCGGAGGATTAGCCTATTGAGCCATGGCGCCGGCCCCAATATTTTTTTACAATGAAGCAACTCGAAGTCTTCTCCTATGTTTTATTTAATAGAATTTAATTTTTTAAAACATTTTATTTATTTGAGATGAGAGAGACAGAACAAGAGAGAGATAGGCAGAGAGTTCCCATCTGCTGGCTTATTCTCCAAATGCCCACAACAACTTGGACTGGTCCAGACTGAAGCTGAGAGTTAGGAACTCAACCCAGGATACCCACATGGGTGGCAAGGACCCAAATATAGCAACAGAAAATAGACTAAGACAATAGTAGTACCTCTGTTAGATTTGACAGCCCTGCTTAACACATTATTATCACCATAAACTTGTAAGTAACAATATTTCCCCCTAAACAAGGTATTACAAAGAAACATGCTAAAATAATTGTGTTCTGTGACAATACGTAATTTTATTGGTTATTAGCTTTGCCTAACAATATGCAATATGTGGGGTTTTATCCCAGGCATTTATAAGTACTTCTATCCCCCTCTGCCTTTTTCTATCTCCCTGAAATCTTGGCCTTGCTTTTAGGTATGCAGGAGTTAAATAACTCACCAAGAATAAACAACCGGGAAGGACAGAGCCAGTATTTATATATAGGTCTGTCTGTCTCAAAAGCCCTGTACTGCAATGATCTTGCTTTGTAGCTGACCAACTTTGACACTAAACCAGTATGAAGGTGTTTAGTGACAATACCATTCACAGTGTTAAACTCGATTCAAAGACAGTTTACCTGGATGTTCATAAACATTCTCCTAACAAACATTTACTGTGAATGGTTTCCAGAAAATGTAGTTGAACAAACAAGTTCATACTCAAACCAAGATATTTTGGCACTGAAAATTTAACAGCAAAGATACTTCTGGGTGCCATTGTTACGGTACAGTGTGTTAAGTTGCCAATTGCAATGCCAGCATCCCATATTGGAGTGCCAGTTAGAGTCCTGGCTGCTCCGCTTCTGAACCAGCTCCCTGCTATTGGACCTGGGAAGACAATGGAGGATGGTAAAATGCTTGTGTCCCTGCCACCGCCTTGGGAGACCCAGATAGAGTTCTGGGCTCCTGGCTTTGGCGTGGCCCAGCCCTAGCTGTAGCAGCCGTCTGGAAAGTGAACTAGCAGATGGAAGATCTCCCTCTGTCTCTCCCTTTCTGTCTCTTTGTTGCTCCGCCTTTCAAGTAAATAAATATATAAAAATATTTTAAGAAGATACTTCTGAAAATAATTTGCTTCTTATAATAAGAGATATGCAGCAGAATATAGGATAGTATCTATTCAAAATGTGAAGCTGCTTTCAAAGAGCAATTTAAGATTTACTGCTAAGCAGGGGAGAGACTGAAAAAAGAAAAAAGAAAAAACCCAGAGTGACTTGAGAGAAATTTGCATTTGACTTATGTTTAGACATGCTTCTCCCTTCTGCTAATGTTGCGCATTCATGGAGACTTTACCTCGTCAGTTATGAAAGGGACATCATATCTCTGCAGGGTGGTGGTCGCCAGGTGGCTGAGGGGCCCTTCCCCTGCCTCTGCATACTTGAGCAGGAGTGGGATGCCTTCTGGAAGCAGGGCATTCTTCAGGGCCAGCAGGTACATCATGGTGTCCTCCTTCTTCTCTGCTTTTTCCAGTCCTCCCAGGATTAACTTCTTGGCTTCAACTACTGCCTAAAATATAACAAGTCTTAGACATATGCATAACTTATCATAAAACAAAACCTGGGCAAGAAAGCAGTCTAAAGGTTTAGAAAGTTTCACACTGGCAGCCTGAGTCATACAAGCAAACTAGTAAACTTGAAAAAATGTTATATTTCTTTACTGAAATAAATACATATATCAACATATTCTATGGGAAACTTTCTTTAGGCATCTACCTTGCAGTCATGATTTGGCTCCTTCTGGCTTCTTTTTGTTTCCTAATATTAAAAACAAATTTTAAAGGCATCCATTTTTTTCTTTTTGTATTTTTATCACATTTTAAAACTTTTATTTAATAAATATGAATTTTGAAAGTACAACTTTTGGATTATAGCAGCTTTTTCCCCGCATAACCTCCCTCCCACCCGCAACCATCCCATCTCCCACTCCCTTTCCCATCCCATTCACATCAAGATTCATTTTCAATTATCTTTATATACAGAAGATCAATTTAGTATATACTAAGTAAAGATTTCAACAGTTTGCACCCACACAGAAACACAAGTATAAAGTACTGTTTGAGTACTAGTTATATCGTTAATTCACATAGTACAACACATTAAGGACAGAGATCCTACATGGGGAGTAAGTGCACAGTGACTCCTGTTGTTGATTTAGCAATTGACACTCTTATTTATGGTGTCAGTAATCACCCGGGGCTCTAGTCATGAGTTGCCAAGACTATGGAAGCCTCTTGAGTTCGCCATCTCCAATCTTATTTAGACAAGGTCATAGTCAAAGTGGAAGTTCTCTCCTCCCTTCAGAGAAAGTTACCTCCTACTTTGATGGCCCATTCTTTCCACTGGGATCTCACTCGCAGAGATCTTTCATTTAGGTAATTTTTTTTTTTTTTTTTGTCAGAGTGTCTTGGCTTTCCTTGCCTAAAATACTCTCATGGGCTTTTTAGCCGGATCCGAATGCCTTAAGAGCTGATTCTGAGGCCAGAGTGTTGTTTAGGACATCCGCCATTCTATGAGTCTGCTGTGTATCCAGTTTCCCATTTGGATCATTCTCTCCTTTTTAATTCTATCAGTTAGTATTAGCAGACACTAGTCTTGTTTATGTGATCCCTTTGCCTCTTAATCCTATCATTATGATCAATGATCATTTATGAACTGAAACTGACCACTTTGACTAGTGAGATGGCATTGGTACATGCCACCTTGATGGGATTGAATTGGAATCCCCTGGCACATTTCTAACTCTACCGTTTGGGGTAAGTCTGATTGAGCATGTGCCGAACTGTACATCTCCTCCCTCTCTTATTCCCACTCTTATATTTAACAGGGATCACTTTTCAGTTAAATTTAAACACCTAAGAATAATTCTGTGTTAATTAAACAGTTCAACCAATAGTATTAAGTAGAACAAAAAATACTAAAAGGAATAAAGTAGTCAGTTGTTCATCAACAGTCAGGGCAAGGGCTGATCAAGTCATTGTTTCTCATAGTGTCCATTTCACTTCAACAGGTTTCCTTTTAGGTGCTCGGTTAGTTGTTACCAATCAGGTCGAACATATGATATTTGTCCCTTTGGGACTGGCTTAATTCACTCAGCATGATGTTTTCCAGATTCCTTCATTCTGTTGCAAATGACCATATTTCATTTTTTTTTACTGCTGTATAGTATTCTAGAGAGTACATGTCCCATAATTTCTTTATCTAGTCTACTGCTGATAGGCATTTAGGTTGATTCCATGTCTTAGCTATTGTGAGATCAAGAAACTCCACAACAACTAAACAAACAACCCACTTAAGAGATGGGCCAAGGACCTCAATAGACATTTTTCAAAAGAGGAAATCCAAACGGCCAACAGACACATGAAAAAATGTTCAGTGTCACTAGCAATCAGGGAAATGCAAATCAAAACCACAATGAGGTTTCACCTCACCTCGGTTAGAATGGCTCACATTCAGAAATTCACCAACAATAGATGCTGGAAAGGATGTGGGGAAAAAGGGACATTAACCCACTGTTGGTGGGAATGCAAACTGGTGAAGCCACTATGGAAGTCAGTTTGGAGATTCCTCGGAAACCTGAATATAACCCTACCATACAACCCAGCCATCCCACTGCTTGGAATTTACCCAAAGGAAATGAAATTGGCAAATAAAAGAGCTGTCTGCACCTCAATGTTTATTGCGGCTCAATTCATAATAGCTAAGGCATTTTTTCTTTCATTAATAATGTCAAAGAGACTGTGCTACCACAGTTGAAGTCTGAGAACCCTCAGTTCTTTAGAGATGGACAAAATGGTGGTTGCAAAAGGAACTACAGGATTAGGAAATAAAAACTGATGATATTGTTTATCTAAGAAGGTAAGCGAAAGTGGGTACAAGGATTAAAGAAGAAAATGAGACAGTTTTGAGAATACTTTAAAACATAGCTTTAACTTTTGTGTCAAATTAATTCAAATACTGGAAAATATAATTAAATCATCAGGATGGGAAATTTTAAATTTAAATCCAAACATAAGCAAATAAACCTAAATGTATGTCAAGTTGATCATATAACTCTCCAGAGGACTGGGCCAAATGTTTGTGTTGCTGTTAAGACTCCACTTAGGATGACTGCATTTCTTATGAGAGTAGTTGGGTTTGAGTCCTGGCTTCACTCTGGACTTGCTAATGTACATCTTGAGAGGCAACAGGTGATGGATCAGATAGTTAGATCTCTGCTCCAATGAGGGAGACCCAGACTGAATTGCCAGTGCCTGTCTTTGGCCTGGCTCAGTCCCAGTCATTGTAGGCATTTGGGGAGTGAACCAGAGAATGCACACGCCCCCTCTCAAATAACTAAAATAAATAAATAACACATATTTAAACAGAATAGAACAAAAAGAGTTAATCGAAGCAACTTTTGAGCATAAAACTCCAATGTATATCTTCAATGACGAATATGTTAAGGACAAAAAGAACTGTAATGAAGTCCTGAATTTTGCTTAGTCAGTTTGTTTTTGTAGTGATATTGGTATAGCAATTACAAACTGATGTTCTTGAAAATCAGAGTTCTCTCTGTGGGAGAAAGAAGATACAATTATAGAATGAGGAAAGGAGAGAAATAACTAGTGTCGGATAAGAATTAGAGCAGTATTAACTCACAATTATATATATATATATATATATATATATATATATATATATACTTATGTGTGTGTGTATATATATATATAAATATATAGTGTATATATTGTAGTAGCTTAGAAAAAAATGGCACTCAGTTAATAGAAACTAAAAGTATTTAAGAGTAAAATGCCAGATGTCTGCAACTCAGTTTCAAATGTTTCAAGCATAGTAAAATAAGACAATGAGATGGCAATAACTTCATAACTGGTTAACCTAGATGAAGAATATATAAATGTTCATGGAATTGTACTATTCTTTTTTTTAATTTATTTATTAGACAGGTAGAGTTATAGACAGTGAGAGAGAGACAGAAAGGTCTTCCTTCCGTTGGTTCATTCCCCAAATGGCCGCCATGGCCGGCACTGCTCCAATCTGAAGCCAGGAGCCAGGTGCTTCCTCCTGTTCTCCCATGCAGGTGCAGGCGCCAAGCACTTGGGCCATCCTTCACTGCCCTCCTGGGCCACACCAGAGAGCTGGACTGGAAGAGGAGCAACTGGGACTAGAACCCGGTACCCATATGGGATGCCAGCACCGCAGGCAGAGGATTAGCCATGTGAGCCACAGCACTGGCCCCCAGAATTGTAATATTCTTACAACTTTATGTTGGTTTGAATTTTTTCAAATACAAATTCAGGGAAAAATATATTAGGATACAGGGAAGTTACAAAACAAATAAATACATAAATAAATAGAAAAAGAAATATGGGGTTTAGTACTTGGGAAACAAAAACTAAATGGGGCTGTGAACTTGTGTAGCTGCCAATCAGATGGTGAGGAGGCAGTATTACCTGCTAGTAAACTCTGAAAAGCTGTAGCACCAGATAGCATGGCATCTACTATTTATACAGTATAAATCCTGTGTGCCCATTATGTGTCTCAAATTTGGATTTATGATACATTATTTTCTTTGAACTTGTATATCTTTGATTTCAGCAAATGGTAGGCATGTGTTACACAGCAGAAAATGGAAAGAAAAATTTCAGCATTTACTGTAGTGTTATGGATGGAACAGGACTCTGTTTCCCAAACTGAAGGAGACATTTAAATCCAAAAGGCTTAGGTTAATGGTTGGTGGGTTAAGAGTGGAGACAATATGATTATGGCATCTGAGAGGAGGGTTTAGTATTTGGGCCAACATTTGCTGCCCATTAGAAGGAAGCTGAGTCAAAAGAGAAATAGCCAAGAATAGAACCAACACTGCAATATGGTATTCCAACATTGAAGGTGGCAGCTTAACCTACTGTGACATGGTGTTGGCCTCATCCACATTGTTTTTAATAGCAAAAACTTGATAAGTAAAATTTTCTATTGGTATCTTTCTGAGGTAGAAGAAAATTCATTACTGGACGCTGGCTATATAATAAATGTGGACAGAGGTATTGTGTAGCTCAGTGACTAAGTCTCCACTTGGGATGTCTACATCCCATATCAGAGGGAATGGTTCATATCCCAGTTACTCTGCTTCAAACCCAGATTCCTGCTTATGTACACCCGGGAAGTAGCAAGTGGTGATTCAAGTCTTGGGTCCCTGCCACCCATGTGACAGACCCAGAAAGAGCTTCCTTGTGGTGTCTTCTTTGATCTAATAGTTGTTTAATTTCCACATATTTGTTAATTTTCATTAATTCCTCCTTTTATTGATTTCTAATATCATACCATTGTGGTTAAAAAGATACTGGATATGATTTTGATCTTAAATTTGTTAAGACTTGTTTTATGGCATCATATGCAATCTATCTTGAAGAATGTTCCATGTACACTTGAGGAGATATGTGTTCTGTTACTATTGGATAGAATATTCTATTTATGTCTGTGTGATCCATTTGGTCTAAAGTATAGTTCAAGTCCATTGTTTCCCTATTGCTTTTCTGTTTAGATGGTTTGTCTGTTGTTGAAAATGATATATTAAACTATCCACTATTATTTTTAATGTTTTTGCTTGAAAGGCAGAGATGTGTGAGAGAGTGTGTTTCTATCCATTATTTCATTCAAGTGCCCACAACAGTCAGGGCTGAGCCAGCCTGAAGTCAGAAAGCCTGAACCCATTTGCGACTACCACACGGGTGGCAGGGGCTGGAATATTTGAGCCATCATCCTCTGTCTCCCTGGATGTATTAGCAGAAAGTTGATCAGAAGTGAAAGAGCCAAGACTGAAAATGGGATGCAGGTGTCCCGAGCAGCTACTTAGTCTGCTGCACCACAACACCACCCTGAAATCTGCCACTATTCCTGTATTCTGGTCTGCATGTCCCTTCAGAGCACTTAAAGTTTGCTTTATCCTCCTAAGTGCTCCAATGTTGAGTGCATTATATTTATAGTTGTGACATCATCTTGATGAATTGATCCTTTTATCACAGCAGAATAATCTCCTTTATTTCTTTGTATCAGCTTTGAATGGTGTGTATTGTATGTTTCTTGCTTTCAGAAAAATATTAGAAGCTGTGGTCCCCCTTAGAGCAGCATTTTGTCTATAATAAGTGCACTTTGAAGTTTTGAATTTTGATGGTGGGACTTTAGTTATTTCTGTTAACTTTAAACTTTGTATTTTATTTTAAATTTCATTTTCTCAAAGCTTGTCCATTTTTCTGAGTGGTTTATATGTTTTTTACATCTTTTTCATTGAAAGAAGCAAAACCTCTCACTTTGTAAGATTAACTAAATGTGAAATATCCAAATGTATTAATGTCAAAAAGCCTATCTTTCTATAATGGAAATAGATTAAAGATGCTTAATATACAAAAACAGTCTTTTTCCTGTCAACATTTTTTTCCTTTCTTCTTTTCTCTTTCTCATTTTATTTGAAAGGCAGAGAGAGAGAGAGAGAGAGAGAGAGAGAGAGAGAGAGATCTTACATCCACTGGTTCACTCCCCAAATCGCCATAATAGCCAGAGCTTGGACAGGCTGAAACCAGGAGCCTGGAACTCTTTCTGGGTCTGTCACATGGGTGGCAGGGACCCAAGACTTGAATCACCACTTGCTACTTCCCGGGTGTACATAAGCAGGAATCTGGGTTTGAAGCAGAGTAACTGGGATTTGAACTGTGGGAGGGGTGATATGTGCCACTTATCCCTTCTTACTTTCTTCGGTGCATTTTTTCTTATTATTATACTAAAACCAGGAACTTAGGTCTCTCACCTGGCTTCCATAATGACTGGGAATGTGACTTGGTTCACGAATAGCTATTCAAATTGATGTCTCTGTGAGGAAATGACCATTGAAGCATCTTACTCACTTGCCATGTTGCTTTACCCCTCCCACAGTTCTATGCAGTATAGTGTAGAAAGAATCACCTCACCTCCTTCTTAGGAGATGGAGAGGGAATTAAATACAGACACAGACTTGAAATCCAGTGTCATACCAGCAACAGTAAGAACCAATACTGGAGAGGACTCCATGACTCCTGCCTCCAGGACCATACTTGTAGACTGAGTCTTTAGGCCTCTTAGTCAGGCAACCAAATGCCCACCTCTACTACCTTTAACTCAACCTCTGGCAGAAAACAGATCAAAACTCCAGTTGCTATGGAATAGAAAATGAAATGAAGCTTTGGATCTTGCCTTGAAGCTGAGAGCTGGATCCACTGCTGTTAGACGCAGCAGCTAATAAAGCCCACAGACCTCAATTCCATGCCAGTCATAGCAGACAGAGCCTCTAGAGTTGTCATAATATTAGAAGGAGATCAGCACCCTTGTTGGATGGACTTGTTTCTAAGTGTATCACCACAACATATGGAGCTGGTGTGCACCCCTGAGATTGAAAAGGGACAGTAACTGTGAGATGTGTGACCTCACTTAGTGCCAGCCTGGGTAGCCAGATGCCTACATTTATCATCCCTCCCTCAACCTTTGGAAGACAGAAAGAAAACACAGAAATGTATCTTAGAACCCAATGCCAGTCAGGTGAAACCTAACAATGGATGGATCTTATTGGTCCCCATCTTTAGCCCAATGCCAGTGCAGAGACTCTAGACCTGCACTGATACCAAGTAGAGTCCTGAGGCCCAAAATAACTGGACATATCCCCCAACCAGCACCACCAGCGGATGGTGGCTGAGGGTTCAGGGTATGAGTCCACCTTAGGATCAAACATGCCATAGCAGTATGGGCTTTGGCACAAACCCTATGCTGTGGTAGTCCTGGCGGACCATGTGCGCCACATGTAATCTAGAATTGAGCATTGGTTTGCCATAGGACTAGGCATCTGGGCATATCTTGTCACAAAAAAAAAGTCCTTGTAAGGGTGGACTATTCCTTTATTTGAAAAGCAGAGTTATAGAAAGGCAAAGAGAGAGAGAGAGAGGTCTTCCATCTGCTGGTTCACTCCCCAGATGGCCACAATGGCTGGAGCTGTGCCGATCCAAACCACTTTCCCAGTTCCTCTTGAGCAGCTCACCAAATACAGATCTGCAACCAGTAAGAGCTTGGGGTGTCCTCTAGGACTAAAATAGTGATGACCCACCCACAATGACCTTGCAGCAAAACTCAATTAAGGATGCCATCTAGTGCTGAAATAGCAGAATTGTCCATAGGCTCAAAGAAATCAAACACTGCTTAGAATTTTAGAAGGATAAACACAAATGAAGCCAGTGTATGAAGATCAGAAAAGAAAACTAGTCTCTCAATGTACAGATGACATCATATGTCAACCGGCCTCAAAGCTTTCCCAGAAAAATAATTCAATTAATGAGTAAAATAAGGTGCTAGAAAACAGTTATAAATTCATATTTTCAAATGTTCAGATGAAAAATTCAAAATAGCTGTTTCAAGGAAACTCAATGAATTTTAAGAGAACACAGAGAAAAAATTTAATGCACTAACAAAAAGATGTACAGAGAGATAGATATGATTTTTTAAAATAAAGCAGTAATCTGCCAACTGAAAAGTACACATGGAGAAAGAAAAAACACAATGGAAGGCATCCATAACAGAATAGATCGAGTAGAATCAATGAGCTGGAAGATAAACTATTTGAAAAACATACAGCGGGAAGAGATAAAAGCAAAAAGAACCAAGAGAAATGAAGAAAGCTTACAGAAATTCTGGGACAGCATGAAAAGAGCAAATATCCAAGTTATCAAGATTCAAGAGAGACTTGAGAAGATAAAAAAGCTAGAAAGGATATGTAAGCAAACAATAACATAAACCTCACAAATATAGAAAAAGATTTGATTATCTTGGTACATGTTGAAGGTCACTAGTTGGATTCCGTCAACTTAGTCTATGCAAGACATACTATAATCAAGCTCTCCAACGTCAAAGAGAGGACTCTCAAAGCTCCAAGAGAAGGGAAACAAACAGCACATAAAGGCGTCCTAATTTCCTGACTCTGAATTCTCAGCAGAAATCTTACAAACCAGGGGGAAGTAGGATCAGACTTTCATAATACTGGAGGAAAAAACTACCAAAAATAGTGTACCCAGCAAAATTATCTTAGATATGAAGGATAGATAAAGATATTCCCAGATAAACAAAAGCAGAAAGAATTTATAACTATCAAACATTTCTTTCAAGGAATGCTAAAGAGAATTCTTCAAACTGAAACAATGAGACAACAATGAGCAAGAACAAAATATCAGAAGGTAGAAAGCTCATTGGGAAGGGCAAGTACACAGACAAATTCAGAATGTTCTAGTATATAAATATTCTGTGTAAACTGTTCACATTATTAGTATGAATAGTAAAAGCAATTCTGAAAAGTAATAATTACATTTACAGATAGCCAATATAGAAAGACTTAACAAGGAACATTAAAAACTCAAAATGTGGGAAAGAAAGGAGTGCATGTGTAGATTACTTTATTAAATTTTTATGTCTTTCTTCATTTCACTACTATCCTCATAATCAACATCAAGCTGTTATAATTTCAAAGTAGTTTGTGATAACCAAAATATGTTTTTGTTAAGCCTCACAAAAGAAAAATATCTGTAATAGGTTTACCAAAAATATAAGCAAGAATCCAAACACATTATTATTTATTCATAAAGGAGGAAGATTGTTAAGGGAGGGAGGAAGGAACTACAACAAAATTAGAAAACAGGTGTTAAAATGGAAGCAGCAAAACTTTACCTATCAATAATTACCTAAAATGTAAAAAGATTAAATTTTCAAATTAAGAGACAGAGTGACTGAATGGATTTAAAATAAGACCCACCATATGCTGCTTATAAGAAACTCTCTTCATCTCTAAGGACATGCATAGACTGAGAGTGAAAGGATTGATTAAGATATTTTATGTAATAAAACCCAAAAGAAAGCAACAGTATCTGTGCTCATATAAAATGAAGTATACTTTAAATCAAAAGCCATAAAAAGAGATAAGATCATTATGTTATGATAAAGATTTCAATGCAGCAAGAAAAAAATAAGTTATAAATACATATGCACCCAACATTGGAGCATGCAACTATACAAAGCAATTTTAATAAACCTAATGGAAGAGATAGACTTCAATGCAAAATGCAGTAGTGTAATTTAACACCCTACCTTCAGAAAGGGAAAGATCATCTCAACAGAAAATCAATAAGGAAACAATAGAATTTAACTGCACCCCAGATCAATTGGACTTAACAAACATTTACAGAATATTCCATCCACCTAGTGCAGAAAACATTATTTTCAACAGGACATGGAACATTCTTCAGGGTAGCCAATAAGGTAAGTCATAAAATAAACCTCAATAAGTTTAACAAAATTGAAATCATATTGAATATCTTTCATGGCTACAATACAATCAAAATAGAAATCAATAACAAGGAAACCTTTAAGGAAGAAATTAAGAGAGAAATTTAAAATTTTCTTGAAACAAAAGAAAATGGAAATATCACATACGCAACCCATGGCAGACAGCAAAAGAAATAAAAACGAGGGAAATTTACACCAATCAATTCCTACAGCCAGTAAAGAAGAAAGGTCTCAAATAAAACACAATGAACTAGAAAACCAAGAAAAAATGAAAAACAAACTTAGTAGAAGGAAATAAATAATAAAACTCAGAAATAAAGACTTTAAAACTACCCCTAAAAATCAGTGAAACAAAGAGTTGTTTCTTTGGAAATATAAACAAAATTGACACTTAGCCAGACTAAGAGAAAAGGAAAAAAAGACTTAAATAAATGAAATTAGAGTTGAAAAAAAAGACATTACAAACATCACCCCTGAAATACAAAAGATAGAATTATTATATACAATTACATGGCAACAAATTTGACCTTGAAAGAGACAAATTCTTGGATACACACAGCTTCCCTAGGTTGAATCATGAAGAAATACAATATCTAAACAGAATAAGAAGTAGTAAATATAAATTAATAACAAAACTTTCTCATCAAAGTAAAGCTTGGGATTCTATGCTGTCACTGCTGAATTCTTTTTTTTTTTTTTTATTTGACAGGTAGAGTTATAGACAGTGAGAGAGACAGACAGAGAGAAAAGTCTTCCTTTCATTGGTTCACCACCCAAATGGCCACTATGGCCAGAACTGCGTTGATCCGAAGCCAGGAGTCAGGTGCTTACTCCTGGTCTCCCATGTGGGTGCAGGCGCCCAAGCACTTGGGTCATCCTCCACTGCCCTCCTGGGCCACAGCAGAGAGCTGGACTGGAAGAGGAGAAATCGGGACTAGAACCCGGTGCTCATATGGGATGCCCGTGCTACAGGTGGAGGATTAACCAAGTGAGCCATAGCGCTGGCCCCATTGCTGAATTCTATAAATTATTTTTTTAAAAAAGATTTATTTATTTACTTGAAAATTAGAGTTACAGAGAAGGAGTGACACAGAGATCTTCCATGTACTGGTTCACTCCCCAGATGGCCACAATGGTCAGGGCTGAGACAGGCTGAAGCCAGGAGCTAGGAGCCAGGAGCTTCATCCTCATCTTCCATATGGATGGCAGAGGCCCAAGCACTTGGGCAATGTTCTTCTGCTTTTCCCAGGCCATTAGTAGGGAATTGGATAGGAAGTGGAGCAGCCATGACATGAACCAGTGCCCATAGGGGTGTCTGCATTGTAGGTGGTGGCTTTACCCACTATACCACAATGGAAGTCCCCCTACAAATCATTTTAACAAAAATTCTTTTAAAATTATTCTCAAAAAACGGAAGAGAAAGGAATTATTCAAAATTCATTCTATAAGGCCAACATTACCTTGATGCCAAATCCAGATAAGAGACAACACAACAGAAAAGGAAGCTATATGCCAATACCCTTGATAGCTATAGATGTAAAAGTCCCCAACAAAATTCTAGAAAACTGAATCCAATAGAAATATTGCTCATTAAAAATATTTCTCACCATAATCAACTGGAATTTATCCCAGGAATGCAAGGATGGTTCAATATATACAAATCCATAAATGTGACATACCACATCAAAGGAACAAAGTACCAAAATAGTATGATCTTTTCAACATTTTCATAACATCTAACATCACTTAATGATAAGAACTCAAATTAAGTATAGAAGGAATTTACATCAACATAACAGAGCCCATATATAGCAAGTCAATAGCTAACATCATACTGAATGGTAAAAGATGAAGACTTTCTCTCAAAGAATTGAACAAGGAAAGGATGCCTATTTTTACTATGTTTTTCAAAACACAGTATTACAAGTCTTAAAGCAATTTAGGAAAGAGAAAGAAATAAAGGACACCAAAATTGGAAATGAAGAAGTAAAACAGTCATTGTTTACAGATGACATGATCTTACATAGAAAATCTCAAATATCCCACCAAAAAAAAAACCCACATTAGAACTAATATATAAATTCAGCAAAATTGTAGGATACAAAGTCAACCTAAAAAAAATTGGTAGTGTTTAACAATACACCAATAGCAAATTATCTGTATAAGAAATCAAAAAGGCAATCTATTTTTTAATTATTATTATTATTATTTTTGACAGGCAGAGTGGACAGTGAGAGAGAGAGAGACAGAAAGAAAGGTCTTCCTTTGCTGTTGGTTCACCCTCCAATGGCCGCCGTGGCCAGCACGCTGCGGCTGGCGCACCGCGCTGATCCAAAGGCAGGAGCCAGGTGCTTCTCCTGGTCTCCCATGGGGTGCAGGACCCAAGCACTTGGGCCATCCTCCACTCCACTCCCGGGCCACAGCAGAGAGCTGGCCTAAAAGGGGAGGCAACCGGGACAGAATCTGGCACCCCAACCGGGACTAGAACCCAGTGTACCAGCGCCACAAGGCGGAGGATTAGCCTGTTGAGCCACGGCGCCAGCCATTGAAGGCAATCTCATTTTTAATACCTACAAAAAATAAAATATCTAGAAATAAATTTACTGAAGAGGTAAAAGATCTCTAAAACAAAAACTATAAAACATTAATGAAAGAAACCAAGGAGGGGGGTCAGTGCTCTGGCACAGCATGTTGAAGCTTCAGTCTGCAGCACAAACATCCCATATAGGCTCTGGTTTGAGTCCAATCCAACTCCCTACTAATGCGGCTGGGAAAGCAGTGGAAGATAGCCTAAATGCTTGGGTCCCTGCACCTGCATGGGAGACCCAGAAAGAAGCTCCTGGCTCCTAGATTTGGATCAGCTCATCTATGGCCATTGCAGCCATTTGGAGAGTGAACCAGCAGTTGGAAGACCTTTGAGGTGGTATGTCACATTTATTTATTTGTGTATATTGAACCATTCTTGCATTCCTGGGATAAATGTGCTGGAAAAATTGGATGTTCATAAGCAGAAGAATGAAGCTCGAGTCTCTATCTCTCATAATAAAAAAATGCAAACAAACCAACTAAAAACTTACTGAAGACCCAAATTTAGATCTGAAACTTGAAACCACTAGAAGAAAATATAAGAGGGATGCTTCAGGATATTGGAATAGGCAAGGATTTTTCTGGTATTATATTCCAGAAACACAGGAAACAAATGCAAAAATAGACTGATGAAATTTCATCAAACCAATGAGCTTGTTGAAAGCAAAGGAAACAAGCAATATAATGAAGAGAAAAACTAAAGAATGGGAGAGAATACTTGTAGACTATATATCTCACAAGGCATTAATATCCAGGGTATTTAAGGAATCCAATGACAAACAAACAAATAATCCAATTTTAAAAAATGGGAGGTTGGCCGGCGCCGTGGCTCAACAGGCTAATCCTCCGCCTTGCGGCGCCGGCACACCGGGTTCTAATCCCGGTCAGGGCGCCGGATTCTGTCCCGGTTGCCCCTCTTCCAGGCCAGCCCTCTGCTGTGGCCCAGGAGTGCAGTGGAGGATGGCCCAGGTGCTTGGGCCCTGCACCCCATGGGGAGACCAGGAAAAGCACCTGGCTCCTGGCTCCTGCCATCGGACGAGCGCGGTGCGCCGGCCGCAGCGCGCCGGAGGCGGCGGCCATTGGAGGGTGAACCAACGGCAAAAGGAAGACCTTTCTCTCTGTCTCTCTCTCTCACTGTCCACTCTGCCTGTAAAAAAAAAAATAAATAAAAAAATAAAAATAAAAAATAAAAAAATGGGAGGTTGATCTAAATAGACTTTTCTCAAAAGAAGACATATAAATGGCCATCAGGTATATGAACATATGCTCAGTATCACTAATCATCAGGAAAACGCAATCAAAACCACAATGGTGTATCACTTCACTGCAGTTAGATTGACTGTAACATAAAAGACAACAAGTAACAAGTGCTGATGAAGCTATGGAAAAATGGGAACTCTTGCACATTGTTGGAGGTGATAATATAAATGTGTAAATCCATTGTAGAAAAAATGAATTCCCATCAAAAAATCTAAACATAGAGCTATCATATGATCCAAGAATTCCACTACTGTGTATACATCCAAAAGAAATTAATTTATCTGTCAAAGAAACATCTAATTGTTGCACTATTCAGAACAACTTCAAAATGAAGATAAGTCAAGTGCCCATCTATTAATGAGTGGATAAAGAAAACATGGTACATGTTCCCAATGGAGTACTATTTAGCCATTAAAAGGATGAAATCTTGAAACTAATGTTGTGATGCAGTGGCTTAAGCTGCCACTTACAACACTGGCATCCCATATCAGAGTGCAAGTTCAAGTCCCAGCTACTCCATTTCCAATACAGATTACTGCTAACGTGCCTGGAAAGACAGCAGAAGATGGCCCAAATACTTGTGCCCCTGCCACCAACTTGGGCCACTAGGATGGAGTTCCTGGCTCCTGGCTTTGATCCAGCCCAGACCTGGCTTGTGTGGCCATTTGGGCTGTGAACAAGTGCATGGATGATCTCTCTTTTTCTGTCTTGACCCAATCCTCTACTCTCTCACTCTGCCTTTCAAATAAGTAAATAATCTTAAAAAAAAAAAAAAAACAGAAAAAAAGGATGAAATCTTGTCATTTGTAACAATGTGATGGAACTGCAGGCCATTATGTTAACTAAAATCAGGCACAGAAAGAAAAATACTGTATGACTTTTTTCTTATGGTGAATCTAAAAAAGTTGATCCCATATAAGTTGAAAGTGGCATGGAAATTGGCAGGGACTATGAAGAGCAGAGGGGAAGCAAGAATGGAAAAGGTTATTTTACAGATTCTAAGTTGTGGCTAGATAAGAATAATAAGTTCTAGTGTTCTATTGCACACTAATGTACTATAAATAATGATAATATATGTATATTTCTTCTCAAAACACTATAAGAAAGGACTTTTAACATTTCCACCATAAAGAATGTTTGAGGGGATGGTCTGTTTACCCTGATTGAATATTATGCAATGTTTAGATGTATCAAAACATCACATAGGGCCCCATAAGTATGTACAATTTTTAATATGTCAGTCAAAATGTTTAAAAATTATTAAAAGATAATATTGAAACAAATGAAAATGGAAACAATATATCATAACTTATACGATGCAGCAAAAGCAGTTCTAAGAAGACAGTTCATGGCATTAAATGTCCATGTCAAAAAAAGAAGGGGGTAGGTGTTTTGTTGTAGCAGTTAAGATGCTACTTGGGATGCCTGTATCACATATCAGAGTGCCCCGGTTCAAGCTCCAAGTCTGCTTCCAAAGCTTCCTGCTAGTGTGCATTCTGGGCAGCAGCAGATGATGGTTCAAATATGGGGCCCTGCCACCCATAAGGGAGACCTGGATTGCATTCTGGGCTTCTGGCTTCAGCATTGCCCAGCCCCAGTTGTTGCAGGCATTTGGAATGTGAACCAGGGGATGAAAGATCTCTCTCTCTCTCTCTTTTAAATAAATTAAATTAAAATAAGTAAAAAAATAATTTAAGCAGAAAAAATCTCAAATAAATAAATAACATTACATATTAAGGAACCAGTAAAAGCAGATCAAACTAAGCCCAAAGTTAATAGAAGGAAGTAAATAATAAAGATCATAGCAGAAATAAATAAAATAGATGATTCACCATCTTAACAGCATGGAGGACAAAACCAATATGATCATATCCATAGATGCTGAAAAAGCATTTGACAAAATTCTACATCCTTTGTGATAGTCTTAACAAATCAGACATAGAAGAAATGTTCCTCAACACAATAAAGTCCATATATAATAAATCTACAGTTAACATCATACTCAACAGTGAAAAGTTGAAAGCTTTCACTATAAAATTGGGAAAAATATAAGGATGCCCACTCTCACCACTTCTGTTCAACATGATACTAGAAGTCCTATACAGAGAATGAGGTACAAAAAAGGCAACCAAATAGAAAAGGAGAGGCCAGCGCTGTGGCAGAGTGCCAGCATCCCATAAGGGAGCTGGTTATAGTCCCGGCTGCTCCACTTCCTATCCAGCTCTCTGTTATCGCCTGGGAAAGAAGTACTAGATGGCCCAAGTCCTTGGGCCCCTGTACCTGCATAGGGGACCCAGAAGAAGCTCCTGGCTTCAGATCGGTACAGCTCTGGCCATTGCGGTCATCAGGGGAGTGAACCAGCAGATGGAAGACCTCTCTCTCTCTGCCTCTGCCTTAAATACATAAATCTTAAAAAAAATAAATAAACAAACAAAAGGAACAAGTAAAATTGTCTCTCTGCTTTCTGACAACTTGATCTTATATACAGAATACCCTAAAGACACAAACAATTGTTAGAGCTGATAAACACATTCAGCACAGTTGTAGAATACAAAATCAATTTACAAAAATCAGCAGAATTCCTTACCATCAAATTAATAAGCTTTTATCTTTAAACACCAAAATAAATTTACCTTTTAATTCAATTTTTCATGACATTTTGGAAGTGCTCCTGTACTATAAAGCCATAGTAATCAAAGCAGTACTGGCATAAAATAGATACATTGACCAATAGAATAGGATACAGAGCCCAGAAATAGACCTGTACACTTATGATCATTTAATTTTGCACAAAGGTGCCTAGGCCACAATGGGGGAAAGGCAGACTCTTCAATAAGTTGTGGTGGGAAAACTGGATATCAATAAGAAGAAGGATAAAAATGAACCTTTATCCACCCTTATGGAAGAACCAATTCAAAGTGTATTAAATATTAAATATCAGACCTGAAACTATAAAACTACCAGAAGAAAACAAATGGGAAAGCTCTATGACATTGGCATGGGCAGACATTTCTTGGATAGGACTCCAAAAACATAGGCAATGAAAGCAAAGGATAGACAAATGGGATTGCAAGAAACTAAAATCTTCTTCATGGCAAAGGAAATAATTGAATGAAGAGACAACCCACAACCTGAGAGAGAATATTTGCCAATCAGACATAGGATAAGGGGCCAATGTCCAAAATATAAACAACTCAAATAACCAAAACAAAAAAAAATCCAAAGTAATCCAATTTAAAAATGGGCAAAGGACCTGAACAGACATTTCTAAAAGAAAACACACAAATTCAACAAATATTTGAAAAAAATCTCTACACCTTTAACCATTAGAGAAATGCAAATTACACTTGTTAGTCTACTCAAAAAGATGAAAGATAACAATGATGGGTGAGGATGTGGAAGAAAAAGAACTCTGGTGCACTGTTGTTGGCATTATAAATTAGTATAGCCATTTCAGAAAGAAATATGGAGGCTCCTCAGAAAAGCAAAAACAGAACTGACATACAGTCCAGCAATCCCACTTCTGGATATCCTTGTATACCAAAAAGAAATGAAATCACATTGTCAAACAGATAGCTGCACTCCCATGTAACTGTAATACTATTCACAAGAGCCAAGCCAAGATTTTTAAAATGTGACATATATACACAGTGGAATATCATTTAATCTTTGAAAAGAAGGATATTTTGTCACTTGTGATAACATGGACAAACCTAGAAGATGTTACGCTAAATAAAATAAGTCAGGCATAGAATGACAAATACTGCACAGTCTCACATATGGAATCTTAAAAAAGTTGAACTCACAGAAGTATAGCAGTTGTAGCAGAATAGCAGTTACCATAGGTTTGGATAGAGTTGGGGGTGGGAGGGGACACAGGGAAAGGGGAGACAGTCAATGGGTACAAATTTTCAGTTAACAGAAATAGATTCTGATGATCTATTATATAATATGGTGACTATAGTTAGTAATAATGTATAGTATGTTTAAAAATATCTAAAAGAGCAAATGATAAAGTGTCACCACAAGAAACACTAAGTATTTGAGGTGGTAGATATGTTAATTAGCTTGATTTGCTCATTGCACAGTATATACATATATCAAAACTTCACAGTGTACCTTATAAATTTATGTAATTATTATTTGAAATGAAAAATAATACAAAAAAAGCTGAATATGTCATAGACACTCAATAAATTGGTAGGGAGTTTAATAGACTGTTCACTCTTTGTCAAGTATGTATTGAACATTATCTATTTTAAGCAGTTGGTGATCCACAAAACAAAGATCCCTTTCTGCATGGAGTTTATACTCTAGTGGGAGACAGGAAGAAATCATGAACAACCAATTTGTGAATTATGTTAGCAATAATTGCTATGCAAATAGGAAAGTAGAGTAAGGGGATTAGGCAAGCCAACAGAGGGCAGCAGGGTCAGTATTAAACAGAATGATCTGCAACAGTGGAGTGCACGAGACTGGATTTGCACTTACTTGGAGTTTGCAGCCTTCGTTCTGACACAGCTTCCTGACGAGGGCTCCAATGATGATCATAACAGTTTCTCTGATGTCATTGCTCCCAAAGGAACCTTTGAACGTCCTCTATTAGGCAAACAGGAATAAAACAGATTACAATGACATTTAAAAAATTTCCAAGGGACACTTTTAGTTAAGGAGTAAGTATAGCATACCTGAGGAAAATGTTTTTATGTTATTAGATTGTAAACTCAGAATTTTGCTTTTGAGACACTTGTAAATTCACAATCCAGCTTTTAATGAAGTTAATAGAATGACACCTTCCCAGGCAGTCTCAGCCTGATTCCTTAAACTCCCTAATGGTTTAACGGATTAAATTCATTGAGCCAGTGAGCCAAAATAAAGTTCATAAATTTTCATTTATGGGTGACAAAATTACTTTATTGCTTTTATCAAATTCTCAAACAGGCCCATTTTCTCCTAGATCGTAAGTGGGTAAGTATACTTTTTAAAAAAATTTTGAACCCAGGAGAAGTCCAGTTTTTGTTTCCAATATAAATGCTTTAATATTTGAAGAATTGTATCTCTTTAATATATGTGTAATAAAAACACAAAGATTTGGCCAGCACTGCGGCTCAGTAGGCTAATCCTCCGCCTGCAGTGCCGGCACCCTAGGTTCTAGTCCTGGTTTGGGCACCGGATTCTGTCCCGGTTGCTCCTCTTCCAGTCCAGCTCTCTGCTGTGGCCCAGGAAGGCAGTGGAGGATGGCCCAAGTGCTTGGGCCCTGTACCTGCATGGGAGACCAGGAGGAAGCACCTGGCTCCTGGCTTCAGATCGGCGCAGCGCGCCGGCCGTAGCGGCCATTTAGGGGGTGAACTAACAGACAGAAGACCTTTCTCTCTCTCTCTCACTGTCTAACTCTGCCTGTCAAAAAATAAAAAATAAAAATAAAAAGATTTTTAAATTCAAGATAAATCTTTTAAAATTAATTACTGAAGCATAATCCACACTTCTATTTGAAATTTTGTCCTGAATCACAGGATATGTCCAGTGAATACTATCTAAAAATTTTCATACAGTTTATGCTATTTAATTGCATCAACTAAGAATTGCAGACAATAAGAGAAATAATTTACAGTACAATTAATGACTAATGGATAGAAATTAGTACAATAGGGTTTTAATATAAATATTCAGAAGATTCTTGTTTGTTGCTTTCATGCTGATGTAAGTAGTTTTTAACAACTTCTTACAATCTGAAGAATTTTGTTAGCTGAGAGAATTTATTTTCCACTTGTCCCTGGACTTACAATGAGGGTTCTCAGGAGTTCTTCATTGGGATGGGAGGCAAATCCACAGGCATAAAGAAACCTCTCCTGGAGGATAATGCTGCTGTCACTTTTGAAATCCAGAAAGTCCAAAATGGCATCCAATGAGTCTGGGGTCTGGGCAGAGGTCACAGCATCCACCAGCTGAGGTCTGTAAAGAAGGTATAGTTATGGGGCCGGCACTGTGGCACAGTGGGTTAAAGCCCTGGCATACATGCTGGTATCCCATACGGGTGCTGGTTCGAGTCTGGATGCTCCACTTCCAATCCAGCAACCTGCTAATGTGCTGGGAAAGCAGTGGAGGATGGCCCAGTGCTTGTGCCCCTGTACACATGTGGGAGGCCCAGAAAAAAGCTCCTGGCTCCTGGTTTTGGATCAGCTCAGCTCCAACTGTTGTGGCCATTTAGGGAGTGAACTAGGGGATCGAAGACCTCACTCTGTCTCTAACCTCTCTGTTAACTCTTTGAAATAAATAAAGTACATCTAAAAAAAAAAAAAAAAAGGAAGGCATAGTCATGGGTATCAACATCTAAGATGCTCAAGGAATTCTAAAAATATGACATCCACATACTCTCCATTGGTTTCAGTTTCCTAAGAAGTGATCTTTTTATGTGAACAAACAAAATAAATAAGATTTTCTCTAAAGAACCCCCAATTGTATCTACATCTCTCTCACATTCAAACAAGGTATGTCAGAATATATAACTAACTTCACAGTATTAACCTGAGTCAAATATAACTTGGATATTTGTCAATAAAGCCATATAAATAAAATTATAAATAAAGTAAAAATTCTTTTTTGTGTGAGTAATACATAAGAGCTAAATAGGCTAGTCCTCTGCCTGTGGCGCCAGCACACCAGGTTCTAGTCCAGTCAGGGCACCAGATTCTGTCCCAGTTGCCCCTCTTCCAGGCCAGCTCTCTGCTGTGGCCCGGGAGTGCAGTGGAGGATGGCCCAAGTGCTTGGGCCCTACACCCCATGGGAGACCAGGATAAGCACCTGGCTCCTGCCTTTGGATCAGCGTGCCGGCCGCGGCGGCCATTGGAAGGTGAACCAACGGCAAAGGAAGACCTTTCTCTCTGACTCTCTCTCTTACTGTCCACTCTGCCTGTCAAAAAAAAAAAAAAAAAAAAAAAAAAAAAGAGCTATGATCCCAAATGTTGATTCTCGTTCTCTACATAACTTTGCAAAAACATAGATTTCTGAAATGCTTAATTTAACAACAGTACTGTTATGTGATGTAAATATGGGAAATTCTTTTTATTTTAACTTATACCCAAGGAAGAAGTTATTTTCCGCCTCTTTAAAAAAATTTAAAAAGACCGAGGCCATCATGTGGCATAGCTGGTTAAGCTGCCATCTGCAATGCCAGCATCCCATATGGGTGCTGATTTGCTACCTGGCTGCTCCACTTCTGATCCAGCTCCTTGCTAATACACCTGGAAAGCAATGGAACATGGCCCAAATCCTTGGGCCTCTGACCCCGCACAGGATACCCAGAGAAAGCACTTGGCTCCTAGCTTCAGACAGGCCCAGTTCCAGCCAGTGCAGCCATTTGGGGAAGGAATTAGTAGATGGAAGCTCTCTCTCTCTCTCTCTCTCTCTAACTCTGCCTTTCAAATAAATAAATCGCTCTTAAAACCAAAGTAAAAAAAAAAAATTGAAAAGCCCATGGTAAGGGTCTGTGTTCATCAAGAATGAATACATGTATGCAGAATGGAATTCCTACAGAAAAATTCTGGGTACAGATTCCAGTTCTCAAAAATCTTTGCTTAGTATAGTTTATGATGGTAAAACTTCTGACACTAGTTGTCACACTAATGAACATATGTTTGTGAATATATACCACATCCATATAAACACACTAGCAAAGTACCCTATACTATTTTTAACACTACCCTATACTATTTTTTCTTTTGCTTTATTGGTACCCAACAATTGTACATATTTATTTGTTTTGATGGCAGAGTGACAGAGAGAGAGGGAAAAACAGAGTGAGATTTTCTATTTGCTGGTTCACTCCCCCAAATGGCTGCAATGGCCAGGGCTGGGCCAGGGCAAAGCCAGAAGCCTGAAACTCTATGTGGGTCTCACATATTTACGGCAGGGGCCCAAGTACTGGGGTCATCTTCTGCTGCTTTTCCACGTGTATAACCATAACCAGGGACTTGGATAAGAAGCAGAGCAGCTGGGACTTGATATGGGTACTGGTGTCACTGGTGGTAGCTTAACCTGCTGTGCCGTAGCCTGGGCCTCCGTACTATCTGCTTTTAAAAAATTATATTTTATACAATATCATTCTGATCCTAATGAAATCCTAGTGAATGAAGCAGGGACAGAGAGACATAATATTTATTATCTTTTGTACAACACATAGAAATCTTAGGTGTGCAATCTCCCTAATTTCTTCTTATGTAAATGGAGCTAAAATATTATTTATCTCAGGATTATTGGAAGGATTAGATTACAAAACCTATATAAAACACTTAAAAGAGTGCTTGACATATAGTGATTAATAAATATAACCATTAATAATACCATTACCTGATTTAATCCATTGAACATTTTTGTTAGTTTATTTATTTATATTTTTAATTTATATGACAGGTAGAATTTACAGACAGTGAGAGAGACACAGAGAGAAAGGTCTTGCTTCCATTGGTTCACTTTCCAAATGGCCGCAACAGCCGCAGCTACGCCGATCCGAAGCCAGGAGCCAGGAGTTTCTTCCTGGTCTCCCATGCGGGTGCAGAGGTCCAAGGACTTGAGCCATCTTCTACTGCTATCCCAGGCCACAGCAGAGAGCTGGACTGGAAGAGGAGCAACCGGGACTGGAACCCAGTGCCCATATGGGATGCTGATGCCGTAGGTGGAGGATTAACCTAGTGTGCCAGCCCCATTTTTGTTAGTTTAACATTAATATTTACCCTTACATACAAAGAAATAGACTCAGAAATAATAATGAATCATTTGTTCAGGATCACATAGTGAGTAAATGGTGTAGCTGGGATTAGAATTAGGTGTTTCTGACTCTGGTGTCTATGGTCTTTTAATTATACTGCTGTTTTCCATGAAACACCTGTCCAATGAAATGCTTTAAGAAAAGGGATTTTCTGCTAATGCACCCAGGAAGGAAGCCAAGGAAGGCCCTTGGGCCCTTGCCACTCAGGTAGGAGACCTGGAGTTCTAGGCTCCTGGCATAGACCTGGCTCAGCCTTGGCTGTTGTGGTCATTTGGGCACTAAACCAGCAGATGAAAGATCGATCTCTTTATCTCTCTCTCTCTCTGTCTCCCTCCCTCTCTCTCTCTCTCTCTTTCTTCCTTACAAATAAATAAGTAAATCTTTTTTTGTAAAAAAAAAAAAATGACAAGGTATTTTCAAGGTCATGTAAATTAAGAAAATATTTGAGAAATTTTTAAAGAATATTATTAGATTAAGGACACTAAAAATTCCTGCAACAAAGAAAATATTTGAATTGGTTTGACCCAGTATTTTCCAACCTCAGTTGCTCACAGCATCTTTTCCTTTTGGTGTACCTGTTAATATCCTGTGAATTACAGGATACACAATACAGACACTTTGGGAAATGCTATGTTCCACTACCATGCCTTTCATTACCCTACAATAAACAAAAGGAATTGGTAGCCCTATTGTAAATATGTTCAAAGTGATTCTTAGAAAGGCTAAATAAAAACAAGTTGCTTAAAGATTATATATTGTTATATATTGAAGGTCATAATTTAGGACTATACCTTTCTATTTTAATTCATTCTAGAATCCTTTCTATTATACTATACTACATATGATATAGTACAATACAAGGGATCTTCAAATGCACTTTATGAAAAACTTTCAATTTTTTACGCAAAATAAACATTACTCTTTCACAAACTATTTGAATGCCAAATATATTGTATCAACAGTCTTATTTAAAAGATACATGGTATGGTTGCATAAATTATTGTCATCTTTAAGACTTTAGGAATCCAGATAAGGCTTCAGTTTACTGTAATCTCTATTTTAAATTAATATCTAATTTTTGCATTTTTCTTTTCAGCATTTTTGACTTTGATATTAAGACAAGTCCCTTTATCAATATATTTGAAAGCTCTGTGATTAAAACAGAGGCCCCATGTTTATGATTTTTGCATATCTTTCAACTTTTGGTTTAAATATTTATTTTTGAAGACAGCAATCAATTTGTGGTTACCCATATGGAATTCCGTCAATATTTTAATGCCTTAAGTCCAGTTAATAAGAAATACAACCAAGAATAAATAGACTTTTCAGAGAAAAAAAAACTACATTCTCTGCTTCTAGGGGAACTGAGTCCTTTAAACTCAGTGACTACTGTTACTCCTGTGTGTGCAACTTGGCTAGTTTCCACTTGTGAGTATGTCAATGGATAGTTTCCACCATTGGATTCAGGAAAGCTTTTCCTTTATCATTAACTAGGATACTTGGTACCATACAGCTAACTGTGTATTTACAAACAAATTCTGTATTATAGACCAAAAGCACTGTATTTACAAAGTGAATTTGAGAACTGAATCAAGTTTCTTCATTACACATGGTAACGAATCGGAGTTACATCCAATATGAGATAATGTATCCATTCCTTTTTCCAGATTCTTTAGGCTAGTTACCTCCATTCTTAAATGTCTACGTAAACATTTTTTCAGAAGGATCATTAATAAAGTCACATTATTCAACTGAAGAAGTCAAAACTGTTTGTTGCTTTAATCAACTCTGAAATCTTTTCAAGTGTAAATGAATAGGTTGGGATCACAATTTCAAAAACAGTGAGGTAGCACACACAGCAGGGTGGCACAATGAAGCCCTGGCCTCACCTCCCTGGATGCCATCCACAAAACGAATGTTCATTGTGAGTCACTGTCCAACCTTGTTACCGTGCATTTGGTAAAAGGAGAATTAAGCCGTTGCATGTGGCATAACCGCTAAATGAAAATGCAGAACAACATATAGATGAACTAGAAGTGGGACAGTTGGTTTCAAAGGTGGGGTCTTTCTTGCTTCTAACAATCCAAAACTGTTTTCCTGAAAGACAATCCCACACAGTTCAAGAAACTTACAATACTTCCTTCTTCTCGGTCTTGAGGATTTGGAGGATCTCTTCTTTCTTCGCAGTCCTGAGGTGCTGAATGAAGGCCAGGAAGTGACTGACAGACTCGGCTTTGGAGAGGCTGTCGGGCTGCAGGTGGCTCCTGATGGACTGCCAATGCTCTGAGAGCTGCAAAACACGGCTGCAGGCTCAAACTCCAGTCATCATTCTGCACACCTACATTCATAAAGGGTGTTCTCCCCAGAAGGACAATTTTCCTTGCATGTGATAAGTAAAAGAAACTTCCGTATCTTACCTCAATATACAGGATCACTCCCTGCCCACATCACACCCCCATGACTCTCAGTGGCAAATATAGAACCCTGTCGACCCTACACACAAGTCATCTGTAGGAGGACTGCTTTAGTCCATTAGTGTTTTGCTTGAAGGAACACAGGCAATGATTAATTGGTTTCTGGGAATGTAGATCATCCCATGGCTACACCGAAAGGATGACATCTGAGGACAAGATTTGACTAACCATAGTGAAAAGTGTGCAGAATTTTAATTAACAGCAGGATATTTCAGAGGAGAAAAAAATCAGAACTGCCACAGAATTGAATCAGCTTTGTAATTTAACTGCACTGCACTGAAAATCAACCTGTGCAATAGTTTGAGCTCCTTACTCTGTCTCTTACTTTGTTTGTATGAAATTCAATGTTTTTCGGTTCCTGAGGTCTGAATTGCTCATTGCTTCTATGAAATAGAATGACATTTAGATAAAAGGAATTCCTACATACACACTACTATTAGTCAATTGTATGTAGTTTTAAAAGTAGTAAATAATTATAGTTGTAATTAATGACATCTTTTGGCTCTGGAAGAAGCTAAATAACTTTGTCTTCTCATCAATACTCAGAACACTGAGAATGCAACATATTACCCTTGAGACAAATTATGATCAAGTGACAGAACTTTCAAGAATCAGATCCATTTTCTTGACTCTGCACTTCCCCAAATTCATTAGGCTCTTTTCCTCCCCTGAATCCTAGGCATAACTTCTAGAAGGCTGCCCTTAAATCATAACTCTTTTTTCCAGTAAGTGTTGTGTTAACACATCATTCAGGTGCATATTGCTTGGCTACTGTCATCATAACTCAGTGGTGACTGGTAGTTCTTTAGAAACTCTTCATAGAATTCATTGATCCTGCTATTGAGAATAAAAGGCAAACAGAGTTTTAAGCCATGATGAATCCCACATTTGTTCAAACTTACAGAAAGGCATCCTTTACACTCGCTCTGGAAGACCTGACCCACAATGGGAATGGCTGTATACTTTGAATCAACAGCTTTAATTACAGCCTCAACCTTCTTGCCAGGCCTCAGTCTTGGGCCTGCTTCAGTGGTCTTCAGCTCTAATTTCTGCCTGTATAACACCAAAGAAACATAGCACATTATAAACATTCATTTGAGTGAACTTGATACTAATTGCTATTATTTTGGCAATAAGATAGTAATTTATTCCAGTTGGATATAGCCATGTCTTTCAAATTCAAATATCTGCAGAGGTAACTGAAACCCCAAGATAATCACCAAGGTTTTCTGGGAGCAGAAATTTTATTCAAAGATTTGAAATTTAAGTCTGTATTCTCTTAGATAGAAAAAAGGGAGAATAAGAGAATACAGGAGAGAAGCTTTGCCTGGAAGCTGAACATGGTATGTGATGTCAGTTCTTTTGAATTTAGCCTAACTTTCTAAAAGTGATTTTTCAGTCCCTTGCATGTCACTTATCAGGCAAGATAACTAAGAAAGCTTATCTTCCAAAAGTGAGATTAACAATATTTTGTCTGCCATGCCCTTCCAATCCCTGTATCTCTGCCATCAAAAGCAGGTTCTCTATCCCTCTCCTTGAACCTGGGTAGGACCCTGATTGTCCCAGCTAATAGAGGACAGTTGAGAGCGATACTCTGTGGCTTCTAGAGCTATTTTATAAAAGGAATTCATTCTTCATGTGGCGTGCTATCTGTATATATGCCTTTGGGACATTGAGCTGCCATGGAAGAAGTGCGGCCACTTGAAACTGTCATGCTGAGGGACTCATGGAGATACAGAGTTACATGAGGAGCCTCAGCTGTTTGAGTCCTCTCAGTCCATGCACCAGATATGAGGGAGCAACATTAAGACAACTGCAGTTCCAGCCGATGAGGCCTGCAGCTGCAGAGCAGACCCTGAGAGCGGCATGCCTAGCTAGGCCAAGCCAAGCTCCCAATTACAAGAGAGAATAATACAATGATTTATTTTATATGAAAACAATATAGATATAATATGAAGTTAGGATACAAAATGTTGCTTCAGATATGGCTTCCACACAATTTTTTAAAGCGTTTGTAGTTTGAGGCACTTCTCCCAAAATTTTGCATTACGATTGTTTCCAAGAAATTTTTAAAATTATTTATTTATTTGAAAGGCAGAGACAGAGGGATTGAGAGCAAGAGCGAGAGATCTCCCATCTATTAGTTCACTCCCCAAATGCCTGCAACAGCCAAGCCTGGGCCAGACTGAAGCTAGCAGACAGCAACTCAATCTGGGCCTCCCCTATGGGTGGCAGGCACCTGTGTACCTGAGCCATCCCTGCTGCCCCCCAGAGTGTGCATCAGCAGGAAACTGGAATCAGGAGCAGAGCCAGGACTTGAACCCAGGCCCTCTGGTATGGAATACAGGTAGCTCAAGAAACAGCTTAATTACTACAGCAGATACCTCCCCCCAGAGGGAATTTCTGAGGTATAGTGCATATAATTAAAAAAAACTATTCTTTTACAAATAAAAACCTGAAAAGAACACAAACTCTTATATTTGAAATTCCAGGTAATCCAGATAGAAATATTTTGATCAGAAAAAAAAAAGTTATCAAATAGATAAAACAGGCTTTAACACTAAAATGTTATAAATCTTATCACAAATTCTGTCACATCTCCTTGCTACTTTTATGATTTTAACAATAATTTTTTAAAACTCTCAAGGAGAGAAAATATGAATGCCACCACATTTTAGCCTTAATATTGAAAACATCTGAAAGTGAAATTAGAAAATGAATGTGACTGAATCAAGTAGTTTGTCTTTTTAAAATTTAAATTCTATTCAATGAATAATTCATTTTTAATGAAATGCTATTTTAAAAACAGTATATATATGATATACTACTGTAGATAAAGTGAAAAGTAAAAGTGAACAAGATATTAATTACTGTTTTCAAGAAGCTAACAAAGTGAGATAGCACTACACACACACATACACACACCTATTTACAAAGTACAATAATATGTCAAAGAATAATAAAGAAAACAAAAATTTCAGCATTATCTTACTTTGACACTATTTTCCCTGTAATTGTTTGTAGGAAATTCAGTCGAAAAGCATGTGTCTCTTCTGCAAGCACAGCTGTAACAAAGCTGTCTTCTATCTTATACGTACTCACAGATGTGGCTTTCGAACTGACACCCAAGACCTAAATAAAGAAATGTCTCTCTTTGTAACAAAGAATCACCATTTTAATCTTCAAGCCAAGGAAAATGTAAAACTATTTTTGAATCTTCAAAAGAGTTCATCTTTCACCCTTCCCCCATTACCCACATCTACAGCCTACTTAAATAAGTCTATTCATTAAATACATATATACGTTGGGACCAGTGCTATGGCATAGAGGGTAAAGCTGCCACCTGCAGTGCTGGCATCCCACATGGGTGCCGGTTCAAGTCCCCGGCTGCTCCTCTTCCAATCCAGCTCTCTGCTATGGCCTGGGAAAGCAGAAGATGGCCCAAGTGCTTAGGACCTTGCACCCACATGGGAGATCCAGAAGAAGATCCTGGCTCCTGGCTCTGGATTGGCCCAGCTCAGGTTTCTGTGGCCATTTGGGGAGTTAACCAGCAGATGGAAGACTTTGCTGTCTCTCTCTCTGCCTCTCTGTAACTACCTTTCAAATAAATAGATAAATCTTAAAAATATATATAAATATAAATATATATTGAAACCATATCCCAAATTAAACATTATAAAAGTCTCCCAATTATATTATTACTTTGTTTTTCTATTATTTTAAGTTAATCTCCACAAGATGAAATAATTTGAATATATCAAAGAAAGTGATATTGATCATACCTGATTGGGAGTTGAAAATCCAGATCTTGCTATTTTGCATGAATCCAAAGCCTTGATTTTGATCACACTATCTTGACTAGCCTGGTAAGTCACTTTACAGTTCCCAGAGATATCTACCTAAAAAGAAAAGCAAGAACTTGTATGAACCATATGAATTCCAATGGGAAGTGCTTTACAATTTGAAGTAATGTGTCACTAGGGAAATTTTTTATAGGATGACAAGATAAAAAAAGACAGGAAGTACTCAAAGTTTCCTATAGAGTGTTGACTCTTTTCCATATTCTTTAAACGACTCTTACTAGCACTTCTCATTGTCCAGGAATAACTTCTCTCAGTGTCCAATAGGAGAGCCAGTGCTATGGCAGAGCAGGTAAAGCTGCCACCTAAAGCACTGGCCTCCCATATGTGCACGGGTTCTGGTTTGCAACTCAGCTGCTTCACTTCCAGTCCAGCTCCCTGCTAATGCACCTGGGAAAGCAGCTGAAAATGGCCCAAGTTCTTGCTCCTCTGTACCCACATGGAAGACCCTGATGAAACTCCTGGCTCCTGGCTTCAGCCTCGCCCAGTCCTGACTGTTATGGCCATTTGGGGAGTGAGTCAGCAGAAGTAAAAGCAGGGGAATAGAGTGGTACTTCTAGACACTGGCAATACATCCAAAAAGACTGCTAAAATACAGATGCTTAGGTCTTTCCCAATCCACTGAATCAGAATCTCTGGGGTGAATCCAGGTTAACTGTTTTTAAGATACACCCTGCCATAGTGGTGTACAGCAATATCTTGGAACCAATGCAATGACCTCAGTGGCTTTCTGAATATCTAATACTTACTTATTCTATAAGTCCCCTTAGTGTAATTCATTCTAATCCCTTTACCCTGTACTTAAGTAATAAAACATTCAGCTAAATGGCATAAATGAGACTTGTTCAATAAATCCCCTCTCCCCTTTTCTGAGCAATACCATGCTTGTAACTCTTCTACTGATGTGTACAACTAGAAACCCTAAAAAAAAAAAAAAACTATGGCAAAATTATTGACAAATAATATACTTGACCCTTATAAAATTAGTAAATACCTCATTGCTGGTTCCAGAACTTAACTGCATCTGAAATAGGCTAGCCAATCCTCTTTTCAGATTTTGAATGGCCACTGGCTCATTTTGATATGAGTAGAACTCTTTGACCTAACAGAAAAAAAAAGACAAACACCAAAAAAGAAAAAAGGCATCATTTATCAGTTCTATTTAAATAAGTGGCAGGAAAGGTCAGATTCTCACCCCTATTAATTCTGGGAGAAATAGATTTGTTACTCCAAAGCTGTGACTTCTTTTTTGTGAAAAGAAGCTATTTAAATTTCTAAGAAGCTAGATTATCAGGATATGAAATTTAGGGAGGCCAATAATGAAGGTTGTGAACATGATGGACATTACCCAGGGAAGGAAAGAATGCTGGAATAAGCTAGGATTTCTGTGAAAACAAAGATGACCCAAGGAAGAAAAATCAGGAACACTGTCTGAATATGGTCATGGTCATCAAGTTCTCTACTTGTAACCTGCTTGAAACAAACACTAACCAAGTTTTAAAATAACAGCAAAAATGGTTATTAGAAGACACTGATTACTCCTGGGGTGGCGCAGCCTCTGTAGACTGTGACAAGACCCAGGTAAAACCACATGGTCAACATTTCATAAGAGCAACGTTTTCTTGCTGTTTAGTGCGTTCATGTTGGCCTTGGGTAAAAGAAAATACACAAGGTTGGAAGATCTAAGGTTGAGATTCTACTGGTATGTCATCTGCCCAGGCTTTGCTTTGATGTTCCCTTTAGAAGGCAGGGAAAAGAGGTTGAGATGAGGGTGACTGATTTGGCAGCAATAGCAAGTGACCTAATTTTGTTTTGTCATGGTATTTATAGGCATGCAGATGATAACAGTGTGCTTTACCATTTTGATAATTTAGCCCATATATAATAAACAGGCTAAAAATGCAGTGAACTTTCTGGAAAGCAACCTGTTGTTTTTCACCCTGTATTGACTCCAAATGCATTACATGATTTGGAAATAGAAGATAGATACATCTTCCCTGTTAAAATTCCCAAGATCTATGATACTTATGGCTGAGTATTTTTACCAGAAATATCCTGAATACCTTTCCTATTTATCTTTAAAAACAACCATGACTTATCAAATAAAGCAGAAAGTTCAATAATCATGCAATAAATTCAATTAATACCAGTCTGAATAACTCAGCCTACATGAGAACTGATGTTTTACCATAAGAGAATATTTTGCCTGACTTAGTTAAATAGGAAATATCAAATCTCATGATAGATATATTAGATACTTTATCTGGCAATCAATTTTAGTTACCACACTGGATGGACCTATAAATGTTAGAATATTGTTTGTTCCTATAAATGTTGGAATAGTAGTGTTTGTCCCGGTTAAAAAGGAACTGGAAAAATTACCTCAGTGTCTGAAAATCTATGGTATCATATTCCCAAGCAAATCACAGGCAGTTTCTCAGACCCAAGTATGAGTTTCTGATGTTCCACTTTGTAAATTGGGCCTTCTTTCCTTTAGTAATGACAATTTAATTCCCTTCCAAATATTTGCAGGGATGATATCTCAGGAGGGCATGACTATCAGAGGTTTGTAAGTGGGTTGCTTAAGCTCAGGAACAGCTAGAAGTACTCACTCAGTGGCAACTGACACATGCTTAGGGCCTATGACTCACAAACGTTAGAAAGCATTCTGTTTGGGGCCAGCACTAGGGTGTAGCGGATAAAACTACTGCCTGCAATGTCGGCATCCCATGCGGGCACTAGTTGGATTCCCAGCTACTCCACTTCCAATCCAGCTCTCTGCTAAGATGCTTGTGAAAGCAGTGGAGCATGACCCAAATGCTTGGTCCCTGGCACCCATATGGGAAATCCGGAAGAAGCTTCTGACTTCTGGCTTCAGCCTGGCCCAGCTTGGGCCATTGTGGCCATTATGGCCATTTGGGGATTGAACCAATGGATAGAAGATCTGTCTGTGTTTCTCCCTATCTCTCTCTATATATAAGTCTGCCTTTAAAATACATTAAAAAATGTTTAAAAAGGTGGAGGGGGGGCAGCACTGTGGTGTAGCTGGTTAAGCTACCACCTGCAGTGCAAGCATCGCATATGACCACTGGTTGGAGACCTGGCTATTCCATGTCCAATCCAACTCTCTGCTAATGCAACCAGGAAAGCAGCCAAAGATGGCCCAAGTCCATGGGCCCCTGCACCCACATGGGAGACCTGGGGGAAGCTCCTGGCTCCTGGCTTCAGCCTGGTACAGCTTTGGCTATTGTGGACACTTAAGGAGTGAACTAGTAGTGGACGAAAGATCTCTCCATCTTCTGTATATAAAGATAATTGCAAACGATTAAAAAAATCTTGGTGTTAAATTGGAAATTGCATAGAAAATTAATCAATCCTTTAAAAAAAAATCATGTAGGATCTCTGTCCTTAACGTGCTGTACATTGTGAATTAATACTATAACTAGTACTCCAACAGTATTTTCACTTTGTATCTCTATGTGAGGGCAAACTGTTGAAATCTTTACGTAATATGTACTAAACTGATCTCTGTGTATAAAGAGAATTGAAAATGAATCTTGATGTGGATGCAAGGGGAGAGGGAGCGGGAAAGGGGAGGGTAGCGGGTGGGAGGGAAGTTGTGGGGGGGGAGCCATTGTAATCCATAAGCTGTACTTTGGAAATTTATATTCTTTAAATAAAAGCTTTATATATATAAAAGAAGATCTCTCTTTCTCTCTCTGTCTGTCTGTCTCTCTTTCTCTGTAACTCTTTCAAATAAATAAAAATAATAATTAAAAAAGAAAGCATTCCATTTCCATTAAGGGGGAAAAATAGCTGCACTACCATTGTTATCTTCATTTCCTTCCCAGACTACAAAATGTGCCTAAACTTTAAAGTTTAACCTAAAATCTTGGGAAATCAGTTCTTAAATTCCATCATTGGTCTATGCATAATGATAATCTATTATTGATCCATGTTTGTGGATCAAGTTTTGATCTAGACCTCTAAATCTCTAAGTAGTGTTGGTACCCTTTTGTTCCCTGGCAGGCTAACCATTGGAACTGCGAGAAACATACAAAAAAAAATTCTTTGTCTTGTTTGTACTATTTCCCTAGAACTAAAAAGGTGCACAGATCTTTTGCTTTGTATGACTGCTACTTCTGAGGCATTTCTTTAATATAGACCAATATTATCCAAGCATTGGTATCCTTCTTTGCTAATTGTCAAGCCTGTTAAAAAAATAATGAGGAGTCAGAACTTTGCAGTTCAATCCACGTGGCTGTTGCAGCAATAATCTTAAATTCATTATTTCACAACAGGAACTAAGTAAGTTTTATTATATTCAGGCCATAAAACTGATTACTTCATTCAGTACTGAAATGAGTTCTGCACATCTGAGAGCACAGGGCTCTTATCAAAATTCACAGTCCCCAGATTTCCAGGGGAACAGCAGCAGGCACAACCTGGTTACCAACTAAGCTTTTAACCCAAGGAAACCAAGTCTAGAAGGAAACCAGGGAGGATTGTAGGGATGGAGTTACAGGGACTCTTTTTTTTATAAAGATTTATTTTATTTATTTGAAAGACAGAGTTACAGAGAGAGGTAGAGCCAAGAGAGGGCTTCCATCTGCTGGTTCACTCCCCAAATGGCTGCAACAGCCAGAGTTGAATTGATCTGAAGCCAGGAGCCAAGAGCTTCTTTCAGGTCTCCCACATGGGTGCAGGGGCCCAAGGATTGGGCCAACTTCTACTATTTCCCCAGGCTATAGCAGAGATCATATAGCTGGATCATAAGTGGAGTAGCTGGGACTTGAACTGGCACCCACATGGGATTCTGGTGCTGCAGGCCAGTGCTTTAACCCGCTGTGCCACAGCGACAGCCCCTGCAGGGACTTTTACAGAAAAATTTGGGGGAACAGTTTTCCCTTAGATTCAGAAGGCATCATTCTCTTGGTTTATCTATTCTTTAAGAATAAGAGAAAAACTATATTAACTATCCAGACAGCAAAAGTAAATGAAGGGGAATGGTGCTGTGGTGTAGAGGGTAAAGCAGCCGCCTGCAGTTGCTGGCATCCCATATGGGTGCCAGTTCAAGTCCTGGATGCTCCATTTCTGATCCAGCTCTCTGTTATGGCCTGAGAAAGCAATAGAAGATGGCTCAAGTCCTTAGGCCTCTGCACCTGCATGGGAGACTCAGAAGAATCTCCCGGCTCCTGGCTTTAGATCAGCTCAGCTCTAGCCATTGTAGCCATCTGGGGAGTGAACCAGCAGATGGAAGACCTCTCTCTCCGTCTGCCTGTCTGTAACTCTGCCTTTCAAATAAATAAATCAATCTTTGAAAAAAAAAAGTAAATGAAAAGGATCCCAGCAAATAGGGATTAGTAATTTCATCTTCAATATGTATCTAAGACACAGCAGAGCACATTGGCACATTGGAAAACAAGAAATAAATATGAGTATATGCAAAACTTGAGAGCTTTCAAGCTGTCACATTTCTTTTGAGGGGCAGTATAAATACAGAAGCCATACTACCAGACTCAGAGAGCAAATCAATGACTGGAAATGAAACAAGAGGCCAACTCAGAGGTCATTTAGTTCATTTAATCAGTAAAGACAGCCAAAACCAAAAATGGAAATCTATTAATTATCCAGTTAATTGGACTAACATTTCAAGCTAAAAAAGATTCTGTGCTATAACTTGAGGCATCTTTAACTTGTCAGTGTTAATCATTAACCAGATGAACATAAAATTTTCAGTTTCATTTGTAGGCAAAACTACGAACACTTATGTAGAGGAAATGAGTGGGAATGGGAAAAAAGATGTGCAATGAATATGAATTTAAGCATTTGGATGGATTTCTATTATAATGTACAAATGAGAGCTTCAAACAAAGGGGAGAGAAGAGGACAAATATACATGCTGATGAGCATCCTTGAAGCCACAGAAATTTCAGGAAGTAAAGCTTAGTTTGAACCTGGGGTAGGACATGCTGTCTAAGTCACTGCTCATTCACAGTTTCATCTGCCTTTGTATAATTTATCTTATATTAAGCCAAAATGATAGTTTAATGAACTTTCCACCAGTGATGTGGCTGAACACTAATTCCACTTGACTTCTTAGTCTCCAGGGTCAAATTTTCTCCAACGCATACTTTATTGTATGATTGAGAGATACTGTGATGTACTTTACCCTATGGCTACAGGAAACCATCAAAAGTCACAGCTGCTCTAGAATGGGCACATGAACATCACTAAAATAATGATGTGGCAGTTCTATCCGAGCCTTTGAACAGTGAGGACACTGAGTGTGTGTGTGTCACAAAAGACTTTGTACTCAGCTGCCACCCTAGTGGCTATAAAATGTTTGGCTGTGATTAAGATTATAAATGCAATTGATATTTTATAAATTCAGATGTCTTGCCACACTGGAAACCCAGAGGAGAAAGTAACAGTAATTCATGCTAACTGGGGTCAGCACTGTGGTGCGGTGGGTTAACGCCCTGGCCTGAAGCTCCGGTATCGCATATGGGTGCCGGTTCTAGTCCCGGCTTCTCCTCTTTCGATCCAGCTCTCTGCTATGGTCTGGGAAAGCAGTAAGAAGATGGCCCAAGTCCTTGGGTCCCTGCACCCACGTGGGATACCCAGAAGAAGCTCCTGGCTCCTAACTTCAGATCGGCATAGTTCCAGGCTTTGTAGCCAATACGGGAGTGAATCATCGGATGGAAGACCCCCCCCCCCCCGCCTTTCCTCTCTCTGTATAACCCTGACTTTCAAATAAATAAATAAATCTTTAAAAAAAATCATGCTAACAAAGGTAAGCCATATGCAAATCAAGTCAGTTAACAGATACTGTGAGGAATGAAATAGGGAATAATACTATAAGTCAACCAAAGAGATGGGCATTTTCCCAAATACTCCCCAGCCAGAAGACAGTTGAAGATTAAAATTTGAGCATAGACCCTGTTTCAAGTTTCAGCTCCATCACTAGCCAGTTGTGTGACCTTAGGAATGTTTCTTAACTTCAATTCCTCATCTATCACAAGAGGATGAAAGAGCAGCACCTGCTCTCTGGTGTTGTCTTGAGAGTAAAAGTGATAATTCATGCAATACCTCTGTCAGTGCCTGGTGCACAGTAAGTACTCAGTACATTTTAGCCATTTCTAAGTGACCAATTAGGAAACCCTTTCTCAAAGACTGACTTATATTTTAGTTCCATATAACCTTACTTTTTTTATTTTTTGCAAACATTTTGAGTTCCTTCCACGAGCAAGGTGCTGAACATATAGAGATCAAAACACAACTTCTGCCCAAAAGAAACTGACTCTGAATATGGCAGCAGACAAATAGAGATGATTATAATACTTTGTGATAAATTCTTAAGTAGAAATAAGCCCAGGGAGCATGGGATTTGGGAGGATCTTGGGACAGGCTTCAAGGAATACTCCTTCAGTCAATGCAAGGCACAAGGAAGAGTGGAAAGGCATAGAGGTGAGAGGGAGGGACTGCAAGTAAGAAAAGAATGGGAAATTTCTCTACTGAATTCCATAATCTGAGTGAACACAAATGCCCAAAAGGAAAATGATGAGAGCCATGAGTGAACTATAAAGTACAAAGAGTGTTGTAAAGAGGCATGGCTATTTCTATCTGGTTGTGAACTCTATGAAACTTAGGGCCTATGAGTAAAGACTGAAACCTGGTAAGTACTTTGACAAGGAGAAGGAAAACAAAGCATTCCTGAAGATGGTGATTTGTATTGGGTTGTAGGAGAGGCCATGATACAATAATCGTTATAAATATTTACTAAAAAATCAACTCTACTGCAGACATGCCATCCCTTTTAAAAAGTGTTAACTTTACACAGATATTGACATCTTCATAACATTTAATATCATTCATTGACTTATTTCATTCTCATAATTGTTCTTTCCTTAATTTACTAAATTATGCTGTGGTGATTTGCTATTTTATACTATCTTTATAATCCTTTCTGATATTTTAAGTAATATACCTTTTAACAATGCCTCTCATCAATACTTTACTACACAGATTTTCACAAAAATAGGAAGCATAAACTGGCTAGGAAATATAGAATTCCAGGCATTGAATTAAACATTTAATTTTCAATCTGTTTATTACTCCTTGAAATAATTCCATTTTCCACAACAGTAGTGACAACATGACTATCTTAAATAACATCTACTATATAAACTTGGAGAAAAATGATGCAGGATCCCCCAAGTTCCCTTACCTTTCCATGGATGAGATGAAGGAGCATAGGTCTTTGTAGAGCTTCCAAGTTTTCCTTTCCTATGACCTTAGGGGCACTTTTCCCTTTGAATATGCTCTTCTCTCCTCTTTGTGGATTCACATTTTCCACATTTACATCTGTTATCTGGAGTCATGGAAAGAAACTTATCAGAAAAACTTCCCATGTCTGTCTCCATAAGAATCCCTTAGAGAATGAAATAGTAAAGGGATGAACAAGTCAGCCCTAATTTCTTCTGTTATTTTTCAATCCATGATTCATAGAACCCTGCTGCTCACTTTAAGAGAATGGAGAAGGTATTAAAAATGAGGTTTAGGGGAGCAGACATTTAGTCTAGTGCTTAAGACACCTGCATCCCACATGGAAGTGGCTGGGCTCAATTCTAGCTCCTGACTCCAGCTTCCAGGTAATGCAGACCCTGAGAGTCCACTGGCTTGCTGCCTCCCACATGGGAGACCTGGATCAAGTTCCCAGCTCCTGGCTCCAGCCCATGCCAGCCATACCATTACACCCAGCCATGCCATTATAGGTATTTGGAGAGTGAACCAGCAGATAGGCACTCTCTCTCTCGCTCTCTCTTTCTATCTCTATCACCTCATCTCTCAAATAAAAAATGTTTTTGAACTAAACAAAAATGTGGATACTTAAAGAATTCTGTCATTTCAGGCTTACAATAACTGTGACTTGAATATAGTTCTTAAATGTTACTGTTTCTCTTTATTTGTTTTGAACAGTTGCTGTCTGCCTGATTACTTCCCTTTCTATATCACTTATCTGAAATGACTCTTGTTCCCCTTGCTCCATTCTACTACAGTTGTATATAAAACATAAAGATAAAGGGACTAATTACTTAACAGGGATATAAATAATTTTATACATATATACTTATACATATATTATACATATATAATTATATGTAATTATATATACATAATATATAATACATATATAATCATATATATACATATATACATATATACAAAAATAATTATATGTATATACATATATATACATATATACATATATAATTATATGTATAAAATCATTTCCACAGAGTAGTTTACTGTTCTATTGAAAAATGGTTCATTTTGTTCCAACTTGGAAAGTGTGACACCTAATAGGGACATGCAAAGAAACAAAAATCACTTGGTAAGTATACTGCAATCACATCCAATTACAGAAGACATCAGCAACTACTGGTTCCAAGCACTTGGTTCTGCAAACCTATTTCACACTAACAGGCAGAAGAATGGCTGACTTTCCTAAAGGAACCAATTGCCATTAGGTTTTTGTAAAGAAAAGTAGAATCACTTTGTGATAAAACTGGAAAAGATCACAGAGATCATCTAATTTGATCTCCCTTCTCAATACATTAATCTAAGCCAGTAATCTGAGCAAATACTTACATGCAGTTTTTTCCCTCAGGATGAAATATGGTTACTCCTTCATTAGGGGTTCCATCTGTTGCATCAAGGAACTCAGGAACCCCCTAATGTACCTCTTTTTTTTTTCAGTTGGAATGATTTCATTTGTTTCTCACATGACATGGATTCTAGACCCCTTACTCCAGGACATTTTGAATGAATCCTAGTTCAATGTCACTACTAATATGACACACAGGATTAGACATCTCACTTCAGTTACTGACCTTCTAATTTCCTGCTTCAACCATGTGGAAGATCAGATTGCTTTTGATCAGCCAACACTTAAAAACTGGAGATCTACTTGTTTTAGTTACAGATAACAAACGTGCTATCAAATGGTACATCTCTGAAACACACTGCTAGCATCTAATATTTGTGGGGTTTTTTTATTTGAGAAGGTTTTTTTTTTCTTTTTTTTGGTAGAAAATACCCACTGTGATTTGGATCAATTGGTCATCATCTCCATCAGGATTCCTCCACAGTAAGACAACGTTCACATTGGATGAAATTCGGAAGCCCACACTGTCTTGGAGTTTTCCTTTGCTTCGATCAACAAAGACTTCAGTGGCGTACGTGAGCCTGTACAGCTGGTCATTATTTAATGAGAGACCAGTTGTGTGACCTGCATAAAGACAGTGGCACAAGTCAAGTTTTGACCATAGGCACCTGTCAGGCCAGAGAACATGCTGTCTTACCATCAGCGCATTCCTCTAGCTCAGTGGTATTCAGTGACAGCTTAGTAAATACCTGCTGAATCAAAGATGGCTCTACTTGCCTATCTGCTTAATTCAGTGACTTGAGAAAATAAAGAAATAAACTACCTACTAAATAGGCTTCCGTGTTAGAAAGTCTCACTTTTTATCTCAAATCAATTATCAGATTATCTGAAATTGTCTTGATTAAACTAACACATGTTAATAAAATGATATTATTCTGCTTTTATTAATGTGATTTTGATTTCAAGTAGAGGTCCTGCCAAAGATTGCTTTAAAAATCTAGTAAGTACACCCACAACCTTTGAGTCCTGATTCCATTTTCCCACTAATATACACCTTGGGAAGCTGCAAGTGATAGCTCAAGCACTTGGGTTCCTCCCACTCATGCATATTGGAGACCTGCAATGAGCTATGGGCTCCTGGTTTTGGCCTGCTCCACCTGGCTATTGTGGGTGTTTAGGGGAGTGAACCAGTAGATGAGGAATCTTTCTCTCTCTCTCTCTCTCTCTCTCTCTCTCTCTCTCTGTCTTTTAGACCTTCAAATAAATAAAATATTTTTTAAAAACACTAACCATCACCATTTGTATTTAATGTATTATTTGAATTCAAAAAGATGAATGGTAAATTAGTTTTAGGGGTTAGAAAAAGGTAGGTCTTAATGTGGATTTTTTTATATTTAAGGAATATTCCTCCAGTGCAATTTACTCTATCAATTAGCAAACTTTTCATTCAAGGCTACATTTCAGGGCTAACTATATGAAATTTAAGTTAGCTGTGCCTCAACAAAATATTTTACTGTATAAAAGCTTAGCATGAACTTAAATTTGGCAGGGGCAATTTAATATCAAATAACAGGCAAATCAATGTTGTGAGTCAAGAAAACTGATGCATGTATGAGTTCACACGCTCTGAAATTCAGTTTAACTTACCCTAAAGAAATATGAAGAGTATGATCATGTCTTTCCCAGAAATGACTTAAAGTTTATGCATATAAAAAATCCCTTTTGCAAATTTTATATGTATGGCTCTCAAGAGAATGTCAAGAAAGTTATCAGTGCTAATGGGATTGTATTGCCTGGCCAACTAGCATAGACAACCATATATATATATATATATATATATATATATGACGATGGCTTCATTGAGGACAATTACATTCAGCCAGGAGCCGGTGAGCTGGGGACAGAGGGTAACAGGGACCCCTTCTCCCTGTGAGCCCTGATCTTGGGTACTCCCCCTGCCCTCGGTGCCTGACAATGTAAGGACAGTTGGATACCACAGATACTACCACGCATGAGCCTCAAGCCTCAGGCACAGAGGTGTCCAGGGCTCAAAGGCAGAGGGTGGGGTACAGCAGCCTGCCTGCTCCTGACCCTAGCCACCGAAGCGGCAATGGCTCTCTCCTTCGATGGCTCGCCACCGTTCTCAGGACAAAGCCCAGCAAATGTTGGGTGGGGCCTCTCTGGCCTGCTTCACTGCCTGCTTAGCTCAGTCTTTGCCCTCTCCTGCCCTTCCCCTGTAGCTTTGCCATGTACCTCTGTGCCCATTGTCCTCCTGTCCAGATGTTGTCCTGCTGTCCAGACCGCCCTTCTCTTACCGCTTCCCTTCTCCCAAACCTTTGGCAGGTGCCGTGTGGCCCCTGACCTGCCTGTCTTGCAGATGTGCTCAGGTGATGCTGTGGGAGCAGGTGGAAGCCAGAGCTGCTTCCTCCTGAACTTTCCCCATCAATGAAGTGGATAATCTGGTTATGTTTTTCAGAAGGGTTAATAAATCTGTTTTCATTTTGAATAGAAATAAAACATTCATTTGCATTAAAAAAAAACATTCTCTTGAGAGCCATACATACATATATATATGAACAGAAGGGCAGGAAAGGGGTGTGGATGACTAGACTAGAAGTGAGGCAGCCAGAAAGGATGTAAAATATTTTGGAGAGTCAAAATCATTAATAAAACTTCTGGGATGTGGCATGGTGGGTAAAGCCGACATCCGCGACACCAGCATCCCATATGCGCAATAGTTGGAGTCCTAGCTGCTCCACTTCTGATCCAGCTCCCCAGTTATGTGCCTAGGAAAAAAAGCAGAGGATGACCCAAGAACTTGAGCCCCTGCACCCACATGGAAGACCAGGAAAAGGAGCTCCTGGCTCCTGGCTCCTGGTTTTGGCCTGATCCAGCCCAATTTGGGGAGTAAGCTAGCAGATGGGAGCCTCTCTTCCTCCTCTCTCCCTCTTTTTCTCCCTCTCCCTGTAACTCTGCCTTTCACATAATTTTTTAAAAAATCTTTGAAAAAAAGAAAACTTTTGAAAAGTCTTGCCATCTACATAGCAACAAATTTCTCTGTTCTCCACCACTTACTGCAGAGGGGACAAATGGCCAAAATATATAGCCTCTATGTTTTCTGCATTAATCCTCACAAGAAGTAGCCTTTGTTATTACTCACTTTGTAGATGAAGACTCTGAGCGACCCAGAGACCAAATCATTTACTTGGGTCACCTGGGAATCAGCGGTGGAAACATGGCAACCGTCTCTAGAGACTATGCTGTGACATACACTATACTCCTCCAAAACTTTTTTTTTTTTTTTTTTTTTTTTTACAGGCAGAGTGGACAGTGAGAGAGAGAGACAGAGAGAAAGGTCTTCCTTTGCCGTTGGTTCACCCTCCAATGGCCGCCGCGGCCGGCGCGCTGCGGCCGGCGCACCGCGCTCATCCGATGGCAGGAGCCAGGAGCCAGGTGCTTCTCCTGGTCTCCCATGGGGTGCAGGGCCCAAGCACCTGGGCCATCCTCCACTGCACTCCTGGGCCACAGCAGAGGGCTGGCCTGGAAGAGGGGCAACCGGGACAGAATCCGGTGCCCCGACCGGGACTAGAACCCGGTGTGCCGGCGCCGCAAGGCGGAGGATTAGCCTGTTGAGCCACGGTGCCGGCCTCCTCCAAAACTTTAAGGTGCAGTTTTTCTCTTTCCTAGGGAGTAAGCTAGGAATTCACTCAACCACTCATTCAACGAGGATGTCTGAGTACCCACTTGGTGGTAGGCTCTTTTCAAGCCTCCAGGGCTTTACCAGTTAACAAGGGAGATAAAATGTTTATCCTAATGGAGCTTATACTTACTTGAGGGGAGAAAGGCAATTAAAAAAAAAAAAAACCCAAGTAATAAGCAACTTATGTAGTATGATAGAAGTGCTAGTGAAGGAAGCTGGAATAAGCAAGCGAACACTGAAGCAAGGACCTCAGTAAGGAGACATTCCGGGCAAAGGCTGTACGCTGGCCCTGTGCATTCCTGTGGGAATACTATCCTTCCCTATTCTTCCTGCCCTACCATTCTCCTCACAGAGGGAACAGTAGATGCAAAGGCCCTGAGCAGGGCTCATGCAGGTGCAAGATAGGAGCAACAGGGAGGTCAAGGAGACTGGATTTCAGTATGTGGGTGACACCGCAAAGGGAGATGAAGTCAAACAGATGCCCTTGGATGGCAGAGAGGCCTGGAAAGACACCTGCATAGATGTGGAGCCTGGCTCTGGGGCAGGAAGCTGCCAAAGAGCTTTGAGTGGTGACATGACATGATCGAACAAACCTTCAAACAAAGGGGACAAGGATTTTAATAAGCATCAAGAGGAGCCCAGAGAAGGAGGCAAGAGAGCTAGTACCCAAGTGTGTAACCACAAAAACAAACTATGTCCAAGCATCAAGTCTGGAAAAATCTGAGGTTTTAGATAGAAAAAGACAAAGTCAAGAAAAACCTTGAAGAACATGACGTTTGTGACTCCCTCGCCTCTAATATCTTTTTTGCATGTAAAACAATTAATTAATTAATTAGAAAGGTAGAAAGAGAGAGACGAAGGGACATATATCTCCCATACTTCGCTTCATTCCCCAAATGCTTGCCACAATCAGGGCTGGGCTAGGACAAAGCTGGGAACTAGGAACTCCATCCAGGTCTCCCATGTGGGTGGCAAGGACCCAAATACTTGAGCCGTTACCTGCTGCCTCCCAGTATGCGTGTTAGGAACCTAGAATCTAGAGCAGAATGGGACTTGGTCCCAGGCACTCTAGTATGTGGCGTGGGTGCCCCAAGAGGCATATTAATCACTGCACTAGACAGCTGTGCCACCTTCTGCCTTTTAACTGGGGACTCTGCAGCAGGTTCAAAAACAGGCTTTCTGGTCAGCACAGGTATTTTAGACCCAGAGGCCACCATTTTATGACACCTATGAAATTCCACATAGGGCAATAGGCAACACATGTTGTCTTATCTGATCCTCACAGGAATTCTGAAAGGTAAACATTACATGGCAGCTTATAGAAACTGACTCCAAGTTCAACCCAACAGAACAGATAGCATGCAGGATTTGATGTCTACATTTACTGAAAGTCTTGGGGACTACCTGAAATTGTGTCAAAAATAACTATGAAAAATTTGGAGGAAGGTAGCCTTTCTTAAATTTCAAAGCTTTTCAAAGTGTCATGTTCATCTTTTTTTTTGTTTTGTTTTGTTTTGTTTTTATTAGTCCATAGAATATGAAAAGGGACATATCACAGATGAGCTCTTGACTATGACTTGGAAGTGATAAAGCACAGGAAAGAATGGCTCTTGTTCTCCCAAAGCATTTTCCCCAGCCCTTTCAAGAGTCTAAAATGCCCATTCATCTGCCTAATGCCTAAAAAGCCTAAAATGGCTCAAGTGAGTAGAGGGTACTTAGTATTGGCCTTGTGATACCTTGTTCTTTTGTAAGTACTTTTCTGTCTATGTTATTTGGAGATTTGGTCACACTGGGCATTGGAACATGATCTATTTATATTATTAACTTAATTTTTCAGAGTATGCATAAATTAATTTAGCCCAAAAGGAGTTCTATAACTCTTCAGTTTGCCCCTTCAAGTGAATTTAGAACTTTTAAGTGGCTTAAGAGACACAAAACTCTTAAACTTTTTAAAAAATATTTTGGCAAACCTATTTATAAAGTATAGATAGAACAGTGATTATTGGGTTAAGTAAGAAAAGAAGCATAGGTAAATTAAAAGTGAGATTTGAAGAAATGTACAATGGTGATAGGAAATGGAGTTAAACTAGAAAATTATAAGGAGAGGAAATTACAATGTCAGAAGTAAAAGTAGGATGAAGGGTTAAAAAAAGGAATATGATTAATGCAAACAGACTGAAAAGTAAAAGTAGGGCCAGGGACTGAGAGACAGACTGGAAATAAAGAAACCATTCAGGCTTACAGGGAACCAAGTTAAATAGAAAGTAAAAGTGCTATACAAAGACAACTTGCAGAAGGCATAGAGAATAGACTCATCATTACAAAGTATAATTAAGAAAAAGTAGGGAAAGCTTGAGTTTTTAGAAAGTTCACTCTCAGCAAATCATTTAGACTTTCTTCTGCTTATCCTAACCTCCTCTATTTGCATTTCAACCTGCTCTCAGCAGCCATATAGATCTGAAGGTTTACCAGATAGTCACACTGGTAATTAAAGTTAGAGACAAATCTTGAGGTGATAGATGGGATCCTAAAATTTAGAATGGACTGAATTTAAGATACTCTTTGCAAGTGGTTTGCTAGCTAAATGCCTAAAGGTAAAGAATGTGTAATCAACTCCTGGTACTATAATACAAATGATTGTGCCCTCTAGGTAGTAAGAGCTGAGGACTGCACTTTTTATCTATATTTGAAATAAGTAATTGCACCATGAAACTAATCAAGCTTAAACTTTAGGGGCCCCTAACTTGCCCTGGCTCCTTCCAGGACTTTGGAAGGAGACCCTAGCAACATGTACACATAGCATATCTTTCCTCAGTAACCTTTGCAAAAGTAAGATAATTTTGTAATCTTTTCTGAAAGACAACCTGGAAATTGCATACACTTCAAATTATAAAAATTTGGGCTTGCCACTCAGAATGTACAAAGCAAACTGTGGCTAAACTACATTTTCCCAAATGACTTTAAGGTGTGCACACATTTAAATCATTTACAAGAGCATTTGACAACATCAAATTATCAATGATTCCAGTTTATAGACTGGGGAAAAAAGAGAAGTCCATAATATCTGCTATATCTCTATTTTTATTCTCAAAGTAATCCATGATATAAGGTCTGACATTAAGATGTTTAAATCATGCATATTTCAAATAGTCAACAATTTATTGGACAGATAATAAAATGGTAAACTTTTAACAGTTCTTAGTCAGATGTGATTCACAAATGTTTATTTTTTTCATCAAATAAAGGGATGTACCTTTAAATATTAAACATTTTAGTGAAAATTTAGTGAAAACATATCTAGTGAAAATATTATCATTAATTCAAGAACAAAATGTGTGATATGCTTAAGTAAAGTCAGTAAAATTTAGCTATTTATTGTCCCAATAACAGAGATTGTCCTTTTTCTTCTTGTGGAAATTCTTCACACAAAAGAATCTTAAGATAAACTTTATTTTGTGATCAAAATCCATATCTATCCCAAACAGATTTTAAAAGTTTCTAAGTGAGGCATTGTATACCAACTACTTAAAATTCAGAGTTTTTAAAAATTGGACCCTATTGCAAACTGTTGAAATCTTTACTTAATATATGCTAAACTGATCTTCTGTACATAAAGAGAATTGAAAATGAATCTTGATGTGAATGGAAGGGGAGAGTGAGCAGGAGAGGGGAGGGTTGCAGGTGGAAGGGAAGTTATGGAGTGGGGGGGTGAGCCACTGTAATCCATAAGCTGTACTTTGGAAATTTATATTCATTAAATAATTTTTTTTAATTGGACCCTATCATGTAAAGTTATGTATTAGATCAATTGGTTTTAACAGTCTGTCTGTCGTACGAGACACTAAAAAATGATAATTTTACACAGTGCAACATTCAGAAGATTAAAGTTTACAATTCAATCCATCTTAAAACAAGATTCCACATTGACACATCTCATACAGCCTTTTGAAATCATTTCTCATGAAATGTGTCTTTAGTTCATGCTTTCTCATGTGTGCATGCTTTAAAATCAGTTTTATTTTTAAAACAAAAATTGTAACTAGCAACCCTAGTTTTCCAATAATGATAAGCCCTATTTCTTATATCTATAGCTTGCAGTTTTACTTTCTTTAATGCACCAACTGTGATTATTCTATCACTTTTGAATGGTAATGGAATTAAATACATGCTTTATCACTTCATTCATAATTCTCTGGTAAATCAGATGCCTTTTCCATTGGGTCTAATTCTTCTTGAAGTAACATTGCTAAGCAACCAGAATGAAATTTAAGAACTGAAGTTTTTTTTTTTTTAATTCTCTTTTACAATTCAAATGAAGGCACAGCATTCTCTGTGACAACCACAGCAGGTAACAATAGCTGGCATCTTTCTCCTCCTTTGAAAAATAGGCCGTGAGTGAGAAATTGAAGAAATACACTGGTCTGAAGGGACTGAAACTCAAAGGAGCTTCTATTTTAATGTATGGAAGCATTTGAATTTGTTTTCCATTTCAGCCCAGTCTTGCTTTCACAAATATTCCAGTTACATAGTTTTGGGGATGATTTAGTTAGGAACTCTTTCAACTGTCACACTCACACACACACACACACACACACACACACCCTCCTCAAAGACTGAAATTAAAGTTAAGCAAAAGCAACACAAACTTACCTTTAACAGAAGCTGAATATGAGGAAATGAAGCAGAGAAAAAGCACAGCAAGCAGAATCATATTGACCAGCTACCCCTATTGCGTCCAGTTCCCAGTGGGAGTCACTGAGAAGTGGGCTCTCCCGAAGGCAGCCAGTGAGAGAGTGACCCTCCCCAGAACCTGCAACAATAATGTTTATCTTTGGTGAAAGGTCAGATTCCAAACTCCAAAATCAGGACCTAAGTTCACTAAAGGGCTCCCTATTAATGATTAAACATAGGTGGGCTACAGTTTTCAGTCTCTTACTCTAAAAAAATGTTTTTCACTCACTAAGGAAAATCAAGAAAGTTTTCATTTTTGAGAGCTAAACCAACCAGTCTACCTTCCTTCCTATCAATGTAGAAATAGTGCAGGGACATCCCAAGTGGTGGGGGGCAATTCTCTGTTCAATACATAATCATTGTCATGCCTATAATATTAACTGCCTGTCTTTATCTTTTAACACTTTATGTGGGAGAGTTGTAAGGTTTCTCAAACTAACTAAATTGAATTTTCATATGTCTTGTATAGTCATCCTTCAATGGTTTGTACTAGTTGTATGCTGTTATTTTAAAAATTGTTCTGATTTTTGGAATTTAAATTTAAACTGCTAAGTCCCACCATCACTTCAATATTATGTTAAAGTACATAGAACTCTCTTTCCTGAAACATAAATGATTCTCCTTAGGGGTGAAACTGTACAAGGCTGGAACAAATCAGCACTGTCTATTATTAACGTACTAGTAAGTCAATTGAACATACACTGTAGATATCAATCTGTATCAATAACAAGAAACATAGAGTCCCCAAACTGACTTTTGAAGTTCTGTGCTTTCTGAATTCAATTTTCAGGAGAAGAATCAGAGGCAGATTACAGCTCTCTATGTTTTTGCTACTGAATATTAATCAGAAACTTCTCTAGAATTAAAGAGAATACTTTAGTGTGGCTAAGGCCATGCTCCTTTGCAACGTTGTTTCCATCTGGAAACTTCCATTAAAAAGACCTGATATGAACAAAATCTACTAAAATGTGGTGGCTTGGAGGACACTGGGAATGTTCCAGCAAGGAAAGGGGGCAAGTGCTGGGGAAGGACTATTTAAATGTACTTGAAAATACTATGGCCATACTTCAGTATAAGATGGGTTCCTAAATCTACCCTGGTCCCTGTAATGATCCTTTTTTAGAACCTTAGCTTTCAGCTCAAATCCTCTAGAAAAGCTGGGTACAGGAGAGCAGACTTGAGCAACAGGGCCACAAAGTGAAATATAAAACTAAAAAATCTCCGAAGTTAAGTATTTTCCGCTTGAATTGTATTTTCAAATAAACTAAAAGATGAAAAGTATTTGTTCTTATCTTCTACTGAGACTATAGCTTCATGTGCTATCATAAATCTTACATATGAATCAAAACTAAACTACTTAACAAAAATAAATTATTTAGCTGGGCATATAAACTTAGATATAAATTTTAACTAATTTTTGCTGCAGTTAAACAGCAAAAGTCATTCTGAGAAAATAACCTCTGTTGAAAAAAAATGTTTTTATAAATAGTAGGGATTATGAACATGAGGGAATATGAAAGTGCTTTATTGTTTTCCATTTGAATAGACTTCTAAGTGTTCCCACAATTTCTGTAATACATGCATATGGATATGAAGTCCTAGTCACTTAAACTTTGCCTATACATTATTTAAATCAAACATCTCACACAGTGCTCTAAGAACTGCCTTTTGTATTTCCAGGCTCACAGCTGCATAAATCCGTAATATCTGTGGTTAGAGCTTATGGTTCCTGATACGTGTCTCTTCGGGTAAAGTACTGTTCTTTGTCAGGTGTTTACCAGAGTCCAACCAATAAAAGGCATATCACTATTGCCTAACAAAATAAATGCTTCTTCATTTGAACACTTGATTTCCACTAGAAAGCTCCTATGAGTCACTGAATTAAGTAGTCATTTCAACATAAGATGTTCAACTAGGGCCGTTGCTGTGGTTTTAAACAACACCACTCTTTGATATTTTGCTTATAACTTTTTCTTTTTACAAAGACCTTTGAGAAAAGACTTCTTGATATTATTTTACCAGAGATGAAATAAGAATGCTAAAGCTTTTCTATATTTAATGAACTTGGTATTCCAAAAAGATGCACTCTCCCTGTTGCTCTGTTGACCAAGTAGAGCAAATACTGAACGATATATGTGGGAGGAATCTCCTAAAACTCACCAGCTATTTTACATGTCACACAAAGCAGGTCAGAAGCACAGCACAGTATAAAAATAAAGAGAGAAGCCACCCAAGGAAGAATTACTATGTACAATACACTATGTTAAGCATTTACATTTTTAACAGTCTATCCTTATAACAATCATTTTATGTATTTAAAACAATAGTGCCTAGATTAATTTAAGGAGTGCTTTATGGAATACAAGAAAAAAAACTTGAAACCTGAAGACGATAGTCTTTGCTTAAAAAACATTACAGGTGGAATGTAGGTGAGGGGAAGAGAATCAGTTTTTTACAGATGACATGAAATTGCTTATTAGGACTGTCTTTGAATAAGCCAATCACAATGCTTTATGGGAGCTAATAGAGCACTTGATCTTTGTAGTTAGATGTCCATTGGGGAAAAGTTGAGCACGCCAGTCAGGTCAGAAACAAGTAGACCATTCTAAAACACTGCTATTGCTATCCTTTGGTAGTACATGATGTGGTGAAATATTTGCTACATTACCATTTTGCAGTGATAAATAAAGAGACTATGAAATAAAGATGAATGACTAATTTCAAAGTACAGATGTGTTTCTGTTGAGTGTCATAAGTTGTTAGGAGTTAACTTTTTTTTCCTGGACTAGATGATAAATGACCTTCACCCCACTTACAGTTGGAAGGAAACGCATCACCTTAATAGATACTCAATATTAAGTCAGGATTACGATAGCTGTATGAAAAAAAAAAAACACAGACTGCTTATAATATCAGAACACTACTCTGTTCCTAGAAAGAAGCATGACACTGGAGGAAAAAAACCTTTAGAAGGAAACTTCAAATTATTGCTGAATAGTCATAATACTTCAACATTTTCATTTCTACAAAGGAACTGTCATTTAAAAGCAGTCATGAAAGAAAACTGGGCCGGCGCTGCAGCTCAGTAAGGCTAATCCTCCGCCTTATGGCGCAGGCACACTGGGTTCTAGTCCCAGTCGAGGTACCGGATTCTGTCCCGGTTGCCCCTCTTCCAGGCCAGCTCTCTGCTGTGGCCCGGGAGTGCAGTGGAGGATGGCCCAAGTGCTTGGGCCCTGCACCCCATGGGAGACCAGGAGAAGCACCTGGCTCCTGCCTTTGGATCAGCACGGTGCACCAGCCGCAGCACACTGGCCATAGCACGCCGGCCGTGTTGGCCATTGGAGGGTGAACCAACGGCAAAACGGAAGACCTTTCTGTCTCTCTCTCTCACTGTCCACTCTGCCTGTAAAAAAAAAAAAGAAAGAAAGAAAACTGGGGGGAGATGGTTGTTTGGCACAGCAGTTGAGACACCGCTTGGGACGCTGATATCCCACCCATATCAGAGGGCCGGTGTTCAAGTCTCAGCTCTGTTCCTGATTCCATCTTCCTGCTAATGTGCAGGTGATGGCTGGTCTTTGACATCCAGGAAGACCTGGATTCTTGGCTTCAGACTGACCTGGCTCCAGCTGTTGTTAAGCATCTGAGGAGTAAGCTTCCAGATGGAAGATCTCTGCCTTTCAGAGGAAAAAAAAATTATAAAAAAGAACATCATATAACATTTAAAAAAAAAATTTTGTTTGTTAGGCAATAACAATTCTTACTGATGACTCCCTTAATACCAAGGCAAAATTATAAAAACATCACTTTAAAAGGTATGGTTCAAGAATTATCTTTCAGAAAAATATAGATTCATTAAATCCCTTCGCTGAACAAAAAGTAAGCTTGAGACTTATATTTAAGTGATTTGGAACCTAAGACTAAATAAAGACAATAATTTTCCAAAGTAGCGTCATCAGCCAAACTTTACCTCTTCATGTGTACATGCATGTGTATAACTGACAACAACCAAACATGTTCATGCATCATGTAAGTTGGCCACACAAAAATGAGTTGCCAGCATTTAAACAAGAGAATTAGTAGAGCTCTTTCAGTAGCTAACTATAAAGAGAAGAAAATTTTGAATTTTGTTCTAAATACATTTACTGGATAAAAAGGAAATTCCAGGCCAGTGCCGTGGCTCACTTGGCTAATCCTCTGCTTGCGGCGCCAGCACACAGGGTTCTAGTCCCAGTTGGGGCGCCGGGTACTAGTCCCGGTTGCTCCTCTTCCAGGCCAGCTCTCTGCTGTGGCCTGGGAGGGCTGTGGAGGATGGCCCAAGTGCTTGGGTCCCTGCACCCACATGGGGGACCGGGAGGAAGCACTCGGCTCCTGGCTTTGGATCGGCACAGCGCCGGCCGAAGGGGAGTGAACCAACGGAAGACCTTTCTCTCTGTCTCTCTCTCACTATCTATAACTCTCTCTCTCTCTCACTGTCTAACTCTGCCTGTCCAAAACAAAACAAACAAACAAAAAATAACCACTCAGGTTCTAAAATAAAGTATCTGAATATTAAAAAGTAAATTTTTCTTTTAAAACTATATTTAATAAAACACACTTATATTTGTGAAATGATTCTTAATATATAAACATTTTATTTGAGGTAGTGATATGATGTGAATAGGCAGGCAGCTAAGTTTAACCTAAGTGGCCTAGAATCCTTGCAGTCCTGCATGTTACTTCTTTATCTGTTTAACACGTCACCAACCCAAGAAATGTCATGATAATATTAAATTCCATCAACAGAAATGATATTAAATTCCCAGATGGTTTCACACACGCTAAAGCACCACCCCTTACCTAATAAAAGAGACTGAGAATGGGGAGAGCCCTTTTTTCTCCACAGACCATGGTTGGAGGGTCTGGAGGTGCTATTTAAGCTCCCCACACACAAACTCTCCCCTCCCCTCCCCTCCAATAACCCTCTTGCCTAACTATGATGGGCATTACTCTGTGCAGGGCAGCCACCCACATTTGAATGCTTTCTCTCTTAAATTAATCCTGTTCTTAAGCTGTCTCTGCTTGGATTTATCTGTGGGAGAAGCAAGAACCTAGAGTGGAAAATTCAAATACTCATGCCAACATCAGTAGAAAGGGAAAGCAGTTGGTTTAAGAAGTCACGAAAATAAGAAGATATAGAATACTAATGAGAGGTCAAGAAATATGGAAGATAGAGTGTGAGTGGAGTCATGGTGTTTGAAGAGAACACTTGAGCAGTTTCCCAGAAATATTGGAAGGCACTAAATTCGTTCTCTGTAGCTGCCATAACAAAATGACCACAAAATGAGTTGTTTATAACACCAAATGTGTCATCTTATGGTCCTGAAAATCAAAATATCTACAATGATCAAGCTAGGCTAAAATCAGAGTGTTGGCAGGGTGCAGTCATTTCTGCAGGCTCTGGGGGGGGGGGGGATCAGTTTCCTTGCTTTTTCCAGCTTCTATCTTCAAAGGTGGGTTGAGTCCTCATATTACATCACTCTGACCAATTTTTCTGCTTCCTATTCCACGTTATGGACTTGTGATTAAATGGGGCCATATTTTTTCTATCTTAGGGTTAGTTGACTAGCAATCTTAATATCAGGTACAATCTTAACAGATATTCATAGATTCTGGGAATTAAGGCATGGACATATTTGAGGAGCCATTTTTCTGCTCACCACCATCATGTATCCACAGGTTCAAGAGGTGCAATAAACCTAAAGCAGGCAGCTGTCTTTGTGGCATAGTGGTAAAGCTGTTGCTGACCATGTCAGCATCCCTTGTCAGAGTGACAGGGTTCATGTCCCAGCTGCTCCACTTTCAAGCAGCTTCCTACTATTGCACCTGGGAAGGCAGTGGAAGATGGCCCATATACTTTCCCAGCCACTCACATAGGAGAACAGGACAGAGTTCTTGCCTTCTGGCTTTGTGTGGCATAGACCTGGCTGTTACGGCCACCTAAGAATTGAACCAGCATGGCTGGCACCGTGGTTCACTTGGCTAACCCTCTGCCTGCGGCACTGGCACCCTGGGTTCTAGTCCAGGTTGGGGTGCTAGATTCTGTCCTGGTTGCTCCTCTTCCAGTCTAGCTCTCTGCTGTGGCCTGGGAAGGCAGTGGAGGATGGCCCAAGTGCTTGGGCCCTGCACCTGCATGGGAGACCAGGAGGAAGTACCTGGCTCCTGGCTTCGGATCGGCACAGTGCACCAGCCACAGCGGCCACTTGGGGGGTGAACCAAGGGAAAAAGGAAGACCTTTATCTCTGTCTCTCTCTTTCACTGTGTAACTCTGCCTGAAAAAAAAAAAAAAAAGAATTGAACCAGAAGATGGAAGGTCAGTCTCTCTTTCTGCCTTTCAAATAAATAATTTTTAAAAATTCTTGTGGGTTTGGGCATAACTTAAAGTTTATAAGACTAATGTATTTTCAAAATATATTTATTTAAAAAGCAGAGTGACAGAAAGAGCGAAGGATAACCTCCATCTGCTGGTTCACTCCCCAAATGGTCACAACAGCCAGGGCTGAGCCAGGGTGAAGTCAGAAGCCAGGAATTCCAGCTGCATTTCCCAAGTGGGTGGCAGGAAGGAACTCAAGTACTTGAGCCATCACCAACTACTTCCCAGCACATTAGCAGGTTACTGATCCAGAGCACAGTAGCCAGGAGTAGAACCAGCACTCCAGTAAGGAATGCAGGCATCTCAAGAAGTGGCTTAACCATTGTACAACGTCTGTTCCAAGACGTTCAAATGATGTCACAAGGACCTTCTTTGTGGCATACTGAAAAGTTGGATAGCATAATAATGTTCCTTCAACGAGAAGAATTAGTTCAATAAGTTAAGGTACCTCAGTTGAACATGAAGCCACTTAATACTATACCTGTATGTTTAAACATATGCTTACCATAGCTTGGTAAGTAAAAGAAAGTAGTCTGTCAAACAGCAGATACAGACACAGTTTAAGAATTTTTTTTTGTTTAAACATACATACTCGTGGGAGCAGAGAAATAGGATTAAAAGAATATTCAGTGAAAACACTATTATCCCTAGAGGATTTCAGCTTATTTATATTTTGTTGCATTCCATGTTATTTTTGTTTTTTTAAAGACTTATTTATCTGAAAGGCAGAGAGAGAGAGAGAGAGAGAATGAATCTTCCAATTGCTGGTTCACTCCCCAAATGACTGCCACAGACAGCACTGGACCAGGCCAAAGCCAGGAGCCAGGAGCTTCATCTGTGTCTCCCATGTGGGTGCAGGGGCACAAGCACATTAGCAGGGAGCTGGACAGGAAGTAAAGCAGCTCAGACTTAAATTGGCACCCAATGGGATGCCAGAACTGCAGGGGACAGCTGTACCCACTACATCACAACGTCAGCCCCTGCATCCCATGTTATTTTTAAAATATTTTCATTGTGTGTAACAATTTCAGATTTACCAAAAACTGTTAAGATAGCATGGATTTCTCATATAATCTGCACCAAGGTAGCCCTATTTTTAGGGATCGTAATCTCTAATATTAACCAATAGTAATACATTAACTAAAATTCACATCTTGTTTAGGTTACTTTTTTTGCCTAATCATTTTCTTTTGTGTCCATCTAGGATACATTAGACTCAGTTCTTGGGTATCCTCAGACTCCTCTTGGTTGTGACAACTCTGAAAAACACTGGGCAGGTGTTTTGTAAGATGCTCCCCTATAGGAATTCTTGTGCTGTATTTCTCACGGTTTGATTGGGGTAATAAGTTTGGAGGAGGAAGACCAGAGAAGTGAAGTGCCATTTTCATCATATCAGACGTCTGTATTACCAATCAGTGCCAGTCATAACCCCGAAGTACACAACCCTGAATGCTATGATCTTCAATGTTGAAATTCCCAAAAGTCAAAATCGCTAATGAGTAAAATTCTTTAAGTTTAAAAATCCCTGAAGATCAAAAATCCCCAAATATTAAAAGTGCCAGGGCCAGCGCTGTGGCACAATGGGTTAACACCCTAGCCTGAAGCACAGGTATCCCATATGGATGCCGGTTCTAGTCCTGGCTGCTCCTCTTCTGATCCAGCTCTCTGCCCTGGCCTGGGATAGCAGTACAAGATGGCACAAGTCCTTGGGACCCTGCACCCAGGTGGGAGACCCCGAGGAAGCTCCTGGCTCCTGGCTTCGGATCGGTGCAGCTCCAGCCGTTGCACCATCTGGGGAGTGAACCAGTGGATGGAAGACCTCTCTCTCTGTCTCTACCTCTCTCTGTAACTTTGTCTTTCAAATAAATAAAATAAATCTTTTTAAAAAAGAAAAGAAAAGAAAAAAGTGCCAAAGGCTGAGATCCTGAAAACTGCAATTCCCATACAGAAAGGGCTACATAAAAGGGCTGGAAAGCTGAATTCCGGGAGAGGGAGCAGTGTGATTTCCATCGTATGCAGGATAGTTCCAAATTATTCAATCAAGTACTACTTCTGCCCCTACACATATACTGTCACACTTGTCTTTTAAAAAAACACCCTCTGGGGGCCAGCACTGTAGCACAGTAAGTTAACACCCTGGCCTAAAGCACTGGCATCCCATATGGGCACTGGTTCAAGACCCGGCTGCTCCACTTCCAATACAGCTTTCCTGCTGGAAATCCTGCTATTTTGTATTCTTTGACTTATATATCCACATTACCTCCCCTCACTTTCCCATCTCCAATCCTGATATTTGCTATTTTGTTCTTCATCTCTGTATATTTCAGTTTTTTAAAAAGATTCCATATACAACTGAGATCATACAGTATTTTTTCTTTCTGTGCCTGGCTTATCTTAGCAGAATGTCCTCTATGCTCATCCATATTGCAGAATATAGCAAAACCTTGTTCTTTTTAGGGCTGAATCATATTCAGTTATATACAGTTTCTTTATCTATTTATTAATCTGTCAATGGACACTCAGGCTGTCTCCACATCTTGGCTATTGGGAAGAATGGTGCAGTGAGCCTGGGAGTGCAGATATCTTTCCAAGGTGGTGATTGCACTGCCTTTGGGTATGTGCCCAGAAGGGAGACTGCTGGGTCAGACCATAGTTCTATTTTTAATTTCTTTAGAACCTCCATATGGTTTTCTATAATGACTGCTTAGTATTTTAAAAGACAAACAAAATAGTTTGCAACATTTAAAAGACAGATTGCACATATAAATTCAGATTTCTGGCTGTTTTATTTTTTTTTTTAAATTAAAATCTTATGCCATTAGGTTCACCTCCTTTCTTGGAACTTACATTGATTAAAGAGGACCTGCACTCTCAGATTTGTGGCACTTGCTTCCCAGATAGCTTTTCTCACTTGTTACCAGCCAGTCCTTACAGACAATACAGGTTTGCAATCCACACATGACCTCTTACGTTGGCTTAAGCTACAAACATTCTTAAATATTTCTATTTAAATGTCCTGAAGACTCCCCAGAATCCACATATCAAAACCAAACTTACTACTTTTTTCTAAAACTAATGTTCTTCCTGTATTCCCTAAGTAATCCAAATAATGGAATCACACCTTCCTCCTCCTTCCTCCTCCTGCCCACAGCTTTTCCAGTCATGCGCAGAAACTCTGACATGCTCAGGACTTCGCTTTCATTGTTCCCAACACTTTAAAAGTCCGTTGCCTTCCTGACATCTGGAAACCTCTACCTACTTTCCAAAATGAAGCAAAATCATTTAGTTTCTGAAATTAAATCCTCTGCCTCAAGGAACCCTTAGTTGCTCCTTTTCATGTTCAGGCACCTCAATGACACTGTATGTCATCTTATATACTGGCATATACTTCCAGCTCTCCTGCTAGGCTAGGGATGCCTCAAGGGCAGGGATCATGCTTAGTCATCTTTATATCACCTAAGACAAAATGCATGGACTTTAATAAATGTGTCAAACACATTAAATTATACAAATCAATGAAAAGATTGCTTCATATTTCCCCTGCTTAAATTTTCTGTATGCCTTCAGTCTTTGGTAAAATTGGATTTTTGTTTTGTTTTGTTTTGTTTTGGTGTTTACTTTGGATTGATTCTAGAATCTTTAAATTTTGTACCATATGACTACAAAATTAAATGGCTATGTCAAAAGAAAATGAATTGACTCCACAATTAAAATGAGGATTTAAAAAAATTACCTGCTTTTAAATATATAAGGATGGCTGGTATTAATTCTGGAAAAAAATGTACAATTATTTATAAAAAAGATCCCATAGGGGCAGCTGAACAGCTGTCGAAAGATCTGGCACATCACGATGCCAGCCTGAATTTAATGACCTACATGTGAAGGGCTACATATCCAATTACTAATCCTCACTTTGCTACTCTTTGCCCTGATATGGAGGCAGCTGAAAAAAGACGCCCTACTAACGGATCAGAAATGGATCCAGACTTCACTGCCAGTGCTCAGCTAACAGAGAACATTTAGATTTGAGATGAGAGAAAAAGAGAGGTACCACAACAATGTGACAGCTGGCAGTTCTTAAAATAAAATTTGAGGGTTTAATGCAAAAATGAACTCGGTTTTTGTTTTTGTTTTACTAAATTCAGGAAAGTTCCAATTCTTTCAGAGGACCTCAAATTTTCAATTCAACTTTGTGTTCATGGAAGTCCTTAAACATATTCAAGTCTGTCTTCAAACATACTATACTTCAGATTTCTTTCCATACTCAGAAGGTAGTCTTCTCCTAAAAGATTCAAATCTCATTCTTAACCTTCAGTGCCTACAATAACTACTTATTAGAAGTGGGGCCAAGAAAAATAAATAATAAAGTAAATAGAAAAGGACAAGATGACTCAGTCTATATATAGCACAAAGATTATATAAGGCCAAGCACTGTAAACAATGAAATGTCACCTGATATTTTGCAAAACAGCACAGGAAAAATAGCTCAAGAAATGAATGGCGAGTAAAGTATATGGCTATCTTACTTAAGCCATTTTTTCAAGGAAGGTTTGGAGGAATTCTACATTTAAGCCCATTGTACCGTGAATTTGACTCATTTTTTAAATTTAATTTTCCACCTCAGTTACGTAAAAACACGGGATACTGGTAACACTTCCAATACTTTAGAAATAATTTAGTTGAGACACTTTCCTCTTTACCACAGAAGTGCTTTTCCTGTTTCCCATTTTCAATTGTTATAAGGGGTTACCTTAGTCCCCTTTCAACGGATATACAAACGAATATACGCCCACAGGTACACAGTTACCTCCTGACGCGGGAACTACGCACACACCGTAACCACCTCCCACTCCTAATCTCTTCGCTCCAGACCCGCCCCCTTTAAACCCCTCCTCTTTCTCCCATTGCAGGCCCGAAGTTGGCGCACTTCGATGACGTAGCACGTAACCGCCGCCGTAGCCGCCACCACGCCCCTGCCTCTGGGAGTTGAAGTTTCCGACGGAGGATTCCTGAGCGGTGTCGAGGAACACTCCAGAAAGGCTTATCTCTGCGAGCTTTCCTGCACCCCATCAACACCTCAGCAAGGTAACTCCGGGAACTGTGGCTGGTTTTCGCCGGCTCTTTGATAGCTTTGGACGCACAATAAGCGCATGCCATGCTGTCCTCGACTAGCAGCAAGGGCTTCCGGGGGAAAGGGGATTGGGGCCGAGAAACTGCTAGTAGCGCGGCTGTTGCAGGAGGAAGTGACGTCAGAGTGTGTGCGCCCCCGCGGCCTGTGTGGCCGCTCTCTGACTCGCTGGTTGCAGCTTAGTCCCGCCTCTCGAACGTGTCCGCTGGCGCGCAAGTCCCAGGCGTGGACTGCGGAGTGGGCGAGGCTCTGCCTCTCGGCCTGGCGGGGTTACGTTAGGCGTTTGTTCTGAGGGTGGGGAGCCAACCCCCAGCGGGTAAGGGCGTGATTTTGTAAAGGATGACCAGAGGAGGAGACCCGGGCCCTGGAGGGTCGGAAAACTACTTGGGATTCTGCCACTTTGTGGCTGGTGACGGGGGCAAGTCGCCCACTCCTCTAATCCTGCTTTAGCTTAGTTTTCCCCTGAGAGAACGTGGCGGAGCCCCGGGGGAAGTCGTCGCGGGTGCTGCTAACCGCGCTGTGGTGCCCCAAGGACGATTTTTGAGGAAGTAGAGCTGTTAGCTTTATTTCATTGAAAGCCTCTAAGTTTAAACATTGAGAGGTTTTAAAATAATTTTTATTGCAGAGCTGCCAAGAGGGTAAAAACATCTCTTTCTTAGTCAAAACAAAACAAAAAACTTTCCCCCTTTGGTCCCAATCCTTCGTCCAAATTAAACATCAGCTTTCGCTGCTGCAGATTTGCCTAACTCGTTTTGTAAAGGGTAATTCCGCCGCCGCTCTCGCTGTCAAGTCGTTGATCCCATTCTGCAATTATTCTTGATTCTCTTGGATCTTTGTGGAAGAGACTTACCAAGACGGTTTATATCATGCACCACAACACATGCAAAGGTTTTTAACCTTTTCACTTTCATTGATTTGTGATGTGTCTACGCAGCCTTAAGCTAAGAAACGGGAAACCCAGGGAATGGTGAGCTAAATTTTTTACACATTCATCCTATCCACAGCAAATGGCCTGAGGCATCTATTGGGTTCTTAGCCTTATAAACCTTATCTCTTATGAATGCACCAGGGGATTTTAGAAAAATCGTTTGCTAGCGTAGAATTTCTCACCTATTTATATAATTGCTTTAAAATGCCATTCTTAAATAGACCTGAAACTTGGTTTAAGAGTGAAAATACGTTAGGAGCATTAGTGCATGTGAGGGAAGAACACAGAACACTTTGCATGGCCCACACGAAAATAATCAGAAAGCAAGTATACTTAGTAAAATACTAAACTGCTTATCAGTTAATCCAAACAAGCTAGTATGTAATGAAACGTTTTAGTGTAGACAGTTGGAGTTGGTAAGAAAGTGTACTGTGAGCAATAATTTATAATCAAGCTAGCTAACAAAATGCTTTTGCTGTGTTCCACTTAGGTCTCAGTGGAACTGGCTTGTTAAATAAAGCTTAAAATTCACTTGGTATGGTGTGTCTTATTAATTCGAAATAGTTTTAGAATATTCATGGTGGTGATGTTATGAACTTTCCTTGTATTTGATACTTTGCTTAAAAGCATTACTGTGTTAGGTCAAATTAAATGTAATGAGCCTTCTTAAGAAAGGCTAAAGCTCCCCCTGGTGTACATAAGCTATAACACATTTCTTAGCTTTAATTTTTTTTTTCCACACTGTAGAGTTTATCAACATGTGGAGTATTTGAATATCGCCAGCAACTAGCTGACAATGATGCCTCTGATGAACAGAAATGTACTCTCCTGGAATATTATTTCATGAAGAGAGTACTTGTTTCCCATGAATGTTAATTGTGTTTTTAAGTTTACAAAGATCAGTGAGTCTTAGGTTTTCTCTATCCTTATTCTTTGGATACATGCAATGCTGAAATTTTTTTAAGGTACTGTGTATGGAAAGTAAGTAAAATAAAAATCCTGGGAAATCCCAATATATGTTTTAAAATGTTCTTCCTTCTAATTTTTTAGCTTACTGAATTAACCCTGTCTCCATTTTCTTAAATACCTACCTATTTTTAGACTTAAAAAAAAAATGAGTACATTCAAAGGCATACATTTGTGCTAATTAGTTTTTTGCTTGTATCTCTCATTCTGTATCCAAGTCTTAACTGCCTCTCCTTTATTTTTCTGTGCTTTCTCTACCTGCATCCTGGGTCAGATTGTCAGGGTATCTCTTAGATCTTAGTATCTAAGGTCTTAGTATCTAAGAGATAATCAATTATCTCTTGGGCTCCAGGTAATCTGGAGTTTTTCTCATCTATTGAAATTTTTTTTTTAACAGGCAGAGTAGATAGAGAGAGACAGAGAGAAAGATCTTCCTTTGCCATTAGGTCACTCCTCAATGGCCGCTGCGGCCGGTGCACCACGCTGATCCGAAACCAGGAGCCAGGTGCTTCTCCTGGTCTCCCATGGGGTGCAGGACCCAAGCACTTGGGCCATCCTCCACTGCACTTCCTGGCCACAGCAGAGAGCTGGCCTGGAAGAGGGGCAACTGGGACAGAATCTGGCGCCCTGACCGGGACTAGAACCCTGTGTGCCGGTGCTGCAAGGCAGAGGATTAGCCTATCGAGCTGCAGCACCGGCCCTATTGAAATTTTTATGTCTTCATTTTCTAGTTTTCTTATGGTTTCTTATTCATGGATTCTTGTTTTGCTTTTTTTTTCCCCCTAATGCCTGGTTTTGTGTCACAATTTCCTGTTTTTACTTTTACGGTTCTTATTTCTTTTGATTTCTTTGAAACATTCCAGCCAAATATTTTAAAATCATTTAAAGATTGTACAATTAGAGACTGGTGCTGTGGTGTAGCAGGTAAAGCTGCTTCCTGCAGTGCCAGCATTCCATATGGGTGCCTGTTTGAGTCCCGGCAGCTCCACTTCCAATCTAGCTCTGTGCTATGGCCTGAGAAAGCAGTAGATGACCCAGGTGCAGGCTCCTGCACCCATGTGGGGGACCTGGAAGAAGCTCCAGGCTCCTGGTTTCGGATCAGCCCCAGTTGTTGCAGTCATTTGGGGAGTGAACCAGCGAGTGGAAGAACTCTCTTTGCATCTGCCTCTGCCTCTCTGCAACTCTGCCTTTCGAATAAATAAATAAATAAATCTTTTTTTAAAAAAAGACTGTACTATTATCACCAATTTGTATAGTGTGGACTTGTTTCCTGATTTTTTTTTCCTTGGTACTTTTTGTAATTTTAGTTTGAAGATGCATCTGGAATGAAATTATCACCTCCCCTCTCTTACCTATGTCTTTGCAACTGATTCATATCCATAAGATTTTTTTTTTTTTTTGACAGGCAGAATGGACAGTGAGAGAGACAGAGAGAAAGGTCTTCCTTTGCCGTTGGTTCACCCTCCAATGGCCGCCACGGCCGGTGCGCTGTGGCCGGCGCATATCCATAAGATTTTGTGATGGTTCCCACCCAGGATCCTGTTCCATGTTTCAGTATGCTGAAGATGTAATGTGGGTAGTTCAGATTCTAGTCATGCAGTTTTACAGGTTGATGTGTCACTTCATGGTTGCATAAGGTTGTGACAGAAAGGCTGTATCTGCTTCCTTCAGGCCTACCTCTGTGCTCGGTGTCTTGGGAGCCATAGTGTTTCAGCCTTTTTCATGGAACAAGGAGGCCCACCCCTTGCTGGTCTGTTTACTTCTCTCTCATCCCCTGCCTGTTATTATTAACATTATTATTATTGTTAGTCTCCTCCCTTGTTAAAGTTAGGGAGACTTAAAAGCTGCCTTTGCCCAGCAGATCCAACAGGAATGCTATCCACCCACTTCTTGTTTCTGGTTTTGAGTGACACTGTGCCCTTTTTATTTCTCCTTTTATATTTCATCTACAATTTCATGTATTTTGAGTCAGGATGCTTCAAAGCATGAACTTTTGGCAACCACCTCTAGAAAGTTTGAGTTTTTTTTAATGTAGTGCCATAGCTATAAAAGTGGACAATTTTTTCCTGTCTTGTTACTAAAGAAAGCAAAAACCATCCAATAAAACTACAGCTTAAATTATGCTCATTAAGGTTTTGTCCTATTAGCTAAATTGTGGAGTTTTCTTTTAGATGTTAACTGCTTTGCGTAGACTTGCTGGCTATCTGTAAGAAAGAAGAGTCGGAATTTCTCTTAACGCCAGTAGAACATTTGGTGGCATCATGTTTAGGGATAAATAACAACTTTGTTTTTAAGCTTTAGTGCTAAGTCTGTTAAAGAGAAAAAAAAAAAGTGTCTCTGGCCTTTGCCTTATCTGAAATCAAATCTATTTCTAGTCAGTGGGTATACAGACATTTGTGGTGAAATCTAAATAAAGATATTTGAGATGACCTTGAACAGTCCACAAAACCAACTGATTACAGACTCTTTTGTGTCCATGTTTTGTTTTTTTAGTCATGACTGATTGTGGACTATTTACTAGTTGCATGTTTACAATGAAATATATTAGAGAACACAGCCAAATTCGTAGTCTGCATTGTCCAAAGTTTGTAAATCTTAAAACTTTTGTCAAAAACCTATTCTAAATGTATAACCACATAATGAATAACACTTACTTCCCTTGGTCTGCAGCATTACAGAAGATGATAGAAAAGATACTTTCCAACTCTGTAAAAATCTTGCTCCTATAAAAACTGTATTTTCCTTATATGAAATTTGAAAAATCAGAAAACCATGAGTAACAATTGAACATGTTTGTGTGTTTGCTTTTTAAAATAAGTGGATGTAATCTATATAATATATATTTATATATCATGTATAATATTATATATTATTGTATATTATATATATTATATGTAGTATTATATAATAATGATATATGTATAGCATACATATTAATCCACTTATTTGGTTTTCTTATTTGTATATACATTTTCCCTTATCATAAAATAGTTTTGGAAGCGTGATTTTTCCTAACGGCTTAGTATTCCTGGCCCATGTTAGATGAACCATAATTTATATTCTGCCCTTTTGATGACATTCAAGTCATTTCTAACATTTCATTATTAAAAAAATAACACCCCAGGGTCCAGCGTTGTGCTGTAGTGGGTTAAACTGCTGCCTGTGATGCTGGCATCCCATGTTGAGTGCTGTTTCAGGTCCGAGCTGCTCCACTTCTCATCCAGCTCCTTGCTAATGTGCCTGAGAAGGCAGCAGAAGATTGCCCAAATACTTGGACACCTGCCACTCACATGGGAGACTTGGATAGAATCTCAGGCGTCTAGCTTTGGCCTGGTTCAGCCTTGGATGTTGCAGCCATTTGAGGAGTGAACCAGTTGGTGGAAGATCTCTCTCTCTTTCTCTGACTATGCCTTTTAAATAAATAAATAAATAATTTTTAAAAAGACACTGAAGCATATATACTTGTACATATTTGTTTACATTTGTGATTAATTTATGGGACTAAAAGGAATTAAATTACTGAACTAAAGGGTCTTAATGTTTTAAAGCTATTAAAACATGTATGTGTGTTGCCTTCTGGAAAAATTGTACCATTATCTCCAGTGGTATATGAAAATACCCCATTTCTTCAGGCTTTACCAACATTGTCAGTGAATGGTCTTAAATGATATTTAAACAGTCTTTGCCAATACATGGATTGAATTGTCTAAATTTACATTTCTATTCATTATTGATATGGCTGAACTTTAATCATCTGTTAATCATTTGGGTTTGTTTACTTTTTTGTGTATCTTAAATTGTTCATGTCAGAAGTTGGTTTTCCATTTTTCAGAGGCACCAAATGTCATCTGAAATGTCACCAGCATTTATTGAGACTTCTAATGTTGGAAGAAAGGAAGACTTAGGTGAAGGTCAAGAGAGCCAGAAGCCAAAAGGTGAAGGGGTTGAACCAATATCTAAACGACAAATGAAGAAGCTAATAAAACAGAAACAGTGGGAGGAACAACGAGAACTCCGCAAGTATGTGTGTCAAAATGTTTTTGCTCTATCCCTGTTCAGAAAGATGGGATGTTTGATTTGGCACAGTCTTTTTTTTTTTTTTTTTGACAGGCAGAATTAGACAGTGAGAGAGAGAGACAGAAAGATCTTCCTTTTTCTGTTAGTTCACCCCCCAAGTGGCCACTATGGCTGGTGTGTTGCGGCCGGCGCCCTGCGCCGATCCGAAGCCAGGAGCCAGATGCTTCTTCCTGGTCTCCCATGTGGGTTCAGGGTGCAAGGACCTGGGCCATCCTCCACTGCATTCCTGGGCCACAGCAGAGAGCTGAACTGGAAGAGGAGCATCAGGGACAGGACCGGCGCCCCAACTGGGACTAAAACTCGGAGTGCCAGCGCCTCAGGCGGAGGATTAGCCTAGTGAGCTGTGGCGCCGGCCTGGCACAGTCTTCTGACATACTAAGTGTAGCTGTATTAATTAAGCTGGGGGCCAGGTACATCTTTAGCTAATTCTGTCAATTGGCTACTAATCTTGTGTGTACGTTGAATTATTATTTTTAACAATGTTGATAAACTGGCACTCAACACTTTTTCTCACCCAAAACCTGTTTTGAGTAATGGCATAATTTTTTAACTAACTCAGATTATATTAGTCAATTTTTTGTTACTATAATAATACCTAAGGTAAGCTAATTTTATAAAGGGAAAAAGTTTATTTAGCACATAGTTATGGAGGCTGAAAGTCCAGACAGCATGGTGCAAGCTCTGGTGAGGGCCCTCCTTGGCTGCATAATGTCATTGACAGGGATGCACATGGGAAGACACGTCACATCACAGAGTAGGAAGCTTGAACCAGACTAGAGTCCTGTAATCCCTCCAAGCACCTGCTCCCAGTGACCTAAGGACCACCCACTAGGCCCTCACTCTTCAAAGTCCATCATACCTCCCAAAACCTCCACCCTGAGAATCAAGTTCCCAACATGTGACCCTCGGGTTATAAACCATACCCAAACCATAGCAGGATTATAGTTAGTATTCATGTCCTAGATATAGACTAAAAATAACCAACTCAGATCAAGTTTTGGCCTACTGTTTATTTTTCTGGAACAGATTTTGGTAAAAGTAGTTAGGCTGGGGCCAGCAATGTGGTGCAGTGGATTAAAGCTGCTGCCTGCAGTGCCGGCATCCCATATGGGCGCCAGTTCAAGTCCTGGCAGCTGCATTTCTGATCCAGCTCTCTGCTATGGCCTAGGAAGCAATAGAAGATTACCCAAGTCCTTGGACCCCTGCACCCATATAGGAGACCCAGAAGAAACTCCTGGCTCCTGGCTTCAGATCAGTGCAGCTCTGGCTGTTGCAGCCATCTGGGGAGTGAATCAGCAGATGGAAAACCTCTCTCTGTCTCTCCACTCTTTGTGTAACTCTTTCAAATATTTTTTTTTAAGTAGTTAGGCTAAAGTTGTTACTACATAATGACAATTTGCTGAGAGAACAAACTATAGTTAATGTAGATCAGAGAAAATGTGTGTGTGTTTGTACTATAAGAATGTTGCATGTAGGGAATAAATGACTATCAAATTTAGTATTTATATGATTTTCTTAGGGTTAGTGTGGTACCAATAATAAATGAAAATTCTTTAAATAGCTTTAGATTGTGTTTGCAAACTGATTTCCTTCCTGTTAACGCTGTTAAATGGACTATATAATATTGCTAATATTTGACCATTTTGACCCATTGAAGTAGCAATTTCATATGATTCAACCTGATGATTTTAAAAAGTAATTATTTTTTGTCTTTTTAGAAAAATATTGTGAAAAACTGAATTATAAATAACAAAAAACATTTCAATTACTAATTTTAGACAAAAGCGGAAAGAAAAACGCAAGAGAAAAAAATTAGAGCGACAGTGTCAACTGGACTCAAACTCAGATGGGAATGACAGAAAACGTGTGCGAAGACATGCTGTTCACAGCACACTCCGTCTTGTCATTGACTGCAGTTTTGATGACTTGATGGTATTAAAGGTACGGTGAATCAGTCAGAAGCATCCTGAAGGAGCACTGGGCTGAGCCATTTTTTGTTTTAGTATGTATTAACACTTTGATAGAAATTTGTGTAGTGAAATGCATCTTTAATCAAGTTTTTCAGTCTGCCCCCTTGATTAAATTAGCTAATAAATTTGATGCATATATATGTACTGATGTGTATATGTATATGTATTAACAGGGGAGTGAGAGAGACATGCACTTTGTAATTAGATGATAAAACTCAATAACTGCATATTAATCATAAAATATGTGGTGTTTTTACCATGCTATTGTTAAGGTATGAAAATATTAATAGTATGACTCCTACAAGAGTTTTTTTAAGATTTATTTATTTATTTGAAAGGCAGACTTAGAGAGAGAGGCAGAGGCTGAGGCAGAGATGTACCATCTGCTGGTTCACTCCCCAAATGGCTGTGATAGCTGGGTCTTGGTCAGGCTTTAGCCACGAGCCAGGAACTTCTGGGTCTCCCATGTGGGTACAGGGGCTCAGGGACTTTGGGCCATCTTCTGCTATTTTCCCAGGCACATTAGCAGGGAACTGGGTTGGAAGTGAAGCAGCTGGGACTCAAACCAGTGCCTTTATGGGATTCCAGCATTGCAGGTGGCAGATTAACCCTCTGTGCCACAGCACCAGCCCCTCTTGGTTCTTAAGATGTTTTTATGATCTCACATTTTAAATGGATAGAAACTGTGAAGTAGTGATTCACTTGTAGAATTTTAACATAGTAATTTTATTAGGATATAAGGAAATCAAATGAAAATTATCCAGATGGACTTGTATTGTACTTATCTAGTGATCTCTTCTGCTTATTCTGTTCCTTTAAGATCATGGAATGGCCATAGATGATTTTACTAACTTTGCTTTAAAAATTGCACTCTATATTATAGGATATTAAAAAACTTCATAAGCAGATTCAACGATGTTATGCAGAAAACCGACGTGCACTGCATCCTGTTCAGGTATGTCTGAAGAATCTAAAACAGTCTCTGGTCCCCTTTTATATCCTTTTTTTTTTTTTTTTTTTTTTTTGCCAGGAAGTAAGACAGTGAGAGAGAGAGACAGAGAGAAGTTCACTCCCCTAATGGCCGCTATGGCTGGCGCTACACCGATCTGAAGCCAGGAGCTGAATACTTCCTCCTGGTTCCCATGCGGGTGCAGGGACCCAAACACTTGGGCCATCCTCCACTGCCTTCCCGGGCCACAGCAGAGAGCTGGACTGGAAGAGGAGCAACCAGGACTAGTACCTGGCGCCCCAACTGGGACTAGAACCCAGGTGCCAGCGCCACAGGTGGAAGATTAGCCAAGTGAGCCACAGTGCTGGCCCCCTTTTATATCTTAATTACAACTGTCTGCAAGGTTATCACAGATAAACTTATTTGATGACTACTTGAAAAATGTTTTAATAGAGGAAATGGGGAGAGGGGTATATTACTACCTCATTGTATTACTATCTCACAATTTTTGTTTTGTGAATTTGAAACTATTGTGAAGTAAGATTTTAAAAATTAGCAGTCATATAAAAAAGAAGGTACAATGACACCTCTTTTCACATATGTCATTCAGAGACACTCTGTTCAGTCTTCTACATGTTGGTCTTCCACAAATGGCCAATTCTCTGCTGTGCAGTCTTCATTATAGGACATCCACAGATTTTGGCATCAGTTCCTCAGCTTTTTTGTTTGTTTATTTTTTGTTTTTGTTTTTTTTTTTTTTTTTTGGACAGGCAGAGTGGACAGTGAGAGAGAGAAACAGAGAGAAAGGTGTTCCTTTTCCGTTGGTTCACCCCCCAATGGCTGGCCACTGCGGCTGGCACACCATGCTGATCCGAAGCCAGGAGCCAGGTGCTTCCTCCTGGTCTACAATGCGGGTGAAGGGGCCCAAGCACTTGGGCCATCCTCCACTGCACTCCCGGTCCACAGCAGAGAGCTGGAATGGAAGAGGGGCAACCGGAACAGAATCCAGCCCCTCAACCTGGACTGGAACTTGGTGTGCTGGCGCCACAGGCGGAGGATTAGCCCATTGAGCTGTGGCACCAGCTCAGTTCCTCAGCTTTTTATTCTTTCCAGTCCTGGGGCACAGTGGGAGAGAGATGTTAGGGGAGGCACAGGCTGCTGCCAACCACAGGTGACCTGTGGTACCTCTGTATAAGTTTTGTCTATTTAAAGGATTTTGTTTTCTTTTGAGTCACTTAAGCTTAAGCTGGGTAAAGGAGTGATTTGTGAAACTAATTGATAGATTGCTGTTAAGATCTTTTTGTGTGAATTCTCAGTAACCTAAAAATTAACACCAATGTTAAGAACCAGGGACTCTTTTCTTTTTTTAAAAGATTTATTTTTTTGAAAGAGTTATACAGAAAGAGAGGTCTTTCATCCGCTACTTCACTCCCCAATTGGCCTCAGTGGCCAGAGCTGTGCCAGTTCGAAGCCAGGAGCCAGGAGCTTCCTCCAGGTCTTCCCACATGGGCGAAGGGGTCCAAGAACTTGGACTATCTTCCACTGCTTTCCCAGGCCATAGCAGAGAGCTGGATCGGAAGTGGAGCAGCCAGGACTTGAACTGGTGCCCATATGAGATACTGGCACTGAAGGCAGCGGCTTTACCTGGTACGCCACAGCACCAGCCCCCTAGAACTGGGAACTCTTAATAAATACTTTAGTTAGATATTTTGTTTTTACCAAGTGATAGTGATTTTGCATTTTTACATTTTGTATTATATTTTAAAATTTCATATCACATTTCTATGACAGTTCTTAAATCTTCATTTTCATATGTAATAGACTCCTTATCTCCCTAGATTATAGGTGTCAGTGTTTAGAATCAACAAAAATTATGAAGATTTTGAACCGATAAGAAAATAACAATGGTGACAAAAAAAAAAGGAATGGATATCGAAACATCACGTAATACCCAGTGCCATAAATAAGTGCAGTTTCTATGTGTCAGCTAAAAAAAAAAAGAAAGAAAGAAAGAAAAAAAAGGTATCAGGAACTTGACATGGAAGCAGGAAGTTTGCAGAGATGTAGCCATTCTAGAAAGTTGGATAAAAACATAAACAGAACATTGAAATTAGTACATTATGAGGTACATGCCAAAAAACACTTCTAATCTACCACAAATTTAATATATGTTCAGTGCATGTCAGAAGTTTTTCTAGATTGAGAATAAATGTTTTATATTTCATTAATGATCAGATGAGTGTGTGAGAGAAATAAAATATTGAATTTAAATGGTCACTTGCTGTCTTTCTCTACCTGCTGATCTCTTACCAGTTTTACTTGACAAGCCATGGAGGCCAGCTGAAAAAGAATATGGATGAAAGTGACAAAGGATGGGTCAACTGGAAGGTGATTAAGATAATTTCTCATGTAATTCCAAGTAGTTTTACACTTCTAAAAGTCTATATTTTTAACCTAAATTCTCTAAAGCAGTCTTCAAATCCCATGTGTTGCTGAACCTAAGTGTAAGGTTACAACTGGGAGAAATGAAAGAAGAGAGTAAGGTGTCTTAGTTTGTTCTTGCTTCCCTTGAATCTTAACCTTCTGTCTTATGCCAACTTTTTTGTAAAAGATTTGTTTATTTATTGGCAAGGCAAAGGTACAGAGAGGCAGAGACAGAGAAAGGAAGAGAGAGAAGTCTTCCATCCTCTAATTCACCACCCAGATAGCTGCAACAGCCAGAGCTGGGCCGATCCGAAGCCAGGAGCCAGGAGCTTTTTCCGGGTCTCCCTTGTGGGTGCAGGGGCCCAAGGACTTGGGCCATCCTCTACTGCCTTTCGAGGCCAGAGCAGAGAGCTGGATAGGAAGTAGAGCAGCTGGTGCTTGAACCGCCATCCATACGGGATGCTGACATGGCAGGCGGTGGCTTTACCTGCTACACTATGGTACCGGCCCCCTATTGGCAAATTTATATTGTGTTTTTTAAAAAATAAAACAATTTAAATTTATGTAATTTCTGCTTAGCAAACTAACTATACGTTATCTGTAAAAGGGAAGTTAATGCTACCATTCAAAAGTGTGCCTATATTCTGTATCTTCTAAATCTGTACTGTTTAGTATCGGACTCCTTTAATGTGATAGCCTGAATTGTGAGTTTAGATGTGCTGTGAATATGAAATACATGCTGAACTCAAAAAGTTAGTACCTAAAACAAAAGAGAGAGAGAGAGAATATAAAGTATCTCCCTGGGGTTGGTGTTGGCTGCAGTAGGTTAAGCTGTGACTTGCAACACTAGCATGCCATTCCATAGTGCCAACTCAAGTTCCAACTGCTCTTCTTCCCATCTTGATTTCTGCTATTACTTCTGGGAAGGCAGCAGATGATGGTCCATGTGCTTGGGCCCCTGCTACTTTTGTGGGAGACCCAGATGGAGTTCTTAGTTCCTGGCTTTCGTCTGGTCAGTCCCTGGCTGTTTTAGCCATTTGGGGAATGAACTAGCAGATGGAAGATCTCTCTCTCTCTCTCCATCTCTGATGCTCTTCCTTCCAAGTATCTAGGAGAGTTTTAAAAATGCTTCTAGACACACCGGGTTCTAGCCCCGGTCAGGGCACCGGATTCTTTCCGGGTTGCCCTTCTTCCAAGCCAGCTCTCTGCTGTGGCCAGGGAGTGCAGTGGAGGATGGCCCAAGTGCTTGGGCCCTGCACCCCATGGGAGACCAGGAGAAGCACCTGGCTCCTGCCTTCAGATCAGCGCAGTGCACTGGCTGCGGCAGCCATTGGAGGCTGAACCAATGGCAAAGGAAGACCTTTCTCTCTGTCTCTCTCTTTCTCACTGTCCACTCTGCCTGTAAAAAAAAAAATGCTCCTAGATAATTTTTTAAATGCTATATTTGAGATGATACCATTTGTGACATATTGTGTTAATGTATTTTTTTTGACTGAGAGAGACAGAAAGGTCTTCCTTCCATTGGTTCACCCCCCAAATGGCAGCTCTTTTTGTGGCTTGTTAAATTTATATATTGTTCCATCAGCTTTCCAGAGAGATATGTTCACCGGTTTCTTAATTATTCACATCCTTCTTGGAGCCTTTATTAAGAATGTGTATAGTGTATGGCCTTTTATTACTAAGTTACACATTTTTAGTGAGCATTCTGCTTCATTCTTGATTTCATTAAAAATTATTGGATAAATGTCATTGCAGCCTGGTGATATATCTTCATTTATAAAATTAGTGTGGCTTGCAAAATCCTCACTGCAAACTAGTTTTTGTATGTGTATCTTGGTAGATACAAATGCAAATAATTGGAAAATGGAAATAATGAATTCTGTAAGCAGTTTATGTTTGATGATTCATGTTAATGGAGAGAAAGTAATTGGAGAAGACACATTTGGCTGGAGAAATGTGAACAAAGATGTGACAGTATCAGTGCTCTGGTTTTGTTGGAACAGAGATAAGATTAGAAAGATAGATTAGTGTCCTAGTCAGGGGAGAGTTACGAAGTTAAGAGTTTGAATTTTATCCTGCAGAAAAAAAATAAAACATTGAAATTAGTGTTTTTCGAAAATGAGTCCACAGTCAGGGTTTGAGGGTAGTAAGTTGGAGGGGGCTGAGGCCAGAGACAGGAAATAAAATTAGGAAGCTGTTTAAATAATTGAGGTAGTAGGTGATAGTGAATTGAAGTAATAGGTTCTCAACAATGTGAATACATTTTAACAATATTTTTTCAAACTTCATTTCAGATTTTTCTTTTGGATGGGCTTGTTTTGGTAAAAGAGAATAATCATTTTTAGCCAACTTTCCAAAAATCTATGAATTATTAACATCTTGTATCTTAAAGGATATCAACATCAAATCAGAGCACTATACTGAACTCATTAAAAAAGAAGACTTGATTTATCTGACATCAGATTCACCTAATGTACTGGAGGTATTAGATGAATCAAAGGCTTATGTGATTGGAGGATTAGTAGATCACAACCATCACAAGGTACTGAATTTTACTTTTGTGTTTGTTTGAACTTAAAATCTATACTCCAGTTTCCTGATAGTAAAATACTAACAATAGCCCATCATTACTGAGTGCTTACTATATTGATAGAGAATTATGCTACTAATCAGTTGCTAAGCCATCAAAGTTTATACAACTTTTTAAATTTAGGATTTCTGTAGGATTTTTCTTTTAATTTGTACTTCTTTCTCTTCCCCTCACATACTCTCATTTGGATGAAAAATTACACAAGTGCGCTTTGCATTTTCTAAAAGAAAACTTCATTTTGTACCGAGCCAGCTACTTCCCAGTGAACTAAATTTAACACAGCTGAGGAACCTGTCTACTAAGTGTCCGAGGAATTACCCGTCAGCAGAACAATGGGAAGCAGTTCCCTATTCTTGTAAAGCAGCGCTATTCAAATAGGGCATTCTGTAGTCTTCCTCCCCAGTGTGGTCTCTGGGTGATTACTGAGCCTGTGAAATGTGCACAGTATGACTGGAGAACTACATTTCTAAATATTTCAAAAATTCTAATCAGTTTAAAGTTAAGGTGTCAGACATGGCTGCCAATTGAACAGTGCAGCTTGGGAGCATCATAGGGAATTAATTCATCAGAATGATCTCCAGCCTTTTTTTTTGTTTAGTGAAAAATTGTATCTTTTTAATTTATGTAGAAAGAAATTTTTTTCATGTTGTTTGTTTCCCTAAATTAAAACAGTTTGTTTACAAAGGCATCTGCTAAAATCTATTATTAATTGTCACTTGAATGTATAAACTACTGGTTGGGAAATTTAGTTTCCCTTTCTCCTGTAGTCTATCTTTTTTACATTCCAGTCCTGGTTAGACATAGGCTTCAGGGATTTTCATTTTAGGAAGAGCTGAAATTTGTATTCAATATTTTTTAGTTGATGGAAACAGAAAAATAAAAATAATGGGTCATTTTTAAAAAAGTTTCATTTGCCATTTATGCTTGTTAATGTTGTGTAATTGAAACTTACATTTCTTTATGTTTCTTAACATCCATGGAAAGAGCAATGGTATTTCTCTAAAAATTTGTTTTGACTGTTTTAAACTGAGAGAATAGCGAGGTAGAAAGGTAAAAAGATATTTGAGTCAGGAGGAAGGTGAGCCAGGTTTTTCTTGAGATTCTGCTACTTAGTTTTGTAGCAGGGCAGGGAATATAATGTCTTTGACTTCCTTATTTGTAAACTGAGGAGGTTAAAACAGGACTTCTAAGCACTCTGGCTATACCTACTGTCAGGAGAATGTTTCCATAAATTAGCAGTTAAATTCTCTTTCTTTCTCTCCTCCCTCCTCTTTTTATTGGATAATATTCTCTGAACTAAAGTCTTTTCTAAAAGCTACTTGTACTATCATAGACTTTAAAATAATTTGATATTCTCATCCACGTCACCATGTCTTTGTTTTAGGGAATCACATATAAACAAGCATCAGATTATGGAATTGACCACGCACAGCTCCCCCTTGGAAATTTTGTGAAAATGAATAGTAGAAAAGTTTTGGCTGTTAATCATGGTAAGCTGGATGGTGGTAAACTGAAAATAGCCTTAGTGAGCATTATGAAAAAGAACATTTCATTTCAGATTTGGAGAAATGAAAACAATATACCTTGCCAGAGACAAAACTGTAAAAAGAATAATTTATAATGTATAAACAATAGAAACTATGATGCATATTTTAGAAAATTTTTGCAAATGTACAAAAGTATTTAATAATTCTAACTACAGCCTCACTAATCAGAGATACTTGGCATTAATTTTTTGGTATGTTTCCATCCTGTACTTTTTCTTTTTCTCTTTTTGACAGGCAGAGTTAGACAGAGAGAGAGACAGAAAGAAAGGTCTTCCTTCCGTTGGTTCACCACCCAAATGGCCACTACGGCGGGCGCACCGCGCTGATCTGAAGGCAGAAGCCAGGTGCTTCTCCTGGTCTCCCATGCAGGTGCAGGGCCCAAGCACTTGGGCCATCCTCCACTGCACTCCCGGTCCACAGCAGAGAGCTGGACTGGAAGAGGAGCAACCGGGACAGAATCCAGCACCCCAACTGGGACTAGAACCCAGGGTACTGGCGCCGCAAGTGGAGGATTAGCCAAGTGAGCCGCGGCCGTCCTGTACTTTTTCTATACATGCAAGGATGCTTCAAAAAGGTTGTGGAAAAAATGCAATATAGAGCTTACATTGGGGGAAAATATTTTGAAATGTATATATAGTTTTTTTGTACTATGTATTTTCATTAATTCTTTGAAGATGCTTTATGTAATATTATTTATTATATAACTAAATTCTTTGTTACATAGAATAATATAAATCTAGGGTATTTTCCCCTTCACTTTCATATTTTCTGTCATTGAATGGTTATTAGTTATAACATTCTATCACCTAAGTATATAATAATTTAACCATTCTCTTATTGTTGAATTTTTTTTTCTTTTTACTGTTGTAAATAATCCTGAAATAGGAATTCTTGGACCTCAGTCTTTGCCTAAGTTTTTGCTGTTTTAAGTTTTTTAAGGAGGGGTGGATGTTGTGACATAGAAACTTAAGCCTCTGCTTGGGACACCTGCACCCCATATCGGAGAGTTTTGTTTGAGGCCCAGCTATTCTGTGCTTCCAATCCAGCTTCCTACTTGGGCATCTCTGAAGTCACTGGATGATGGCTCAGATTCTAGGGTTCCTGCCATGTACATAGGACACCCAGATGGAGTTCCTGACTCCTGGATGTGGCATGGCCTTCCACTGGCAGTTATAGGCATTTGGGGAGTGACCCAGCAGATGGAAAACCATCTCTCTCCCCCTCTGTCACTCTGCCTTTCAAATAACTTACTAAAAAATCAAATTTTAAGGTAATATTTTAGTCAGTACAACCAGTTGTTAAGCTGTAATATGTGTTAAAAATTTTCTAAAGAGCAGATTTTAGGAAGTATGAAATTATTGATTCAAAGTATAAATGTCTTCTAAAGCTTTGATACATAATGGAAATTGCTTTGCCACAAAGTAAATGCAAACTATTCCTTCAGCAGTGTGTTGAAGTGAAAGTACCTTGGAGACATGATTAATATTCTTTACTCAATATTAAATAAAATAAAAACAATAAACAAAACAGGCGAGTAGCTCCTCAGAGGATTCTTTTGTAGGAAAGGTAGAAGAAATTTAGATGAATGCTAACCATTTTTTTTCTTGAATATTATCACATAAAGGATACAGAAATAAAAGCCATAAGAATAGAAAGGGAGGGGCTGGTGCAATGGCACACTAGGTTAATCCTCTGCAGCATCGGCATCCCATTTGGGCACCAGTTCTAGTCCCAGTTGCTCTTCTTCCAGTCCAGCTCTCTGCTGTGGCCTAGAAGGGCCGTGAAGGATGGCCCAAGTGCTTGGGCCCCTGTACCCGCAGGGAAGACCAGGAGGAAGCACCTGTCTCCTGGCTTCGGATTGGCGCAGCTCCAGCCATTATGGCCACTTGAGGAGTGAACCAACGGAAGGAAGACCTTTCTGTGTCTCTCTCACTGTCTGTGACTCTGCCTGTCAAATAAATTAATTAATTAATTTTAAAAAGAATAGGAAGGGAAATAAAAACATGGTCAGCGTAGACTATAGTTGACAAGGGCGGCTGGTGTTTTCATTCTCTGTGTTTAAAATGAATTGAGGAGAAGCTGGGAAGGAGGTAGCAGGCTTGAGAACCTAGGAGCAGACTGACCGTTACAGTCAATAGAAGGAAGCGGTAAGAACAAAGTAGCTATTAAGGCAAACTCGCACTGTTAACCTGAAGGCACTGTATTGTAAAAGTCAGTCTGCAACACTGGGATGCACTTTCCTTTTTATTTTTTTGGACAGGCAGAGTGGACAGTGAGAGAGAGAGAGAGAAAGGTCTTCCTTTTGCCGTTGGTTCACCCTCCAATGGCCGCTGCAGCCGGCGCACCGCGCTGATCCGATGGCAGGAGCCAGGTGCTTCTCCTGGTCTCCCATGGGGTGCAGGGCCCAAGCACTTGGACCATCCTCCACTGCACTCTCGGGCCACAGCAGAGAGCTGGCCTGGAAGAGGGGCAACCAGGACAAAATCCGGTGCTCCGACCAGGACTAGAACCCGGTGTGCCGGCACCTCTAGGCAGAGGATTAGCCTGTTGAGCCACGGCGCGGGCCCGGGATGTACTTTCCTAAGAAATGAATGACGTTTGTCTTTATTACAGTGTTTGAGATTATTCTGGAATACCTAGAAAGAAGAGATTGGCAAGAAGCATTTTGCACCATCTTACCCCAACGGAAAGGAGCTGTTCCTACAGACAGAACCTGTGAAAGTTCTCGGGAAGAGCAGTCTGCCCAGGTTGAAGATGGATCAGACAGTGATTCCAGTGAGGGGGAGGACAGCAGAAATGAAGCAGATTCACCACATGCAGAAGACAAGCAGAATAAGGAAAACAGCACTGAATCTACAGTGAGTGCGATATCACACTAATGTTACCTGTTCTTTTAGGTCAGGGAAAAACTAGGAGAAAGTTAAGTGCTTCCTATCCTAGGATATTCAGATGGGAAGAAAATTTATTTTCTCATTTCTGTTGCAAATTTCAAAATTATTTTAGGGTTAAAGGATAGTAAAATGTTCTTTGAACTCTGTAAGAAAGTAATTTTTGTTTTTGCAAAAGAAGAATTAAATACATAGGTTTTTCTTTTTTATAATTTTTTTGAAAGCTTCCCAAGTTTCTAGAGAATCGTATGTGGTTAGCATGCCTTAATTCTCTTTCGTTTACTGGATTGCAGTCTTACGAATGTTCCTTCTGACCTTTGAATTTTCTTAGTTCATGTTCATATCTTTATCTTTCTGATCTATTGCTCCTTGTTTGTGGGGGCAGGTACTCACACATATCCTGCAAGTTTACCAGGATCTTGTGTATGGGAGGTTACCCTCCACATGTGGGTTTTTTATTTACTTTAGTCATGAAAAAGAAAGTGTTTTAAGAAGTAATAGCTTGATAGACTCAACAATTCATTTCGTTTGGACTATAGAACCTATATGTGTTTCTTCTTTGTGATGCCTTCTCATGGTTTTGAAGTAATCATTGAAGAGTTGAGAATCTCTTTAATACATCTTTTGCATTTCTATTATGGTGATAAATTATTTTAATTACAAAATTGAATTTTTGCAAGCTAGATTATTTTATAAGGCTGCTACTTTTGAGGGATCAATTTTGTCCTTACCTGAATTTAAAATGAAATAGCTCTTAGCAGCTAACATTTCTTTTTATAGATTTTTTTTTACAACAAAATATTTGTTGGCTCTTAAAGTGAATAAAGCTTAAATGTGCTTCAGCCTCTTATATAATAATATTTAATGTACATGTATATTTCTTAAATAATGACACACGTATGAAAATATGCATATTATTGTATTCACATCTTTCCATATCATGTATGGTTCTTAGTTATTGGTGGATAATAGGATTGATTTGTATCATTTATGTGAGCAGTTGTGTTGAAAGCACTGAGACCAATTTGAATTTAATTAAGTCCAAAAATTCCTAAATAAGCATTTGCATGGAAAGATTGTGCTGGATGATGTAGCAAAAGGGTGCTGTTTCGGGGCCAGCATTGTGGCACAGAGGCTGGCATCCCATATGGGCACCAGTTCATATCCTAGCTGCTCCACTTCTGATACAGGTCCCTGCTAATGGCCTGGGAAAAGCAGTGGAAGATGGCCCGAGTATTTGGGCCCCTGCCACCCATGTGGGAAACCCAGATGAAACTCCTAGCTCCTGACTTCAGCCTGCCCAGGGCTGACTGTTGTGGCCATCTGAGGAGTGAACATGTGAATGGAAGACCTCTCTCTCTATTTCATTGTAACTCCGACTTTCAAAAAACAAAATAAATAAATTTAAAAAAAACAGGTGGGGTGCCGTTTCACTTTTTAAACAGGGATTAGAGAAGTTACCTTTCAGGTGAAGTGCTTATTCTTGCTCACAGCAACAGTAGCATTTCAGGAGACTGTGCTGAGTTTGGGTAAAATAAGTCTCTGTTCCTATTTGTTTCTTAATGTACGAATACTGCATTTTAGAAAGTATATAACTAGCAGTATATATAAATTCTATATTAACTTACATATACATTGAGTAGAAAGATTTTTGGATTTAATACTGCTGTTAATTATCTTTTATTTTTGTTCCTTTATTTTTACTAATTGTTATGCATTTTAATGAAAGATATATAAATAAATAAAGATGAGTCTTGCAATCCTAAAGAACAGAGCTTATGTCTTAAGATATATATTTCAAAGGTTCAGATTTTTTGGAGTAAGTGTGATTTACCAACATGGAATATTATACCTTTTAATTTGTATGAAAAAGGCCACTGCTTAATCATGAAAGATGAAGAAACATCATTACAGACATTGCATAGTTTTCCACTAATTATAAAAATACCTGAATTAATTTCTTAATGGCTCTGTAGCAAATCACCACAAACTAGGTGGCTTAAAGCAACAGAAATTTATTCCCTAACAGTTTTCAAAGTGTCACAGGGCTATGCACTGTCTGAGTGCTTAGAGAGTAATCCTTTCTAGTCTCTTCCTAGCTGTTGGTGGTTACCATCACACCCCAGGGTTCCCTTACTTGGAGCTGCAACTCTATTGTTGCCAGTGGTCTTCTGTCCTCTATCTTCAATATCTGTATCTGTGTCCAAATTCCCCTCTCCTTGTAAGAAAATCAGCTTTGGATGAAGGTTGACCATAGTCCATTGTGACTTCATCTTAATTTATGATTACACAGCCCCTATTTGTAAGTAAGTAGCAGTCACAGATACTGGGTGCTAGAAATTGACATTGTTTGGGGGAACATGATGCTACCCACTACAGGCCCAAATAAGGGTTTTTTTTCTCATTTCTGTGTGTCTTTTCCTCTCAGCATTGTTTTGGTTTATTTAGGTACTTTAGGAAGTATTAAAGTAACTTGTGTTGGTAAACTTGGTACTTAAGTAAATGCAGCAAAAGGGACATATGCCTACTGAAATAATAGGATTTCTCCTCATTTACTTTCTTTAATAATCCTGTGGTCTTCATAAAGCAAACTCATTTTTAAGGGAAGGAGCATTGTTCACTTGGATACACCAGATACCATTGTGTTCATATCTTGTAGCATTTGAAAATGATCAGAACAGCAGTACAGTAATAACAAAAAAAAAAAATGAATGCAATTCTTAGGAAGAAATGTCTTTTAGGAGGCCAGATAACAATGATGAAACCAACCGTTTACTGGCAATTACAACGTAAAGTGATACTTCACTGCATAGATGGAGAGTCCTTGAGATGATACAGATAAAGAGCAAGAATTGTCCATAGAGCACCAAGAACATGTACAGACAACAGGTGTTTAATAAGATTGGTAATAAAAAGAGAAAAGTGATTAGAATTAATGGCAGCAAAGGCCTATCGTAGTTAAACTTGGATCTCAATTTGCATATAGCTGTTTATCTGTTTTCCTAGCTCATTGCCAGATACATTGAAAATTTTTTCAAGATTTTTTTTTTTTTTGAAACAACAGGGAAAGAGAGATTTATCTTCTATCTACTGATTCTCTCCCCAAATGTACACACACCTGGACATAGATCTATTCAACCACCCACACCAATGTGCACACACCCAAGAAATTTATAGTACTGGCTGAGCACCCCTGATCCTAAAATCTGAAATCCATAATGCTCTAAAATCTGCCACATTTTAGCACCAACATACTACAAGTGGAAAATCCCACAGCGGATCTCATGTGACAGGTCACAGGCAAAATGCAGGCATACAACCAATACAGCATATTCAGCATTCCTAAGGGGAAAAGACTCCCATTCCTCAACTGTGATTTATCTTCTGTGTACATGCCCAGATTCCCCTATGCAGCATGTGAACAAAGGGTAATAAAATGGCATATGTTCAGGCCAGACATTCCCTAAATCCACATGCATTACTCACTGTGCTTTTGTTTACTCTCTGTTCTGTGATAGAAACATGTTGAAAATGTCAGAGACAGGCGTGTGGTACAGCAGTAAAGTCACTGTGATGCCCACACCTTTATCTGAATACATGGTTTCCGTCCTGGCTGATCTGCTCTGTTTCAGTTTTCTGCTAAGGCATACCCTGGGAGGCAGCAGATGATGGCTCAAGTACTTGGATCCCTGCCATCCAAGTGGGTGATGCAGATTTAGTTCCAGACTTTGGCCTGCCTAGCCCTGGATTTTGTGGGCATTTGAGGAGTGAGCCAGTAGTTGGAAGATTTTCTCTCCCTCTCTTTCTCCCTCTCTCACCCTCTCCTTCTCTCTCCCTCTCCCTAACTCTCCCTCCCTCTCTCTCCCTCCCCCCACAGTGTGTGTGTGTCTCCCTTTCAAATGAAAGTTTTTCTTCCAAGTAAAATTAAAAAAAAAAAAAAAACACATTGTAAAGGCCTGAAGGTACTTCCGTGGTTAACAAGTGATAAGAAAAGGAGGAAGCATTTATCTATGCACAAAATATCAAGTTCTTAGAGAACTGGACAGCAGTGTGAGTATGAAATGTCTTACGGAAGAGTATGGTATTGGAATGATCACTGTATATGACCTAAAGAAACAGGATATACTGTTGAAATTCTTTGCCGAAACCAACAAGCCAAAGTTAATGAAAATTAGGAAAATGCTGCATAAAACTATAAATCAAGATCTTACCCAAGTATTCAAAGGCTGAATCCATTAGTGAACACATGCTCCTTAATGGTATGCTGATCAGGAAAGAATAAAAATCTGTCATGATGAATTGAAAATTGAACGGGACTGGATATTCAACAGGCTGGTTGTAGCATTTAAGAAAATCATGCTGTTAAATTGTTAAGGATTTGTGGTGATAAAGCATCTGATGATCACAAAACGGCAGAAAAAATTCATTTCTAACTTTGCCAAGGTTATTGCTTACTGAAATACAGTGCCAGAACAAGTGTATAATGCCAATGAAACATCACTGTTTTGGCATTATTACCCCAGAAAGAGGCTGACTACAGTTGATGAGACAGCACTATAGGAATTAAAGATGCCAAGGACAAAATAACTGTGCAGCAGGCACAAATAAGCATAAACTTGCTATGCAAGCAAAAGCTTGCATCCTTGCTGTTTCAAAGGAGAAAATTTCTTAGCAGTCCCTTATTATGCTAATAAAAAAGGCAGGGATCCACCAAAGGGTATCTTTTCTGATTGTTTTCACATTGTGTGCCAGCAGTTTGTTCTCACTACAGGGAGGTGGTACTGAATAATGACTGCCAGGTTTTGTTATTTTTAACAACTGTCCTGCTCATCCTCCAGCTGAAAATGTCATCAAAAAGAATGTTTATGCCATCTACTTTCTCCCATATGTGACCTCATTCTTACAGTCATGTGACCAGGTTATCCTTAGATCAATGAAAAGTAAATGTAAAAGCACTTTCTTGGGGGCTGGCACCATGGCTCACTTGGTTAATCCTCTGCCTGCGGTGCTGGCATCCCATATGGGCTCTAGGTTCTAGTCCTGGTTGCTCTTCTTCCAGTCCAGCTCCCTGCTGTGGCCCAGGAAGGCAGTGGAGGATGGCCCAAGTGCTTGGGCCCCTGCACCTGCATGGGAGACCAGGGGGAAGCACCTAGCTCCTGGCTTCGGATCAGCAAAGTGCTGGCTGTGGCGGCCATTTGGGGAGTGAACCAACGGAAGGAAGACCTTTCTCTCTGTCTGTCTCTCTCACTGTCTATAACTCTACCTATCAAATAAAAAAAAAAAAAAAAAACACTTTCTTGAACAACATGCTAGCAGCACAAAGCAGCGGCATTGGTATGGAAGGTTTTCAAAAGGACTTTAGCATAAAGGATGCCATATGTTCTGTTGCCAGTCCTTGAAACATGACTGAAGACAGTCATGCATGCCTGGCACAGCCTCTGGTTTTTTAATATGTCCAGTGATGATGACACACAAGGTGGTGACTTTTTTTTTTCTTTTAAGGTTTTATTTATTTGGGAGGCAGAGTTACAGAGAGGGAAAGACAGAAAGGTCTTCCATCTGCTGGTTCATTCCACAAATGGCCTCAATGGCCAGAGCTGGGCCAGTCTGCAGCCAGGAGCCAGGAACTTTCCCTGGGCCTCCTACTTGGGTGCAGTGGCCCAGGTACTTGGGCTATCCTCTGTTGTCTTCCAGGCCATAAGCAGAGAGCTAGACTGGAACAGGAACAGCTGGGGCACAAACCAGTGCCCATTTGGGATGCCAGCATCATAGGTCTCTGCCTATGACCACTACCCCACAGTGCTGGTCCCCAAGGTGGTGATTTTCAAAGATTCTATTTGTCAAGTGAGAAAAAGATTATGTCTGACCTCCTTACATTTTCAAATAAGTAAATAAATAAACCTATAGAGTTCATCTGCAGGCTATAAGAAGTGTTTATTGATAATGAGGCTCCAGGTGTTGATTCATTGACTAATAGTGAAATAGCTAAAAAGGGTCTGAATCAAAGGGTGATAAAAATCACGATGGTATTGGGTAGTAGATTTAGAAAAGATTGGGGAAGTCCTGCAAGACATTGGCATAGGCAAAGAGTTCTTGGAAAAGACCCCAGAGGCATAGGCAATCAAAGCTAAAATTGACAAATGGGATTACATCAAACTGAGAAGCTTCTGCTCTGCAAAAGAAACAGTCAGCAAAATGAAGAGGCAACCAACAGAATGGGAGATATTATTTGAAAACTATGTAACTGATAAGGACTAATAACTAGAATATATGAAGAGTTCAAGAAACTCAACAACAACAAAACAAACAGCCCAGTGAAGAAATGGGCAAAGGACTTAAACAGGCACTTTTCAAAAGAGGAAATCCAAATGGCCCAGAGAGACATGAAAAAAAATGCTCAGGATCACTGGGCATTAGAGAAGTGCAAATCAAGACCACAGTGAGGTTTCATCTCACCTGTTTGAATGGCTTTCATACAGAAATCTACAAACAAATGCTGGCGAGGAAAAGGTACCCTAATCCTCTGTTGGTGTGAATGTAAACTGGTGCAGCTACTGTGGAAGACAGTATGCAGATGCCTCAAAAATCTGAATATAGACTTACTATATGACCCAGCCATCCAACTTCTGGGGATTTACCCAAGGGAAATGAAATCAGCACATGAAAGTTATCTATACCTCCATGTTTATTGCAGCACAATTCACAATAGCTAAGATATGGAATCAATCCAAATGTCCGTCAACAGACTAGATAAAGAGATTATGGAATGTGGACACCATAGAATACTACACAGTGTTAAAAAAAATGGAATACTTTTTGCAACAAAATGGATACAACTGGAAAACATACTTAGTGAAACAAGCGAGTCCTAAAAGGACAAATACCATATTTACTTCCTGATCTGTGGTAACTAATAGAGCACCTAAAAGGTAATCTGTAGAATTGAAATTGACATTCAGATTTGATGACTTTGAACAGCACTTATCTCAATTCTTGAGGAACATTTTTTTTCCATAATATTTGTTGAACTCTTTACTTAGTATAGAGTTAATCTTATGTTTATAAAGTAAATTGGAGATAAATCTTAGCAAAAAAAAAAAAAGACTGGGAATAGGAGAGGGAGGAGGTAGAAGAGTGGGAGTGGAGGTGAGAGGGCGGGTAGAATAGGAAGAATCACTGTGTTCCTAAAGTTGTATTTATGAAATGCATGAAGTTTGTATACTTTAAAAGGCTTTTAGGGGAGAAATAAAGGGAATTCACCCCCCCAAATAATTAAATAAATTGTAAAAATTCACAATGAAGATGATGTTAATGCTGCTAAGCTGTTGGAAAAAAGTGCCTGTGGCTGACATGGTGAAAAAGTGTGAAGCACTTATTGAAAGGCTAGCATGGTGTGCATTCATAACAGAACAACAAATCATGTCAGTTTACAAAATCAAAGGAAATTGGGGAAAAAACCATTGTTAATGAGGAAGATGACTCTGGATGAAACATTTTTAAAAGCCATCCACAATCCCAGCTGTTCCACTTCTGATCCAGCTCCCTGCTAATGCACCTGGGAAGGCAGTAGATGATGACCCAAGGGCTTGGACCGCTACCTCCCAGGAGGGATACCCAGATGATGTTCTGGGTTCCAGCCCTGATTGTTGTGGCCACTGGGGAGTTGAACCAGAGATGGGCAATCTCTCTCCCTCTTTCTCTTCACTCTGCCTTTTGAAGAGGGCCCACTTCTTTGGTCCCTTAACTGTACCTGATATTTCTTCTCTACAGTAACTTTTGGTCAAACACAGCAATAGACCAAGACCTAAAGCTTGTCATTATTTAACAGCTGACAAGGTATTCTGTTGATGCTATCCTGCTGCTTCATTAACCTGAACACATAAGTTTTACTGTTAAGTCCTTAATTTGAATTAATGTTAGAAAATGATTACTTACCTGTAGCATGTAAGTCCAGAGTTAGGCATGATGGTGATGCCACAAAACCCTAGACCGTCCACAGGGTGACTAAGTCAGCGAGTGATACTTTTGCTTTGTGGGGGTTCAGTGTACACAAAGTTTGTTTTATGTATAACATTGTTCAAAGTATATCACATTAATTTTAAGCTATGTGTTTTAAGGTATATATGGAACATAAATGAAGTTTGTGTTTAGATGCCTCACTTTGTATATACAAATATTCAAAATATAAAAAAAATTAAAATCAGAAATACTTTGGTCTAAAACATTTTGGATAAGGAATATCCACCTGTTTCTCTTGTAAGTATTGATACAAACATTCTAAATCATTGGTTGACTAATTGGTAGACATATCCAGGCCATGCTCTGAAAGAATAAAAGCCATGGCCCAATGCAGGGCATGAGCGTGGCCATGGTGTGGCCAGGCCAGGTCCAGGGGCTCTGCAGTGCAGCTGCCCCCAGGCACCCCCACCATTGCCTGAACTGTGCGGAGCCAAGCCCGTGAACTAACCCAAGCCAGTGGTCCGGAGCCAGCGAGCAGGCGTCCCAGGGGTGGTGGTGCAGGGAGAGGCCCAGTGCACATGCACGTGGCCCTAGCCACTGCCATGGTGGAAAACAGCCCCGCGGGGGGCATGGCGGTAGCGGCTCTGGCCCCCGGACTGGGCAGCAGTGGCCCAGGGCCCCATGTCTACTTCCAGAGCCCCCCTGGGGCTGCTGGCAAGGGCTTGGGCGGCACGGACAACGGGGGCCCCGTACAGTGCCAAGGAGGGGTCACTGTGAAGCGCACCTGGGTCCAGGAGTTGCAGGGCCGGCTGCAGCACCTGCAGGAGATCTTCATCTACAACCAGCAGACACTGGAGGAGTGGGACTGTGAGCTGGAGCATGTGCACAGCTGCCGCCATGATGCCGCTGTGCCCAGGGCTTGCCATGAGGAAACTGCTGTCACACAAGGAGGGAGAGTAGATCCTGGAGCAGCTCACGTGGCTGCCACAGCCCCTTGGCAAGAGGACCGGGCTGCTGATGATGCCGGCAGCCTCTTCTCCAGCAGGCCCCACGAGAGGGGCAAAGCAGATGGCGCTGAGAGGAAGTAAGGTGGGAGGAACCCAAAGTTGTTTACCACCAAAGCTGATTGGCCACACAGCATCAGGGGAAGTGAGGACAACTGATGACGAGTGTATAGACATATAGCTAGTCCTGTAAAAATCGCCCTGTAAAATGACCTTTTAAGTGATTGGTTGGTCCTTATGCCCTGCCCCAATGACTCTGCAGTTTTGTGCTTTAAAAGGCTTTGCTACTTGCACAATAAATGAGTTCTTGCTTGACTTGACTCCCCACTGCATCTGATTGTCTCTGGGATAGGGAGGCTGGGGAACGGGTGAGCGGCGCACTTACCTTTCCTCGTACCCAGTCCATCCTCATTCAGGTGGACTAAGACCCTGCAGCCCAAGAATATTTTAAATATATTAGAAAATTAGTTGATATCCAGCACTGGCACTGAGTAGAAACTAGTTCCATTTTGGCTCGTAAGTTAGAGATAATTTCAAATCCTTTTCTTTTGAGGAGAGGTGAGCATTTTTCCTCACTAGTCCAACAACTTTGAAGAACTATAGATTACAAAAGTCAGCTCAAATGTCAAAATTCTCAGTTTTTCGTGTTTTCCTCTTCCATTTGTTTTCCTCTAACAGAGTTTGGAATCAGTGTGAGACTGTAACTGCTTAATTCTGGTTATGGATGCTTTTCCTTGTATCAGAACCCCAGCCTTATGTAATAATAATAGGGCTGAAAATGAAGTATTACCAAAAACATATTTCTTTTACATGTCACATTAAAATTAACTACAAATAGAAAAACTGTTTCAATTAAAATTTATTTGAGGCATTATCTATAGGTGTTTTGTGATTTACATGTGCCAACATAAAGAGGACCACTTTGTAAGAATGTTAAGCTCTTTGTGAAAAAATTTTCATGGCGTAGAACTGCTACTGTTTTATGTTCAAGGGTAAGATGCTCTTTGGGGACAGATGTTGTATCCTTGTTGTACACTCCTTGCTGACCCTAGTTTTGCTGATCCACTGTCCTGAGTGTTAGGCCTGGGAGGAGACTTGGGCTTGCTGAAATATTCGACAACTGGAATTTTCATCTTACTTCTTCTTATAAATAACTGGGACTTACTCTCAGCCCCTGAATTAGAAAGAAATTTAAACAAGACAGTAATTGAGACATGAAATATAATTTCTGTCATGTCTTATAGCAAATGATATACATATATACATATGTGAAGTTTAGGTGGCTCAGATACTCAAAATTCATAACAGAATCTATTGTCATCTTCCTTCCTTTAATGAGCTATTTGTTCTTTAACATGTTCTTTCACTCTTATAGGCAACCATAACTTGGGTAGTAAAGATCTAGAATAGGTGATAGGTAAGGGTGGTAGGCGAGGATGAGACCAGTGAGAGAAAAGGGGTCTATGTTCCTGACAGATGAAATGATAGAATAGACAAACAAGTTAAAACAAATTAGTGTACTTACATGACCTTTGCAAGACCTACATGGTTGTGCCCAAGTAGGAGGAGGGATTTAGGGAGATGCTGAATATCAACAATGGAGAAACATGGGTATGATCTGGGATATTTTTACACACAAAAAAGTCCATGTGTCTAAACAGGGTAAAATATATGTGGAACCTACAGATAGACATGAAGTTGAATAATAGAAAAGTGTTACTGTTAACGATTTTTTAGTTCTAGCGTAAGGAATTGGATAGGGAAGGCCAGACACAGTATGTTGTACTTGTAGTTAGAATGGTGAAGTACTTCCTAATTTCTAAACTACACTTACTGCCTGTTAGCATAAAGAGCCTTCTTTGGATTTGGTTAATCCCTCTGGAACCTGCTGGGATACAGAGTGACTGTGAGGGAACTCTAATTGATAATTATAATATGCCTGGTACAAGTAGAACTTGTAGAAATAACAAGACAGATTTTTGAGGCTTATAGATATACTTCATATTTATTCTATAGTTATTACTGTGCTTGTTTTAAAAGAAGGAGTAGATGTTTGTTTAGCCTAGTGGTTATATTTGTGTCCCACATTGAAGTACTTGCATTTGATCCCCTGTTCTAGATCCCTATTCTGGCTTCCTGTTAATGCACACTCTGGGAGGCAGTAGTGGTTATGCAAGTAGTTGGGTTCCTGCCACCATTGGGTAACCTAGATTGAGTTCTCAGCTCTTGACTTTGGCATCAGCCCAGCCTCAGGCCTGGCCATTGCAGGCATTTGGAGAGTGAACCAGTGGTTAGGAGCTTTCTCTCTCAATCTCTCAATCTCTTTTCTTTTCTTTTCTTTTCTTTTCTTTTCTTTTCTTTTCTTTTCTTTTTCCTTCCTTCCTTCCTTCCTTCCTTCCTTCCTTCCTTCCTTTCTTTCTTTCTTTCTCTTCCTTCCTTCCTTCCTTCCTTCCTTCCTTCCTTCCTTCCTTCCTTCCTTCCTTCCTTCCTTCCTTCCTTCCTTCCTTCCTTCCCCCCTTCCCTCCTTCCCTCCCCCTTTCCCCTTTTCCCCTTTTCCCCTTTTCCTCTTCCTTCCTCTCTTTCTTTCTTTCTCTCTTTCTCTTTCTCTCTCACCAGATATAGGCTGGGATGGGCCTCTGGGAGTTGGACAAGACACAAAAAACTGCTCTTTTCTTTTGTATTTCAGGTGTCTCATAGGGCACCTGCTTGTGGCTGATTGCCATTTTGCTCTTCTCATTGATTTTGTTGCCAGTGAAATCACTTAGTTCCGTGACAGTTGATGTGAACAACCAAAACTCTGAGACCCTTGGTTTTTTGTTAGGTTGATGCACGTGTTCCCTCCTTATTGAATTAGCATGACAAAACCTATAGCTCCTGTTGTCCTGCTCCTTTGCTTCCCAAAGATTGTGTCCCTGATGAAGCACTGTGCCTATCAAAACAGTGGTAAAGTTACCTCAAGTTTATCTCTAGGAGAAATTCAACAGATGCTGCACCTTAAGAGTTGTGCTGGAAATCACTATTTTACTGTTTTTCCTTTAAAAACACAGATCCTTAAAATTTAGGCTTCTAAATAATTAGTACTTACTGGTTTTCTTATATCAACTCAGTAATTATCACAAACTCTACTTAACCTTTTGATGCTTCCTTATTTCCTTCAGGTCCTTGATTTAACACCCTAAATTAATTGGAGAAAGAAAAATGAATTTCAAAAGTGTTTTCTGTAGACTACCTCATTGCATATGTATCTTAAATATGCTATCTAAATTCTTTGTTTTTAATGCATATAGTATTTAAATTATCTTCCCAAGAAAAATTAATTTTTCTTTGATTAATATCACTAACATATCATATGTTAGTTGCTAAGGTAGAAAAAAATGACCCTTATTATCTTCTAGTTTCTGATTTTATGAAAACTCCAGGGTAGAGACAAATTGCAACTCAAAATTTTTCTGTCTTAATGCTTTCTAAAGTGACATGTTTTGTAAATATTTATTTTCTCTGACTTAATGCTTTACTTAATTTTCAACATTAATGCATAAGATTTTCTCTTTCCACTTATACATTCTCTCACTATAATGTTATAATACACAAATATGTATTTATCTCCTATTATTGAAATGACAGGGTTAAGAAAAATTTCTCCTGAAATAATGTCCAATTCTCTTAGTAGTTACTTTTTCTCTCTGGGAGTCCCCAGGATTATGCCAGAGAAAATTAAGTTAAACAATGTTTTTCATCTTGCATTACTCTACATCAAAATGGATACCAGTGTGAGATGAACAAATTAGAAAATAACCATAAAAATACAATTTAATTTCCTTTTGTGCTTCTGTTTTTAGTTAAATTTAAAAAAAAGAAAGAAGCCTGTATTTTCTTAGATTTTTAGGTGACTGCTCATGCAATGCCCTCAGCAGCATGGGAATTTTCCCCAAAGAGATAGGCATTCATAGTCTCTACAACCTATTCTGAACAGTAAGATTGAAAACAATTTTCATATTACATTTCTGAGAATAAAAGATAACAAATATGTGTTGCAGCTGTTCACTGGATAAAAAGGAGACTTAACAGCTCAGCATGTTTTGCATTCTGAGGGACAAACACAAGAGATTCTAAAGTCTTCATGTGCCCTTGTCCCTCTAGAAGGCCATTAAATCTAATTTACCTGATTGGTTGATGTGTTTCTCTAGGTCTGGTCAGCACTTTTGGTTTTGCAGGTGAATTTGAGGGTGATTTAACCATCTTTGGCCTCCCATTCTCTGTGGCTAGTTCCGCCATGGTATTTCTTCTGTGGTGAGGCAACAAGTTCACCTCAGCCAGCTCTGAATGAATCACGGCTGAGACCCACTCTTTTTCTGATTCAAAAGGGAAAAGGAAGTTGAAGTGGGAAGTGGAGTTGTCATTATTATTTCCCCTAGAAGCACAGGAGTAGTTCTTTCATCTAGCATCCCAGTGTGAAAGAGCGGTAATCTACTATCTGGGTTAGGTACCTTTGTGTGTAAAGATTTCAGCATAAAGATTGGTTCACTTCAACCTAGTTTCTATTGGCCTGTGACTCTGTAGGGCGCCCAGAGTAAATAACTCACTGTGGTAGTTGGCCCTGAATTGCAATGGAACTATTCTAAAATACTGAGTACAAAAGCCAGCTTTATAGGCTACCGTCAAAAATATAACAGTAGTCACATGATATGTTTATCTATACAAATGTAATAAGTACAATGGGGCACATTAAAATACAGACTAATAGTTAAATAAGTGTTATAAGCATATCAAGAATGATTACATCAAAGTACCCATTGAAATTATGTCTTGTGAATTTTATTGATTATTCCTGTTCTTTCTTATCATTTTTCTGTGGTTTATCTATTCTTTTCTCCCAACAATAAGCATTTATTTTTTGTGTGATACATTAAATGTTACATTCTTTTAAAAAGGAAACAGAGTAATTGCTTATCAAGTACTGCTCATTGCCTGAAGAGTCTTCCTGAATTTCTAGAGTAAGGTGCTATATCAAAATGTCTCTCATTGTAAAAACAGTATATGTCCCCGTACACACTGGTCCCTCCTAACACTGATTAGTGCAGTGATTCTTGGAGTGGCCCCCAGACCAACATAGTCAGTATCACCTGAGAACTTGTTAAAAATGCAAATTCTATTGCTGGCTTTGGGGCACAGGGGGCTAATTTGCTACCTCTGGTGCTGGCATCCTGTATGAGTGCCCACAGTCTGTTAGGAAACTGGTGCAGTTTTAGCCAGGTGGCCACATGGCCCAGCTACCTGAGCCAGGCTCAACCCTCATCCTAATGGGATTCGCTGCTCCTGCTTCCCTGCCTGCCCTCAGGCAAAGTTTTAAAAGGGCCTGTTCCTGAACACAGAGCTCTCTTGGCTCTTGGTTCTTCTCTCTTGGCTCTGCTCTCCTCTCTCCTCTTCTCTGCTCTATCTTCTCTCCTTGCTAGCTCCTCTCCTCTCTGTTTCTCTCTTATATTCTCTTTCTCTCTTTTTCCTTCGCCACCCCTTCACTCCGGTCTGTAGGATGTTACCCCAATAAACCCTTTCCCTTACTCCGGTGTCCGGTGTGTTTTGCGACAGCTAACATTAATATATAACACAGTCTGGGCTGCTTCACCTCTGATTCCACTCCTGCTAATGAGCCTGGGAAAGTAGCAGAAGATAGTCCAAGTTCTTGAGCCCCTACTCCCTTGTGGAAGACCCATATGGAGTTCCAGGTTCCTGGTTTAAGCCTGACCAAGGCTTAATATTTGTCTCTCCCTCTCACTGTTAACTCTGCCTTTCAAATAAATAAATAAGTCTTTTTTTTAAAAAATGCAAATTCTCAGGCCCCACCTCCAAGGTTTTGCCTCAGTCTGAAGACCAGGTTGGCAGAACTGTCTGGATCTACTGCCATCCACCCCTAAGGAAAGAAACTGGTTCTGCATTGAGGGTTCACAGCAGGCCCGAGCAAGTGCTCAGGAACAGCCGAGTGCACGGACTTTGGGGAAGCACGAACCAGCTGCCCTAGACACAAGTGTTTCATGCTACTCAGATGAGTTCAGTGTGAGGCACGGTGAAGTTTGGGTTCATGAGTGATCAGCATGCTTGCAGGTGGATAATACAGGCCTGTGATGACTCTGATACTGAAACACTGCAATATTCTGATACTGCAACATTATCTTTGAAAAAAAATCCAAGGTAGAAAAACATCACTATGTGCGTCTTCCCAGTTTCAGGTCAATGTTTGTAGATACTTATCTTAATCTCACCTTTTGTATTTGCATGAAGCAGCCACTGGAGAACTTCTGCCAGAGAATCCGTATGTAAAATGTCACAGAGCTTTGCCAGGATCTGACAAGGAAGGTGAGAGTTACATGGGGAGCAAGTAAATGGTACCTGCTTCTAAGGTTCCTCATGTCACTGAATATGATACACAATTAAGTCAACTAGGATTTCAGCCTGGAAGCTAGATTTCAAATAGCACACTGCAGAGTTTTGGCAAAACAATGTTCCTGCTACCTGTGATAGCTTAGTTTTAGGCAGTGCACTGTGTTTTCTCTTGTTTTGTCTGTTCAATACCAGTCCCTTCTGGTAGCACCATTTCTCTTCTTTTGTGGAACTGATCCTTTCCCACTGCTCCATGGGGTTCTATGGGTATCTGGCAATCACAGAACTGCTCTCCACAGTTTAGTGGAGAGGGATGGGATCGGAGCCGAATTCAGCATTGCATCTCAGTTCCTTGAGCACAGTGCTTAGCCTAACAGGATAGGAATACTGTTACCATTGGTCATTCAGAGTCTTCCCTTGAGACTTTTTTTTTGGTAGTTTATTTTTTTCTAACTTTTATTTAATAAATATAAATTTTGAAAGTACAACTTTTGGATTGTAGCGGCTTTTCCCCCCATAGCCTCCCTTCCACCTGCAACCATCCCATCTCCCACTCCCTCTCCCATCCCATTCTTCATCAACATTCATTTTCAATTATCTTTATATACAGAAGAACAACTTAGTATATACTAAGTAAAGATTTCAACAAACTGCACTCACACAGAAACACAAAGTATAGAGTACTGTTTGAGTAGTAGTTTTACTGTTAATTCACATAGTACAACACATTAAGGACAGAGATCTTACATGGGGAGCAGGTGCACAGTGACTCCCGTTGTTGATTTAACAATTGACACTCTTATTTATGACGCCAGTAATCACCCTAGGCTGTTGTCATGAGCTGCCAAGGCTATGGAAGCCTCTTGAGTTCACCAACTCTGATCTTATTTAGACAAGGCCATAGTCAAAGTAGAAGTTCTCTCCTCCCTTCAGAAAAAGTTACCTCCTTCTTTGTCTATCAGTTATTATCAGCAGACACTATAGACTTTTTTTTAAAAAAAAATCTAGACTACAGGCTGAATGTAAGTAATAGAGGAGATAGAAATATGAAATATTTAATCCTATTAAAAGTGTACCATAGGCCGGCACCGCGGCTCAATAGGCTAATCCTCCGCCTGCAGTGCTGGCACACCGGATTCTAGTCCTGGTCAGGGTGCCAGATTCTGTCCTGGTTGCCCCTTTTCTAGGCCAGCTCTCTGCTATGGCCTGGGAGTGCAGTGGAGGATGGCCCAAGTGCTTGGGCCCTGCACCCCATGGGAGACTGGGAGAAGCACCTGGCTCCTGCCTTCAGATAGGTGCAATGCACCGGCCGCAGCGCGCCAGCCTCGGCGGCCATTGGAGGATGAACCAATAGCAAAAGGAAGACCTTTCTCTCTGTCTCTCTCTCACTGTCCACTCTGCCTGTCAAAAAAAAAAAAAAAAGTGGACCATAACAGTCATGAAAATAAAGTACAAGGAATTATTAGGTAAGAACCTATAATGAATTTTCCAGTTTGCACCTTATTGTGCCTGCTGCTGGGGTTTAGACTTGCCTGGAATTCCTTTGTATGCACTGTACTTCAGTCCTACATACTCATCTGTCTATCAGATGCATCCATTTATATATAGAATACAAAAGTACTTTAGACAGAAAATAGCTAAAACTAAATCAGTATTTCTTTCTCTAAAACCCACTTCAAGCTTACTATTCTTCCTGATTCCCATGTCAGTGAGTTGCACCAGTACACATGAACTGTGCCAGAGCCTGGGATTCCTCCTGGACAGCTGTCTTCCCATTTCCAACCAGATACTGCCAAACAACAGGTTCATTAAATTCTATCTTCTTGTTGCTTCTCAAATCTCTCCATTTCTCTTTATCCCTGTTGCCCTGATTCAATCTAAAGGAACAGCAATTCTTGCTGGCATACTGTAACGCCCTTTCTTCTAGTCTACCTGAAACCTTCAATTATTTTTAACTCAATAAACATTTGGGCCAGATATTGATCTAGGTACTGGAGATATAGAAGTGAAATATAAGTTCTGAAAAAAAATAACTACTTTGGTATAATAATATGTATAATATTTGGTATAATAATATAATAACATTAAATATGAACTCAAATATAAAGGTCAACTTTGTTCCCAATCTTACATTAAGTTGAAGATAATGGCAAAAATAGAAAGAGTCCTCTGGTGTTCTAGGCCACTGTGTCTCTATTGTAATTGATACAGTGACTGCACATCATTCCTAGCTGCTTCTAACTCATAGATCACTCACTGACCAAGCATATCCTAAAGAACATAATTATCCTCTTGGTGAAAGGAAGTTGAACATTAACTTCTGGGAAACCCCCTCAGTTCACTTTGTTATGGATACCTACATAGGTGTACAATGTACCAGGGTAGCTTCCAATCCCTTGTGGTATTTGTTTCTGCATCTTGGGGCATGGAAAACCAGGCTGTTAAACCAGACTTCTGAGTGCCAGGGAAACTATTGCTGTTCCGAAGGGTCCCAGTACAGTGTGGATCAGAGAAATAGAAAAGTACCTATCCACTGAGTATTTTCTGAATGACCCCATCCTTGGGAATCTATTAAAGTCATTCTCTGTAATCCTGAAAAGAAGTTGTCTTCCAAGATCTGATTTCTTGGAGCAGAGTAGCCCTAAATCCTCAAGGTTACTTCTTGCTTCTTTAGCCATAAAGCTAACTGAACAGTAGTGTATGAGATCCCCTGTATTATCATGGCTGGAAAAAACTCAGAGCAGAATACCATAGAAGTTTCTGTAGTTGAAAAGTCTTCTTCCAACTCCAGAAAACAGATTCTCAGCATTGGAAATATCCAGCACCATTTAGCAAAGATTCTGAAGATGCTAGCCCTGGTACCTCCCATAAAAGCTGTCCTCTGCCATCCTATCTTTTGCAAGACTTTTCAGTTCTAACAAGTTTTCCAGAATGTTTCTAGAACTTCAGTTCTGAGTGCCTGTCCTGAGTGTATTTCGTGAAGTGGTAGAATTTATTCTTGATATTCTCCTTTGTCACTGACATTATTCTAGAATGACAAGTCTGTGAGCTCTAAGGCTCAGAGCAAATTTTAGTAGATGTGGTGCTTCCTTAACCAGACTATGAGATGGAACTTTTTCAATAGTTCACACTAGGAGGAAGCTCGCCTCTCACTGGACATACTGGATTAGGAATCATAAGGATCCACACTCAGTTTGCAAGTGCTGTGGCTTGAAAGGGTGTGTACAAAGAACATGGACCAGTACTTGTCTAAAAAGATCTTTCCTTCTCGAATCACAAGATCACATCTGGCAAGATTTACTGACTCCAAATCTCTGTGAAGAGTGGCACTAGAGAGCATAGGAGAAATAAAAAAATAAACTGGGGGTGTTGAAACAGCAGACGGGAGATCTTTCTATGTCTCTGTCTTTCTGTGTCTCTGTCTTTCAGATAAATAAATAAGCTAACATTTAAAAAATTAAATATAAAATTTTTTCTGTTTAGCACTTCAAAATGGCATTCCATTGTATTATCCTTTATGTCTTTTTTTTTCCTTAAAGATTTCTTTATTTGAAAGGCAGAGTGACGGGGTGTTGGGGGTAGAGATAGAGACTTTCCATATGCTGGTTCACTCCTCAAATGGCTAAAATGGCTGGGGCTGGACTAGGTTGAAGCCAGGAGCCTGGAACTCCAACCAGGTCTCCCAAGAGGTGGCAGAGACTCAAGTGCTTGGGCCATCATTTGCTGCATTCCCACATGTATTAGCAGGGAGCTAGATTCGGAGCAGAGAAGCTGGGACTTAAACTAGCATTCCAATATGATATGCCAGCGTTGCAAGCATCAGCTTAGTCCGCTGCACCACAATACTTCCCCCCCACCCCACTTATATGTTCCTAGTGAAAAGTCTGTAGTCAGCAGTTGGGGAGAAGAGGACTAAACTGAGCACAGAACTGTGTTTAAAATTCAGCCTAGTATAACCTGACATTGTGCAGATCCTAATGGTCCTTGTCCTGAGGCCAGTGCCTACAGATGGAGTCCCATGAAAAACCATGGTCCTAGGTGATCAGACTTACGACTTGGCCTACATCATCTTTAACAGGCCATGAGTCCACCATAAGCAGCCAGAAATGCATAGCAGCATGGTCGTTGGAACTACTCCCATGCTGCTCTGGTCTTGGGAGGCTGTAGGTTACAGTTGTGATGTAGCATTGGGATGCTGAGGCTATGGGATTGCCTACCCCATTCCTTCCCTGAGCAGCAAAAACCTAGAGTAATTATTCAGATGGGGGGAGGAAATAAGGTGTGTGCCAATTCCATTGCGTAGGAACCTTGGTCCTGTCTCTCCATGGTGAGGCCCAGACCTAGGCAGAGTTACATCCCTGGGGGCTGGCATTATTGTGTAGTGGGTTAAGCCTTTGCCTGCCATGGCGGCATCTTATATGGACACTGATTTGAGTTCCAGCTGCTCTACTTCTGATCCAGCTCCTTGCTGATGTGCCAGGGAAGGCAGCAGAAGATGGCCCAAATCCCTGGGCCCCTGCATCCACATGAAAGACCTGGATGAAATTTCCAGCTCCCAGCTTCAGCCCTGCCCAGTCCTGGTCCTTGCCACTGCAGCCATTTGAGGGGTGAGCCAGCATCAATTTCTCTCTCTTTCTCTGTCTCTAACTCTGTGAACAAAAATGTTCAAGAAAAAAGACTTCTAGGCCTGGACACGGGCCAGTGACTCTAGATGAGGTGTTTGGGCCTACCTCAGCCCCAGGAAGAGGCTTGCAAGGAAGGACTACCCCGTTGTAGGAACTTCTTAAGTTCATTTGGAACAGCACAGCAATTGCAGATTGGTATCCTCATGTTGCCATATCATGGATTTAATCAAGCTCCCTCTTACCTTTATTTCCTGATCCAGATAGTTAGGTATGCGAACGGTGCTCTCTTTGACTTCCACCTTGGTAGGTATCACCTCAGAGGAACAGGATCCAGCAGTGGAGTGCGCCTTTGGGGGTGATGGTGGCTTTGTGACCTTACTTTCTTCCTAAATCAAGAGTATAATAAAAATCCATGCATTTATATCCACTTATATTTTCATGAAAATTAAATGTAAGATGGGTGAGAAGTATTGTAATTAATTAGATGCATGAAAGTGAATAGAGATTATTTTTAATCCCCTCCAAACTCTATCATATAGTTTTAGTTGAAGACAAGAACAAATAGCAATGTATATATTAACTTTTAGTAAGTCATTAAAAACCTTCATTTAAGCACCGAGATGGTGATTTTTAGATGTTAAATGTGTTACCTCTATTTGTATTGCCATTGCAGAGAACCATCCTGTGAGAGACCAGATCTGCCATTGAGCTGTACAGATTTCTCTTTAATGACCGGGAAAGGGCAGCTGAGAGGTTTTATGCTTTGTCTGTAAAGCAGTTATGGGGTGCAAATTGCTACTTCCTTCCTCTGCTAAGAGGATGGAGAAAAGCTATTTTCTAGTTCGGAGAGGAAAAACACTGTTTGCAATTAAAATAAAAATTTTTAAAAGGTGGGGGGGAGTTTAGAGGGCTTAAAGTCCAGGAAGAGAGAGTTACAGAAGCCTTGGGTCTGTGTTGAAAACAACCTGCAGAAGTATCACTATGTTGCTAAATCTGTATATTTGAAGTACATGAAATTTGTCTAACTTAAATAAAATTTTAAAAAAGTGACTGATACTTAAAGGCATTCAGAAGAGAGTGAGTCAGTACCTAGGACTGTGATGATCATCACTGACAGAACACATACAGTGAGGATAAAGCTGGAGTTTATGTACAGCCATTCTTTTTTTTTTTTTTTTTCTTTTTTTTTCTTTTGACAGGCAGAATGGACAGTGAGAGAGAGAGACAGAGAGAAAGGTCTTCCTTTGCCATTGGTTCACCCTCCAATGGCCGCTGCGGCTGGCACACTGCAGCCAGCGCACCACGCTGATCCAATGGCAGGAGCCAGGTGCTTCTCCTGGTCTCCCATGGGGTGCAGGGCCCAAGCACTTGGGCCATCCTCCACTGCACTCCCGGGACACAGCAGAGAGCTGGCCTGGAATAGGGGCAACTGGGACAGAATCCGGCACCCCGACTGGGACTAGAACCCAGTGTGCCGGCGCCGCAAGGCGGAGGATTAGCCTATTGAGCTGCGGTGCCGGTCTCAGCCATTCTTTTTTAAACATTTATTATGCAGACTTATTTTGAGGAGGAATAGTAAATATATTATTATTTTTTTAAAATAAAAAAACCAGAGTGAACAAAAGTGTGAGCAGGAACTAGGAAGCCTGTGCTGTATCAAGTACAATGGCCATTTTTACCCTGAGGTCATTGTCTGATCCCATAAAATGGGAGATCTTTGTGACAAGTCTTTTAAGGGTCTAAGTGACAGAGCCCAAATAAGGGCCACCCAAGGGCTACACCTTCAAGGTGAAGATGACCTACAAGTGAAGTAGTCTGAAAAAAATACAGCCTGGGATCAAGGTTTACACTTGGTTTACTTTGATTTAGATGGATAGGGCCTCCAGTTTTCTACATAAGAAAGCACAAAGTTTGGGAAGGAAGAGTTTGGGCTTCAGAGTCTTACAAATAATGCTTCATACATATGTTCCTCAACTGAGCCAGGAGTTAAAGAAGAAATTTCAATAAGAATTACAGAATATTTTGCACAATGCTAATGAAAATGCTTCGTAGCAAAAAATGTGAAAGTATCTAAGGCAGTCTTTAGAGAATTGATAGTTTTAAAATACATGTAAAAGGGGTCTTCAAAAAGTTCATGGAAATGTATATTATGAAAAATTATGCATGGATTTCAAAATGTTTTTTTACTAAAATAAAGTTTCTCTTTAGGAAAAAAAACTATTTATTTGAAAGGGAGAGTGACAGAAAGGGAAAGAGAAAAGAGAGAGACAGAGAGAGAGGGAGGGAGAGAGAAAGAAATCTTATTTCACTCCACAAATGGCTCCAGTAGCCATGTCTGGGCCAGCAGTACAAAGCTCATCCGGGTCTCCCACATGGGTGGTAGGGGCCAAGTCCTCAGGCCACCATCTGTTGCATTACCAGACACTTTTAGCAGGGAGCAGGAGAAGGAGCAGAGAACCCAGGACTGGAACTGGTGCTCTGATATGGGAAGCCAGCATTGCAAGCAGTTACAATCCACTGTGCCACAATGCTGTCCATAAACTTATCTTTTAATTTCATTTTTCCATAAGCTTTTTGAAGCTCCTTGTATTAGAAAGATAGAAGAAGTTAGAAGTACAATAATATGTGTGAATAGAAAGAGAAAACTAAGAATAATCTAAATTAACAAAATAGAACAAATATAAAACATAGAGGATCAAAAAATTACAAAAATTACTTGATATACTAATAAAGTTGATAAATTTCTGTTGAAACTAATCGAGAAACAGCAATATGAATTAACAAAATTAATATCTAAAATATTGCTTCTTACATGCCCTACAGATATTTTTAGAAGAATATAAGGATGTTTTATATAACCTTGTCAATAAATTTGAACATTTAGCTGAAATGAACATTTTTATAAAAATAATATATTATAAACTGACTCAAGAATAAATAGAAAATATGAACAATTCCATAACAAAATAGATTTCAAAGCAAAGGACATTATCAGAGATGAAAACAATAATTTCACAATGAATGAAAAAGTCATTTCATCAAGAGGACTTAAATCTAAACAGTTATACTCTTGACAAGAGAGCTGCAAAAATACTAAAAATTGCTACAAATGAAAATGGATAGATATTCATAATTATGGACAGAGATTTTAATACTCCCTTCTCAATAATTGATAGAAAAAGTAGACTTCCAATCTGTATGGCTATAGAAGACTTGAACAATGGTATCACCCAGCTTTACTTAATTGATACTGTATTGCATTCTACTCACCAGTAGCAGAGTGAAAATTCTTTTCATGGGCACATTAAACATTTATCAAATTGTACTATATTGTAGGTCATATATCCAATCTCAATAAATTTTAGAAGTTTCAAGTGTACAAATAATATTCTGTATTAACAGCGGAATTGAATTGGAAATCAATAACATAATGGTATTTGGAAAGTCCCCAAATATTTGGAAATTAAATGCCATAATTTAAAGTTTCTCATGAGTCAAGCTTCAAAGGGAATTAGAAAGTATTTTGAATAGAATGAAAATGAAAACTCAACATAGCAAAATTTAAAGGATGCAGCCAAAATAGTGTTTTTTGGAAAATATAGTAACACCTGCTTGCATTGAAAAGGAAAATGTCTCGGTGCCAGCGCCTTGGCTCACTAGGTTAATCCTCTGCCTGCGGCGCTGGCATCCCATATGGGCTCTGGGTTCTAGTCCTGGTTGCTCCTCTTCCAATCCAGCTCTCTGCTGTGGCCCAGAAAGGCAGTGGAGGATGGCCCAAGTGCTTCGGCCCTGCACCTGCATGGGAGACCAGGAGGAAGCACCTGGCTCCTAGCTTCAGATCAGTGTAGCTCCAGCCGTAGTGGCCATTTGGGGAGTGAACCAATGGAAGGAAGAACTTTCTTTCTCTCTCTCTCTCTCTCTCTCTCTCTCTCTCTCTCTCTCTCTCTCTCTGTCTCTCTCATTGTCTATCTTTCAAATAAATTAAAAAATTAGCTGCTCTTAAAAAAAAAAAAAGGAAGATGTCTCAAATCAGTGACTTAAGCTTCTACTTTATGTAACAGCCAAAGTCAATGAAGTGATAGAAATAATGAAATTAAATGTCAATTCTTAAAGAAAATCAATAAAACTCATGAACCTCTACCTGGACATATCAGGAAAAAAAGAATATTAGGAATTACCAGTTTCAGGAATGAGATAATATACACCTCTGAAGACAATAAAATCATGGAAAAGGAAAGGTTATGAAAAGTTTTATATCACTAAATTCAACAAGCTAGATGAATGGAAAATTCCTTGAAAAATACAAGTTACTGAAGCTCACTAAAGAAGAAATAGAAAATCTGAATAACCTATATTTATGTGAAAGAAAAACCAACTAAAACTGTTGTTTATAACTTTAACCTAAAGAAAATTCCAGGTCTACACAACTTCACTAAAGAATTTTTCTAAACTTTTAAGGAATAAATATCAATTCTACATAAAACCTTCTAGAACGATAAAAAGGTTTTCCTAACTTATTCTGTGAAGCCAGCATTAGGTTGATATCCAGATCAGAAAAGAACATGATAAGCAAATGACGAATATTTCTCATGAATGCCCAACACTATTTCATGAAATTTAGTATATAATAATGATAAAACATCATTCACCAAGTGGGATTTTTTACCAGAAATTCAAAGTAGGTTTAATATATTAACAGACCAAAAATGTAGGTAAAAAAGATCATCTCAAATTAACACAGAAAAAACATTTGGCAAAATTTATCACTCCATTGCTGATAAAACTTTCAGCATACTAGCGATGGAAAGGACTTCCCCAGCAGTATAAAGAGCATCTATGAATAATGTAAGCTAATGTTGTACCTGATGATGAAAGTCTGAATGTATTCTACCTGTCATCAGGTACAAAGCAAGAATGTCTGCTCTCATCACATGTGTTCATACAATAGATAAACATCAGGCAGATTTGAAACCATAAAAAATTAAAAATTTGGATCTCAGGCAGGCATTGTGGTATAGCAGGTAAAGCTGCCACCTGCAATGCCAGCATCCCATATGGGTGCCTTTTTGGGCCCTAGCTGCTCTACTTCTGATCCAGCTCCCTGCTACTGTGCTGGGAAAGTGGCAGAGGATGGGATGACCCAAGTGCTTGAGCTCCTGTTTCCATGTGGGAGACATGGATGGAGTTCCAAACTCCCAGCTTCAGCCTGGCCCAGCCTTGACTGTTGTGGCCATTTGGGAAGTGAACCAGCAGATGGAACATCTCTCTCTCTCTGTCTTGCCTTCTCTCTCTCTCTCTCTCTTTGTTTGAAGTGAATAAATAAATCTTTAAAAAATAATACAAATTTGGGTCTCACTGATATAAATTTGAGCTCTTCAAAAGACACCATTACAAGAAAAAAAGTAAGTCTCAGATTGAAAGAGAATATTTGCAAAATGTACATGTAACAAAAGATTTATATCTAGAACCTATAAAGAACTTTTCCAACAAAAGAGCACAGCAACCCAGTTTTAAAAGTGAGTGAAAAGGGCTGGTGTTATGGCATAGCAGGTTAGGCAGCTCATTTCCTGCAACACTCATATTGGAATGCTGGCTGGAAAATCACAGTTAGGTATCACTATATACATATTAGGTTGACTACAATTAAAAAGACTGTTAACACCAAGTTCTGGAAGGGTGTCAAAGGAAACACCTATGGTTATATTACTGCCAGTAGGAATGTCAAATGGCATAACCACTTTGCAAAACAATTTGGCTCTTTCTTTTTCTTTTTTTTTTAAGGTTTTATTTATTTAATTGAGGCAGAGTTACAGACAGAGGGAGGCAGAGACAGAGAGAGAGGTCTTCCATCTGTTCATCTACTCCCTCATGGCCAAAACAGCCAAAGCTGGGCCGATCTGAAACCACGAGCCAGGAGCTTCTTTCAGGTCCTCCGCGTGGGTGCAGGAACGCAAGGACTTGAGCCATCTTCTGTTTTCCCAGGCCTTAGCAGAGAGCTGGATCAGAAGAGGAGCAGCTGGTTCACAACTAGCACCCATATGAGATGCTGGCACCACAGGTGGAGGCTTAGCCCAGTATGTCACAGCCCTGATCCCCTGACTGCTTCTTAAAACTTTAAACATATAACTGCTATCAGACTTAGTCATTCCACTTTAGGTATTACTCAAGAGAAAAGAATGCATATCTATGCACAAAGACTGGTATGCCAATGTTTAATTTGGTTTGTCAAAAATTGATAACTAAATGTTTCTCAGCAGGTGAATCAATATACAAATTGTGGGATATCATACAATGGAATATTATTCAGCAATAAAAAGGAATAAACTATTTACTTATGTATGTAACAACAAGGATAAATCTTAATATAATCACGCTGAGTTAAAGGAACCAAATACATCATTCTATTTATGCAAAATCAAAGTATTCTGTAGTAATCTTTAGGATAGAACCAGATAAATGTTTCTATTTGGAGTCAAGGTCATGAAGAAACTTTGGAGCGATAGATATGTTCATTCCCTTGATCTCAGGGGTAGTTTCCCAGCTGTGTATGTATTTGTCAAAACACTTCAAATTGTGCATGTTGAATATGTGATTTTATATCACATTATTTATATTTAAATAAAGCTATAAGATATGGTGACTTCAGAAAGGCATGTGAAGAAAAAGAGAGGAAATGATGGAAATCTAATTCAATAGATAACAGAAGTGTTTCTTTACCTGTTTGATTACTAATGGATTCTCACTGGAAGTTTTGAAGCACTCTTTGATTTTTCTACTGGGCTCTGAAATGAAATTGATGGAAAATGTATTTAGATTAAACTGAAAAAAGAATTTCCAACACATGGTGCTGAATAGATCTGATTATGTCTGAATTTATTTATTTATTTATTTATTTAATTTTTGACAGGCAGAGTGAACAGTGAGAGAGAGAGACAGAGAGAAAGGTCTTCCTTTGCCATTGGTTCACCCTCCAATGGCCGCTGCGGCTGGCACACTGCAGCCAGCGCACCACGCTGATCCAATGGCAGGAGCCAGGTGCTTCTCCTGGTCTCCTATGGGGTGCAGGGCCCAAGCATTCGGGCCATCCTCCACTGCACTTCCTGGCCACAGCAGAGAGCTGGCCTGGAATAGGGGCAACTGGGACAGAATCCGGCACCCCAACCGGGACTAGAACCCGGGGTGCTGGTGCCGCAAGGCGGAGGATTAGCCTGTTGAGCCACGGCACCGGCTATGTCTGAATTTAAATGAAGGAAAACCTAGGGATCTGCTTCTAAACATTAGGAAATTTATAGACAGAATTTGCATTCCAACAATGTAGTAAAAGTATGTTGATATTAAAAATGAATTCTATGTTCAAAATGATGATGTAAAATGCTTTCTTGACCTGGTGAAACTGATTTTAAAATTACAACTTTCAGACTAAGATATGTTTTTTTTTTTTCCTGTTTTCTTGTCTACATAACCACTACTTCCTCTGCTTAAAAGACTCCAGGGGAAGGCATTTGGCACCAGAGTTAAGCTGCAGCTTGGAATTCAGATCATGTCAGGGACCTGATTCAAGTCCTGGCTCCTTTGCTTCCAATCCAGCTTCCTGCTAACCCGCCCCCTAGGACACAGCAGGTGATGTGAGATCCAGAAAGAGTGCCAGGCACTAGACTTTGGTTTGGCTTAGGCCAATTGTTACAGGCAGTTGAGGAGTGAACTAGCAGATGAGAGTCTCTCTCTCTTTCAGCAAGAACATTTTATGATTACTTAAAAATCACTGCTGCTATTTTTTTTTTTGGAGGGGTGTCAGGCAGAGTTAGAGAGAGAGACAGAGAGAAAGGTCTTCCTTTCCTGTTGGTTCATCCCCCAGATAGTTGCCATGGCCTGCGCGCTGCGCCGATCCGAAGCCAGGAGCCAGGTGCTTCCTCCTGGTCTCCCATGTGGGTGCAGGGCCCAAGCACTTGGGCCATCCTCCAATGCCTTTCTGAGCCACAGCAGAGAGCTGGACTGGAAGAGGAGCAACTGGGACAGAACCGGTGCCACAATCGGGACTAGAATGTGAGGTGCCAGTGCTGCAGGCAGAGGATTAGCCAAATGAGCTGCGGCGCTGGCCATTGCTGCTATTTTTTAACAGCCCTATAGATCTCCTCTCCCTGCCTAGTGGTTTGCAAAATGTCTAAGGAAACATTTCATCAGTGCAGAGGGACTCACCAGAATGAGGCCGTGGGGGTACTTTGACCCAGTTTGGGACAGGTGACACTCCTGAAACTCCTCTGCCAGGGATCTCCTGGACTGTTTTGCCGGGTGGCTCACTGTACTTGGCAACTGGTTTCTCTTCTTTCTCTGTGTGGTTACTCCGGCCAACACCCCACAAGGTTCTCAGTGCAATCTCATCATCATTCACAGTGCAGATTGGAATATTATTCAAACCTCAGCAAAGATAAAAAAAGAAAACATCAAATGACCAGAACTAGATTTTTGGCAGATTTCCTTTGAAGGATCAGAAATTTCCCAATCAAAATTATTTTCCCAATCAAAAATATTTGTAAAATGTTGGACTTCAAATTGTGTACACTGTGGTTAGGCAGATATTCTTTGAAAGTCAGTGTAGCCAACTTTGCACACCTGCTTCCTGCCATCTGGTCACCTTTGAGAGGCCCGCCTCTTTGGCCAGGGTCTTGGAGTGAAGCGGAGTAGACCTGCTCTTTTCCCAGACTCTTCACTTCCCAGGTCCAGCCAATGACAAAGGGGCATTGTGTTAGCCTGCTTCAGGAATGTCGGACTTCAATTGCTGAGAGCATCCAGAAGACCCCGATGTAACAGGGTCTTCTGAAAGAGGTTCCCTTTGTGCAGAAAGGTTAAAAGCTGTTGGAGCCTGGGATAGGCATTGGGGTCAGGTAGATTGTAAGGGAATGGAGGAAGGAGAGCTTGGAGCACAGGCCTTCCTCTTTATGTCAGACACTTCTTGTTTATTCACTCTACTGCAACAGATACTTGATTTTGTTCAAATACAGGATTTGGTTCAAATAGTAAATGACAGATCCTCTTTTTAAAAAATAATGATATTCCTTTTATTATGGCCTTGTTTAAATAAGTTTAGAGTTTGTGAACTCAAAAGGCTTCCATAGCCTTGGCAGCTCATGACAAGAGCCTCAGGTGATTACTGACGTCATAATTAAAAGTGTCAATTGTTAAATCAACAACGGGAGTCACTGTGCACTTACTACCCATGTAGGATCTCTGTCCTTAGTTTGCTGTACTATGTGAATTAACAGTATAACTAGTATTCAAACAGTACTTTATACTTTGTGTTTCTGTGTGGGTGCAATCTGTTAAAATCTTTACTTAGTATATACTAAGTTGATCTTCTGTATATAAAGATAATTGAAAATGAATCTTGATGAAGAATGGTATGAGAGAGGGAGTAGGAGATGGGAGGGTTTGTGGGTGGGAGGATGGTTATGCGGAGAACAACTGCAATAATCTAAAAGTTATACTTTTGAAGTTTATAGTTATTAAATAAAAGTTTTCTAAAAAATAATAATGCTATTCCTAAGTCATGTGGAAATGGAGGTGTGCAGGGCATTGCTCTCTGTGAGTCAGGGGGTTGTGAAAAATCCTAGGAGATGGTTGTACACTTCAGGAAGTGTACAGTGTTTTTCATAGATGCTCTTTCTGCCAAATCTCCCGTAGCACTGCTAGTCCCCCCTGCTTCTTATCTCTCTGCTCAGATAACCTAAACAAGGTCTTCGCTGACCGTACTGTCTGAAGTGCCCTCCACCACTCTGTCCCCTGATGTTCTCTTATGTTTTGTAGTTTTGTCACTCATTGTGTAACTGCTTGCATGTTGCTTGTCAGCTGCAGTACGATATGAGCTCCCTAAGAGCAGGGACTTTTGTGTGTATGTTTTGATTTCTGCTGTACTCTCAGTGCTCAGAACAGTACCTGACAGAAAATAGATGCTCTATGGTTACTTGTTGAACGAATGAAAAACACAGCCAAATATAAAGCTTGTATTAAGTCCAGCACATAGAACTGGTAACATGTGAGGAGAGCATTGCTGGCATCAGCTGGAAGAGGAGCCAGCAGGCCCTGCATTTGTGCAGCTGAGAACTGCCTCAGTGGAATATACCAGTGGATGCAAGAAATTCTCTCTCCCTCTCCCTCTTTTGCTCTTTCAAATAAATTTTTATAAAAGATATAATTCCTTGGCATAATGTACTGAACCTAAGTCTGGCCTCTGATCCACTCATTTCTCCTTCTGCAGTCCCCAGCGTCACTTCCCTTCTCCTCACATGTTCCCTAACAGGCAACTTGATCTCTGACACAGTTTCCATGTGCTAGAGCACATGGCTGTGGGGCACTTGCTGCTCCCTTCTCTTCGTTTGCACATTTGGCCATGGTGTAGGCATTCTTATCACAGTCATTTCACAGAGCACCTTGATCCTCCAGACAGTCCAGCTTCTGAAACTGGACTTTTGTTCATATTTTCATTCCAAATACATGTCCACTAAATCAATGAGTAGATGGATAAAGGAGTGAATGAATAAAGAGGCGATCAATATCCATGCCTCTAAGTATCACACCTATAATGGTAACTCCAGAATGTACACCTGTGCTCCTGACTTCCCATTTGAGATCCAGCCCCTTCCATTCAGATGCCTGCTGTAACAAAACAAGCAGGATGCCTACCACCCAGCAGATTTCATCATTGACTGGAATGTACACTTATTGGCTGTTGTATTGGCCACATCTAGAGCAGGAGATGGTATGTATTAGATATCAAATGCCTGCAGAGTGAAATGACCTTACCTTCCTCCTCTCAGTTTTCCTGTTTCATACAAAGCAACGCATGTTCAGCCATAACACTTGAAGATGCATGGGAGGGAGAAGGACTTAGTCTGTTATTTGTTTCTCTTCTTCATTCTCTATACCTATCAGTCACTAGGACCTTTCTTTTTTTTCTCTACAATCTGTCTCCAGCGTTCTCTTTGCCATTGTTCCATCTCATTGCTGGCAGCAAAGCAGAGACACAAGTCCTCGTGGGTCTGGACAGGTATGGCAGCCTCCTAATTTTCTCCAGCTCCATGTCCTGCTATTCTTCCAATAAAGAATGCCTGATTTTTGTCATCACAGTGATTTTTAATCTCACTTTTTCTGTCACTCTTGTAGTACAACACTGTTCCATTTGTAGGAGCTTGCCATAACCACGTTTCTCATTTAGCAAGTGATGCTGCTTTTGGGAATATGCAAATCAGGAATGAAGGTGAGGGTCTGTTTTGATTATACCCAACAGCTGATGTTGACATGCTGCTTTGGGAGCAGATACCACTCACTTACCCATCCTGGGTGAATTGACTGGGTGCCTCTACCAAGTGCAAACCATTCTGCTTGTTTCCATTCCTTCCTAATCTCGAGAAATCTCCTTCCCCAAACCATCAATATCCTTCCCTCTGCTGTTTCTGTTTTCTTTAGAGCCCAAAATATGTGTACAAGGTATATACTTTTTTTATTCCTCAAACTAACTAGAAATTGCCTTTCCCAGAAGGAAGATAACTGCCATTAATGTCTGATTCCCACGAAGTTTATGGTACAAAGTTAAAGGAAGAAAAGGAAGAGAGGGAAAAGAAAGGAAGGAAGGAAATGAGGGACAGAGGGTGGGAGGAGGCAAGGGAGGCAGGGTAAATATCAGGGTGATATTTAGCAGGGAAACACTGGCATGGCCATGCAGGTGATTAAAATGTTGAAACACTTTTATAATAATTGGTCAGTGCTGTTCTGAGCTCCCCGAATGACCCTTGTTGGCTTGGTCACCTTAGATTCTCTTTAGGTCCCTCTCCTAGAAATCAAGTAGTCCAAGTGTTAGGAAAGAAGTCAGAAATGAGCTTATGTGTGTGTGACAAAGGCCTAAGGAATTGACATTGACATCTAGGTCCAGCATCCACATCTCAAAGTCATCCCGATAACCTTCCAGGTGCAGCCCAGTATCTGCACTTCAAACTTCCTGCCCAATCCTGATGACCTTCCAGGGGGTCCTGCCCCTTCTACCTGATAACCATCCTTCCTCTAAGGTGGGGCGAGCCAGCCAGGCTTCCCCTGTCTGATAACTTCAGGGGGAAAACTCAGAAAGGAATTTTTCATATTTACATCCAACAAGTCCTTTGTTTCAGAGAAGGAGGAGAGGGGGAGGCAAGACCCATCCCCTTAAAAGCCCCAGCCTAAATGTAAACTGCGCACTCTGTCTCAGGTTCTGTCTGGAGAGGTGCCCATCTGTTCTTAATAAACTTTGCTATGTTGCTTTCCCCTGCTGTCTGTCTCATGCCTGAATTCTTTCTTGCACGAAGACAAGGACCCTTTGCTTCTCCAGTAACACAAGAATCAGTGTTTGCCAGAGTAGGCTTGCAGACAATTGCTCTAGCCGTACCTGGTCCCAGTTGTCAATGTCCTTGCTTTACCAGCAGTTAAACACCTGGAATGCAGCCTTGTGTTTACCCACCAGAATTATCGTGTAGCCCAAATGGAGAGGAGACACATCCTCAGATTTTAAGTCCCCTTACCTTTGATGTGGCAGACTCTCCTAGGGTGAGGGGTGTGCCTGACCAGAAAGCAATTTGTATTTCTGGCCCGGCTGCCTTTGCTCTCAAACTGAAGAGCAGATGCTGGAGGTTTGCAATCCATGCTCCTAGCTTGCTAGTTTTCTCCTCTCCACTGTCGGCAGAAACGTTCTGGGATTGAACGTGACTGGCCTCACATCCAGCTGTGCTCAGATCCTGTAATCACAGAATGACAATTGAGGTCCTTGTCTTCTTATTCATACTGGTCTCTGTCTTCTTGTTTGTACTGAATTATTTCTCATATTTAAGCAATGTGAAGCTATTTTGCTTTCAGATCCAATTTTAGTGAACATTGAAAACAGCATGGGCATACATGGAATACAAAAAGATTTTCCCTGGAGAAATCTTATTCATGAAAAACAAAGTGTGTTTTTAATGGCATTTAAGATCACTTCATTGGCTTATCAACAAAAAAAATTATAGTTATTATTGATTTTATATAGTAAATTAAAATAATGGTTTTAAAACACAACACCTACAGATATGCTATAGATTAAATTAACTCTAAGTAGTTTTCACATTGTCCTTTAAGAAAGCTAGCACCTTAACTCTGTACCGTTGTCTTAGAGTGTGGTAAGACCTGAGGGAGAAAAACAATCCAAAGAATATTATATCTACAAAGGATAAACTGCAGGATCTTTGCCATGCTGTTGTTTACAAAACTCAATGTTCTTTCCATCATCAGCGAACATTTATTAGACACCTACAAAGTCCCAGGGCACTAAAGATGCCCTAGCCTGGAATGCACATCACTCAGACCCTCCCATGGCTTCTCCCTTCCCTTTGTTCATTACTCTGTCTCCAGGACTGGGCCTTCAAAAGGCCTCCTAACCTCTTCCCTAAAGGAGTGTCCAGAACCAGCCCAGCCTCAGTTACTCTCTAACCCTTTCCCTCCTCAAGCTGTCCTCATGGTGTGTATTGCTCCCTGACTTGTAAAAAACACTTGTTATTTTATTCTTCTCTCAATAGGATATACTAATCAAGCAGACAATAATATAGCCAAGCTTTTTACCTCCATATTCCTGGTATTTAGAACTTGGTCTGCCACATAGTATATGCTCAGTAAATATTTATTAATTGGGAGAGAAATGTTTTCCACAGATTATTTTATCCCAAAATCTCAGCATATTTTATTTATGTCATTTCCTCAAAATTAGATTTTTCCTTTAAAGATAATATTCTGTGTCCTTAAAACAGAGTTATTTGGCTTTGTCTTGAGAAGATGCATTTAAAGATCATTAAATAATTCCTGAATTTATTGTAATGATGAATTGAAAATGATACCTGAGGATACAAAGCAGATACTGGTTGATAAGAACTCAAGTCTGTTGATACCTTCCCAGCCTTACAATGGGTCCAGACTAAGATTTGTTGGTTTCCTTAAATCTTTGTACTCTTGCTGGGAATTTTAATTGACAGATAACAGCTTAACGTCCAATGTCTCCAAAAGAATACAGCTTCTCCCTCCAGTTTCTCCCACTCTCACTCCATGAAGCCTGTGTTGCTCCCTGATTAAGATGCCCTACATAGCTTAGCAACGTGGAAACATTCCTGGAGAGAGATCTGAGTTCCAGAACCTCTTCAGCCATTAGTTCTCTTCAGTTACCCACAGGTCAACAAAACCATGTGGCAGAAATCTGGCGTTTACCAATTTTTGACATATAGTAGAATCGTATCAAATACAAGATAAAAAAGAAAGAGAAAAAAAAAAGCATGGCAAATCACAGTGATAATTACCCCTGCAATTCAGCTTCAGAAACTTCCCATGTAACGTAATCAAACCCTGCTTTATCACGTACAGCCCTTGTCTACTCCTAAGGAACTATGGTTGTTCTACTTATTGTTGAATTATTTGTTTAGTGGAGGCTTAAGTGATTATAAAGTAAATTGAAAGTATGTGTTTATAAAAACCAAGAGAAGAGTAAGAAAGGAAGGAGAGCAGAGGGTGAGAGGGAGGGAGGGACAGTAGGGTAGGACGTATCATTATGCTCTTTAAAACTGTATGCATGAATACATGAAATTTGTTCTCTCTATATAAATTTTTAAAAGATGATGATAAGGTATGAATGATTTTAAAATTTTCTCAATCATTGTGAATGAAACACACTGTTCTAGTCATCAGGATGTTTGAGCCAGTGATTAATTCAACAGCTTTGAAAAAGTGTTGAAATATCAAGTTAAAAATCAAAGAAAAATACACACATATGTATGTGTGTACTTATCACTTCCAGGAATGTATGTATTGGTGCTTTCCATTATTTTTTTCTTTTCAGAATACACATGGTTTTGAATTTCTGAGTAACAATCTCTGCAAGTAGTGTAGGTAACTTCTGAAAGGCAAATACTACTAAAAATAATACAAGGATAGAGCCCAATTTAATCTATTTCCTGACTAGCCCTAAGCAGTAAAGGCTTACAACTTCTGTGTGCCTCTAATTCCCTTATGACTGATACCTCCCTACTTTAATTTATTTTATGGTGGGCTTTATTGATTTTCTAAGGTAATTTTGATGTTTTGAGATTTTCATTCCATACTTTGTACCAGTGAGGAAATTTCTTTACATAGCTAACAGCAGAGACCGGAAATAGTGCTTTAATCAAAATAAACACCTATTTGCCTTCACCTAAAAGAGCAAGAATCCAGAATTGGTTTGGACATTTCGTTGTGTCTTTATGGACTTCACTTTGCTGTTGTTCATCTTTCTTAATATTTGGCTTCCATTTTTGAAATTATCTCTTGTTCAAATAGTTCCTGAAATTTCAGCCATCTAAGATGTCTTTTATACTTTCAGACATCACATCCATTCTCTAAGCAGGAAACAAGAGGAAAGATAGATCTTGTCAGGCAAGGACACATGCTAGCTATTTGCTCCATATGTAAGAGTCTTTCCATCAGTCCTAGACAATAATGTCGTTTGCATCAGTCACCTCTAGCCACAAGAGAGAACAGAAAATGTAACTTCTTAAGAGGGAACACTGCCATCCCACTCTAAAGTAGGGGTTTGGGGTTGGATATTTTGTGCAGTGGTCAAGGTGCCACTTGGGATGCCCATATCCTATATTGGCATGCCTGAGCTTGAGTCCTGGCTCTGCTTCCAATTCTACCTTCCTGCTAATGTGCACCCTAAGAGTCGGTGCTGATGGCCCAGGTAGGTGGGTCCCTGCCTCTATGTGGAAGACTTAGATCAAGCTCTAGGACCCTAGTTTTAGTCTGGCTCAGTTCCTGCTATTTGGGAACATTTGGGAAATGAATTAGTGAATGTAACATCTCCCTCTCTCTCTCTACCTTTCAAGTAAGTAAAATAAATAAAATTTATAAAATAGGAGAAAATGTATATTGGGTTGGACACAACACTCTACCCAAATCCTGACATCAGCATGAACCCTGTTTAAGAAAGATCTACACTCTTGTGTGATTGTGCCTTCCCTTAGAGAGGCCAATTAAAAGTAAACCTCTATGTGGCTGTGTAGTTGCACTTCTGCCATATTCCCTTCATGAAGACCCAAAGGGTCCTTTATGTCTCATTATAAAGAAAAATGACAAGCTGACTTATCTGGGAATAGTTTGCATTAATTCTGTCAAAACTACGGGACAGAAGGGGCTCTGCTGTACTGCTCAGGGCAGCCTAAGTATCCTTATTGCCTCAGATTCTCTGGAGATTTCTTGTAATATGTGTATAAATTTATGAATGGCAATTAGTGATTTTTAAAACATTGTCCTGGTTAATAGTGGACAGGAAATGTCACAGATTGTTGATTATCCACACATATTTTGAGGTTCATTACAGACTGAGTTATGTGCCCTCAAAAATCATATGTTAAAGCACCAAACCCTGATGGGACTATTTGGAGATAGGGCTTTGAAGAAGGAAATTAAGGTTAAATGCAGTTATAAGGTAGGGCCCTAGTCTGATACAACTGATATTCTTACAAGAGAAGCCAAATATATTTATAATTATTGTATAATGATCATGGATTGTTTCATGGATTATATGATGTCTCTATTTCTGTATTTGAGTTAACATCTGTTTTGTTGATATTAGTGTACCATTCTAGGTTCCCTGTGGTTTTTGTTTGCCTGATACATCTCCTACTTTAAATCTCTTTGTGTGTTTCCAAATATAAAATGGGTCTCCTGTAGGTAGCATATAGTTTGATTATATTAAAATACCTCTTCTTTTTCTTTGCTATTTAATTCATTCACATTTATTATTATCGACATAGTTAGATTTACATTGACCATTTTACTTATTGTTTCTCTGTGTCTCATGTCTTTTTAATTTGTGTATTCTCCCATTACTGTTTTTTTGTATTAAATGAAATAACAAATATTTCCTCAAAACTTTTAGATCTCTTTAATAATTTTTTCTCACAATTTATTTTTTGTTTTATCCTTACTGATTGCTCTAGGACTTACTATAAATCTAAATCAATACAGCTTCAGATTTGTACTAAATCCCCATAAGATGTACAAACAGTACTTCTAATTATATATTTTTTTCATTTTTGTGGTACTACTGTTATACATGCCCTATCTAGAAGTGTTACAAACCTGTTATTGTACTGTTATAATTATTACTTTATATGACTTATGTCCTTTAAAGATACTTAAAGATGAGGAAATACATGTAGTCTTTTCTCATGTTCACAGTAGTTAAGTCTGATTAAAACACAGGCTCCTGAAAGACTCTGATCATATTTTTACCAGTAGATCAATACATAGCCTCATTTTTTGTGTGTGTTTCTGTTAAAGACATCTTGCTCATTACAAATTGCCAGTCTTGAGTACTAAAATCATGGGGAATCCCATTATAACTCAGGCCTGAAAGAGGCTGGTCTAGCGTGTATTTTCTCCGAAGGGCAAATCCAGACTTCCTTGTGCCTACACATGCCTGACAGAACTACAGTATTATGCTCCAGGGCTATCTTAAAAAAATAAACATTACAAACAAAATATAAAAATAAGCAAAAAAGTTGATACTTAATAGACCACAAAAAGGATACTCATTTAAGTTGAGAGCTGAAACAAGCAGAGTGTTGCCTTGTCCAGTCGCAGGAACATGTATGTGAGAAGATCAAAGATTTTGCAGCTCTACATATATCCAGGAATGATTGAAAATACCATGAGTATTGACTATGGGATTATAAAGCATTTTGGTATGCATACTAATTCACAAATAAGAAATGTAGGAATACTGAGGCCCAGTCTTACCTACAGCTTTTGTTATATTAATTTTCTTACTTCTTATTTATGAGTCTGTTCATTTGTTCTTATGCATTCAAGTTACCATCTGTTATTTCCTTAGCCCAAGAGAGCTTCATTGCCATCTACCTCCTTTGTGTTTTTATTGGCAATTCCATAACACTTCCATATACCATAGGCTCCACAAATATGTTTATTTTTATATAATTACTTTTTAAATAAGAGAGGGAAGAAGCAAAAATATGTATTTATACTATCTTTTACAGTTACATAATTACTTTTGATGGTGCTCTTTATTATGTGGATCAAATGACTGCCTTGGCCACTAACTTTCAGCCTTTAAAGAACTTCCTTTAGTATTTCTTGTCGGGGGGGACAGGCATTTGGCTTTGTGGTTGAGACCCCATTAGAACATCTGCATCCCATTTCAGAATCCCTGGGTTGAAGTCCCAGCTTCCTGCTAACTCACACCTTGGGAGACAACAAAAGATGACTCTCGTACTTGGGTTCCTGCAACCCACATGGGAGAGCCAGAATGAGTTTTCCAGCCTGGTGAAGTCCTAACTGTGGCAGGTATTGGGAAGCAAACCAGCAGAGGATGATCTCTCTCTCTCTTTCTCTCTCTCTCTGTAAAAATCAATTAATTAACTAATAGAAAACAGCCTAAAAATTATTTCTTGTAAGGCAGATCAGCTAGCAACAAATTCTCTGCTTTTATTTATCTGGAAATGTCTTCACTTCACCTTCATTTGTAAAATATAAGATGGCTAAATATACCATCCTTGGTTCACAGGGTTTTTTTTTTTCTCTTTTTCTTCACAATTTTTTTTCGACAGGCAGAGTGGACAGTGAGAGAGAGAGACAGAGAGAAAGGTCTTCCTTTGCCGTTGGTTCACCCTCCAATGGCCGCTGCGGCCCGCATGCTGCGGCCGGCGCACCGCGCTCATCCAATGGCAGGAGCCAGGTGTCAGGTGCTTTTCCTGGTCTCCCATGGGGTGCAGGGCCCAAGCACTTGGGCCATCCTCCACTGCACTCCCAGGCCACAGCAGAGAGCTGGCCTGGAAGAGGGGCAACCGGGACAGAATCCAGTGCCCCAACCGGGACTAGAACCCGGTGTGCCAGCGCCGCAAGGCGGAGGATTAGCCTGTTGAGCCACGGCGCCAGCCCACATTTTATTTTTAACATGTTATTTGAGAATAGTTTTACTAATACAGGGAATTTCCATATACCTATCACCCCATTTTCCCTGTTAACATCTCTTAAGTTCTTCTTTAAGCACTTTGAGCGTTACTTCACTACTCTCTAACCCCTATTCATTCTGTCTGCTGAAAAGTGATCTGTTACTCTTACCAGGGTCTCCTTGTAAGTAGTAACTCATTTTTCTCTTCTTGTTCTCAGAATTTTCTTATTGTCTTTGACTTTTAGTATTTTTAGCATCATGGGTTTGTTTGAGTTTATCCACATGGAACTTGTTGAGCTTCCTGACTGCATAGATCACTGTTTTTCTTTCATTTCCAGCCATTGTTTCTTTAAATGTTTTTTGTGCTCCTTTCCTCTCACCCTCCTTTTTTTAAAAAGATTTTATTTATTTATTTGAGAGGTAGAGTCACATACAGTGAGAAGGAGAGACAAAGGTCTTCCTTCCGTTGTTTCACTCTCCAGATGGCCACAAGGGCCAGAGCTGCGCTGATCCAAAGCCAGGAGCCAGGTGCTTCTTCCTGGTCTCCCGTGAAGGTGCAGAGGCCCAAGTACTTGGGCCATCTTCTACTGCTTTCCCAGGCCACAGCAAAGAGCTGGACTGGAAGAAGGGCAGCTGGAACTAGAACCTGCACCCATATGGGATGCTGGCGCCAAAGGTGGAGGATTAACCTACTGAGCCACTGACCCGGCCCCTCTCACCCTCCTTCTGATACTCCTATTACACACTTTGGTACATCTAATATTTCCTGATGTTTGGTTTCTTCATTCTTTTTTCTCAGATACATTGTTACCCAAATAGAGAATTTCTACAAGTTCAATAATTCTTTTTTTTTTTTTTTGCCGGTTCAACTTTATTTCTGAGCTCCTCCAGCATTTCCATTTCAGTTATACTTTTCAATTGTATTTTTAAGTATATTTTATAATTTCTGCATCTTACTTGTAATCTCTAAAGAAACATCATCATCATACTTTCTGCTGTGGTTTGGATGTGTCCTTTGAAAATTCATGTGTTGGAAATTTAATTCCCAATTCAACAATGTTGGAAGGTATTTGGAGATGTATTAAATAATGAGGGCAGGGCTGGGCTCTCATGAATGGATTAATACTGCTTTAAAAATGTTTGCACAAGTGGGGTTGTTCTGTCTTAGTTTTCTACCTTCTGTGTGGCTCACACCAGATTTTGTGAGAAATACCTGTCCTTCATAAGTTAGTCTCAAGTATTCTGTTATAACAGCACACATGAGCTGAAATACCCTCCTTTATTTCTTTATTCACGATTTTGTTAATTTATTTGAGTATATTCATAATGTCTGATTTGAAGTCTGTGTGATAAATACAAATGTTGTTTGCTCTCACAGGCTATTTTTTGCTGCCATTTTCCCCCAGAGAATGAGACATAGTAATTTCTGTGTTTTTTGCATGTCTCACTATTTTTTGGAAAGTGGACATTTTTAAGAATATTGATTGGGAGAGATCAAATGACCTATCATAGTCCACAAGCTAGGAAATAAAATAAACATAACTCTAGCCCAGTTCTTTGATGAATTTATGATGGAGGATAATGATTTTTTGCACTTATTAAAAGTGAGCTCTTTGGGGCTAGCGCTGTGACATAGTAGGTTAAGCCTCCGTCTGTGGCTCTGGCATCCCATGTGTGTGCTGGTTTGTGTCCTGGCTGCTCCTCTTCCAATCCATTTCTCAGTTAATAACCTGGGAAAGTAATGGAAGTTGGCCCAAGTGCTTGGGTCCCGGCACCAATGGGGGAGACCTGGAGGGAGCTACTGGCTCCTGGTTTCGGATAAACCCAGCTCTGGCCGTTGCAGCCATTTGGGGAGTGAACAAGCAGATGGAAGACCTTTCTCTGTCTCTTTCCCTCTCTCTCTGTCTCTCCTCTTCCCTCTCTGTAACTCCACCTTTCAAATAAATAAATCTTTTTTTAAAACATTTTCTTTATTTATTTGAGTGGTAGAGTTATAGACAGTGAGAAGGAGAGACAGAGAGAAAGGTCTTCCTTCTGTTGGTTCACTCCCCAACTGGCCCCAATGGCCAGAGCTGTCCCAATCCGAAGCCAGGAGCCAGGAGCTTCTTCCTATTCTCCCAGGTGGGTGCAGGGGCCCAAGCACTTGGGCCATCTTCCACTGCTTTCCCAGGCCATAACAGAGAGCTGAATTGGAAGAGGAGCATCCAGGACTAGAACTGGTGCCCATGTGGGTTGCCGTGCTGCAGGTGAAGGATTAACCTATTATGCCATGGTGCTGGTCCCATAAATGTTTTTTTTTTTTTTTTTAAAGAAAGTGAGCTCTAGTATGTGTTGTGAGATTTGTCACTGAGATATACCATAGTCCTTTGTGTATCAGTCATTTTCAGGTTACAAAGATAAGCTTTTTAAAGATTTACTTGTTTATTTGAAAGTCAGAGTTAACACAGAAAGAGAAGGAGAGGCAGAGAGAGAGAGGTCTTCCATCTGTTGGTTCACTCCCTAATTGGCCATAATGGCCAGAGCTGTGCCTATCCAAAGACTGGAGCTTGGAGCTTCTTCTAGGTCTCTAAAGTAGGTGCAGGGACCCAAGGACTTGGGCCATCCTCTACTGCTTTCCCAGGCCATAGCAGAGAGCTGGACCTGAAGTGGAGCAGCTGGGACTGGCACCGGTGCCCAAATTGGATGCTATCACTGCAGGCAGCAGCTTTACCCACGATGCCACAGTACTGGTCCCCAAAGATAACTTTTGACTAACGATTATGTATTTCTTCCAAGAAATAAAACCAGGCCTCTAATTTTATCTCTAGTTTTCCCTTACCTGTTTCTTCCTTAAAGACAGTCTCTGTAATAAATACAAATAGCTCTCATTAATTAGTATCATAATTTTCATCATATACCTTCATTAATTTTAGGATCATTTTCCTTATACTAAGCTATGATGATATTTGGAGCAATTGCTGATGGCACCAGATGTACTTGTAAAGAAAAAATGAAAAGCCATCTACCAACTCTTGAAGCACCTTCACTGTATACACAGTGTTAAGGGAAAATTCATTTGTCAAAATTGAGCTGGCTGCTCCACTGGAGAGAAAGTCTGTTTGATAGCATGTGGATTTCCTGTGGGTTATGGGCAGCAGTAAATAGTGCAAAGGGACTTTAATGATTGGCTTTTTCCATCATAGTATTCTAAAGCCGGGGTCATAGTTGCTTGCATTTAGTGTTTACCAAAAGCAAGTCAAACTCATCTCTGTGATTCTTCCATCAGATCATTGTGTTTAAAATGTTTAAGGCATAAAAGGGGTGAGGACATTACTTGCTCCTGACATCCATTTTTTTGCTTACATGGCTATCTTCTTTTTCCCCATTATAGGTTGAGTGGTTTTACGAGTTGTCATAAAATGAAACATAGGAACAAACACAAAATGTTACAAGTCAGCCTTTCTTATTGCTTAGCACATTTAAGGTCATACACCTTAGATTATATCCGTTAGTATCTGATTTCTTGCACACGAAAAAGAATGCTTGATAAAACAGAACTAGCAGTTAGAGTGAATGATGGTAACTCAATCATTAGAATTCTTGGCAGTGTCTCAAAAAGCATAGTAGTTTTCCTATAGTAGTTTTCCATAATCTGCAAGGGATCCCTTCCAAGACATCAAGAAGATGCATGATATCATGGATACTAGGTTTTTTCTATACATAAACAAGGGAACTTTAAAAAGTTTATAGAAAATGGAAATAAAAAATAAGTATCTTAATACAAAAATTTGTGATCTATGCATATGAGGGTATTTAAAAGTTCATGAAAATGTATATTATGAAAAAATGTATACATTTAAAAATATTTTGCACCAAAATAAATTTATCTTTTAATTCCATTTTCCATGAAGTTATTGAAGTACCCTTAGATACATACCTATGATAAGGCTTAATTTATGAATTGGCCAGTAAGACATGAACATCAATAGTTAATTATAAAATAAAACAATTTTAACAATATACTACAATTAAAGTTATTCAAAACATGCATTTTATTTCCATAATTTTCCATTTACTATACTCAGGCTATATTCGCTGCAGGTAAGTGAAACCATGGAAGGTGGAATCATGGGCAAGGCAGGACTAATGTACTAACAGAGAGGTAGCTTCTCTTCCTAAGTGGTGCTTTCCCAGGATTAGCCCTTTACAAGAAAGCTGGAATATGAAAAGCAAACATTTGCTGGTCTTCCTTATTCACCTCAGAAACTGAAATACAAATACTTTAGTCTGAGCTATTCTAAAGTGGGGAATAGAAAAAGGAGAGAGGGCAGCTCTTCCATTTGTTCTTTTGTCTACAGTGATGTCTGTTTAAAATATTTTTGCTCTAAATTTTAAGGGACCTCATTCTATCTGGCAAGAAAAAATCCCAATACTATTGCTTTTTGCAATTCTCAAGTCTGACATAAATGTGTCACTTTATGAACTACCTATGGTCCATTGATAACCAGGCATCTTGCATGCTCAGTTGACTACTATGAATAGAAAGTCTCCAGAAAGAAATAACACTGAACAAATTACTGATGATGTTGACTATTCCTGTCTTAATATGAGGCAAGCACTTTTAAGCCAATAAGTTTATTTTAACATAAACATTTTGTTGGGGCCAAGATTTTACAAGGTTCTCCTTAGAGAAATATTTGGAACTAACTAGGTGTCATCTCCTTCAAGGATGAGTAGGTTAAGGGTAAACACTGCCATCCAAGGGCTGATGTTATGGCATAGTAGGTTAAACATCTGCTTGTGGCATTCCATGTGAGCTCTGGTTTGAGTCTCAGCTGCTCCACTTATGATCCAGCTCCCTTCTGATAGCCTGGAAAAGCAGAGGAAGATGGCCCAAGTGCTTGGGTCCCTGTACCTGGGTGAGAGACCCAGAAGAGGCTTCTGGCTCCTGGCTTTCGATTGACCCAGCTGTGGCAGTTGCAGCCATTTGGGGAGTGAACCAGCAGATGGAAGACCTCTCTTTGTCTCACTCACTCTCTGTAACTCTGCCTCTCAAATAAATAAATCTTAAAAAAAGAGACCACAATTCAGCACCCTTTGTTCCTCCTTCTTCTCATTCTTTATGATTCTACCCACATTTCATTGCCTTCCATTTCAAGTGAGAACAAGTGCAGGAGATTGCCGGTAATGACAACTGCTAAATTGATTCCACATTCAAATATTTTATCAGAACTGTTTAGCCTAATCTTGATTAAATGAGAACTAGTATGTATAGATATTAATATACATTTCTCAGGAGTTCTGAGATACTTATTGATGTTTTTCATTCATGGTGAACTAATAAACAGGTAACAGGAGCTGGATGCACTATGGGTTGGTATAATGGAAACTTTTCAGCTTTCTTTATGTGGATATAATGCCTAGGGAGAAGTTACATCTACAGCTACTGCTAATCATTTGGTTTTCAACCCACAATAGAATATTACAATTTGTTCTTCAACCTCTTACAAGACTGAAAAAAAAAAAAAAAACCCAGATTTATTTGTTTGAAAGGCAGAGAAACAGAGAAAGAAAGAAATCTTCCATGCTTTGGTTCACTCCACAGCAGCCAGGTCTGAGGAGGGCCAAAGTCAGGAGCCTGTATCTCCCACATGGGTGGCAGAGGCTGCTTTCCCACGTGTGGTAACAGACAGCTGGATTTGAATCAGAGGCAGCTGGACTCAGACCAGCACTCCCACATGGGATTCCAGCATTGCAGGTGGCAGCTTAATCCATTGAGCCATGAAGTTGGCCCTGAGAACTTTTAAGCATTCATACAGTAGTATTTGACATCCCTGTAGGGTATTTTCCATTGTTTAGGGATTTGTATTACATTGTGTAATGTTCTGAGTCAAAGTTCCTTTTAAAAGGAAAGTGGTATTTGAAACATTTAAAAATATTTAAAATATTTAAAAATATTGACTAGAAACATCACCTCTCTTTCCCAGCTCAAAGAAATCAATCTTGATTTTCTCAACACTCTTGGTGTCCATGTCTATCCATCCCTTTCCACCTATGTTGTCTTTAGGGTGGAGTTGGCTTTTCCACGATCATGGATTGGAAAACACTTGGTACTTCCAGAATTATTGGTGTTAGCACCAACAGAAACAAATACGAGAAGGCCATGTCTCTGGATGCCACTGCATGTATCATCATGTGGGTCCTGAGAAGCCTGTCCAACAACTACTCATTGAAATGACTGGCAAGAAAGTCAGCTGTTCCTTTGAAGTCACTGGCTGTGTTGAATGAAAGTACACTGCTCACTGAAATTTTGATAGTGGAATTTTTGGTCAGGTCATCTACCTTCCATGATTGGGAGGAACCTATTTTATTTGTAGCTACTCAGAGTCAGGATGCAGCCTTTAAGATGAATGAATCCAACCTCTATGGAGAGGAGAGATCCTCTTCTTGATACTTCTACATTAGCGTTTACAGTGAGAAATAAGTGATATAAGACAAGGCAGCCATTGCCTTTTTAGAAAAGGGAGAAATAGTTGATAAATTCTCTTAGACACCTCTTCCTTCTTTAACATGTCCTAAATCCCAAACACAAGGTGTTTTTGTATTCTAGAAGTTAGTTTGCTAGCATTCAAATGTATCATTTTACCATCTATTGGCCTATATTAAGAGTCCATTTTCTTAACATTGTTTAGCCTATCTGTGATGGACTTTGCAGAGCTTTCCTTATTGAAAACTTGTTTTTAGGCTCTTTCCTCATCCTTATTCTTTTATGTGACATGGGAGTTAACATTTAACCACAGTAAAAGCCTCCTCAGTTGTCCACACCTTGCTTGCCTGCTTTGCTTTCTAAATAAGTCTCAAGCTATATCTCCAGCCTTCAGCTTTGGAACACTATTCTTACAGGTCTGGGACTCTTTTATTATACTTGGTTACAGTACTGTCCCTGTCACTTGTCATTCAATTATTTGTCTGAAGAGCTTCAGTACAGCCACATTAGAATCATCTCATGTGGGGCTGGTTTTGTGTCACAGTGCTTTAAGCCATGGCCTGTGATGCCCTTATCCCATATGAGTGCCATTTTGAGTCCCAGCTGCTTGTCTTCTGATATAGCTCTCTGCTAATGTGCCTGGGAAAGCTGCAGTAGATGACCCAAGTGCTTGAGCCCCTGCACCCATATAGAAGACCTGTATGGAACTCTTAGCTCCCGGTTTTGGCCTGGTCCAGCCCTGGCTGTTGTGACAATTTGGGGAATGAACCAGAAGATGAAAGATCTCTCTCTCTCGCTCGCTCTCGCTCTCACTCTTGCTCTCTTTCTTTCTCCCTCCTCTATCTCCCTTTCTTTCTCTGTAACTCTACCCTTCAGATAAATAAAATAACCCTCTAATTTTTGTTTAAATTAGGGTCTATTCTTGTCAAAGAATGTTAAATCCTGAAATTAATTGATGCATAGACAAAAAAAGCAGTATCATTACCAGTGAATGATGTCAGTGAGTTTGCGTTTAATTTTTTTTATAAAGCAGTATTACATTTGGGATCAATAGAAATAACAAAGTTACTCCCATTAGAAGAAATGAAGCAGCCAAGGGAGGGTGGGAGGTGTGAAGGGCAAGATGGCTGCCTTATCATTAGCAGTGGAGTTGGGAGAAACAGGGCACAGCTACTCCTGGCAGTAGTGAGGACTTTCTTTGGGGCTGGAGAACTATTCAAGAGGTGACGAGAGAAATAAATGTATTCTCTTCCAGCGACAGGCTGCTTCCTTTCCCAAGGAGTGTAGATTCAGACAGTTTGGGGTGGGGAGCGGGGGGCTTTTCCAAGAGGAACTGCTCGTCAGAATAGCTCCAGAGTGAGAGCCAGTGCTCCTGATAAGTGAGACAGAATTCGCTTCAGGGAGGAGATGAGTGATGTGCAGAACCTGAATGGTGTAGATAATTAAGATGGGACAAAGGTCAGGGTAGGAACTGATGCAAGAAGCCATACAGAACAAAATAATCAACGGTACCTGGAATACCACTTTATTCAGACCTCTTTCAGATAGCTTTTAATAAAATTCAGTAACAAATTATTTGGAGTCTGTTATTCAGATATGATATAGATAAGCAACTCCTTACAACAGCAGGAAGGATTTGCTTTCTGGTACTATTGTGATCCAGATAGAGTAGCCCTTTGTGGAAAAACACTTAAAAATGTTGGATAAAAGTAAAGCAGATGTAATGAATACGTAGGTGAAGCAGCATGAAAGGGAAACAGTTTTGGCTTGGAAACATTAAGAAAGCACATTTAAACAAGAAGGATGCTCTAGCACTGGTTTTTCCCTGAGGGTTGATGATCCATGGTGCTAATCCACAGTGGGCTCAAATGTACATATAAGGAACCTCAAGCAAAGGTGTAGAAGATGAATCTGGCACAGAAGCACTTAGGAGCCTGGGTCAGACACACAGGCATACAGCCAGCGTCTTCCTGAAAGATAGAACATGTTACGAAAACAACTTTTCTTTCACTGTGGCTCCAAATAAACAGGAAAAGAAAAGGCAAGATTCTTCCGAGAATTCTTGGTGTCAAGCAAAAGCCACCTGTGTTCTGGAAATACGATCTACCTTATTGGTGGTGTTACCAGAGAAGCAAAGGGTCCTTGACTTTGCGCAAGAAAGAATTCAGGAGTGAGACAGAGAGCAGGGGAAAGTAACACAGCAAGGTTTATTAGGGTAGGGACATCCGTAAGAACAGGTGGGTACCTCTCCAGACAGAACCTGAGACAGAGTGCACAGTTTACATTTAGGCTGGGGCTTCTAAGGGGGTGGGTCTTGCCTTCCCTCCCCTTCTCCTTCTCCTCCCAAACAAAGGACTTGTTGGATGTAAATATGAAAAATTCCTTTCTGAGTTTTCCCCCTGAAGTTATCAGACAGGGGAAGCCTGGCTGGCATTGCCCTGCCTTAGAGGAAGGATGGTTATCAGGTAGAAGGGGCAGGACCCCCTGGAAGGTCATCAGGATCGGGCAGGAAGTTTGAAGTGCAGATACTGGGCTGCACCTGGAAGGTTATCAGGATGACTTTGAGATGTGGATGCTGGACCTAGATGTCAATGTCAATTCCTTAGGCCTTTGTCACACACACATAAGCTCATTTCTGACTTCCTTCCTAACAGTGTGACCCAGAGACTCTTAAGCATCTCCAGATGAGCAAGGTCCGGAGGTCCCTGCAGAAATAGACACAAATCTTTTGTGCAGAAATGCACTGCATTGGTAGGTTGCAAAAAAAGCCATCAGATAGTTTCAAGGCACAAGAGATTTTACACATACACACACACACACACACACACACACAGTGAAACAAGATACCACAAGCTGTGAAGTACTGAAGTTAAAGTAACAGCAATGGAGGCGCTGGCCTTTGTATCTGGCATCCAGCTTGCACCCAGCCCTGCCTCTCCAGGATCTTCCCTAAGGAAGAAGAGTCAGGAGGACTGACACCTGACCCAGAGATGGCCATTCCCGAGGAGGCTTCATCTGCATAGCAAGACAACCCTTGCTCTCCTTCTCCAGCCTTTACAAGCCTGTGCCACCTCCATTCCCCCTCCCCCAGCTCTCTGTGAGGTTTGGTCATCTTGCTCCTCTTGAGGTTTCCCTGCCTTAGGCCGACAATAAAACCATGTGTTCTTTTCCTTGATATCTATTGTCACGTTGCTTGGTAGACTAACATTATCAAATCTTCAGAGGGAAATGAGCTCGGACCCAGGCATGCAGAGCTGCCATTCAGGTAGCTCTGACCCAGTGGACTCTGGAGCCCAGTGCCCGGTTTTGACTCTGAATAAACTGAGAAAATGCTATTATTTGATATTTAAGTGCTAATATAATAAAAAGGTTAAAGAGCAATCTCAGCCAGTTGGGCATCCATAAGAGATATTTCACAGATACTGAAGAGTTAGGGTGACAGTCTGTTCCTGATGTAAAACAAATATACTTAAGGAAAAGCTATGACATGAGCAGATAAAAAGAGGAGAAAGGGGTTCTTGCCTGCCTCTTGTAAAAAGTCGCTCTTGGTTTAATATCTAAACTTCTTAAACGGATATATCAGGGTGGGGTTTTTTTGGGGAACAGAAGACTGTTTCCAAAAAACCAATATTGCTTGTTCAATTCTAGCCGTTTATTCTAAGGAGAATTTTATCCCTTCAAACCTGCTCTTGGCAAGGTTTGAACATCAGGCTCACCACTAGGTGGCAGCAAGGTGTTGTATACAGTCATCACGGAGAGCCACTCAGCTGTGGCAGAGAGGAGCCAGAACATAAGCTTGTGGTGGTTAAAAGCGCTGCTGGCGTTCAGTTCCCTCACTGTTAATAAAGCTCTTTGGAGGCAAAAATCAATGAAGGTTTATGTGCAGCACCTTCAGTAAGATCCTCTGGTAAATGGAGCATTCTGCAGAGATTGCTTCCTCGAGTGCAACTGACATTAGGTATCTTGGCACCGCCACTTACTAGCAACTGACCTCAGTGATTTAGTTTTCTTTCCATTAAACTAGGAGTACTTAAAATACGATGCCCCAGATTAAGCATAGTAAGCAATTAAAATCATTTCTGCAGGGGCCAGCATTGTGGCACAGTGGGTTAAGCTGCTGCTTGTGTTACGAGTCCCAGCTGCTCTACTTCTGATCCATCTTCCTCCTAATGAGCCTGGGAAGGCAGAAAAAGATGGCCCAAGCAGTTGGGTCCCTGCCACCCACAAAGGAGACCTGGATGGAGTTCCTGGCTCCTGGCCTCAGCCTGGCTCAGCCCCGGCTGTTGTGGCCAATCAGGAAATGAACCAATCTCCCTCTCTCTCCTCCCTCTCTCTTGGTTTCAAATAATGGATAGATAGAAAGATACTAATTCCTACAGAAATGTCTGACAGACTCAAAAGTGCTGGAAAAACATGGGATTCCATTTATTCTTAAGTTGTTGCAGGCTGGTCCTAGGAGGAAGAGTGGTCTTTATGCTGGGCACAGCAAAGGATCTCATGAGTGTTTTTGACAGGGAGACTCTGAAGATGTAAGTGTGGAATTCACCCTCTAGGATAACTCCACACATGTTTACTGATTGAATGAAACAGTGAATGAATCTACAGGATAAGTATGGAGCTGACGAGATGCAGGGTACTGTCCTAGAGAGACTCTTCTGGCTGGACAGCAGGCTAGGGAGGAGAGCCCAAAGACGGGGGAGGCACGGGAACTCCAGGCAGTGACAGGCACTGTGCCTGTGGAACAGCTGCATCAGGACAGTTGTGGTGACCCTGAGGGACACCACCTGCAGAAATCAACACATTGAGAGTTTCCCCAGAAAGCACGGTTTATTAACATCTGGTGCCAGGGTTTTCACCTAAATTGAAAAACCTGATCCTGCTTCTAATCTGTGTTTGGCAACTCTGCCTCAAGGGCAAATGTTAGCCTCCTAAGCTCAGGATTTTCTGAGTGTCTGCTTTCTGCTAGGGACCAGAGGGCTGCAGGGCATGGCCAGGCTGGTCCCAGTGCCTCCTGGGCTAACAAGTAGGAATCTTTGCCCAGACTGAATAGCAGAAACACCTGAGGAGCTTTCTAAAAATTTCATAGACTCTGAAGTAGGGCCTGGACTTAGTGTCCTAAAGCCTTCCCCAGCAGGTGGAGGCAGAGCCAATATTGAGACAAATAGCTATAGAGCCAGGCCTCAAGCTAGGATTTGTTCCACAGCCAGAAGTCAGCCATTGCTCCCCCAGAACCAGCCACCCTGTGCCCTTGTCCATAACATCACCATTTTTAAGCATAAAAATTCCTTTGTGTTCTGTATTATTGATATTTGTATCTTCACTAATGGATAATACGTAGTTTGCTGTTTTTCTTAAAATCTTAACTATGAATGCACCTGGAATTTTTTGGGACCAAAATTGAAGGCTTCTACCTTCATTGCTGGTTAGAATTAACTCCTAACATTTTGCTTAGCAAGGTGGAAAGGATAGATACCAGATAATTACTCATGGATTTCAGCTGTCCATCTGTTTCCAGGATATTCCTCACATTTAATCTCTTTGCAAGAGTCATTTAATAATCTAAAGGAATTCTCCAAGGGGTGATGCATTAGTTGGCAAGATGAGAGAAAATTCATTTTGCAAGTGCACAAATCAATTAAAATATCTTATAAGAGTCCTATAGTCTCTCTCTCTCTCTCTCACTTTCATTCTCTTACTCTCACTCTCACTCTCACTCTCACTCTCCCTGCCAGAATCTGATATTCTTAGCAAAATCATTTAATTGAATAACCCTTTCTAGGTCAATTACATGACTGGAGGGCTGTCATGGAGCATCCTACATCTAATTTCTTTCTTTTCTTGAAAAAAAAAAAGATTTATTTATTTATTTCAAAGACAGAGTTACAGAGAAAGAGGGAGAGACAGAGACAAAGAGAGAGCTTCCATCCACAGGTTAACTCCCCAAATGGCTGCAATGTCTGGGGATTATCCAGGCTGATACCAGGAGCCAGGAGCTTCATCCAGTCCCCTTTGTGGGTGCAGGGGCCCAAGCACTGGGGCCATCTTCTGCTGCTTTCTCAGATACACTAGCAGGGAGGTAGATCAGATGTGGAGCTGCCAGGACTCAAACTGGCACCCATATGGATGCTGGCATCAAAGACAGCAGCTTAACCCATTTTGCCACAACACTGCCTGCCCCCAACACCCCCACACTCCCAGACCCAGGTCTAATTTCCACTTCTATAATGAGAAGCTTTAACTTTCCTAATTGTCAAAACCTACCAGTTGCAAAATCTGGTTTAGGTTCAAAGGGGGAGATAGAGAGATAGTGGTCAGAGACACACATTAGGTCATCCAGGAACTCACTGTGACAGTCAGTAGTCTTTCACAACATTCATGGTCCTCTTCAAATCCTGCCAGATTATGTCTGATTTCTGCCTCACTGCTGCATGATTGACACACGGCAGGGAAGTACTGGCTTAGCTTCTTACAGACAAATAAGCAACTCCTTTTTATAAATTTGTCCTTTTGGAACAAAGGATATATATAGAATTATTTTGTTTGTCAATTGCATTAGAAATTATAGCAAATGAAGCACCGGCATCCCATATGGGCGCCAGTTCTAGCCCTGGCTGCTCCACTTCTGATCTGAGACTCTGCTGTGGCCTGGGAAAGCAGTAGAAGATGGCCCAAATCCTTGGGCCCCTGCACCCATGTGGGAGACCCAGAAGAAGCTCTTGGCTCCTGGCTTTGGATAGGCGCAGCTCTGGCCATTGCGGCCATCTGGAGAGTGAACCATCTGATGGAAGACCTCTCTGTCTCTACCTCTCTCTGTAACTCTTTCAAATAAATAAACTAAATCTTTTAAAAAAAGAGTCATGATCTAGAAGATGTGTATATCAGATCCAGTCCACTGCTAAATCCCATGTCTTATGTGATCATGGAGCAATTATTTATTCTGTCTGGGCTGCATTTCTCACACAAAGGTCAACACAAGGTAATCTGTCTATAAGACTTATAATTCTAGCGTTCAATGAAAATCATCCTGGAAATAATTTTCTTCCCATTCATATTTATAATATATATGGAGTCTGTATTTATAAAGATATAATTAAGGCTCATTATAATGTTTTAATGACACTTAAGTTATGAAATGCAGTGTGCAATGGGAACAGAAGATCCCCTTTTCCACATAGCCCCACCAAAGGTTAAAGAAGTTCACATTAAGATAAGAAGGAACCTTGGAGAACATAAGCCTAAAATACTTTCACACTTACACAGAGAAAATCATTGTTGTGAGTTGGGTTTTTAAAGGAGATGTTTGCCAAATTTTGGGTATCAATTCTCTTCCTGCTACTTGTCTATTGTGAGGCTGTGGTTATTCTGGTTATGAAATTAATCCATTTAAAATAACAGTGCTAACTTGTTCTACAAGAATACTTCAAAGAGTTCATGGAGAATGAAATTAAGTTATTCTGGTGTGGGCATTGTAGCACAGCAGGTGAAGCTACTCCTTGAGATGCCCACATCCCATATCAGGATGCCTGAGACCAAGCTCCATCTTTACTTCTGATCTAGCTTTCTGCTAATATGCACCCTGAGAAACACCAAGTGATCGCGCAAGTACTTGGGTCTCTGTCACCCATGTAGAAGACCTAGTTGGAGAACCTGGCTCCTAGCTCAGCTGTAGGGTATTTAGGGAGTGAACCAGAAGATGTAAACTCTCTCTCTCTCTCTCTCTTTTTCAAATAAATAAATAAACTCAAAATCTAATCTTTCAATGGAAAAAAATTGCCAAAAAAAGTGTATTTGGCTGGACACATTTTTGGAATTCATGCAAATTTTTTCATAATATGCATTTTCCAGAACTTTTTGAAGATCTCTTGTTCTTTGGTAAACTTTTTAAAGTATTACTTGTTTTTCTTTTTTGTTTTTTTCTTTTAATTTTAAATAGTTTTTTCAAACAGATTCAATATGGTTTGTAGATACAATTCTAAGAACATAATGATATTCCCTGTCTTCCTCCCTCCCACCCTCTTACCTTCTCCCTTTCTTTCCATCTTTTTTTAGTTTTTGAGATAACATATTTTAAATTTGTATCAAAGTGGAGTTTATCTCAGGCATGCAGGGATGGTTCAACATATGCAAATCAGAAAACATGATACATTACAATAATAGATTGACAAATAAAACCACACGATTATCTCAATAAATGCAAATAAAGCATTTGATAAAATATCATACTTTCGTGATAAAAGAAAAACAACCTTAAGCAAATTGGGTATAGAAAGAACATAAGTCAACACAATCAAGGAAATATATGACAAATCCATAGCATGCATCACATTGAATGAGGAAAAACTGGAAGCATTTTCACTAAGATCTGATATATAAGGGGAACCAAAAGATTCCAGTAAGAGACTCTTGGACCTCATAAGAATGTTTGGTAAAGTTGCAGGTTATAAAGTCGATGCAAAAAAATCAAGAGCACTTATATGCACAAACAGTGCCTCCACTGAGAAAGCACTTGCAAGATCATTACCATTTTGTTTATGGCCTTTGTCTCTACTGTTGAGGAATAGTGTTTTTTTCTTCATACTACTTGTTTAACTCTTCAGTTACTGTAGGGTTAATCTATGAGTATAAAGTAAACAGAAAATAGATCTTTGTAAAAATTAAGAGTAGGAGTAGGAGAGAAATTAATCCACACATCAACAAACAACTAATCTTTGACAAATGACTTAAAATCACTCCCTATAGAAAAGACAATATCTTCAACAAATGGTGTTGGGAAAATTAGATCTCCTCATGCAGAAGTATGAAAGAAGACCTCTACATTACACCTTATACAAAAATCAATTCAAAATGGATCAAGGATCTAAATATACAACGTTATACTATCAAATTACTAGAGGAAAACTTGGGAGAAACACTCAAAACATTAGGATTGCAAATACTTCTTGGAAAAGATCTCAAAGCATGGGCAATAAAGACAAAGATAGACAAATGGGATTACATCAAGCTAAAAAACTTCTTCACAGCAAAGGAAACATTCAACAAAGTAAAGAGACATCTGACAGAACAGAAAAAATATCTGCAAACTATATATCCAGGATATACAAAGAGCTCAAGAAACTCAACTACAAAACAAAAAATCCAGTTAAGAAATATGAAAAGGACATGAACAGACATTTTTCAAAGGATGAATACAAATGGCCAACAGACACATGAAAAGATGCTTGGGATCACTAGTCACCAGGGAAATGCAAATAAAAACCACTCCAGTTAGAATGGCTATAATCCAAAAAAATAAAAAATAATAAATGGGGGAAATATGTGAGATAAATGAGATAAATGTACCCTAATTTACTGTTAGCAGGAAGTTAAATTAGTACAACCATTATGAAAGACAGTATGGAGCTTCCACAGAAATCTGAAAACAGATCTACCATATGACCCAGCCATTGCACTCCTGGCCATTTACCCAAAGGAAATGAAATCAGTGTATGAAAGAGTTATCTGTTTTATTTTTTTTTATTTTTATTTATTTATTTATTTATTTTTATTTTTTTGACAGGCAGAGTGGACAGTGAGAGAGAGAGACAGAGAGAAAGGTCTTCCTTTGCTGTTGGTTCACCCTCCAATGGCTGCCGTGGACGGCGCGCTGCGGCTGGCGCACCGCGCTCATCCGATGGCAGGAGCCAGGTGCTAGGTGCTTTTCCCTGGTCTCCCATGGGGTGCAGGGCCCAAGCACTTGGGCCATCCTCCACTGCACTCCCAGGCCACAGCAGAGGGCTGGCCTGGAAGAGGGGCAACTGGGACAGAATCTGGCGCCCCGACCGGGACTAGAACCGGGTGTGCCGGCGCCGCAAGGTGGAGGATTAGCCTGTTGAGCCACGGCACCGGCCTGAAAGAGTTATCTGTACCAACATGTTTATAGCATCTCTATTCACAATAGCTAAGATGTAGAATCAACCCAGTTGTCCATTAACTGATGACTGGATAAAGAGAATATATTACACACATACACACACACACACACACACACACACACACACACGGTGGAATACTACTCACCCATAAAAAAGAATGAACTTCTGTTTCTGTAACAAAATGGATGCAACTGGAGACAATTATACTTAGTGAAATAAGCAAGTTTCAAAAAGGCAAATATATGTCTTCTCTGATTTGTGGCTTTTAATATAGAATACAAAAATGTATAAGAATGAAAAATAACATTTTATGATTTAATTATTGTTTGTAGCCCTAGACGGTATTTCTGTGGAATAATGGTCTTTCTACTTTTTACTTGATGAACATTATTGTTAGTGATGCATTAAGCTTGTGATTATAAATTACTGCAAAAAATTACTGCAAAAAATAATGGAAAAAAAAGAAAGGAAGGAAGTAGGGGAGTTGTGTGGGGAGGAAAGTATGGTTATTTTCTTAAAATTGTACCTATGAAGTACATGAAATCTGTTCTAAATCAATGAAAATTTTAAAATGGTCTTACTCCTCAGTTTTTTCTTTGGATGCCTCTCCCTCTACCCTTCATTAAGTGAATCCCCAGAGGGCTTAACTATAAAAATCTACTTTTATGCCATCATGTGGTAATAGCTGTATTCTTCTCTCACAAGAGCACCGGTTTTGTACCTAAAGGTCACACGGATGACTGTGTGGTACCAGGAGCACTTGTGTCTAATTTCCTAGAGATTTTAGGACATCAAGCAAATGAAATTGTAGACAACACTGGAGAAGGAGTCAGCATGGTGAAACCAAGTATACAGATGTCAAGTCACAAGTTTGAAGTAAGCAGGCTTTGACTGGCCTGTCAAAAGAACTAGCACCCACTAGGAATTCCCAGAGAGCCTTAACACAATTTATTATGTGGAGAATAGATTATACTGAGTGATTTCTAATCTCATTTGGCAAAATCTCAACCTTTAGCAAGCAAATCTCATGGCGCTTATAAATCTTAGAACCTTTTAAGAAATGTTTGCATAAAGCCTGTGTTGTGATACAGCAGGTTGAGCCACCCTTGGATTGTGGCAAGCATCATATGAAATGTGGGTGAACTGAATCCATATTAATGTAGACTTTTTTTTAAAAAAAAGAAATGTGATTTGAAAGCCAGATTGAGGGAGAGTGAGTGAAAGCAAGCAAGAGAGAAAGAGATCTTCCATCTGCTGATTGACTCCACAATTGTCTGCAATGCCTGGGGCTGAGCCAGGCTGAAGTCAGGAGCCAGGAAATCATGAATCTCCGACATGGGTGGCAGGGACCAAAGTAATTTAACCATCATCTGCTGCCTTCCAGGGGACACATAAGCAGGAAGCTAGACCAAAGCAGAGGCAAGACTCTATCCCAGGCATTCTTTTATGGAGAAACAGATCTTCCATCTATTCACCCCCCAGATGGCTGCAATGGCCAACACTTAGCCAGACTGGAGTCAGGAGCCTGGAACTCCATCTAGATCCACCACATGAGTTACAGAGGCCCAGCTACTTGGACCAAGTTCTGCTGTTTGTCTAGGCACATTGACAGAGAGCTGGATCAGAAGCAGAGCAGTCAAGGCTGAAACTGGCACTCTGATGTAGGATGCTGATGTTGTGACCTATGTAGCAACTGTTCCAAGGTAAAGGAAGGTGTAGTGCATAATGAATAAAGACAAAGACATTTTAATATCTAATTCCCATTCCTTATAACAGGAAGGGTTAGGAAAGGGAGGAAGCTTCAGGGTGGAGGGGACAGATGAAGGAAACAGAGACTGGGGCCATGATTCACTTATAGAGGATGAGAGGCACAGTAACAGGAGGATCAAGAAACTGTCACTGTATAAATAGGAAACTAAAACCTAGGGAGAAGTGTGCAGTGGTGCAGTTCTTAATAGTTATAAAGGCCTAATGTTCATGTGGTCAGAGGCTTACTAGAGATTCCAATAAGGCTGAATGAGTTCCCAGAGGACAGAGCTAGGACCTTACATATTTGCACCTACATCTAGAACCTGAAATTTAACCATCAACAAAAAATTCTATCTCAGTTCTAGACAATTAAGACAATAAACTGGGAGAAAATATAAGAAATATCCAGTTGAGTTTCTGATATAAGATATTGACCATCAGAGATCCCATTGTTAAAGTTTATCAAATTGAAGAATAAATGACTTACTGATACTTGAGTGAATGCATTGACTTCCAAACCTCAAAATTCAGGAAATAAATTGAGGGGTTAGAATTCCATTACTGAAATTATAACTCATAGAAAGTGGATACAAAAACTATGAAACTCAGCTTACAGGATCCCAGGTGGCTGAATAGGGAAAAAGATAAACTGTTCTGACCACAGAAAGATACCAGAACAGGGGAGGACCCTGATTTCCAGGGACAGTTGAAAAGAAGTCTTCTGTGGAAAGTCTACAGAAAGAAGAGAGACTGTTTGGAGCAGTGAAGACTCTACAATCGTGCAGCAGCTAGCAGCAAACCACTAGGAATCCACAGCTGGTGGAGACACCCTGTTCTCAGACCGAGGTGAGAGGAATCTGCAGCAGCCAGCATGCCACTGGTGATCTTGACTGAGGGAGAATCTAGTGGTACCCACTGCCTTTGAATCCAGCCTGAAGAGCTGGCAGGAGGCAGGGTGCTCACCTAATACCATAAAGGGAGGGAACATCAATTTCCTCCCCTCCCCCACCAAGACACCCAGCAGTCAGGGGAAGGAAGGACCATCTTCCAAGAATAAGGAGAGTGAAGGTGGCTGTGGCCCACACACATCTGGTGGATTCTACTTGAGGGAGAAATCCATGGTCCTCACTGACTTTGAGTCCAGCCTAGAGAGGTGGAGGGGGCAGGGTGTATTCTTACTTCTATGAAGGGAGAACACTTTGCTCTCTTCCCCTCACCAAACCAACCTTTGTTAGGCAGGTGGCTGAATCTGGGAATGGGGTGGCTCTCTCCATGGATGGAGAGGATCACAGGCAGGGAGTGGACCCTCTGCACTCTGTAACTGTGGGAATCCTGTGACTTTAATAAAGCAGGAAACTGAAAAGGCTGTGTGTGCGTATTTGTGCAATCTCTGGGTCTGACTTCACAAGCTCAGAGCATATAGATCCTTTGTGTGGTTCCTGTGCCTGAGTGGGTGGGGTGCTCAGCACTCGGGGCTCACCCTGGACAGCTGGCTTACCTTGCAGAGAGGCTAGTGTTGTGAAACATGCCAGCCAATGTGATCATACCCTCTTTCCTGCTGACAATAGAGGGGATATACCACATCAAACTTGGGTGTCTCTGGATTCTTGCTCCATCCTTGAGCTCTGCTCAGAGCTCTCTAGCCCCAGCCAGCACACACCTCTGGATATCTACAGAAGAGAAGGCATTTCACTAAGCCAAAGAGGGACACTTCATGGGACAAAGCCTTCAGAGGAGATATGAACAGGTATTTACCTGCATGTGCAAAAACAAAAGTAGAAATGCAAGAAACCTAAACAAGGAAGACAATATGACACCCCAAAAGGAGCACAACAATATTTCAATATTAGTCTGTGAAGATGAGAAGATTGATGAAATGCCTGAAAAGGAATTTAAAAGGATGATTGTAAGATTATTCAAAACACAGATAAGCAAATACATAAGCTGAAAAAAAAATCTGTACATGACATGGACAAGAAATTCTGTCAGGAGACTGAGATAGTAAAGAAAAATAAAACTGCAATGTTAGAAATGAAGAGTTCAGTATGCCAAATGAAAAAATACAGTGGAAAGCCTTAACAACAGACTTGATGAGGTTAAAAAAAAAGAATATCCATCACTTGATGGATGGATAAAGAAAATGATATATAAAATGGAATAATACTCAGCCATAAAAAGAATGAAATCCTGTCTTTTGAACAAAATGGATGCAACTGGAGATCATTATGCTCAGTGAAATAAGCCAGTCCACAAAAGACAAATACCACGTTTTCCCTAATATATGGCAGCTAGTACAGAATTCATAAAAGTGTAAGATTGAAACTGACATTTCATGATTTGACTGCTATTTATAGCCTTTTTGTAGATTCCTGGGGAACTGTGGTCTTTCCACGTGTTGAACATTACAGTTAGTGGTGTATTAAACCTGTGATTATAAAGTAAATTGAAAGTAAAAAAAATTGTAAGCATTCTTTTCTATATTTGGATATAAATTTAAAAAATTACTTGTTGGGGCTGGTGCTGTGGCAGGGTAGGCTAAGGCTTCACTTGTCATGTGGGCATCCCATCTTTCTGCCTATGACCTGGGAAAGCAATGGCAGATGACACAGTGCTTGGACCTCTGCACCTGAATGGGAGATCAGAAGAAGCTCTTGGTTCTTGGCTTCCCATCGGATAAACTCTGGCTGTTGCAGCCATTTGGGGAGTGAACCAGCAAATGGAAGACCTCTCTCTGTGTGTCTCTCCCTCTCTCTGTCTGTAACTCTACTTCTCAAATAAAATTCTTTTAAAAATTAGTTGTTATAAATTAACTTGAATTAGTTGTGAAATCAGTTCATTGCATCATATGCATCACTTGATTAGGTTAAGAAAGAACTTGGGAAATTTGAGTAAAGGGCACACTTTTTAATGACTAACTTTAAGAATTATTACATGACTTGGTAAAACTGAAAATGTAAATTTTAAGAGTGTATGGGGTGGGCATTGTGGCATAGCAGGTAAAGCCTCCGCCTGCAGTGCCAGTATCCCATATGGGCACTGGTTCATATCCCAGCCACTCCACTTCTGAACCAGCTCTCTGCTATGGCCTGGGAAAATAGTAGAAGATGGCCCAAGTCATTGGGCCCCTGTACCCATGTAGGAGACCCAGAGGAATGTCCTGGCTCCTGGCTTCAAATTAGCGCAGCTCCCGCCATTGTGGCCATTTGAGGAGTGAATCAGAGGATGGAAGATCTCTCTCTGCCTCTCCTTCTCTCTCTCTGTGTAACTCTGCTTTTCAAATAAATAAATAAATCTTTTAAAAAAGCGTGTGAAGTTATTTCATATTAATATTATAATTATATTGCAATTATAATTACAATGTTTCAGAAAATGTATTCTTTATACTACATGTACTATACATAAAGGTATGCTTAGAATCACACTGTAGTATTTATCATAATTTTCAGTTTGACAAAGCAGAGTTACAAGGGACTAAATCCTTATGTACTTAACAATTACTCCATTTTGCAAAAAATGTTTTCAGTTTGATAGAGTTGTATTGGAATATGTATATATGTTTATAACATGTTTAAAATGTTTAATAAAGTTAAATGTTTTGCAAAATGATTTGATGTGACAATTTATTCAAAGTGACAATTTTATTTTGTTATTGAGCTTTTATTGGTGGCAGATAAAGTGTTGAAGCACCTGGAAAACATAAGAAAAAGAAGCAGTTCAGTGGGCATAGCTGACATTGGGGATTTTAACATAATAAAGGCTGGACAATCTTGTCTTGGTCGATTACAAAATGTACAGGTAACCACTGCCACTTCTATGTGATGAATATTTCCCAATTATGCCAGAATTTGGCACCCCAATGGGGACTAGAACCCGTTGTGCCGGCGCCGCAGGCAGAGGATTAGCCTAGTGAGCAGCAGCACCGACCGAAACCTTTTATTTAATGAGTACAAATTTCATAAGTACAACTTTAGGAATATAGTGATTCTTTTCACCATACCCATCCTCCCACCCCTACTCCCACCCCACATCCTCCTCCTTCTCCCATTCCCAGTCCCATTCTCCACTAAGATCCATTTTCAATTAACTATATACACAGAAGACCAACTCTATACTAAGATTTCAACAATATGTGCACACACACACACAAACTAAGGACAAGTTCTACAGTTAATTATCATAATACAACTCATTGAGGATAGAAGTCCTGCATGGGAAGTAAGTACACAGTGACTCCTGTTGTTAATTTAACACTTAACACTCTTTTGTATGACGTCAGTGATCACCTGAATCTCTTGACATGAGCTGCCTAGGCTGTGGAAGCCTTTTGAATCCACAATTTCTGTCATATTTATTTATTTATTTATGTTTAAAAGATTTATTTATTTATTCGAAAGTCAGAGTTACACAGAGAGAGAAGGAGAGGCAGGGTGAGACAGGTCTTCCGTCTGCTGATTCACTCCCAAGATAGCTGCAATGGCCAGTGTTGCGTCAATCTGAAGCCAGGAGCCGGGAGCTTCCTCCAGGTCTTCCATGTGGGTACAGGGACCCAAGGACTTGGGCCATCTTCCACTGCTTTCCCAGGCCATAGCAGAGAGCTGCATTGGAAGTGGAGCAGCCAGGACTCGAACCTGTGCCCATATGGGATATTGGCACTGTAAGTGGCAGCTTTACCCGCTATGCCACAGCACTGACCCTGACAAATGATGTTATTTTAATCAAAATGAATTCTGCACAGTGAAGAAAACAACAGGGTAAAGAGACAACCTGCAAAACGAGAGCAAATATTTGCAAACTATTCATCAACAAGGGATTGATATTCAGAATGTATGAGATGTCTTCAAAAACTTTTGGAAATGCATATTATTAAAACTCTATGTATGAATTTTAAATAAGCTTATTTTTAATTCCATCTGCCTATGAACTCTTTGACATAATCATGTATAAAGATCTAAAAGGAAACATTTACAGCAAAGACATAAATAATCAATTTAAAAATGGGCAAATGACCTAAATAGCTATCTGTCAAAAAAGAAACAAATGATCAAGTATTTTTTTGAAAAAATATTCACCATCACTTATCAAGGTAATTCAAATCAAAACTACAATGAGATAAAAGGGCACTTCAAAAAAATGTTTTCATAGAAAATAGAATAAGAAGATATGTTTATTTTGTTGCAAAATATTTGGAATCCAGGTGGGGTTTTGTCATATTTCAATGCAGTTAGAATAACTATTATCAAAAGATAAATGCTGTAGAGGAGGAGGGAAGTGAGAACTCTTTCTACTGTTAGTGAGAATATAAATAATTATAGCCAATATGGAAAACAGTTTGAAGGGTCCTCCAAAACTGAAAATAGAACTACCATATGACTTAGCAATCCCAATTATGAGATATATATATTCCAAGAAAATTAAATCAATATGTCAAAGAGATACCTTCTGGGCTTATTGCATACATATGCATATATTTTCTGACACTATTACAATAGTGGAATCATAGAGGATAACTAAAATTTGGTGTGTGTATGTGTGTGCGCACAATGAAATATTATTCAGCCATATAAAGAATGAAATTCTGTCATTCTCAGCAACATGGGTGAGCCACTGAAGGACATTACATTAAATGAAACAAGCCAGGTACAGAAAAATAAATTTTCTATGTTAAATCTCTCTCTCTCTCTCTCTCTCTCTCTCTTGCTCTCTCTCTATATATATATATATATAATTTCCCATGTATTGTAAAAATATTGATCTCAAAAAATAGAGTACAATAGTAGTCACTAGAAAGGGTTGGAGGGCAGAAGGGGTAAATATAGGTTGGCTAGCTGGCACCAATATGCAGTTAAATAGGAGGAATAAGTTCTAGTGTTTCATGCATAGGTTTTTCATTATATACATTTTCATGAACTTTTTGAAGACCCCCTCATATGCAAAGATTTCAATTTCTTTCACTGTTGTACCTGAACGAGTGTAAACAAAGGAGCACCACACATTGATAACATTTGATGGTCCTTTATTGCGGGCAGTGGAGAGTGGGCTCTTGCCCTAAAGAGCTCTCGACCCTGAAGCCCAAAGCAACAGGGTTTATAAAGGCAAAAACCACAAAATCGGGAGGAGAATTCCTGGTTGCTAAGAACAGGGGGGAATACATGGTTCCCTGGGTCAAGCTGACCTAAAACCTATGCAAAACTAGTATCAATTATAATCTTGAGAATACTAGTTACAATCTTAACAATTTCAATTATAATCTTGACATTCATGCTAGGGGGTTTCTATGCTCTGCCAAGTGTAATGTAGTGGACTGTTATTGTTCAACTGTTTTAGATCACAGTTTCAGACCAGAGTCTCACGGTGTGGGGGGGCACCTTCCCAGAAAGGAGTCTCAAGTGCTCCAAAATGAAGTCCCTGCTGTCAAGGTGTTACTTCAGCACCAAAGTAAACTTATTTATAATTCAACTTTCTGTGAACTTTCCATTAAGGTACCCTTGTTTGTATGTAACTTGGATAAACTTCCTTCAACCATTGGCCATATCTGTTTCTAGGCTTCCCACCCAATTAATGAAAGAAAAACTGCCTCAAAAAAGCATTTTTAACAAAAAAACATATGTAAATGTGTTGCTGTGGATTCATTTTGACAGGAGGAGCGTGGTGGGGGCAAGAGGTACGGAGTCACCACACAGACCCCGGGAGTCAGGTGAAAGCAGGCCAGAGGCGAGCAGCCCACAGACTCATTCATTTCAGTTGGTACAGCAGCTTAAATAGCTGAGTCAGCCAATCCAGGCAAGGGGCGGTTTATGCCCTAACCAATCACAGCCCGTTGCCAGGCAGGATCTATTGCCTGGTGGTTTCCCAGGGGCTTTCCGAAGCCATTCCTGAGTAACTGATGCTAGCTTGCCAGCAGCCATCTTGGCATGGTCTTCTCATTCTACCACATAAATGAATTAATATCTTTGGTGCTTGTGTCTCAAAATTTTAAAAACAGGTGAAAAAGGACATGTAGTGTTATATTAACTAATAAGTACATAAAAATAAATAAATGCCAGAATAAATAAACACATTTATATTGTCGGTCCATTTTTTTAAAATTAAATCTCTTTTAGCCTAGAGTTTCTCATGAATTATATGCTTATAAATAATGTTGCATATGTGGCAGTTCCAGATATTTACTATTTATTATGAAATTTATAGCATCATCCCTAACTTCTAAGCTTGTCATTGCCTCATAGCAAACAGAAAGGCTTTCAGCCATGTTACCAGGGAAGCCTTCCTGTGAGTGGCTTTCTGCATTATCAGTAAATGCTGGTTCTAAGCAGAGATCATAACATTGATTGTTTTCACCATTTCCCTTTCTAGTCCTTGAAGCCACAGTGTACTGTCAGGTTGAGTTCTTGAATATTAAACCAAAGGATACATGAGCAAGAAATAACAAAAGAATGTTAAGACATATCAGCTTCTTTTTTAAAGCATAACCTAAACTTTCAATCACTTAAATTAGATGTGAAACATTAATTAGGCAATTTTATTTTTACTTCAGTCATGCATCAAGCACTGAGTTAAGTGTAATGAGTAAAACAGATTTGGTCTCCACACTCACTAAGCACATAGTCTAATAGGAGATCCACTTGAGAAGAAAGTAGGTAACCCTGTAAGCATATTACTTAAAGTTTTGATAGATGTTAAATTGAGTAATGACCAAGGTGTTAAATTAGAGAGAGAGAGAGAGAGAGAGAGAGAGAGAGAGAGAGAAGTGGTAGAGAACTTTCGTTAAGGCATTTTGGAAGACCTCTCTGAGAAGGCGAACTGTGGCCCCTTGTGAAGACAGAGGCAAAATCTCCCAGCTGAGGGGACAACATACCAGAAAGCCAGAGATTAGGGGAACAAGACCATCTCCTCCTGGGAACCGTAAGAAGGCCACTGTGACTGATATTGTCCTCAAAACATTAGTGATGCTATCTAGGTTCAAGAAACTGGCAAATGTTAATTCTTTATGGACATTTCAATACATTTATGTATCTAATAGTCAGCTCCCTCTTGAGCTTATCCAGAAAAGAATGTGCTTTCCTCAGTGCCAAGACTGAATCCATTTTCACTTAGGAAGAAGACTATGTGGATCGCTTCCTCGGGAGTAGCCTCCTGCCTGTGACTCCAGTCTCAGCAGACGTTTCTCCCATCAATAATTTCTTTCCTGTTTCTCACTCCTCTTTTTATCTAAAGTTGTTCCTGCTTCTATGTAATAAGCAACTTGTGCCTCGTAAACTAGTCTGCAGCCTTCGTCTTGCTCCTGTCTATATATTTGTCCATCTTTTTGTTTCTCACTCCCTCACAGAGTCGGACTCCCTTCACAAAAGAGAGTAAAAATCCCTCTTACACTGGCAAGCAGCCTTAGGTGCCAGCAGCTCTTTCTACTGTCTTCTGACATCATCACTCACCTCAAAGACAACGGGGAACTCACTGAGGGCTCAACCCATCATACACATAAAGTTTTAGAAAATAAGAACTTTGCTCCAAATGAAACAGTGCCTAGTAAAGCATTCCTCGCCCTACACAGACATCTGTGCATATTCAACCATTGAATTGGGAGGACAGTATTTTCTGGCTGTGTCAAATGTGTAATTCATTAAAAGCACCATCGTGATAGCCAAAAAAGTGAATGAAATAGCACAGCATGTTCTTGGCAGCTGCTCTCTCAGAGAGTCAAATATTTAATTTTAAATTTGGTTTTTTCTCTGCTTGACTCTAACCTCAGATTCAAGTCAACATGTTAACGAAAAGGAATGTTTACTTCAATTTGCAATTGTACATTTGGAAACCTACTGCTATCATGTTTTAACTTTGGGATTTTATAAATTTCAACACAAGTTTTGGCAAAGAACTATACACTTACATAACTACTTGGCATGCCAAAAATGCAGCCCCATTCACTCAGCAAGGCCTTGGGGGAAACAAGCTTTTCCCCTCCATTCTCTCCTCCTCTCGCCCACACACAAAGATGAAATTACTGTGCTCTGTGGGTTACAACTTCTGTTGAGAGCACGCTGTAGTAGTCTGAATCAGGCAGTCTGGGTTTGAGCCCAGCTTCACCTCTAGCTAAAACTCTTAGCACCTGTTTCCTAAGGCCCTTTATAGCTCTCAAACACTCTAATTAGAATGGTTTCTTTACATCTGAATTGGTTTCTTTACATTTGAAATGAAGACTGAAAGGGGTCTCCTTAGGAAAAAAGGTTTTCACACTTTCAATTAGCTGCTTCAAAACAGGGGACTCTTCAGTGCACTGGTTCCTGCAAATGAGAAGCGCAGAAATAAACGTCCCCAGGAAGCCATCAAGGGTTCTGGGGAGCATTCGGCTCAGTTCAACAAAATGCTCCAGAAAGCAGCTTGGTCAAGGGCTAAATCCCCAGCAAGAAAAGCAGGGAAGTCTGAGCTCTAGCGCCTCAGCTCCAGCCCCAACAAGAGGCCCAGTGTTAGCCCTGCCTCTGCGAGGCTTCACCTGTTATGATACGATCCTAATTCAGACTGTCACCCCTTTGCAATATGAAAGTATCATGATGATATCTGCTATTTTTAATCCATGTTTAAAAGCACATTCGGCGCTTTGTCTTATTTGAAGTCTACTCTCTTCCCTCAAGTTTCTTAAAGCAGTTAAACCATGAGAAATAGCTCATGGTCCCTGCATCACTTCTTTTAATTGTTGTAAGGGTAAGATGGAGAAGCCGGGCTCCGTCCCGACGCCGCTGTCTTCATCAGAAGCTAAATTGGCCCCTGGCTACCTAAGCAAGGACTTTCCACGGCGAGGTTGGGTATAGCCCTTCCGCGTCCCTGCATTTGGCAATGGTTCTGGGCATAGTGAGGATTCCTGAAAAGGGAAGCACCTAATCATTCCCAGAAGTCTCCACACCCACACAGGAGCCCTTTCATGTGAGATCTCTCTACCATTTACACAAGAGTGTTTTTCTCCTTATCAAAATCTGCACAATGGAAATGACACCAAGATTCCATGCCCAGTTCTTTGTCTCAGAATAGCAGGGCATTTTTATCTGTCCCGTGTGAGTAAACTTCCCAACAACTGAGCACTCTTGGGTAACTCAGTCTTACATGACCTAAGCCTGTCATTCTTCCTCTCTGTTGATCTACTTCCTGGTCCTACTATCCTCTTGGATATTTAACTGGACATTTGGGCACCAATCTCCACGGGTAATGACCCACTGTTACCTCCAAATCTTCCAGGCCCATGGGAATGTCCAATTGAACATTCTTTTTCTGTTCTTTTTTGAACCACAAAGGTTTTTTTTGTTGTTGTTTTTTGTTTTTTTGACAGGCAGAGTTAGTGAGAGAGAAAGGTCTTTCTTCCATTGGTTCACCCCCAAAATGGCCACTACAGCCAGTGCACTGTGCCTATCCAGAGCCAGGAGCCAGGTGCTTCCTCCCGGTCTCTCATGCAGGTGCAGGGCCCAAGCACTTGGGCCATTCTCCACTGTACTCCAGGGCCACAGCAGAAAGCTGGGCTGGAAGAGGAGCAACCAGGACTAGTACCTGGCTCCCCAACTGGGACTAGAACCCAGGGTGCCAGAGCCGCAGGCGGAGGATTAGCCTAGTGAGCCACGGCGCTAGCGGAACCACAAAGCTTTCTGAGAGCAAACTGGTGAAACAAAGTTGGTGAAAGAGCACCAAACCCTTTCCATGCGCTCACTCACCTTAAACCTCCAAGCAGGTCCTGGTGTGGGCAGTATGTGCAGGGTGGAGACAGCTGGTTCGTTGTGGACCAGCTCTGCATGAGTTCCCAGGGTTGTTCCTGTGGGAGAGAATCAGACCTCCACCTGGTAGGGGTGGCAGCAATGCCAAGCACAGGTGCACTCCATAGCCAGGTTCAGATCCCATCGCCACCTTCCTCCCCCTCTCCATCAGAGCAAGAAACCACTCTTACTCCCCCATTTTCCCTTAGGTAGAAAGGGACTTAACTTTCCTTCGCTTATTTCCCCACTTAAAACCAAGACAGCATTCTAGTTCTACTTACTACGGGCTTAACTGCTTTGTCATTCATTAAAGATAAGCTTTGTAATGCTTTCCTCCAGTCAGATTTACTGCATTTTTTAAAAAAATGTTGGTTCACTCCCCAAAATGGCCACAATGTCCAGGGCTGGGCCAAGCTGAAGCCAGGAGCCAGGGGCTGCTCCCGGGTCTCCCAGGTGGGTTCAAGGGTCCAAGGACTTGGACCATCTTCTGCTGCTTTCCCAGGCATATTAGCAGGGAGTTGGATAGGAAGTGAAGCAACTGGGACATGAACCTGCGTCCATATTGGGATGCCGGTACTGGAGGCGGTGGTCTTACCAGCTATACCGCAGCACTGGCCCCTGCATTTTTAAATATAGGTTTAGTCAGTACTTGCCAAGGCATAGTTTGTGTGATTTAATTTCCACTGTTCTTTGGGAAATTGCCAGTACGTAAACAGATGTTTTGATAGGCTTTTGTTTTGCTCCAAGGTAATCACAAAAGAAAACGTTGAGAAAGTCCACACACTTGGCTTCTTGTCTTATTCCCTCAAATACATCTTCCCACAGTCACCAGAGTGATTCATCCACAGGGCAAATTCAACCACACCACTGCTTTTCTTACCAGTCATTAGGGGGCTCCACTTTGACCCCAGGATTATTAACAGGCATTAGAGATTTATTTATTTATTTGAAAGGCAGAGTTACAGAGAGAGGGAGAGAGACATTCTACCCTCTGGTTCATTCTCTAAATGGGCACAAGGGCTGGGGCTGAGGCAGGAGCTTCATCAGGATCTCCCATTTGGCTGCTAGGGGCCCAAGCACTTGGGCCATCTTTTGCTGCATTCTCAGGCACATTAGCAGGGAGCTGGATTGGAAGTGGAGGAACTGAGACTTGAACTGGCACCTATATGGGATACTGGTCTTGCAGGCAGAAGCTTAACTCTGTGCTACAGTGCTAGCCCCAATTAACAGGCCTTGATAATGCCTTGGGGTGGGCAGGCTGCCTCCCCATTGCCCTCTGTATGGCCCTCCCTGCTCAGGCAAGTCAGAATGTTTTCTGTTGACCTTCACCCACCATCCTGGGGTTTCTTTGCTTTGTTTTTTCTTGCTATCACTCTTCCTAGACTATCCCCCCAGCATTAACCTCACCTCCAACTTTGTCCTAGCAAACTCCAGCTCATCCTTTAAGACCTAGTTAAGTCTTCACTCCTCGAAGTCTTCTCCTCACCTGTCTGTGTGATATTCCATATGGCAGATTTTCATTTTTTATTTCTGTGTTTCTTCATGGATCGAGTCATCTGTCTCCAGCTGCTGGCAGAGGGGCTAACCAATAGACATCCAGTAGAGTTTCTTTTTTATTTGTTTTCATTTTGTTTGAAAGGCAGAGAGAGACAGAGAGTGAGCTTCCATCTTATGATTTACTCCCAAACTTCCTATAATAGCCAGGACTGGAGCAGGCCAAAGCCAAAAGTCCAGAACTCCTTGAGGGTCTCCCACGTGGGTGGCAGGAATCTAAGTCCTTGAGCCATCACGTGTGGCCTCCCAGCGTGCAGAGTAGTAGAAAGCTGGATTGGAAATGCAGGTAGGATCCAGGACATTCTTACACGGGACGTGGCTATCCCAAATGTTGATTTAATGACTGCATGAATGCCTGCGCCTCCAGAGTCTGAAATAAGTGACTAGATGAAAGGTCCTTGATCCCAATAGAAAGTGTTTTTCTCTGCAGAACTTCTGGAGGCCTGAAGGTGGCAGTATACAGCTAGAGAAAAAAAGCCATGCGCTTGCTCAAGGCTTAGTAACTGGAGAAATCAGTCACACCACTCCGTTTCACATTTGCTTTGGAAAAATTTTCTAGATGTCTTGTTTGTTTCTCTTTTCCAATAGAATCAGCTGAAAACCTTGCGCCTCATAGAGACATCAAATCTGGGAATGCTGAACCAGCCGAGTGAATTGTGCAGAACTCATCCTACGGCTTCTTTCCTGCAGGACCAGGGAACTGCATCAGGAACGAGAGAAAACGGTTTAATCAGTATGTAGATCATCTTCTGGCTTACAAACACTTTCACAGACTGCAGAAGTTATTGGTAAAGTTTGGTAAAATTAGTGGATATTTCCATTGTGACCCAAAGTGTTTCTTTTTATACTTTAATTACATTTATTAGTGTTTAATCCTGAATAATCTCATTCTCTGATTTTTATTTACTCATCTCTAGGTTCTAAATAAATAAACATAGGTTAAAGGAAAAATTTAGTTCAGTGATCCCCAAGCATTAGCCCAGGTAGTTGCTATCATCTTATTTTTATTTTCTCTCTGCCCCTTATGTTGATAAACTTCTAAATGAGTAAGTCAGAAACTTGAATCTTCATAATAGTTATCACATTGACTAGTCACTGTTTATTGATTTTCTGGTGAACAGCTGTACCCAAAATCTATATCCTTCAGGGTCCTGGCAGGAAACAGCTTATTCAAATTAGAGTTTAACTGAAGGTAGTTTTTTTTTTTTTTGTAATTTTTTTTTTGACAGGCAGAGTGGACAGTGAGAGAGAGAGACAGAGAGAAAGGTCTTCCTTTTGCCATTGGTTCACCCTCCAATGGCTGCCGTGGACGGCGTGCTGCGGCTGGCGCACCGCACTCATCCGATGGCAGGAGCCAGGTGCTAGGTGCTTTTCCCTGGTCTCCCATGGGGTGCAGGGCCCAAGCACTTGGGCCATCCTCCACTGCACTCCCAGGCCACAGCAGAGGGCTGGCCTGGAAGAGGGGCAACTGGGACAGAATCGGGCACCCCGACCAGGACTAGAACCCGGTGTGCTGGCGCCGCTAGGCGGAGGATTAGCTTGTTGAGCCGCGGCGCTGGCCCTGAAGATAGTTTTAATTAAGTTTTTTTTTTTTTCCCTAGAGGCATAGGAACGGCTAGTCACTCAAATAAGGAATGATAAAATATATGGGTCTTGCTAAGGAAACTTATTACCCCTATGCCTGAAGGTCAAGGGCAGAGAAAAGACTTACAACAATCTGGCAAGAACTGGAGCCACAGATGGGAGCTGCTGGCAGGAGCAGTGGCCAAAGATTTCGAGAATTGGTGGTGCAATTATTCACTAACCAAAGACAGAGAGAAATCCCTGAAACCTGACTTTGGGTCTCCTTTTGGTTTCCAGCAATTCAGGACTAATTTCCTTTCGTTACCTCTTGGGAACTTCAGGTTTTGAGGTCATTTGCCTAAAAAATGAAATTTAAAAGCTAAAACTAATTTTCTCTTTGATAATAAAAACCATATTACTGCCCAGCTTATCAGCACAAAACAGCTGATGTTAATAGGCTGAGTTTATACAGCCCAGCCAAAAGGAAAACAAGTTGACTTCTTGTTACCTGCTGCAGTTTTATCTAGAAAATAACACATGCTTGTTTGCTACCTAAACTTGTCTTTGCCCCGGGACTCCCTTTCCTCAGCTGCAGGACTTCCAAGATCAAGAACCAAAGGATGAGAAGTATCATTATATTCTTAGAACTGTATCTGTGGACTACATTGAATCTATTCTTTTAGTATTAGTATCACATTAACATGATAATTGATGAGAATCATGAGGTAATAATTAATATGCATTTGCTGTAACCCTGAGAATCTAATGTATTAATTGTCATTAAAAAAAGAACCAATGCAGTATGTCTTAAGATTTAATAAAGTGATGTTCCAAGGGAGATTAAGGTCACTATGGAATCTGCAATTGACTTTTGTGACCACCACTCTATCCTTTTAAAATGCAAATATATTACATGTTCATATTCATGTATGAAATAATTTTTTTCAGAACTATAGAATAATGCACTGCTTAAAAAGAGATTTGTGGGTAGACATTTGGTAGAGCAGTTAAGAAATGACTTGGGACACCTACATCCGAAATCAGAGTGCCTGGTTCAAGTTTGGTTCTTCTTCCACACCTTGGGAGGTAGCAGGTAATGGCTCAAGTAGTTGAGTCCCCAACACCCACTTAGGAGGATTATATTTAATTCTCAGCCTCTGACTTTGGCCCAACCCTGGCTGTTGAAAGCATTTGGAGAGTGAAACAGAAGATGGAAGATCTTTTCCTGTCTCTTTCCTGCTTTTCAAATAAATGAAAATAAATGCTTTTTATTAAAAAATTCTTTTATTTATTTAAAAGAACTATAGAAAGGGAGGGGAGAGAGAGAGAGAGGTCTTTGAACCACTGTTTCACTTCCCAAATGGCTGCAATGGCCAGAGTTGAGCCAATCTGAAGCCAGGGGCCAGGAGCTTCTTCTGGGTCTCCCACATGGATGCAGGGAACCAAGGTCTTGGGCCTTCTTCTGTTGCTTTCCCAGGTACATTAGCAGGGAGCTGATTAGAAGTGGAGCAGCTGGAACTTGAACCGGTGCCCATATGGGACGCCGGTGCTGCAGGCCAAGGCTCTAATCTGCTGCGCCACAGAGCTGTCCCCAAAGCTTTTTTTTTTTAAAGACATATTCGTAACTTGAAGAGGAAAACTACTGAAATAAAACAATCTGTTTTCTCTACCACTGCAGCCAACTAATGGATGAAACACACTCCGGCTCTAAGCAGGGTATTTCCCTCCCCATTTTCTCAAATCATACCCACTGTATGTTGTGTAGCTGGATTCTGTCTTCTTGTTTAAAACACAGTTTCTTTCCTTAGCAACTGGGAATGAAAAATCTTGCTCTTTGAAAATCAAGATTGGAACTTTATCTACTTTTATATGACGCTATTTTGAGTATCAGTATTGAGATGAGTTTATAAGATAGTTTTCAGAATGTGGAAAACTGTAAGGTCACATTCAGTTGCCAGAGTTCTAGCTATTGCAGGCCCATGTTAGGTAACATACTGGGTTAGCAGTTTATTTCAGACCTAGCATTGGCTGATTTCTCTCTTGAACTTTATATCCATAATCTGGATTTGGGGAGAATCAAGAACATAACAATTCTTATCATTAATCATTAACTTTTAAGGTATAATTACTTGTGTATATGATTAGCTCAGCTCTCAGCTACCCAAAGTTCAGAAACACAGCAGAAGTCACCAGGACAAGCTTTGTTAGGCTTTAGCAAGTGTTACTCATGTGAAAATGAAAGTCTGGGCTGAAAACTCCCTGGGAAGGAAGGAGGTGCGGTTTTGTGGGATTTAAGAACATTTTTGCCAGCTGCTTCACAACTTGGTAGAACAAAAGTCACGTTAGAGGTCAAGAGTACTGCAGGAGCATTTGAGAAGTGGCTGCAATGGTCTCAGCTGACACAGCCCTGGTCTCAGGAGGGCAAAATGAGTCCATGGCCTTGGTCACAGTGGAGAGTGCAGGCTGATTAGATCTGAATACAGCTGACGTGAGTTCTAGGCTTCAGTTGTTTGCCACATAGAATACAAAAGTGGACTTTTGTGGTGTGGGGTAGGGAGAAGTAAGGCTTAGTGTAGAGCAAAAGAGCTTACCTCCTTCTCCTGGCCATGGACATGGGTTGCACTAAAGAAGGAGGAGATTCTTGGGTTTGGAGAAGCTGAGAGCCGGGTAGGCAATGTCCTTCCGAGAAGAGAGGGACACTTGGGAGATGGATCACTTCTGTCTATCCGGGAGAAAGACCCTTCTGTTGGCCTTACAGCTCTGGGATCCTCGAGGCTTAAGCGTTCCTTCTCAGCTGGGGAAAGAGATGAAAACTGGCTCCTGGAGAGCTTGGTATTTCCTCAACGTTGTGTGAAAGGATGGAGGTGAGGCCGTGTCTGCGCACCCTTGGTAGCTGATGTGGGGGAGAAAATGCCCTCAGTCTCCACTGCGTGAGAGAGAATCTCTCACGTCTACCAGATGTCCAGTTGCTGCGTAGCTAGCAATGGTAGCAGTTTCATACATCCTGAGTCATGTACACTAACATACGTGAATGGGGACAGGAATGCTACCTCAGACAATTCACAGTAGTAAGACACCCTAGACCTACGGCTTATAAAGAACAGAAATTTGTATCTCATAAACCTAGAGGTTGAGAAGTCCAACATCAAAGCCCTGGAGGATTGGGTAAATGGTAAGGGTTCTCTTCCTGGGATGCAGATGGCTACTTTATTGCTCTATCCCCACCTGGTAGAAGCGTGAGAGAGTCTCTCAGGCCTCTTTAGAAGGACGCTAATCCTGTCCATGAGTGATCAGCCCTCATGACCTCATCACCTCTGAAATGCTCCACTTCCTAACACCATCATAGGATATCAACATAAAAATTCGGGGTGAGGGGGGACACAGTCAGGCCATGGTAAACACTTCACAGGCAGGAGTCAGCTCAGTTCTCACTGAAATGTTTTCACCCCAAAGGGTCTCTTTGTCATTCTTATCCTCTCCTCTCTGTGTCACCTGGCACTTCCAAGTCACACTCCACTAGCCCTGAGCCTACCTGATGGCTTCATTTATGTGCAAAATGTCAAGCTATCCACTTTTCACATGACCAGCCTGAAAGAAGCCCCAACTTCCTCAATCCAAAATAGAAGAAACCCACCAAAACTAAAATACACATAATAATTAAGGAAGGAAAACTGAACTGATAAGGCCAGATGGCAAGCAACTGCTAATGTAAACCTGTTAGCATGACAGGTGGTGAGAGGACCATGTCTTCAAACTCAACCTCTTCATTTTATAGATAAGAAGAGTGGAGAATAAAGTTGAAAGGCTGATCGGTTCCAAGCAGAGGAGGGAACTCATGTATTCTTGTTGTAGGTTCTTCTCTGTTCAATGGGATACTCTGCTTTCCAACTAGCAGCTGTGTCTTTTCATTGTTAAACAGAACACAAAGAACTATTCTCTGCTGGCTGCTTGGGAACACTCTGTGTCCCCAACAATCAAGAGACTCTAATCTCTGGTTAGAAAGGGTTTTGGAAAACATCTGTTAGGACCACCCCTCCCATCCGGTATTGGACTTCTCCCCCACTAGAATCTGCCAAGGTATTGTGTAATCTCTGCTAGAACATCTCCCAGCCTGGGAAATCATTAGCTACGTCCACAATTGTGTTCTAATGCATGCAGCTAGACTTGGGACATTGTTCATCACATTACTCTCAGCTGCCTCTTTCCTGCTCCTAGCTTTGCCCTGACCCAGCTGGAGGAGCTAGAAAAGGTCTGATCTTTTAATCACATGTCCATCTTTCTCCACCTCCATCCTAGGCCTTTACCTCTCAGATTCCTTTGACAAGTTCCTGACTCTGAGTAGGCAGGGCAGGGTGCAAATTGACAAAACGTCCTTGGAGACTTGGAGGTCTAGCAAAGACTATATCCTGTGTGGTCTCTTGATGCTCTGAGTGGAAAATACATTTAGAAAGAAACACAATATTAAGGAATTTGAATTGATCACATGTAAAAGTAAAAGTCTTTGTTTTTCTGTTTCAATAACTATTTAACCTTCCTGAATCCAAATTCCCTCATCTACACAAGGACAGTAAATTAACTTATGGGGCTGGCAAAGAAAATGCCTGCAAAGCATTCAGTGAGTGCCTACAGACAGTGGTTCTCAGTCCTCGCCTGATAGTCACCTGTCACCTCTCCTGGGCTCCCCTCACATCCTTACACCTCTCCTCTCCCTGCAGAGCCAGAGTTCACTATTTCTTCACAACTCTTCCAGCTGCTGCCATTAACACTGCTCTTCCTTTCCTCTGCATTTCCATTCAAAATTAGCATCAAAACTACCCCTAGAGGCCTGCGCTGAGGCTCAATAGGCTAATCCTCTGCCTGTGGCTCCGGCACACAGGATTCTAGTCCCGATCGGGGCACCGGATTCTGTCCCGGTTGCCCCTCTTCCATGCCAGCTCTCTGCTATGGCCCGAGAGTGCAGTGGAGGATGGCCCAAGTGCTTGGGCCCTGCACCCCAGGGAGACCAGGAGAAGCACCTGGCTCCTGCCTTTGGATCAGCGCGGTGTGCCGGCTGTGGCGGCCATTGGAGGGTGAACCAACAGCAAAAGGAAGACCTTTCTCTTTGTCTCTCTCTCTCACTGTCCACTCTGCCTGTCAAAACAAACAAACAAACAAACAAACTACCCGGAGATCGAATGTTTGTGTCCCCAGAATTCATATATTGAAATCTAAGCCCCACCATGATGATATTTGAGGGAGGACTGGATGTTGATTGATCATGAGGGCAGATTGTCTCATGAATGCAATCAGTGCATTTGTACAAAACGAATCCAGAGAGCTCCTCCGCCCTTCCACCAGGTGAGACCACAGTGAGGAGTCAGCCCTCTAAGGACCAAGAAGAGCACCTCACCAGATACTGCACCTGCTGGTGCCTCCATGCGCTACTGCTCGGCTTACAGAACTGTGAGAAATAAATGACTGCTGTTCATAAGCCACCCAGTCTGTGCTGTTCTGTTTAGGAGACTAACAAAGAGACTCTCCAGCTGTCCTGTGTTTATTTCCTAACTCACTCTTACCTCCTCTGCTTCCCACTCCTAACCTTGCCTCACCATAATATACAGTCTGTTCTCATCTGACAGAATAACTCATTTATAATCAGACAAGGCCATGCTGTGCCTCAAAACTTCCTGTGGCTTTTGATTGCAATCAGACTAAAAACAGAATCTCCTCAAAATGGCCTCAGCACTCACACTACCTCACCTCCATTATTTCTCCGAGTTCCTTTCTTTTCTATCTTCCCTCCCTTGCTCCCTGTGCTCTGTCCACTCTGGTCCCCTTGCTAATCCCGAGCCAGCCTGGGAGACTCCCAGCTCTATTGTTCACTTTGTCTGGAATGATCCTTGCCCAGGCAGCCTGGTGTCTCTCCAATTCTGTCAAGTCCATGCTGAAATGGAATATTCTGGAAGAATCCTTGAAATTTCAGGTGTGTCCCCTTCCAGGAACCTCTTGACCCCTTCCTGACTATATTTTCTTCTCAGCACTTACTGCTGTCTAACTTCTTACGTAAACAACTTGCTCAGTTTCCTTCCTAGAAGTCTTCATTAGGATATGGGTCATACAAGGACAGTTTTTTTTTTTTCTAGAACAGCACCCAGTATATATTACACACTGTGTTTGTTTACCTAAAATGAGCTTTCTTGTGAGAAGCAAGGTAGTATTGTGGGAGAGCTGTCGGTTTGGACTTTAAATTCCTGTTCTTCCACTCCTTAACCCTTGTAAGTGGTACTGGATCTTGTTCGGTTTCAATTTCCTCATGTGCAAAAAGTAAAGTAGACCAGTAACTAACTTGCAGCACTTGTGGATGGTCTGTTGAGATGGTGAGGGAAGAAAAACACACCACCAGTGTCTTTTTACCACCTCTCCATATGTATTTGCCACCCTCCTCCCGAAAGAGTGGAGAGAAACCTCCTTCTTTAAGATTCTTTTCTCTTCTCTCTCTTTTTTTTTTTTTAAGATTTTTAAATTTATTTGAAAGTCAGAGTTACACAGAGAGAAGGAAAGGCAAAGAGAGAGAGAGAGAGAGAGGTTATTTTCTTAAAATTCCCAAAGAAGAACTCCAAAAGAATATCTTGGGTCATGTGACCCTCCCAGAGAGAGCCACTCCCTGTGCATAGAAGACACAATGCTGTGATTGGCCAGCTTGGGGTCTTGCTCTCATTCTCATAACCAGTGCGTGACAGAGCCAGTCCCCTGAAAGAAAATGGATTCAGGGAAGAGTAATTCCCAGATGAAGGACCTTTATTTTATAAAGAAGAAATAATAGAATGCTTTGGATTCAATAAGTGTCAAAGACCAGTAGAGAATATACTAACTCCAAGAATGGGAGGAACGGCAAACCATCCTGAAGGCACCTGGATCTCAGTGACGAGCAGACCCAGGAACCTGGCCTCAGTGCACACTTTCTCTTTATTGTTATGTCTACTGCTTCGTGTGTTTTCTTCATTTTCTGTCACTGTAGTGTGAATTTCTTCACATGACATGAAACATAATAGGAGTTAGTACCATTCCCACCAATGACTCACGCCCTACTGTAGATGAATTTATATCACAAGGCAATTTAGGCAACCCTGAGATACAGAGACTTTGACCTTGTGTCTCTCATATTCTCCTTCTGTTCTTTTCTCCATCTCCGGAGTCATCTACCTCCTTGTCTTAGCCAGCTGCGGTATGTGACCTTATAGTTTAGTATCCAAATCAATACAATTTTAAGAATTAATGGAAGAATTAATATTAATTATTCTGAAAGCACAAAACATCAGGGTCTCACTAAAATTATGACATATTTTCTCCTTTCCTTTTAGCTTTATACTCCTTAGTCTTTAAGGAGTCTTATAAGAGAATATGTCCAAGGGTTTGTGTTCATGCATTTTCCATGAACTTTTAGAAGACTCCTGTTATCCATCATTTATATCGCTGCATGAATCAAACTGCATTGTCATCCAGGTAAATTTTAAATATTAACTGACATATGAAAATAAATAATTTTGTTTCCTTTATAAAGGAGGTAGGGAGGGTTGCCTTTTTCATGTTTAACTGTACAATGTTTTAGAAAGATAACTCAGTGCTGTTAATCAAAGGTGTTCCTACTGTGGTGTAAAGTTGTGTTGATTTTTTAAATTTGTCCTATTTGAGACCATGAATGCAGCTGAATAAAGCCAGCCTGGAAACTGTGAGAGAAGTAATGTAAATTTCCCTGGCCAACCTCACAAGGCGCATTCAAAAAGCTTTTCTGGAACTGTGATTGCTGTATAATAAACTGTATAGATACAAAGTATACAATTTGATAAGCTTTACTCTATGCTCACAAGCAAGAAAATCAACACATCTATTATTCCACAAAGATTTTGTGTACCTTTGTGATTCTCCCATTCAAGCCCTTTCCTGTCTTCCCTCACCCCAACACAGCCATTGAGCTTGTGTCTGTCACTCTGGAGTTTCCTTCTGCCTGAAGGATTTTCTTTAATATTATTTGTGCTGTAGGTCTGATGATCGTGAATGCTTTCTGCCTTTAGGGCTGAAAACAGTCTTCATTTTGCCATCATTTTAGAAAGATAATGAGGGAGGAGTAGGCCTGGTGGCACAGCAGTTTAAGCTACCAGTTGGGACACCCACATTCCATATTGGAGTACATGTATCGAGTCTTGGCTACCTCTCACTTCAGATTGGGCTTCCTGCTAATGTGTCTAGGAGGTAGCTGATGATGGCCCAAGTACTCAGCTTCCTGCCACCCACATGGGAGACCCAAATGATGTCTGGGTCCTGGTTTTTGCCTGGCCAAACCCTGGCTGTTATGCAATTTGAGGAGTGAATTATTGGATGGAAGATCTCTCTCCTCTTCCTCCTCCTCCTCATCTCCCTCCTCTGCCTCCTTCTTCTTCCTCTTCTTCCTCTCTCTCTCCCTCCCCCTCCCAGTCTCTCACTCACTTTGCCTTTAAGATAAATAAATAAATGAACATTTTTAATTTTAATTTTAATTTTTTTTGACAGGCAGTGTGGACAGTGAGAGAGAGACAGAGAGAAAGGTCTTCCTTTTGCCATTGGTTCACCCTCCAATGGCCACTGTGGCCAGTGCACCGTGCTGATCCGAAGGCAGGAGCCAGGTCCTTATCCTAGTCTCCCATGGGGTGCAGGGCCCAGGCACTTGGACCATCCTCCACTGCACTCCCTGGCCACAGCAGAGAGCTGGCCTGGAAGAGGGGCACCCGGGACAGAATCTGGAGCCCTGACGGGGACTAGAACCCGGAGTGCCAGCGCCGCAAGGTGGAGGATTAGCCTATTGAGCCAAGGCACCGGCCATGAACATTTTTTAAAAATAGATATTTTCACTGGGCATAGTATTCTAGATTTATGTCTAGATATTGTTTTTTGAATGTCTTAAAGATATTTCTACTCATTTGTGGCACTTACAACAATACATGTGCTGTTTTTCTTAAATTTTTTCTTTCTTCTTTGCTTTTAAGATTTTCTTTTTAGCACTGGTTTTGAGCATTGTGACTATGATATACTTGCTGAAGTTTTCCCCCATATAGTTTGTGCTTGAGGTTTATTAAACTTCTTGGATCTGTGCATTTATATTTTTTATCAAATGTTGATAATTGTCAACAATTATGTCTTTCCTTCCAGGAAAACCTAAGGGATAACACCCATGGGCCTTAATCAATGCATGGTCCCACAGGTAGTCTCTTGCTCCTCATCTACTGGTTGAGTTCTTGCTACCTCCTAACTTTCCTTCAGCCTCTCCTTGAAACCTGTAACTACTGCTGGAACTGTGAGTACTAAATTTATCCTGTTGATACATTTTGGTTTCACTTCCTCATTGTGTCTCACCTAACACACTTGCACCTACCTTTTCCCTAGTCAGGATTCTTCTAGAGTGGAGACCTTGGTTTATGACTTGAGAAAGGTCTCAAGTCCAAATTACAAGGAAATGATAACAATGAAAATCCCAACAACTCAGGCGCTACAAACATTTAAAACACATTAAGACAGGCAAGCATTTGGTTAGGCTGTTGGTTGGTATGCCCAAGTCAGGACTAACTGAATTCAATCCCTGATTCCAGTTCTGGCTCCAGCTGTTGCAGGCACTTGGGGAATGAACCAATGGCCTCTCTCTCCTTCTCTCCCACTAAAGTAAATAAACAAAACATTTAAAAATTATTTTTAGATTTATTTGAAAGTCAGAGTTACACAGAGAGAGGAGGAGAGGCAGAGAGAGAGAGGTCTTTTGTCTACTGGTTCACTTTTGTCTACTAGTTGGCCGCAATAGCCGGAGCTGTGCCGATCTGAAGCCAGGAGACAGGAGCTTCTTCAGGGTCTTCCCATGCTGGTACAGGGGATCAAGGACTTGGGCCATCTTCTATTGCTGTCCCAAGCCATAGCAGAGAGCCAGATTGGAAGTGGAGCAGCCGGGACTCGAAATGGCTTCCATATGGGATGCCAGCATTGCAGGCGGCGGCTTTACCTACTATGCCACAGTGCCAGCCCCAAGATTATTTTTATAAGAGTTTAGTATATGATAAAATTGACATTCTAATCAATGCAAAAAGGACAGATAGGTAATTTATATTGTGATACTTGATCATGTTCCTACCTCATTCTGTATATGTAAATAAGTACCAGAGATGTTAAGATTATATGAGTGGTCTCCAAAACATTCATGGAAAATGAAAAACTATGCATGCATTTCAAATTTTTTGTCCAAAATAGACATATCTTTAATTTCACTTGTCCATAAACTTTTGAAGTCTCATGATGTGTGTTTATTCACATATATATACCATATATGTATACCATATATATACCATTAGTAGTAGATGACATAGGCTCAAATGAAAAAAAATTATCTACCAAAGAAATTTTCAGCAAATAACTGCCATACTGAAGTGTCTGGATTCCAGTCCAGGCTCTGCTTCTGGATCCAGCTTCCTGATCATCCTCAGGGTGGGAAATTGCAAGTGACAACTCCAGTACCTGGGTCCCTGCAACCCATGTGGGAAATCCAGATTGAGTTCCTGGTTCCTGGCTTTAGCCTGGCCCAGTCTCCTGGAAGCTGAAGGAGTTTGAAGAATGAACCAGTGGATGGAAGATCTCATTCTCTTTTTTTTTTTTTATATATAAAGCTTTTATTTAAAGAATATAAATTTACAAAGAACAGCTTATGGATCACAATGGCTCCCCCCCCACACAACTTCTTTCCCTCCCCCTACCCTCCCCTTTCCCGCTCCTTTTCCCCTTCTGTTCACATCAAGATTCATTTTCAATTCTCTTTATACACAGAAGATCAATTTAGTACATATTACGTAAAGATTTCAAAGGTTTGCCCTCGCATAGAGACACAAAATGATAATACTGTTGGAGTGCTAGTTATAGTATTAATTCACAATGTACAGCACATTAAGGACAGAGATCCTACATGATTTTTTTTTAAAAAAAATTGATTAATTGTCTATGCAATTTCCAGTTTAACACCAAGATTTTTTAATCATTTGCAATTATCTTTATATAAAGAAGATCGATTCAATATATACTATGTAAAGATTTCACCAGTTTGCACCCACTCAGAAACACAAAGTATAAAAATACTGTTTCAGTACTAGTAATAGCATTATTTCACATTGGATAACACATTAAGGACAGATCCCTCATGAGACGTAAGTACACAGTGACTCCTGATGTTGATTTAACAATTTGACACTCTTGTTTATGGCGTCAGTAATCTCCCTAGGCTCTGGTCATGAGTTGCCGAGGCTATGGAAGCCTTTAGGGTTCGTGGACTTCGATCTTATTCCGACAGGGTCATAGTCAAAGTGGAAGTTCTCTCCTCCCTTCAGAGAAAGGTACCTCCTTCTTTGATGGCCCCGTTCTTTCCACTGGGATCTCACTCTCAGAGATCTTTCATTTAGGTCTTCTGTTTTTTCCAGAATGTCTTGGCTTTCCATGCCTAAACTATTCTCATGGGCTCTTGAGCCAGATCCGAATGCCTTAAGGGCTGATTCTGAGGCCAGAGAAAGATCTCATTCTCTCTCTCTCTCTCTCTCTCTCTCTCTCTCTCTCTCTCTCCTTCAAATAAAAATAAATAAATCAACAATTTTTTAAAATCCTGGAAAAACTAATCAAATATTTACATTTTAAAATAAGCCTCTAAAAATAAGGAAATGATACTAAATTAATCGAATTAAAAGATTTTAAAGACGAATAATATTTAATTTTGGCTTGAATACAGATTCTTATGCAATTGTTCAAAAGTTATGATACATCCATATAATAAAAACAGTTTCACATATTAAATCATTTGTATAACCATTGTGACACAAAGCTCAAAAGTGCTAAACAGTATTAATCCTATAAAATTGTTTGTACAAAAAATTCTGGAAGTAAATAAGTTACTATTCATAGTTATCTCTGGGTAGTTGTATTTTGCTATTTTTATTATCAATATTTTCTGCTATTTCAACAATAAATATGCGTTCTTTTCCAAAATGTTAACATCATATTAACAAAATTTTGAGTTGTTTTCATAATTTTTACCAAGATAAAACCTTTCTGAGGAAATTATTTACTTCAACTATTTCTCTATCAGCAAGAGTTTACTGAGATTTCAAGGAATATTACTGGTACATACCTCACTGAGAACCATATGTAGTGTATATGTTCTGATTGGATGTTTGATTTCTTCAGAATTTCTTGTGTTTAAGGAAACTGTCACAAACACTATGTTTTCAGTAGATGCTAGATGTTTCCATAGATGTTAGCATCGTTTCCTTCAAGCTGTAGCTTTTTGTTCACTTTGTGAATAATAAATTTCATTTATTTACTTTTCCACTGGTCTTTTTGTTTAAGATTTGTTTATTTGAAAGGCAGAGTGAAGAGAGAGAGGCAGATACAGAAAGAGAGAGAGAGAAAGAGAGAGAGAGGTAGAGAGAGATCTTTCATTCAGGTTCATTTCCTCAATGGATGCAAGAGCTGGGGCTGGGACAGGCTGAAGCCAGGACCCAGGAACTCTATCCAGGTCTCCCATGTGGGTGGCAGGGACCCAGGTACATGGGAAAGGTTCTGCTTCCCCAGGCACATTAGCAGGATGTTAGATTGGAAGTAGAGCCACCAGAGTACAAACTGCTGCTCTGATACAGATGCTGATGTCACATGCAGGCAGCTTAACCCGCTGTGCCACAATGCCAGCCTTGGTCCCTCTTTCTGTTCTTATGCTAATACCATGCTGTTCTGATTATTTTAGGTTTGTAATTTATTTTGAAATCACAAACGTGATGCCACCAGATTTGTGCTTTCTCAAGATTACTCTGGCTATGCCAAACCTTTTGTGGTTCTATATGGATTTTAGGAATGTTTGTTCTATTTCTATAAAAGATGTCCTTGGACTCTGATTGAATCTGTACATATCTTTCGTTAATATAGACATTTTGACAATATTAATTCTTCCAATCCATGCACACAAGATAACTTTACTATTTTAAAAAAATTTCCTTCTGTCAATATTTTGTAGTCTTCAGTATATACATATTTTACTTTCTTTGTTACATTTATTCATATTAAATATTGAAATTTAATATGAATTAAATATTGAAATTTAATATGAATTAAATATGGAAATATTTTGATTTTAAAACATTTCTTATGTATTTGGAGGGGGGAGAGAGAGAGAGAGAGAATGCTCTAATGTGCTGACTCACTCCCCAGAGCCTGGAGCCAGGAATTCGATCCAGGTATTCCAGGTGGGTGGCAGGAATCCAACTGCTTGAGCCATCACTGCTCCCCCCCCCCCCCCCCCCCCCCCCGGTCTATGTTAGCACTGGATTCAGGAGCCAGCTAGGTATTGATCCCAGTTTCTCCTGTACTGGACATGGGCATGTTAACTACTAAGCCGAATACCCACTCTTTGATTTCTTTCTTGGGTAATTAATTGCTGATGTTTAGAAATACAACTGGCTTTGGTACATTGGCTTTTGTCTCCTGAAACTTGCCTGAATTTGTTCATTAGTTCTAAAGGTGGCATCTTCAGGGCTTTTAATATACAGAATCATATCATCTGCAAACAGAGACACTTTCACTTTTTCAAATTTGGATGCCGTTTTATTTCTTTTTCTTGCCTAATTGCTGTGGGCAGGGCTCCCAGAAGTATGCTGAACAGAAGTGTACAGAGCAGGTGTTGGGCACAGCAGTTAAGATGCCACTTGGGACACCCAGATCCTAAATCAAAGCGCCAGCTCCACTCCCAACTCCTGTTTCCTTCCAAGACAGACCAGGGAGATAGCACTGATGGCTCAAGTGCTGTGTTCCTGTTACCCACATGGTAGACTTGGATTGAGTTCTTGGCTTCTATCTTCAGACTGGCCCATTCCTAGCTGTTACAGGCACCTGGGGAGTGAACTAGGCAATAGGAGAGCTCGCTCGCTCTCTCTTTCTCGCTCTCTCTTCCTTCACTCTCTTTTCCTCTGCTTTTGAAACAAGTTAAATAAATAAATAAAAAAACCTTAAAAAAGTGGCAAGAGTGAGTATGCATCTTAGAAATACAGATGAGAATTTAAGTGAGGTTTATCTGGATCTTACATACTTGTCAAGGTTCCTTTCCTAGAGACCTCCTTTCACACACTGCACAGCCCAACCATGCCCCGTGGTTTGTGCCTTCCAGAAAGGCATTCCTCCACTTGGAATTATTTTCTCCTCACACACCTCTTGTCCAAATGACGTTGTCTCCTTCACAGCTGTTTCCCCATCACACTGGTTTGGCTTACCTGATTATGCGTTCCTAAGCTTCTAATAAAGGATTCATCTGATTTTTCCCTATATGATCTTCTAGGTTTCCTGAAAGGAGCAAGGAGCTCTCTTCATCTTACTGTTTTTGTGTCTGGCCTCATTCAGCAATAGTTGTTTGAACTGCGTTTCCTAAAGGAAGGAAGAAGGAAGCCTTCCTCTATGTCTCCTGCCTTCCCATCTCATTTGGAATTTTTCTTAAGCTTTAATAAAAGACAAGGATCACAATTCCCAATCTACTTTTCCTATGTAGATCACTAAATTTCACATAGAAAACATCCTCTGCAGAAACCCAACAGGACCTGGTTCTCATCTTTACCAGTTTTTATTTTAACTGCCTGGCACAACTTATCATAGCTTCTTTTAAATCTTCTTATAGGAACAGGATGTGATGGACAGCTTTTATTTTCTATTGTTCTTAAAGTATGCCAAGGGTTGGGCACGTTCTCTGATAAATGTTGAATATCTACAGTAAGAGGAGTAAACATGCCTTCTGCTCACACCTCTATTGGTAAATGATACATATTTCCCTTTTATTTGTTCGTGAAACTTAGAAAGAAGTTTGTCGGCTGGCGCTGTGGTTCAACAGGCTAATCCTCCGCCTTGCGGCGCCGGCACACTGGGCTCCAGTCCCGGTTGGGGCTCCGGATTCTGTCCTGGTTGCCCCTCTTCCAGGCCAGCTCTCTGCTGTGGCCCGGGATTGCAGTGGAGGATGGCCCAAGTGCTTGGGCCCTGCACCCCATGGGAGACCAGGAGAAGCACCTGGCTCCTGCCTTCGGATCAGCGCAATGCGCCGGTTGCAGCGCACCGGCCGCGGTGGCCATTGGAGGGTGAACCAATGGCAAAGGAAGACTTTTCTCTCTGTCTCTCTCTCTCACTGTCCACTCTGCCTGTCAAAAAAAAAAAAAAAAAAAAGTTTGTCCTTTGTATCCTAAATCAAAGTAAAAGAATGTTGTGCTTGAATTTCATTGTGGACCCACATTGTTTGCCCTGAAAAAGCAATAAAAAGAGAACACTCTCTTCCTCCCTCTTTCCTAGAAAGAACGTCAGCTTGTTCCAGGGAGGCTCTATTGTGATCTGTAGTCGGGTGGCCTTTCATTAATGAGTGAGTTACTCTAGTTCTGAGTCTCAGAGTTTTGGGCAATCAAGGATTGTCTTTCAGGCAGAGGGTAGAGCACAATATGGAACCACTCGAGTAGCAATTCTCTTTAAAGCCAATGTAAAGAAGAGATAACGCTGTAGTTGGTTAAATATAACTTACAAGCTACCCAGACAACAAACTTGATTGTATCTGTTTTGCCACCAGGCATGTGTCTTGTCCTAGACTATTCTACAAAACTGAATGAAGTATGAAGCTTTCTCAAAAGTCCACAATTTTATTTTTAATGTCTTCTTTGAGATAATAGTTAAATAAGGTTTTGTTTATTGGTTGGTTGGTTGATTTTTTTCAACATTGGTGTAATTAAATTTTAATCTAGTTTTCAGACTACATAACTTGCACAATTTCTGCGTTTTGGTGGTGAGAAGAGTTTTGTCTATAGCCTAGTTAAATGTTCAAAAAAGGAACATGGTCTCTGTTGGTAGGGTAAGTAGCACATACAATTTTGCCTCATTAACTTTATTACTCAGAATCCTCACATACCAAGTAAGTATATGTCTGACCATGAGTGAATAATGTGCATGAGAATCACCTGAGCATCTTGTTAGACCGTAGATTCTGCTTCAGTATATGTGAGAGGAGCTCCAAGATTCTGCTCCTCTAATGAGTTCCCCAGTGATGCCCATGATACCCACCTGTGGACCTTGTTGTCAGTGGCAAGGGCTTAAGCAAGATATTGTTAGTATTTTGTAACTTAGGACCTAGGCATCCTCATGCAGAGATGTCCAACCCATATGCATTCTATCCCTTGGAGTAGGTTGCAACTTTAAAGTTTCCACTAAGTGCTTACTTTTCTAATTTGCTCCATAATTCTAACTTTTAAAATATTACATTACTTAATGCCAGGGAATTTCATGAGTAAGTAGTTTTTCTTTTACCAGTACAAAATGATCCCCTCTCTCAGGTCTGTATCTTCTTTGCCTTCATTTATACTCTGCATGATGTTTATTAAACCATTCTGATTTCTTTTTTGTCTGAATTTTCCCAGCATGTACCTAAAACATAATAGATGTTAAATAGCTATCAATTAAATGAATTAAATTGTCATCAACTATCAGATTATTATGACCTTCATCATTTTGTTTCAAGAAATCTCTGTCTCTGTTTCTCCTTTCTCTGTCTGTCTTAATTTATTCTAGGACTTCTTGATGAATATCTCGAGTTCGAACCCCAGATTTCTGATTTGATGTCAGGAGTATCAGTTATAGTCCTTAGTACTTCTAGATGGAGGGTTTTAGTTTTAGTTTTGCTTTTTCACTATTTTACCTCTTTTTTACTTTTACTTATATAAGTTTCCCATTCAGTTCAGTATCATTTGTGTCATCTTAGCCTAATGGTTCAAAGTACCCATTTCATGGAGGCTACATCATTCCTACACTTAGCGAAGACCTATGAAACAATTGCTTTCTAAAGTTAGAATTTGCTTCTTATAAAAAGTTATTTTCTCTTACATTTTGAGATAGTCTTCCCTTCTCTTAAGTATCTACTATAAGCTCTATTTCAGTTTTTTTCTCATTTTTTAAAAAAATATTTATTTTATTTATTTGAAAGGCAGAATTACAGAGAGAAAATAGGGAGAGAGGGACAGAGAAATCTTCCCTTCCCTGGCTCACTTTCCAAATGGCCACAGTGGCCAGGGCTGGGCCAGGCCTAAGCCAGGAGCCAGGAGCTTCATCTGGGTCTCCCACGTGGGTGTAGGGATCCAAGGACTTGAGTAATTTACTGATTTCCCAGGTGCACTAGCAGGGAGCTGGATCAGAAGTGGAGCAGCTGTGACTTGAATCAGTGCCCATTTGGGATACTGGCATTGTAGGTGGCATGGCAGGTTGCAAGCCACAGTGCCAGCTCCCATTTACTTTTTCTTAAATGACTGATAATGCATTTGTCAAAAGCTGGGATGAATACAGCAGTGTTAAGTTTCTGCTCTGTGCACTTAGGAGTTTGTTTCATAGCTCAAGCAAAATATCTAATTTATGACCACAATTTCTAGCTCATGTTTAGCAGTGAAACTACCACGAAGTATGAAGTTCATTACTGAACAACATAACACATGGGCCTAGGACTCCTCATGAATTTTTCTAATGTGCTAACTGTAGCCACATTGGCAATACTTTCCTTAGGTTGCTAAGCATATCGGATGGCTTTTACTTTCTCCAGACCCCTGTCATACAACCTATCACATTCATGGAAAAGCCTGCAGGAGAAAAGGAGGCGCTGATACTGCAAGACCTGGCTAGGGAGAGTAGAATATTCTAAAGGTGTAGGGAGAGTTTGGCCTGTGACTAAGTTTGCATCTCAAATCAAGGTGGAGTGCTTGGGCTTGGTACTCACCTCTGGCTTCTGGCTCTATTGCAGTCCCAGCCATTGCAGGCATTTGGGTAGTAAACCAGCAGCACATAGGAGTGTGCTGTCTGTCTCTGTTCCTCGCCCTCTCAATCTCGGTGGGCATCTTTGCCTTTCAAATATATATGGTTGTTGGTTAATATATATGTTTGTTAAGAATAATTAAATACATGTTAATAGTAAATATATGAGTTAAAATATGTTTGTTAAGAATGGTTCTAATGGGTAAAATCAATATTTCAGGAGACCTGCCTTGTGGTATACAGGGTTGAGCCACCACTTGTGACGCTGGCATACTGTATTGGAGTCCTGGCTGCTCTGCTCCACAGCAGAGGTCCCTGCTAATACACCTGGGAAGGTAGCAGAAGATAGCCCAAGGTCCCTGACACCTGTATGTGGGAGAACTGGATGGAGTTCCTGGCTCCTGGCGTCGACCTGGCTCAGCCCTGGCTATTGTGGCATTGGGGAATAAACAAGTGAATGGAAGTCTCCCCTACCCCAGCTCCCTCTCTCGCTCTCTCTAACTCTGTCACTCCGCCTTTCAAATAAATAAATCATTTTAAACAACGTAATATTTCATTGTCAGATCAGGAATCCCAGTGGATGGGAGAACCCTCTGTTCAGAAAAAGGCACAAAGGAGACACATAATACTTTTCTACTTCCTTTCACACTATTCAGTACCAATCAAGTTCAAAGGCTAAAAAATCACAGTACACCTCAAAGAATAAGCTTCTCCCTACAGAGGGAAAGCCTATTCTGACTATAGACTTCTGAGTTTATACTGTGGCTGCCATTTTTCTGTAGTTATTGGTTTTGTTGGGTAAAAGTGTGGAAGGCACACTGCTTTTATATCATGTTAACTCAACAATTTAACCCCAAAAGGCAGTAACTTAGTGAACTAAGAAATCTGTTATCAGACACTGATATTAGTGAGGTTGACGAGAAAATGCAGACAACCCATCCAAATATTGCACCAAATGTTTGCAACCAGAATCAATTGCATAACCTCAGAGGACCTTTGGTTTTATCATGTGTAAGATAAGTTAGACTAAATGATCTCATCCAGCTAGAGAATGTTATAAAAAAATCTCAAGGTGCAATGGGAATGTTTTTATTTTTTCCTGCGGAGTTTTGGAGTCAGAAAAGCCTTTTAGTAGGGCAGTTGTTGGGCACAGCAATTAAGAGGCAGCTTGAGATGTCACATTCCATATCAGAGTGCCTGGGTTCTAATATTTTCACATTCTGTAGAAGTATACACATCTTCTCCCCCACCCCCCCACCCCCAATTATCTATTGCCTTTTAGAAGAATTTTACAAACTGGCCTTATGATTAACTTTGCTGAGCTTTTGTTTTCAACTCTTAAAAACACTACTTTATACGAGGCGGCCAAATTCACCCAGCTTTAAAACTTGTTGGTTAACACATTATTCCCTTCACTGATTAACACAATTAAGCAGAAACCTGGAAACTCTGATTCAATGGCTCAAGCACTTTGCTTGATGTTTTTCTGGTTACCATGTGGTGTTCCAACTAGATTTTAATCCATGAAGGTGAGATATGCAATTTTGTTTTGTTTGTTTTTCCTTTTGAAGGCAGAAGCTGTGAAACCCAGTTGAAATGTGTAGTGTCATTCCACCTGGAACACAGCCACACGGCCGTGTTGCTTTGGGCAGCAGTGCAAACAGAGTGAACATAGATGAATACAGGAAGCACAGATGGCTACGTGTTTTATTAGGAGATATGCACCTCTGGAAGGGCTTTTCTCCTAAAGACCAGGAGCTTTCTTTTATCTTTCATGCAGTAACCTTACAGTTAAGTAAGCACAACAAATCACTCTGGAAGCGTGCAATAAAACTCACAGAACACGATGACAGAGCCTGGTGTCCAGAGGGAAGGTAAGCAGATGTATCCACTCAACATCCAAGTCCTTCAACTCTGGCAAGAAAAAAGAAAAAACATTTAAAAGACTCTATGATTTTTCCACCCAGCTCCAAGGCTGGCCTCCTGTATTCAAATTGTTTGGTTCTCTGTGGCACTATCTCCTATGGCCTTTTTCTCAGTTGACATGAAACATCCATATGCCTCGTGGCCAGAGACAAAAATGAATCAGAACAGTGCTTCATTTGTCGACATTTAAAATAGGACCTTGAAATAAGGCAATAAACCTAAAACCAAAGCTTTGTAGGGGGTAGAATTTTCTAAGTCTCCCCTCCTTCCTTCCTTCCTTCCTCCCGCCCTCCCTCTCCCTCCCTCCCTCTTTCTTTCTTCCTCTCTTCCTCTCTCTTTCTCTCTCTCTCTTCTCTCTCTCTCTCTCTCTCTCTCTCTCTCTCTTTCTTCAGAGAAAGGGAGGAAACCAATCCTCCGGGGCTGGGGGTGTTGGGATTAAAGAGGAGAGGGAGGAGGAGAGGCAAGAAACAGATGGAAGTGCTCTGACTTCTCCCTTCTGGCTACAACCAGAGAAAAGAGAGGGATTCTGGAGAAGAGAGCTGTTGAGTCTTGTCTGGGTGCAAAGAGCCCAGTTAAAGGCTGCTCAGCTCAACCCGGAGCAGCAGCTCATAGCAGAGTTGATTCAGTTTTCTCCAAGCAATCGAAACTCTTATCAAGACAACAGAAAACACAAGAAATGTTCCCAGTGACATATAAGATCCTTGTTTCTTTCTTTTTTTTTAATATTATTTATTTGAAAGAATTACACAGAGAGAGGAGAAGGAGAGAGAGAGATCTTCCATCCGATGGCTCACTCTCCAATTGGCCACAATAGCCAGAGCTGCGCCGATCTGGAGCCAGGAGTCAGGAGCCTCCTCCAGGTCTTCCATGCAGGTGCAGGGGCCCAAGGACTCGGGACATCCTCTACTGCTTTCCCAGGCCACAGCAGAGAGCTGGATCGGAAGTGGAGCAGCTGGGTCTGGAACCCGTGCCCATAGGAGATGCTGGCACCTCAGGCCAGGGCTTTAACCCCACTGTGCCATAGCACTGGCTCCAGATCCTCGTTTCTTAGGTCAGTTTCAAAAATAAAGCTTTGATTAAGAGGATTAGCACATGGCATCATTCCATTATTTAGGGCAGTTAAATACATCAAGAAACAAGGAGGTATGAAATCAGATAATAATTCATCTGGCCTACTAAGACACAGGAGCTGATTTAAAATAATTTCCTTTTAATATCACACAACATTCAACTTCTGCAAACATTCTACAATATTCTTATTTACTTCAGTTTCTTTTTCTATAAAAAAAAATCTCTTTCTTAACCTTCCTCACCAAAAATACATTCTTATGCTTTTGGCTTTCTCCACATTCTCTTTTTCTGTCCTACATACTGGTTCCTTGAATCTACATTCTTGAAGAATCCCCTAACACTTCTAAATTAAGAGAAAAATATCTTCTAACAAAAGAACACAAAGAATTGTACTTTAAAGTAGTTTTTGAATTTTGGAGGAATTAAGTAGGAAAACAGATAAATGTTTTTATCTTTGTTTATACAATTATACTTTACCAAGTGTTGCAAACCCTAGAAATGTCAGAAAAATCTTTAAGCCTAGAAAGGAAAACATTTAAGCACAGAACCAACAATGTTTTCAGTAAAAGATATAACACCAGCTGGCACTGCAGCTCAATAGGCTAATCTTCCGCTTGCATAAGATTTCAGCCTCCAAAACTATGTGCTAAATAAACTTTTTCCCTTTATAAAATTAGCTTACCTTAGGTATTATTATAGTAACAAAAATTGATTAATATAATCTGAGTTAGTTGAAAAATTATGCCACTACTCAAAACAGGTTCTGGGTGAGAAAAAGTGTTGCGTGCCAGTTTATCAACATTGTTAAAAATAATAATTCAATTTACACACAAGATTAGTAGCCAATTGACAGCTAAGGATGTACCTGGCCCCCAGCTTAATTAATACAGTTGCACTTAGCATGTCAGAAGACTGTGCCAGGCCAGCGCCACAGCTCACCAGGCTAATCCTCCGCCAGAGGTGCCGGCACCCCAGGTTCTAGTCCTGGTTGGGGCGCTGGTCCTGTCCCTGATGCTCCTCTTCCAGTCCAGCTCTAGGCTGTGGCCCAGGAAGGCAGTGGAGGATGGCCCAGGTCCTTGGGCCCTGTACCCACATGGGAGACCAGGAGAAACACCTGGCTCCTGGCTTCGGATCAGCGCGGTGTGCCGGCCACAGCGCACGGGCCACAGCGGCCATTGGGGGTGGGTGTGAACCAACGGCAAAGGAAGACCTTTCTCTCTGTCTCTCTCTCTCACTGTCCACTCTGCCTGTCAAAAAAAAAAAAAAAAAAAGACATAACACCATTAGTCCAATTGCAAATATTTGCAGAGAAGAATCAAAACTGTGGATGACAAAAGATTTAAAATAGTCATGCTCACAATTAGAACAACTCAGCAATTTCTGTGTTTCAGAAAGCACAGCAGGGCTTCATGGACTATTCTTTCCTTTCAGACCTTGGACCTATAATGAGGGAGGGAGGGGCATGGCATACAAGGTATATATTGGCCTTGACCTCAGAACAGAGGGCTCTTAATAGATAGGCAGAGAAACATCCATAATTTAGAAAGCCAGAAAATGAGAACCTTTTGAGGAGCCAGCCTCACTAGGGGCTGGCTCTGCCTGAGGTGCCAGCACCCCGAGTTCTAGTCCTGGTCGGGGCGCCGGGTTCTGTCCCGGTTGCCCCTCTTCCAGGCCAGCCCTCTGCTGTGGCCCGGGAGTGCAGTGGAGGATGGCCCAAGTGCTTGGGCCCTGCACCCCATGGGAGACCAGGAGAAGCACCTGGCTCCTGGCTTTGGATCAGCACAGCGCGCTGGCTGTAGCGGCCGTTTGGGTGGTAAACCAGCGGAAGGAAGACCTTTCTCTCTGTCTCCTCTCTCACTGTTTAACTCTGCCTGTCAAAAAAAAACCAAAACAAAAACCAAACCTTTTGAGTCAGAGGGGCCAGAAGGCCTGCCCTTGCTAATCTAGAGAAAAGATATAAGATGGAGTTGGAAAACAGGTCTATGCAATGAAATGGTCGGTAGTAAAACCAGCAGTTTAAGACAAGCCATCATAAGACCAGTTCTTGCAGAGCTTTTTAAAACAGTGGCTGAGGTGGCAGGGAATGAGGCCCATGGTTTCCTTTAGTAGGGGATTTAACAAATAAAGATAGTGCCAACTAACACTGGGCCTCAGGCCTCAGCTACTGAGCAGGCGCAAAATTCCTCCCCCTTCCCAACACTTGAGATGCAGAGGGTGGGTAGCAAACAAACACCAGGAAGGTCGTAAGCAAGATGGGCCTTGGTAGTCAGCTGGAAAGACAGAGTGAATGGCCTTGGTCTCCTTTAAGATATTCCTGATGGGATCACCTGCAGGGAGTGGATGGGTGTGTGGCTGGCCAGGTGCCGAATGCAATTTTCCTGTTCCACACCCAGATTATTCTACTACAGGAGCCTTCTTTGCAGCATGTGCCCTAACACAACCTGTGCCTGCATGTGTGCAGCAAGAAGACTGAATGGCTGACACTGCACAGGACAGCGTAGGGAAAGGCCAAGGTGGCTAGTTAAAAGGAGAGAGAGAGAGAGAGAGAGAGAGAGAGAGAGAGAGAGAGAGAGAGTAAGCCTCCCTCTGTAATAGATTCCTAATAGCATTGGCTTCAGGCAGTGGACAGGCACATTTACAATGTGCCTATGGAATGTGGACACTGAATTGAGGCAGTGGGATGCCTAATGCAATCTTCCCCATTGGGCATTCCCAGCTTATCTCACCATGGAAACCTTCTGGAAGAGAATGCCCTAATAGCATTTACCTGCTTGACCCATTATTGTGTGGGTGCAGTGGAAAGAGACCGCGGCTGCTGTTGAATGAGATAGACAAGGCAAGGGAAAGGACAGAAGTAGGCCTGACATGGAGCATTCCGCAAGTCATCAGCTGAGGCTGCTCAGACTTCTCCCCACTTTCGATCTCCCCCGGCTGGCTTGCCAAAGCTATGTTACTAGCCATGGCTGGAGTAGGTACTTGTCTTCCCATGAGAATGGTATTTCAGACATGAGCCAGAGGCTGAAAGGAAAAAAATGGTGAGTTTTGATGAACAAACTTTACCTGGCAGGCCAGGAGGGTATCTCAGCAAAAAACTAACAGCCCAGTCTGCATTAAGATTGAAGTTTTTATGGGAATGAGCCCATTCTTTCTCTTCCCTCTTATTCTGGGATGGTGCTGGACAGAGGGCTTTCCAGGTGTGGAATTCATCAAACTCCTCCAAGGGCTTTATCAGCACAGTGTTATTGGAGCTAATAGTTCTGGGAAAAGTCCCCTGAGGTGCCCCGGGAGAGGGCCGGGGGCCCACATATAAGGTTAGCAGATGTGGGCAAGACTTTTGATGTGTGAATGCCACACTGCTTCCAAGGCATGCCTCTTTGTTTCTTCCCTCATTCCACCACGTGAACTTCCCATTTTTCTTCTTTGCTTCTTTTCATATACATAGGCTAATGTCTACTTTCCTACCTAATAAAAGTAGGTGAGGAGCTAGGCAAGGAAAGTTGGAAAATCATAGCACAAACTTCCAAAGGTTGTGTGGGTAAAGGGGCAGTTACCAGCAAACAGACCACCATAACTTTATTTTTATTTACAGTGGTGAGAAAAGAGATGGGTTGAAATTAAAGCCTTTAGGAAGGTAATTGTGCACAAAGACAAAGTGCTGTATTGCCTCAGTAACAGAAAACCTGACTTCTAGAGCCAAGAGTTCTATTTTTGTTTTTGTCCCCCACAATGTCGTTCTTTGAATCTGCACAACTATTGGTGCTAATAGGGACACTGATGTTTTTGCTTACTGTTAAAAAGGTGAAGGAAAATGTCACTTCAGCCCTATGAGAGTTCAAATGTTCAATAATAAGACATACAGATTTATTAATGTACAAAAGCATAAAATCATGGCACAGACGAGAGCCATAGGATATTACTCTCCTGTGTATGTAACATTATTCAGAAACTTGCATACCCCTTTATCTCTAGGGGAGGGGAGGAAAGAGGAGTGTAGGCAATTCCGAGGGTTATTAAGTGATTAGTAGGGGAATCACGGCTTCAGAGATCATCTCTTTGGAATTTGCACAGGCCCAAGGGACAGACAGTACCTGGTCATGGAAGTCCACTGAACTGTGGTTACTTTCCTCAGTCCTCTTTTCTGAGATAGGTGAGGATTTCCAGGTGGACATGGAAGGGCATTTTTCAATTCGGTCTTAATGCAGATAAGGAGAATTCCAGAGCACCTTCTCCTTGCTCTTGAAGGGACAGGAATAACAAAGGTAGAGTAAGTTCATTTCTGAGCTTCCTGATTTTAAGATCTGCACTTTACTTTAACTCAGATTGTTCAACATGCTCAAAAATTGCCATGTTTTAGGGCATCATTCTCCAAGCTCCAAAATAATGTTAGTTAGTCCCCTGAAAAATTATAAATGGTATGTATTTAATGATTAATAAGTTCATGGTCTACATAACTGGAACAAATACTCTCCTGTATTACATTCACACTTTAAAAAAAGGTATTTACTTGAAAGGCAGAGGGGCAGAGAGAAAAGGATATTCAGATAGACACACACACACACACACACACACACACACACTGAGAAGTCTTCCATCCACTGGTTCACTCTCCAAATGCTCGCAACAACAGCAAGAGTGAAGCCAGGCTGAAGCTATGAGCCAGAAACCCCTTCTGGGTCTCCCACATGAGTGGAAGGAACCTAGTTCTTGGGCCACCATCTGCTGCCTACTGGGTGCATTAGCAGGAAACTGGCTTTGAAGTGCGAAGTAGCCGGGACTCTAACCTGGCACTTTGATACGGGATTCAGGCATCCTACAGCACAGCACAGCACAGCACAGCACCCGTGTCTACACTGATACTTGAGTACTAAACAACCATTGCATAGTCCTCATTTAATCATAATGTATTATCATTTTATTTACATATTTTTGACTTTCATCAGTAAATTTTATCTGCTAATTCATTAAGGATTTGTGCATCTATATTCATGAAGCCAGTGGCTTTTTTTGTCTGACCTAGACATGAGGAGTTGGAAAGTGTCCCCTCCTTTATTTTCTGAAATTGAGCAAATGGCATTATTTTCTCTTTAAATGTTTCACCGAATTTATTATTGGAGCCACACAGCCATGGATTTTATTTGTGGAAGGTTTATAATTAAGAATATATGGGATGTGAACATTGTGGCACAGCATGTTAAATAGCCATTTGCAATGCTGGCATTCCATATCAGAACACCAGTTCACATCCTGGCTGCTCTACTTCCAATCAAGCGTCCTGCTAATGAGCCTGGGAAGACAGCAGAAGATAGTGCAAGTGCTTGGGGCCCTGCAACTCATGTAAGAGACCTGGATGAAGGTCCAGGCTGTTGGCTGTTGGCTGTTTGGCTTTGACCCTGGATGAAGTTCCAGCCAGGCCACTGTGGCCATCTGGGGTGTAAACCAGTGGATGGAGGATAGATCTCTCTTTCTCTCTCTGCCTCTCACATAAGTAAATAAATAAATAAATAACTTTTTTAAAAAAAAATTAAAATTTTAAATGGTCATAGTGATCTTCAAGTTTTCTTTTCTTCTTGGTCAGTTGGTAATCTGTGTCTGTCAAGGAATTTTCATATTCCATTAAAATTTTCAAATTTGTTGGCATAAAGTTGTTTATAATAGTCCCCTGATATTTTTTAATGTCTCCAATACATGTACTACTGTCTTCTTTTTATTTCTAAAGTTGATATTCATGCCATTTTAAAATTGATCAAGCTAGCTAGAGGTTTCTCAATTATATTCATTCTGCTATTTTCTAAGAATTAGCTTTTGATTTCATGGGTTTTTCTGTACATTTTCTTTATTATTTATCTTTAATTTTATCTTATTTTATTTTTTCTACTTACTTTGAGTTCAGTTTGCTTCTTTTTTTATTTTATAAGGAGAATGCTTGGTTTCAATCCTTTGTTTCTATTGTTTTCATCTAGAGATATATGATTTCTATCTAAGCCCAGGTTTAACTGCATCACATAATTTTTAATATGCTGCATTTTTATTATCATTAAGTTTTAAATACTTTGGATTTTTTGGCCTCATAATTTCCAAATACCTTGGGGTTTTTATAGATGTATTGTTTTTATTGGTTTCTATATAAATTCTGCTGTGGTCTGAGTACATACTGTATATGATTTTAATAATTTCAGAATTGTTGAAAGTTATTTTAAAGTACAGGATAGGGCCCATCTTTTTTTAGATTTTTAAAAAAAATTTATTTAAGGTCCACAAATTTCATATAGTTCATATGTACAGATTCAAGAACATAGCGATACTTTCTACCCTCCCTCTCACCCACACTCCCACTCTTCTTCCTCTTCCTTCTCCTATTCCCGTTCTTATTTTTTACAAAGACCTATTTCTGGTCAACTTTATGCTCGTAAGATTAACCCTACACTAAGTAAAGAATTTAACAAATAGAATGAAGAAAAAAAAAAAAAAACACTGTTCCTCAACAGTTGAGACGAGGGTTGTTAAAAATCATGGCATGTCGTTCCCAGTCATTTGAAAGAAACACATGCTGTATTAGTCAAGTTGTCATCACTGTAACAAATGCCTGAGAGAAGCTACTCAGCCAGGAAGGTTTGCTTTGGCTTCTGGTTTTGGAGGTTCACAGTCCGAGATAGGGTGGCCCCCTTGGTTCAGTGTATGATGAAGGCAGTGGATTGTGGAACATGGGTAGAGGGAACATCAGTTGGTGAGCCAGGAAGCAGAGTGGGCAGCTGGGCCAGGCACTCAGAGTTTTACAATCAACATTCCCTTCAGAACGACTTTCCAAGGACATGATTCTAATAACCTAAGGACATCATCAGAGCCCTCTCCTAAATCCCGTAACTGGATCAAGGCTCCACCCTCCTAGCACCATTAACTTGTGACTCTGGGTGATTCAATGACTGCATGTGTGTGTTGAGAAGCCAAATTTTGTTTAAGCATGGTATTTCATTGTTGGACATAAGGTTCTGTTTATGGTAATTGGCTCAAGTTGGTCGGTAAGGTGTTGTTCAGGTCATATTCCCACTGATTTTCTTTTGACTTCTATCAAGTACTAATATGAGAGCACTGACTCTCTGCTTTCATGGTTAGGTTTGCCTGTTCCCCTTTTTAATTGTAAGTCACTGCCTTAAATATTTCGAAGCAGTACTGTATACATACACATTAATGACTAAAATATGATGCTAACTATGGGTTTGTCATATACGCTCTTTATTGTGTTGAGAAAGTTTCATTTTTTTAAAGATTTATTTATTTATTTGAAAGGCAGAGTTACAGAGAGGCAGAGGCAAAGAGATAGAGATAGAGATACAGACAGAGAAAGAGGAGAGAGAGAGAGAGAAGGAGGTCCTCCATCCACTGGTTCACTGTTCAAATAGCCACAGCGGCCAGAACTGAGCCAGGAGCCTGAAGCTTCTTCCAGCTCGCCCATGTAGATGCAGGAGCCCAAAGACTCGGGCCATCTTCCACAAGCTTATGTATTTTGACTGGAGAATTTAGTCTGTTTACATGCAAGGTGATTTTTAGTGCCATTTGTTCACTGTTTTCTAGTAACTGCAGAGCCTTCCTTCCTTTCCCCCATCTTCCTTTGTGATGGAGTAATTTTTCTCCAATAGTATAGTTTGTTTGATTACTTGCTTTTATTTTTAGTCTATCTATTATAGGCTTTTGTTCTCTTGTTACCATCAGGTTTATCAAAATATCTTAAAGTTATTATAGGTTATATCAGGTTATTTTAAGCTGATAAAACTTAACTTTGTTTAAAAGGGGGGCATTGGGGATAGCAGCTAAGCCACCACTTGAGATGTCTATGTCCCATATTGCTCTGCCTGTGTTCAAGGTTAGGCTCCACTGCCAATCCATCTTCCTGCTAATGTGCACTCTGGGAGGCAGCAGGTGAGCACTCAGGCAGTTGTGCCCCTACCGCCATGTGGGAGACCCATGTTAAGTTGCCAGCTCTAGGCTTTGGCCTGACCCAGCCTGTTGTTACAGGTGTTTGGCAAGTGAACCAGCAAGCCAACTGGAGATCCTCATTCTCTCTCTCCCCTGGCCTTTCAGGCAAAACAAACAAATCATCTAAAAAATGAAAACCTTTATACATTAACTCCATTCGCCTTACCACATTTTAAATTTCTTTTTATATTCCATTTTCCTCAACAAATTATTATAGCTACTGTCATTTTTAATAGTTTTGCCTTTTAACTTTCATATTGATTTACACATCATTGTTACAGTACAAGCATAAGAGTATTCTGAATTCAACTGTGTGCCTACTTTGTTTTGAGAGACAGAGAGAATGAGACAAAGATAGAAAGAAAGAGACAGAGTTTATCTGCTGTTTCACTCCTCATATGCCCAAATAGTCAGGACAATGCCTAGCTGAGAAGCTGGGAGCCGGTATCTCAATCCAGATCTCCCAAGTGAGGGCAGTTAGTTGAAAACAAGCACTGTTGTGCTCACTGACATGGCTACCAAGTGACTAACAGGCATATGGTTACACAGTGCAGATACCCTGGGCAAAGGCAGGGCTCACCTCTTGGGTGCAGTGGAGCAGGACAGAGTGAAACTTCATCATGCTACTCAAAATGGCATGCAGTTTAAAACATTAGCTGTTTCTGGAATTTTCCATCGTGTATTTTCAGACAACCCTAGTCCATGATGGATAATTGAAACTGTGGGAAGTGAAACCATGGATGAAGGGAATTTGTGCAGGGTGTGTGTATGAGTGTGTGTGAATTTGGACAGCTACAATCATCAAATAATGAGAAATAAACTTAAGAGCAATGCTGCTAGGCATTTACTGTCAGTTTTAGACTTTGTTATTTTTTTCTGTTGAAAAGTCATTGAAAATGCAGGTTAAAAATGCTAAGCCAATTGAAACTCCACACAAACAACTCTACAAAAATAGTAGAGTGCAAAATAGAGAGTGGAGAAGACTAATTAGGGGACCGTTAGAATGAATCATCAGTTCAATGACAATGAAAGCAAATGCAAAAATCATCACGAACGCTAAGAATTAAATTATCATTCTGAGAAAAGTCAAAGGGGACCATAAGGTCTCTAGCCAAGAAAAATGAAATAGGGAAACAAAGATATGAACATTTTCAAACAGATTGTTAACATTCACCCACTCAGGGTGTGGTATTGGAGGAAGTTAGAATGGCATTAATTTTTAATTACAGTACGGTTTCTTTGTTTCTATTTTGTTGCAGCAATAATTGTATATTGAAATATAATAATGGGCCAGCGACGTGGCTCAACAGGCTAATCCTCCGCCTTGCGGCGCTGGCACATTGGGTTCTAGTCCCGGTTGGGGCACTGGATTCTGTCCCGGTTGCCCCTATTCCAGGCCAGCCCTCTGCTGTGGCCCAGGAGTGCAGTGGAGGATGGCCCAAGTGCTTGGGCCCTGCACCCCATGGGAGACCAGGAGAAGCACCTGGCTCCTGCCTTCGGATCAGCGCGGTGTGCCTGCCGCAGCACGCCAGCCGCAGCGGCCATTGGAGGGTGAACCAACGGCAAAGGAAGACCTTTCTCTCTGTCTCTCTCTCTCACTGTCCACTCTGTCTGTCAAAAAAAAAAGAAGGAAAGAAAGAAAAAAAAGAAATATAATAATATGGGTCTGGTGCTGTGGTGTAGTAGGCTAAGCCTTGGCCTGTGATGCCGGCAACCCACGTGGGCACTGGTTTGTGTCCTGGCTGCTCCTCTTCTGATCCAGCTCTCTACGATGGCCTGTGAATGTAGTGGAAGATAGCCCAAGTGCTTGGGCCACTGAACCTGCATGGGAGACCTGGAAGAAGCTCCTGGCTCCTGGCTTTGAATTTGCCCAGGTGTGGCCATTGTGGCCATTTGGGGAGTGAATCAGAGAATGGAAGCCCTTTCTCTCTGTCTCTCCCTCCCTCTGCCCGTAACTCTTCCACTCATCAAATAAATAAATAAATAATCTTCAAAAAGAAAAGAAATATGATAATGTAACATGCTATAAAATAAAGCTAAATTTTTCAATTCTTGACATTCTTATATAACTGTAAAATAACTTGCACATTGTGTCTTGTTTCTATTTTTAAGAAAAGCTTGGGCAATTATTATCAAAATAAGGCAAACTACTCTTAGCTATCTCTGAAGCACTGATAAATTTTTCAAAGACTCATAAGATGCAGAGATAAAGAAATATTACTTTTTATTGGATCATTAAGAGGGCAAAAGCCAAATTTATATAAAGCAGATGGTAATTCAAATAAGCTGAATATTTTCACAAACCTTAAAACACATGTGAGTTATTTGACCCTTTGTTTTCAGGTTATCATCATGTTGATATGGACTTTAAAGAATTCTGGATTATAGATTTAAGAGATTAAAATGACCAGACTTTGTGGGTTAGCCTGAACAGTCATGGGTTGCTACAGTTTCCTCCAAATGGTTTGTCATGTCCCCATCTGTCTCACATGGGGTTTACAGGCATTCTTTGAGAAAATTCACCCTCCACTATGTTCCTAGAATGCTGGTGAGTGGAAACATAATTTCTTTTCTTGGGGAAATGGGGAAAAAAAAGGACCTAAAACATCTGGACTTGAGATTTCTCCCAGCCACCAAACCACGCTGTAATGTATTAGTAGCGGATGGAAGCTCAGAACTTTTTAAAAATAAAGTATTTATTTTATTTTAATGGCAGAGTTACACAGAGAGAGAAGGAGAGGGAGAGGGAGAGGGAGAGGGAGAGGGAGAGGGAGAGGGGGAGGGGGAGAGAGAGAGAGAGAGAGAGAGAGAGAGAGAGAGATCCTCCATTCATTGATTCACTCCCCAAATGGCTGCAATGGCCAGAGCTGTGCTGATCCAAAGCCAGCAGCCAGGAGCCTTTTTCAGGTCTCCCACATGGATGTATGGGCCCAAGCACTTGGGCCGTCTTTTACTGTTTTCCCAGGCTGTAGCAGAGAGGAAGATTGGAAGTGGAACAGCCAGGACTAGAACCGGCACCCATATGGGATGCCGGCACTGCAGGAGGCAGCTTCACCTGCTACGCCACAGCGCCGGCCCACTCAGAACTTCTAAAGAAGATGAAAAAGAACAACAGAATAGCAGAAGGGAAGTGAACATGAAAGAAATAGTAACTGTGAAGGAAGGGGAAATGAAAAAAAAAATATCTGAATATGAAATATATAACTTTTATAATATAAATGTACATATGCATATTATGCATATACTAGACAGGCATATATTCATTTACATTTATATTCAGAAGGAAAAAATGGCTCTCCTATGTGAAATATAAAGAACAAAAGTAATCTTCATAATGAAAATATTAATGCATAAATTTAAAACTCAATAGACATGTTGAAAGGTACATTCAGGAAATTTCCCAGAAAGTAAAGCAAAACTCAAAAAGACTTGAAAAAGGGAGAATGAGGGGTTGGAGGGAATTAAAAGTACCAAATCAATTCACACACTGTCTTAGTAGTAAGTTCCAAAACGAATTCATAGAGAAAATGTGGTGGGAGGGGCAGTGAATGCCAGCTAAATGGACAAAAATAGAACCACCCCAAATGTATTATTATTTCAGACTACTTGGGATAAACAAACTGTCCTACAGACTTCCGAAGACAAGTAGATGAAGGGGGAGGAGGGGAAAAGGAAAGGGATGGGGAGCGATAGCGCTACAAGCCAGGCCATGTAGCAGCCGTGGGACCGGAAAAGGCAAGGCAAGGACTATTTCCCAGAGCCTCGGAGTCATGCTCCTTGGCCAACAGCTTGCCTTGGGCCTAGCAATCTTCATTTCAGATCTCTGACTTCCAGCACTAAGAGAAAAATAAACTTCTGTTGCTTTAAGTCATCCAGTTTGAAAAAAAAAAAAAAGAATTGTTGGGGCAGTCACATGAAAGGAATACAGCAGGTGTGGGCCAGATGCAGAACACATGCAGGTCTTACCAAAGACTCCAATAAGAAACCCCAGGAGAAATTTCCTTCAAGACAAATGGATGAGGTACCTGACGTGTCTGTAGAACTTTGAGGGGAGAATTAGACAGCTGGTGAAATTTGGGGAATTGGATACATCAAAGAGAACCTAAGCTAATCTTTATTTTATCAATTTGCAAAATATTTATTTATTTATATATTTAAAGGGCATAATGAGAGTGAGAGAGAGAGAGAGAGAGAGAGAGAGAAAGTGTCTTCAATTTGATGGTTAACTCTCTAAATGTTGCAACAGCCAGGTCTTGGACAGGCTAAAGTCAGGAGCTGGGAATTCAATCCCGGTCTCCCACATGAGTGGCACTTAGGCCATCCCCCACTACCTTCCTAGGCACATTAGCAGGGAGCTGGATCAGAAGTGGAGCAGCCGGAACTTTAACTGGCACTCTGATATTGCATGCCTATGTCACAGTGGCTTAACTAACTGTGCCACAATGCTGGCCTCTATGCTAAATTTTATAAGTCAGCATTTAATTCTAGGGAAAAAGAAAATTGTTCAGGTCAATAGAAAAGAAAATCATTGCAAATGACATGGTTCATCTGTAAACAGCATTTTCATAGTCATAATAGTGAATCATCCTATTACTCTATTGGAAAATGGAGAAGTAGGGTCTTATTATAGTAGTGATTACCCTAAATCTTCAACCTCCCAAAAAATGGGAGATCCAGGGAACTGTCCAAAGAACAACACATACTACATAGAGATATACAGATAAAAATCTATAGAATAAGTTTCAAAAGTTGAAGGCAGTGGCTTCTAGGGAAGAATAAATGTAGGAAGAGGTGAGAAAACACTTCTTTTTTCCATTTAAAAAATTATTTTATTTATACAAAGGGAACAAATTTCATGTATTTAATATATATATGGTTTTAACAGCACCATGATACTTCTCACCCTGCCATCCTTCCCACTCTCCTCTTTCCTTTCTTATTTTTCTTTTGATTTTTTGCAATGACATACTTTTAAATTACTTTATAATCACAAGCTTAACCCTCCACTAAATAAAGACTTCAACAAGTAGTAAGTAGAAAAACCACTATTCATAAGAAGCATTGTAGAAAAAAATAGTGTATTGTGAATGTCGATGTATGCTTTTATAAAAATGAAAACTGGGAAATAAAACTGGAAAGATGATGACAACAATACAAGCGTTGGTTACATTCTAAGATCCACAAAATGTAAAACACACGAAAAATTTAAAACAAGTTTCAAAGCATTTTGTAAATAGGTGGATATGGCTGGGAACAACATTTTCAGTGACTATTTCATACAAGGGTTAAAAAAAGCACTACATGTTTCAAACACCTTGGAAGCGCTCTGAACAACTTCCATTTGAAGGAAATGGAGGGCTTGCAAAACATTGCAGGCCAGCGCTGTGAACAAATCTGTCAAGGAAAAAAGCAACTTGACACTGTTGGGCACCTCTACTGGCTTCCACTCGATTGAATATCCTGGGTCTTTCCCTTTCTTCTCAAGTCCCGGAAACATACTCACTGCAGTGCTTTCTATCTCAGCAAATGACGACGATTAAAAGACATCAACTCAATCTGTGTAAACACAGATGTGTACTTCAGAGTCTGCTTCCGAGACCACTGCTGGTGGCAATTACTAAGCAATGTTTACAGTTACAGAAAACTGGAGGAGCAGGTGTTTCGCCTACAGGTTAAGACACCCACGTCCCATGTCAGAGTACCTGGGTTTGATTCTTAGCTGTGGCTCCCAGTTCCAGCTTCCTGCTAGTGCAAACCTTGAGATGCAGCAGTGATGGCTCACACAGTTGGACCCCTACCACCTCCATGGGGGACATGGATCGCATCCTCAGCTCTTGGCTTCAGCATGGCTCAGTCACATTCATTGTGGACATTTGAGGAGCAAACCAGCAGATGAGAGTGTTTTTTCTGTCTCCCCCCACCGCTCCCCAAATAAACAGGTGATTATATTTCAAAGTAGATTTATTACATAAAACTGATTATAGACTTGTTGGAAGCTTTTAAGATTATAAAGGGCATGCTGAGGTCACACAGAACACTAATGTTCCCTGAGGGTTGGGAGAAGAAAAGAAAGGGACAGGGTTACCAGAACCAAGGTTTCAAAGAAAGTGCTCTGGGAGTTTGGGGTGTGGACTTCTGAAGAAAGTGTGTCGCCCAGGGATTTCTCAGAAGGCAAGGTGTGCATTTATGTGGCTGAGAGTGTGTGGCCCAGCTACTGCTGAACCAGCTGAGGGAATCTGGCAAGGCTGTGCCTGGAGGATTGACAACAACTGAGGACAGAACCCGCTGTGTGACATGGACTGGCACTAATGGGAACTGGGAAGAAAGGACCCTCTCCCTCCTCCTGCCCTCATGAATCACTAGTGCCTTTCAGAGGCAGAATGGTTAGGGAAGCCAAGTGTCAACAGGATGTGAGATGTTGCATTTGGAGGGTCACAGTTCAGCAGCATAGAGCAGGCGATAAAAGAGTAAATTGTGTAAGATAATAGGTAAATAAACCACATGTTATTTCTATTTAAGTAATACCCGGACACACTCATTTCTGCTTCCCTCCAATTGCCACATTCGCCTGCAAGGCAGCTCTGTCTCAGAAAGCTAAACTCTCCCACTGGCCCTTCCCAGCAGGGGAGGGCTCCCTTCTCCCGCGTGGGGAGCGCCTCTAGTCCCACTAGCTTTCCCCCACTCCGCCTGCACAGACCACTAACTGCTGTCAAAGAAACTCCCACGCAATCCAGCATTTTCTCCAGCTCTGTTTGATTCCTTCCCCCAAGCATGACTTGCACCCTTTCTCCTCTTTCTGGCTACCCAGTCTTCTGGCTGCAGTCTCCCCTCTTCCTCAAAGAGCGACCTCACAGAGGTCCTCTGGGAACCAAATTCCCGTTTCCCTTCGCTGCTTTCCTCTTGTCCTGCTGCCGAGTTCTCACTGTTCCTTCACTCTGTGTCAGGTAACTGCCCACACTGTTTTCAGATTCTTGATCATCTTTTGTTGTTTTATTTCCAATTTTCTTGAATCCTGCTCTTTGCAAAACTTCTTTCTCAAGAAATCAGTTCACATGGGGAGCTGAGAATTATCACTTCTTTGTGGTGTCAGATCCATTTTGTGTTGGCCATAACCATTCCTGTGTTCCCCAGCACCCAATTGAAAATGGCATTTAGAGGATGTCAAGGTTACCTAAAATTGTATGTGTTCAAATCTACCTCCCCTGTTTGTCAATAAAACCACTGGTGATTCTCCTACTCTCTGAAGTTGGAATGTTTGCAGTTGTTTTGCTATTATTGCAAGTACTTTAGTTTTTCCTTAAAAAACTATTTCTTCATCATGCCTTCTTTGTCATTTGCACTAAGCCCCAGGACTAGAACAGTGGCCTATACTTGTTCTAATCCTAAATGGACCACAGACAGGCTGGGGAGCTTGGTTCTGGGTCTTGCTTTCTGTACCCATCAGAAGGAGTAATAATAATCACACCCACCTCTAAGGTCTGATGTGAGACTGAGTTAGTAAATGAAAAGTACTTGGGGCCGGTGCTGTGGCTCACTGGGTTAATCCTCCGCCTGTGGCGCCAGCATCTCATATGGGTGCCGGGTTCTAGTCCCAGTTGGGGCGCCCGATTCTGTCCTGGTCGCTCCTCTTCCAGTCCAGCTCTCTGCTGTGACCCCGGAGTGCAGTGGAGGATGGCCCAGGTCCTTGGGCCCTGCACCCACTTGGGAGACCAGGAAGAAGCTCCTGGCTCCTGGCTTCGGATTGGCGCAGTCCGGCCGTAGTGGCCATTTGGGGAGTGAACCTATGGAAGGAAGACGTTTCTCTCTGTCTCTCTCTCTCTCTCACTGTCTATAACTCTACCTGTCAAGTAAATAAAAAAAATTTTAAAAAAAGTACTGAGACCATTGCCTCCCCCATTCAGAGGCCCCGGAAGTGTTGGTTGTTATTCTTGTCATTACTAGTTCTCAGTTAGAAACTTCAGCTCTGGGGAAAATCTCTTAGACTCTTAGTTCATGCAATTTGCTTAATCTCTCGGAGCCTCAGTTTCTCTGTAAAGCATGACTTATAATAAAACTTTCCAAGTAAGAGTTAATTTCAACAATATAAGTAAGGCACTTCATGATTTCTCAATAAATCGTGGCTACTACTACTGACACAATGTTATCCTCAATGAAAATAATACTACCCCATGAAACATCACCAAAGATTGTTTATCCTTAAAAAGCTCTCTTCGGGGGCCAGCATGTGGCATTGCAGGTAAAGCCTTCAGCTATGATGCTGTGATGTGACCCAACTGCTCCAATTCTGATCCAGTTCCCTGTTAATGGCCTGTGAAAAGCAGTGAATGGTGGCCCAAGTGCTTGAGCCCCCGCCACCCATGTGGGAGACCAGGAGGAAGATCCTGGCTCCTGGTTTCAGCCACTTGGGGGAGTGAAATAGCAGATGGAAGATTTTTCTGTCGCTGACTCTCCCTCTCTCTGTAAATCTGATTTTCAAATAAATCAATAAATCTTTGAACAAAATAACTTACTAGAATGTTTATAGAATGCATTCTTCTCTGGTGTGTATTTTGCTATCTATGTTTTTATATTATTGAGATTATGGGATTAATGCTATTTTGCAATCTGTTAAATCATTATATAATTTTTGCCTCTGCATGTTCTTAAACATGATCAGTTGCCTAGCACTTCATCGTACAAAAATGTTTGCTGAACATTTAAAGTTTTGAGTTTGAACACTCAGAGCCAAGAATATCTGTACAGCTTTGCTTTTGGGCTTCTTGGAGCATTCATGGGGAAATCTACAAACAAACATTTCCAAGATTCTCTACAAGCTCTTTCTGACAACATCAAGAGCTAGGCTGGCAATCCATGTTGTAAATTGTGGGAGAGGTGATAACTAATTTTTCTCACCAACTTTGGCTTTAACGTTAAAATGAAATGTTAAGTAAGGACTTGATTTATGGCAATGGATTTGGGTAGATTAAACACGGTGTTCCAGCAACTGAAATCTTGTGCTTCTTCCCCTGTTTAAATCCCATAATATTTGAAAGCCTTTCTTTGCACTCACAAGAAGCTACATGTTTTTTTTTCTTTCCAAATATCTTTCAAGTAAATATTAACCATATTATATTGCCAAGTCCTTTGACCTATAAAAGAAGGAATTTGGACAGAATGATTTCTGAGTACTTGCCAATTCCTGTGCTTTTTCTTAGGCCTTACAAAATATGGGGGTGGCCTTTGTGGGCAGACAGCTCCATAGCTCGCTCCAACCCTCCTCTGCCCGGCCTCCTTTTGCAGAGTAGAGGACAGAATTGGGCTCTGAGTCACACAGACGTGACTTAGGATTCTGCTACTGCATACCACTTTCCAAGTGCCTTTCAGGATGGTTTTCTATACCCACATAACCTCAGCCCTCTGATTTGAAATGATTGTTCTGTGGCCAGACATCTGACTTAGGCTGGATACTTGACCCAACTGAGTGATTGAAAGGCTCTAATTAAGACAAAGAAGAATTGGGCCCAGGGTCTACTGAAGGGATGGGGGGGAGGAGAGAGAAAATGTGAGATAGTCAGTTAGCTCCTGAAAGCCAGTTAGTTAAGATACAGTACCCACTTCTTATCCTTTTATGCTAATGTGGTTTCCCAATTTTCACTGTAAAACTCTTATTAGCATTATCCTGGATACAATTCTGTTCTTGAAGCTAACTTCTCTGTCTTAGAAAGGACATTTAGGAGGCCGGCGCCGTGGCTCACTAGGCTAATCCTCCGCCTGTGGCGCTGGCACACCAGGTTCTAGTCCCATTTGGGGTGCCGGTTCTGTCCCAGTTGCTCCTCTTCCAGTCCAGCTCTCTGCTGTGGCCTGGGAAGGCAGTGGAGGATGGCCCAAGTGCTTGGGCCCTGCACCCACATGGGAGACCAGGAGGAAGCACCTGGCTCCTGGCTTTGGGTTGGTGCAGTGCGCCGGCCGTGGTGGCCATTTGGGGTGTGAACCAACGGAAAGAAGACTTTTCTCTCTCTCACTGTCTAACTCTGCCTGTCAAAAAATAAAAATATCAAAAAGAAAGGACATTTAGGGACCTATGACAATTGGACTTCTCTTACCTCATCTGTAAAGTGGGAAAAATAACAGTAATACCTTCCTCGTAAGAGTGCTTATAGGAAAATGCAGGAATAATTTCCCATAGAGTTCTAGAAACATAGTAGGTGCTCAACAAATTGTGGCCACTAGCTTTCTGTAAACTTGTATCTCAAATAAAACACTGATTTATTAAGAGCTGAAATGGTTCTTTCCATTCTACCATGCCTGTCTATCACCATGCAAACACACTAGAGTCCTTCAAATGGATCTGAACAAGCAACATCCTTGATACTATCCAGATCAAATGCTAAGTGGCCAGACTCCCTTCTTTGCAATGGTCTCTACAAGTAAAGGTAGGTGGATGGGAGAGCAGACTGAAGGCCATTCTCTGGAAGTGATGCCTATGCAATAATTTTTTAAAAAAAGATTCTACTTATTTATTTCAGAGGTAGAATTACAGACAGAGAGAGGGAGAAGAGAGAAAGGTATTCCATCTGCTGGTTCACTCACCAAATGGCTGCAATGGCAGGAGCTGGGCCAATCAAAAGCCAAGAGCCAGGAGCTTCTTCTGGGTCTCCTATGTGGATATAGGGGCCAATCACTTGGGCCATCCTCCACTGTTTTCCCAGGACATAGCAGAGAGCTGGAACAGAAGAGCAGCCAGAACATGGACTGGCACCCATATGGGATGCCAGCACCTTAGGTGGAAGCTTAGCCCACTATCCCACAGTGCCAAACCCTATGCAATGAGTTTAAGAGCATAACAGAGATGAAAGACCTTCTGTCCCTGCTTGGTGGAATGGGACACCCCAGGATGGCTCTCTGCATCTGCATAAGTATAGGTAGACACAGACACAATGTTGCTCCCTTGGCAAGTCTAGATAAATATATACTTTATGTGTGTATGTTGACAGACTATAAATCATTTTATGACTGCATTGTGGCCTCTGAGTGCTGGCAGAAGATTTGAGATTTATTAAAAATTAAATCCGTATTCTTTCCATATTCAAAGCACTGAGCAAGGGATAGGGAAAGGCCTAAGTGAGCATTTGGTCTATTTGCCAAGACAATCTTTGGTCCCTAACACAAAGGGATGCTCTGTGGGGACCCATGGATAGGCCTGCCATGGGACCCCCCCATGCTGGGCTTGGCTTATAGCAGTAATGCGGATGTAGCAGCTGATTGAACTTTCCATCTAGCTGAGGACTGTGGTAAACAACAAGATGGCGCTGATGCCCTGCCTGCTGCGTGACTCCACAGCTGATCATGATCAAGTGCCGGATTGGAGAGCTCTGTGCATGGACTGTAACTGATTGACTGTGATTGGTTGAGAGCGAGAGCAAGAGCACGCCAGCTTTCCCCCTTAAGGAACGTGTGCGCCATCTCTCCCCCTTTTCCTGGTCCCCCACTCTCTTTCCTACTCCTTCTAAGTAAAAGTCTTTTGAAGACTGATTAACTGCGAGCAGCGTCGTTCCTTTTGTGGCCGAAGGAGCGACAAGTGGTGCCGTGACTCGGATCGCCACTGCTCTTTATGAAGCCTCCTTTGAGTCCTTCAGTCTGAATGCTCTGCCTTTAATAAGCACTGCTCGGTTAGGCTGACTTGCTTGCTTGTGTGCCTTTCTCCTCTCTGAATGGTGAGTTTCCTACCTGCCAAGCTCTGTGATAAATGCTTAATGTGGTTATTTCATTTATGCACCAAATAGTCCTTTGAACTGGTACTATTATTCATTCTAGTCTTACAGATAAGAAAACTAAGAGGAGGAGCTGTTCAATAAGTTCAAGTTCACACAGATAGTAAGGAATCATGTCTGTTAGATCCCACAAGTTATACAATACCCATTGCCCATGCTGCCTATTGGCACTGGTACATGTGTTACCCCAAGGGTGCCAGTTCAGTGCTTGGAACAGGGAGGTGATTAGTCGATGCTGACTGATGTTGTGTGGAGCAGAAATACCAGGGACAGTGAGCACATTTGCTAGGACAGAGTGGGTGCCTAATTTCCTCTCTGAAGAGAAGGAGAGAGCTGGATCAAATGTGCTCTTCCCGTCCTATCTCCTTCTGTTCTGCTTCAGGTGTCCTGCTCCCCCTCTCCTCCTCCTTCCCATTCACAGTTGGCGCTTAGAGCAGTCAGAGGGAAATAGAACTCGGAATGACCTCAGTGGGATTGAGAGAGGAGAAACATGGAATCACCAGGGGGAGAGAGAGTAAGAGAGAGAGAGAGACAGAGAGAGAGAGAGAGAGAGATTAAAATTTACGTGTAGGGAAATATTTAACCTAATAAAAACAAAGTAGTATCTGCAATGATATATTGCAAAATCAGTTTTGAATCAAGGTTTTGAGTGCTTTTTTTTCTTCTTTTTCTGATTTGATTTGGTGTTAGAATAAGCCGATAAGGTGTGGCTTAAGGACTGAGATCATGTGCAAATTGGGTGGCACTTGAGCAAACAATCTGTGCAATATATTGGCTTCATGTACTGGAGCTGGCAAGAAGTCCACAAGAATTCACCAGTCCCTGTTCTGCAGAGAAGACAGAAACAACATGAGCACAGCAGGAAAAGTAAGCAAAAAAGATTTTATTGTTGGAACTATAGTCTTGTTAATATCATAAATAAATGAAATGGTATTTGTTGAAAAGTTAAAATTCATATATGAATTAGAAATAATATACACTGAAATACAATATAAAATATGTGCTACAATTTACAATGTGTACTGAACTGCAGTGGAAATAAGTTATTCCTAAATATCTTTATTAAAAATGCATAGGATCTGTATCTATTAGTCTTTATTCATACATTAAATAAGTTTGTAATAATTTGTGGGTTTATTATAAGATAATTATGACTAGCTTGCAAATCTATAATTAGATGTTTTTAACCAAGAAGTTATATTTATGTTAAGAAACTGTAATTTAAAGGTGGTACTCTTTGTAATTATATTCTTTGTCTGAATGCAGGGAAATTAAGTATGACAGTTTTATGAGAGGAACTTATTTCAGAGCACATTGAAGTATTCTTTATTACAAAGTCTCTCACAAAAGATATATTATCTCAAGCCATTATGATCATCACGGATAATACTAATTTGCAAGTTCTACAGATATTCTATAGAACAGTATCTTCTCCATACAAAAGTCAACATGATTTTACAGAAAATGAACACATTTTTCAGAATATTTGAATCACTTACTAATACTAGTTACAAAGATATTTTGTTTTAAGTCTTTCATAGATTGATACTTATTTGAGGAATGTGATTATAAATGCAGAGAAATGCATTTGGTCTTTCAAAACAATGAGCTCATGTTTTTAACTGCTTAATTACAAAAGCCAATGCATCTGCTTGCAAGTACACTTGCTGTGTTTGGAACAGGCGACACAGTGGTGGAATATCCAAGTAGAATGCTTCCAGGTTCTGAAGCTTCTAAACCACAGGTTCATATCAATAGCATCGGCTGGAATCATGTGAGTGGCCAATTGCCAGTGTTCTTATCCCAGCTCATTTTATTTCCATTCATTATTGATGGGTATTTACAATGGCATATTATATTTCAAGTGAAAATGATTAGAAGAACAAAATGGAAATTTACCCAAACTCACTTAGAAGAAATGTTGAATTCATAGAGTATAGGTGTAAGCCAATTATATTAACAAAAACAATACACAGAGAAATAGTAATCTAGCAATCCTCCCCTCTCAGGCACAATATCAGTAACTTAGCCTATTGATAGTACTTAAATTATGTTAAAAAATCTTGCCTTTTATTTTCCTCGGTGATAAATAGTGATAGCAGGAACACTGACCCCATGAGGTGGTCGTGGGAATTTACTAAATAAATACTATAAGGCACTTAGAATAAGTCAATACATGTGAGTCATTGCTACTATTGCTATTGTTGTTTAGCTTTTTATTGACTTTTCACTACTCTGAGGTGAAGAAAAGATAAAGTTTGATTTATCTTAATTCTCTAGACAGCCAATTTATGACTTTAGAAAATTACTCACTCAGTCAGCTGAGCTTCAGTCTTTTCATCTAAAAGAAAGGCAAATAATTCAACATACCCAACCTTGCTGGGTTTAAAGATATAGCATATAACTCAGCCTACAGTACAGACTACAATGTACCTGCCACATCGCAGGCATCTGATAATCATAAGTAGATATTATAATTGTATCAACATCAAGTACATTCATGGAGAGAGAGCTCCATCCACTGGTTCATTCCTCAAACACCATAGCATGGTGGCCAAAGCCAGTAATTCAATCCAGGCCTTTAATATGGGTAGAGGGAACCAACCACTTGAGCCAACAGCACTGTTTCTTAGGGTCCCCATTAGCAGGAAGCTGGAATCAGGAGGTAGAGAGGCAAGTGTTGAGCCCAGGTATTCTTGATGTGGGCATCCTAACTGGTGATTTAATTACTAGGCCAAACACCCACCCCTAATATTTATTTTAATGCTGATGCTGGTGAACACACTTCAAAGTTGAAGGATTTGAAAAATACATTATGAAAATGAACTCTCAGAAGAATAAGTTTTACTGGAATTTTTGTCATATTTGCAATTATGTCAATTATCTCTAAAAAGAGCTCTCAACTTTATGCACTGAATACATACAGATTTGGAAACATGATGATTCTTCCCCCTCTACCTCCTGCCCACTCTACTCCCACTTTTCTTCCTCTTCCCTCCCCCTTCCCCATTCTTATTTTTTATAGAGATCAATTTTTCAGTTAATTTTTTTAAAGATTTATTTATTTATTTGAAAGTCAGAGTTACAGAGAGGCAGAGGCACAGAGAGAAGTAGAGAGAGAAAGGTCTTCCCTCCGTTGGTTCACTCCCCAACTGGCCACAACTGGCCCAATTGTCAGCCAGAGCTGCACTGATCCGAAGCCAGGAGCCTGGAGCTTCATCTGGGTCTCCCATGCAGATGCAGGGGCAAAGCACTTGAGCCATCTTTCACTGCTTTCCCAGACCATAGCAGAGAGCTGGATCAGAAGTGGAGCAGCCGCATCTTGAACCGGCACCTATATGGAATGCCGGCACTGCAGGCAGTGGCTTTACTTGCTATGCCACATCACCAGCCCCTCGGTTAATTTTTATACTCATAAAATTAACCCTAAATTAAGTAGAGAGTTCACTGATTAGTATTGAAGAAGAAAACAAAACCAACCAACCACCCAACCAAAACAATACTGTTCCTCGACAGTCAAGGCAAGGGCTGTTCAAAATCATCACCTCTCAATGTGTCAGTTTCCCTCCTATAAAGTACATTTTAGGTACTCTATTAGTTACCACAGGCCAGAGAGACCGTATGACATTTGTCTTTTTGTGACTGGCCTGTTTCTCTAAGTATAATGGTTTCCAGTTGCATCCATTTTCTTACAAATGAAAGGATTTCATTTTTTTAAACTGCTGTGTAATCCATATTGTGTCATAGTCCGTAATTTCTTTATCCAGTCTTCAGCTGATGGACATCTGGGTTGATTACATATCTTAGTTGTTGCAAATTGAGCTGAGATGAACATGGGGGTACAGACTTCTGCTTGATTTTACAGGTAATAAAATGCAAAGCAGCTGTGCTGTGGCAGCTAAACAAACCCTTTTCCATCGAGGAGGTGGAGGTTGCACCCCCGAAGGCCCATGAAGTTCGCATTAAGGTGAAACATTTTTATACTTCTATAAAATTTTAGTTTTAAAAATTTCAGAAAATATTCAAACTGGAAAAAGCCAAAGATCCATTAAGTAGTACTTAATATGTGTTCATCCAGACAACAGAATTAGATTTGTTGTTAAAGGAAAGATGTACATAGATACTCTTAAAGATTTTTTAAAGATTTCTTATTTATTTATTTGAGAAAGCAGAGGAGAAACAGGGGGAAAAGTCTTCCATCTGCTGGTTCACTTCCCAAATGACTGTAACAGCCAGAGCTGGTTGATCCAAAGCCAGCAGCCAGGAAATTCTTCCAGGGTCTCCCAAGCAGATGTCGGGGCCCAAGCACTTGCTTTTCTGGGCCATAGCAAAGAGCTGGAGTGGAAGAGCAGCAGCTGGGACTTGAACTGGCACCCATATGGGATCCCAGTGCCACAGGCAGAGGCTTAGCCCACTAGGCCGTAATGCCTGTGACCAAAGAATATGTACAGTATAATCCCAATAAAATAAGAAAGAATGTATGTGTTTATACAAAGAAATGGTGCAAGATTTCAAAATTGATCAACATTGGATAATTTCTTGGTGCTAATATGCAACTTATATTTCCACAAAAATCATGCATTCTTGTCTATTATATAAGATAATTGTCAAGAAAAGTTATTTCATAGATTATTATAAATGGCTTACTTTAAGGAATGAAGGTAGACTAGATGTGAAAGGCTTTAGACTTATCTTGGGAATCAACTGAATCTTTCATGTTTGGGAAATGTAGGGATTATTAGCAAAACTCCTTACAAGCCCCCTTTCCGGAAATGGTCAAGTCCATCACAGGATCAAATCTTTCTCCAAATCTAACCCTCTTCTCTTTAGATGGTGGCCACAGGAATCTGTCGCTCAGATGACCACGTGGTTACAGGAAGCATTGTGGTTCCTCTTCCTGTGATTCTAGGCCATGAGGCAGCTGGCATTGTGGAGAGCATTGGAGAGGGGGTGACAACAGTAAAACCAGGTAAAGAATTTCCAGTCAGGGAAGGTGATTTGGTTCAAGATCCCAAGGGCATTGAGGTCAATGAGGAAACAGAGGTCATGACAGATGAAAAAAACTTGCACAAGTTCACAAGCAAGCCAGGACTGGAGGACTTCCCACCTTCCCTCCCTGTCTAACTCAGTCATGTATGCATTCAGGCATTGAGAAATTCTCTCCTACAGTAATTATTCTAGATGCCATTCTAGATGCCAGGCACCAGTCTGGGGATTACATGAAGACCAAAAGACACACAGTGCCTGCTAGCGTGGAGTTCTTAATATATTCTAGTGTTGCTGAGCTCTGTCATTCATAAAGCACAAAAAAGAACTACAATTGGGACAAGGGAAAAAGCATAGCCTTGGTCCTGAGTCTGTAGATCAGTGCGTGGACTTGGTCCTGTGCTGAGTTCACAGAACCTGGGCTGTTAGGCTGTGACTGAATCAATACGATCTTTTCCCAGATGGGAAGAGATTTTCCTTTTCCAATATGGCCTCCCTTCTTGAACATGGAACCAATGAAACACACTAGGTGGAAGGAACTGAAAGAAACATAGTAGAAAGTATTTGGCCTAAGCAATGTCTGCTTTGTTACCTTTAGCCAGGGCTAACTGTTATTTTATCCTTAATATTCATTTTATTCACATCTAATGGTATATTACTAGTAATATTTTATGGGGAAAGGGTGAATAAATAGAAAATGTCCATGTCATCATCCCTTCATAAAGTTTGCCTATAAAATGTAATGGAGCATTTTTCCTGGTCTAGAGGGATAGTAACTTAAATAATTAAAGCAGAAAAAAATAGATAATTCATAAACTACCAGCTAAAAACATTTAAAGGTCAGATCTTATCTTAAAAGAAAATCCTTAATCCATTTTTGAGAATTAAGGGTTTCAAAGGAGATTTTTGAATTCTTTGTCCCATTTTTGTTAGTTCCCTCCCCCGCCCAATGATTGTTTTCTTATTCAGTTCATAATAAAGATGAGCAGAATCACTTTGAAAAGTCAAGAATTGGTTATTGAAATTCTCATTTTTACTATAACCTATGCTACAACAAAGGCCAAGTCTCCTCAACATGTAGTAGAGGTGTGGTAGCTCCCTTGCAACTAAGATTTGTGCTTAGAGGGGGAATATTTAAGCTTGAATTAATGCAAGATTAAATGAAATTATGAGTGTAAAATCCCCAGCAGAAATCAGAATATGCAAAAGTTAAGTATTAAGACAGTGGAAGTAATTTTTAAAATTCATGTTGTTTTCCTCATTTGTATTTCCTCTTTGGGAGTCTTCAGGCACAAATAAACCCAAACTGATGACAATGCTGACAAACAGTGATGGATGACAGTTGTATTTGGACCTTATTTCTTGGAGACTTCAAAGACACACACGTCTAACATATAGATGTAAGCTTTGTATTCTTGCTTTATTAATTCCTGGATAGAGATCTAAGAAGGATTTGTTTCATCCCTCTCCAGGTGATAAAGTCATCCCGCTGTTTACTCCCCAGTGTGGAAAATGCAGAATTTGTAAACACCCAGAAAGCAACTTCTGCTCAACAAATGAGTAGGTTTCTGATACTCTTTGCACAGCCAATGAGTTTTCATATTAGTTATGATCTGGTCTCATGTGCTTGTGTGTTTCTGTGTTGCCCTGAGCAGTCTGGGCAGGCCGAAGGGGATGCTACTGGATGGCACCAGCAGGTTCACCTGCAAGGGGAAGCCCATCCACCACTTCATTGGCACCAGCACCTTCTCCCAGTACACAGTGGTGGATGAGATTGCAGTGGCCAAAATTGATGCAGCTGCACCACTGGAGAAAGTCTGCCTCATTGGCTGTGGATTTTCAACTGGTTATGGGTCGGCAGTCAAAGTTGCCAAGGTAGGAATGGCAGTGGCCAATAAAATGGGTTCTACTCAGGCTGTCAGGAAATAAAAAGGGAAGAAATTTCTTTAGGAATTAGAGATTTTTTCAAACATTTGGGAGGCATTGGTTATGAATAGAACTATAGTTCTGGAAGAAATTTGGGAGCATGTCTTAGAAAATTCACCTGCCTATTACAGTTGAAAAAGCTATTGATAGTTAATAAAAAGTAAATATTTCATTTTTCATACTTATTTTTCTACATGTATTTATGTTATTTATGAGATTATTAAATATTAGGACTTGGAACTCACGTAGTCATGATCCTATAATTAGAAAGCACCTGTGCATGCATCAGGCACAGTTGGTTCTGCTAGACTCTGAGGCAACAAAAGTGAAGGAAATGAAGGACTTTCCCTTGAGGAGGTTTTATTCCCTACTCCCAGAATTAGGGTCAACAGTAGATTCCAAAGCCTTTTCTGTAAACTATTAAAACAAGGGTCATTGATCATTTGGATTCCTAGGAAGGAATTAATGAAGCTTTAGCAATATGTATAATTCATTGATTATGGAATTTTACTGCCACATCTCCTCCCTGCTATGAACACACACACACACAACACACACACACATGGCACACACACATGCACACACTTCAGTAGTGGCAAATCTCAAGGAGAAATTATGTAAAGTCTTTTTCTCCTAAGGGGTTGAAAATCTAGTAGCATCCTTCATTTTACAAAATTGAGATCCAGAGACTTAAAAGTATTTTCCCAACATGTCATAGCTGGTTAGTTTGAGAGTGAGGATGAGAATAACTTCTTCAGATCTCCTGCCGAATTTAAATCATAATACTTAATTCAAGGTGGCATGTACCAAGGCCATCTCACTAGTCCAGGTGATCAATTTCAGTTCACAATTGATCACACTGATAGGTCTAAGAGTCAAAGGGATCACACAAACAAGACAAGTGTCTGCTAATACTAACTGATAGAATCAAAAAGAGAGAGAATGATCCAACATGGGAAGCGGGATACACAGCAGACTCATAGAATGGCAAATGTCCTAAATAGCACTCTGGCCTCAGAATCAGCCCTTAAGGCATTCGGATCTGGCTCAAGAGCCCATGAGAATATTTTAGGCATGGAAAGCTAAGACACGCTGAAAAACAAAAAAAGAAGACCTAAATGAAAGATCTCTGCGAGTGAGATCCCAGTGGAAAGAACGGGGCCATCAAAGAAGGAGGTACCTTTCTCTGAAGGGAGGAGAGAACTTCCACTTTGACTATGACCCTGTCGGAATAAGATCGAAGTCCACGAACCCTAAAGGCTTCCATAGCCTCGGCAACTCATGACTAGACCCTAGGGAGATTACTGATGCCATAAACAAGAGTGTCAAGTTGTTAAATCAACATCAGGAGTCACTGTGTACTTACGTCTCATGAGGGATCTGTCCTTAATGTGTTATCCAATGTGAAGTAATGCTATAACTAGTACTGAAACAGTATTTTTACACTTTGTGTTTCTGTGTGGGTGCAAACTGATGAAATCTTTACATAGTATATACTGAATCGATCTTCTGTATATAAAGATAATTGCAAATGATTAAAAAATCTTGGTGTTAAATTGGAAATTGCATAGATACAATTCTTTAAAAAAATCATGTAGGATCTCTGTCCTTAATGTGCTGTACATTGTGAATTAATACTATAACTAGTACTCCAACAGTATTTTCACTTTGTGTTGCTATGTGAGGGCAAACTGTTGAAATCTTTACGTAATATGTACTAAACTGATCTTCTGTGTATAAAGAGAATTGAAAATGAATCTTGATGTGAATGGAAGGGGAGAGGGAGCGGGAAAGGGGAGGGTAGCGGGAGGTAGGGAAGTTGTGTGGGGGGGAGCCATTGTAATCCATAAGCTGTACTTTGGAAATTTATATTCTTTAAATAAAAGCTTTATATACATAAAAAATACTTAATTACCAACACTTTCAAATTAACAATCACAAGCCCTGCATTTTTTCTAGTTATGGTAGAAAGTGGTTTTGTATCTTGTTGAATTGTTTTTAGTTATTCATTTTTATTTAGTTGAAAGGTAGAGACAGAGACAGAAACAGAAATCTTCCATCCATTGATTTGTTCATCCCTAAATGCCCACAACAGCCAAGGCTGGACCCAGCCAAGCCAGGAGCCCAGAACTCAAGCTGAGTCTCCCAAATTGGTGTCAGGGACCAAATGCTTGAGCTATCACCTGCTGCCTTCCAGGAAACTGGAATCAGAGGAGAGCTGGGATTCTGACCCAGGCAATCCAGCATGAGATATGGGTGTTCTAAGTGCCCATTCCTATTCTGGTACTTAATAACATTTGGTGAATGAACGAGTAAATAGACATTCACAAGGGAATATAACAATAAAATTACTGAGGACAAAAGGAGTATTTTATCCACCATGAAGGATGACTACAGAAGACTAGATTTATTAAACAGTCTTTAGACAATTTAAGCAATTTAGAACACGTCTTTCCCATTTTTCTGTTACTTTATCCATAATTCCCTTGTGCTATTGCTTCATCTGTTTTAGCAGGTGGTATAAATGAGCCTAAACACAGACTAGAAGCTAAGGGTAATCACATTAATGGACTTTGGTCATTATTAAAATTTAGAACATCATTTCATTGCATTATTGTTCATTTATGTGACTTAAAAATCAAAGCTCAAGACCCATGAAGATCACATTGGTCTCAAGGTGTATTATCTTAAAGTTACATGCTGGATTTCCTCTATTGTTTCGGTTTTGCTTTAAATCAAAGATAACTTGTCTGTGTTTCACAGCTAACTTTGGCTCTCATTGTACTGCTTATGGCAAATGAAAGTCAATGAACCAAAAAAGGATTTAACTTTTGAGGGTTGGATTTGGGTTATTTTCAGTCACCTGGCATGACCCTGTCCACTTATTTTTTTTTCCACTTATTTCCCAAAAATTGCTTCTGTGTACATATGAGATACTGAAGGGAGTTGTCAATGGATTTGAACCACTGAGGTTCTTGCCATGAATGGAGTCACTGATATTTCAAACTCAAAGATCATCCAGTTCACTGTTCCTAGCCTGGCTTCCAACTGGAGTCATGTGGGGATGGATTCTGCCTACTGAGATTCTGATTTAATTGGCATAGCTGGGCATTGGGATTTTTGTAAAGCTCCCCAGATGAGTCTCATATACATGAAAGTTTGAGAACCATTATCCAGTTCAATGCTACCCAAATTAAACATGAAGCAAAAAAGAAGAGGCTTTGACAGTGGGTTGGATTTAAGAATGAGTAGCTCCTAGTAGCAGGCAAGGCACAGCACTTCATAGCTTAGTGACTTTCAAACAATCATCACTTAATCTGTTTTGCATTTTTCTAAAAACACAGGTCACCCCAGGCTCCACCTGTGCTGTGTTTGGCCTGGGAGGAGTTGGCCTCTCTGTTATCATGGGCTGTAAAGCAGCTGGGGCATCCAGGATCATTGCAGTGGACATTAACAAAGACAAGTTTCCAAAGGCCAAAGAGGTGGGTGCCACTGAGTGCATCAACCCTCAAGACTATAAGAAACCCATCCAGGAGGTGATACAGGAGATGAGCGATGGAGGAGTGGACTTTTCATTTGAAGTGATTGGTCGACTTGATACCATGGTATGTACTGTGACATGCCTTGAGATTTCTGCCTCTGCAATCTGGAATCTATTTTTTAGCAATAAAATATAATTATTACATATTAAGAATTAGACAGATATATGGTAATTTTCCATCTCCTGTTTTTTATCTGAATTGTTTAACTTATGAGAAATTTTTTTTCCAGCAGCTAAGCAAAACTGTCTCAAGAATATTTCCCCTTTAAAGAAAAAAAAGTGTTTTTAATGGACCCATTACAAGTTAACAGATTAATCTTTAGAAAAAAAATAAAAATCAAGTAAATATAAGCAACACAAATTCTTTTCTTAAATGGCAAATTTTATCCCCCTCCACAATATTATAAAGATGATTAACAAGTTTTAAATGTTTTAATGAATCCCAATATATTTTCAAATTTTATTAGTTGGATAAAATGAATAATGATCAATTATAGGCCAAGTATTATTTTATTAATGGAAAACATACCCCACAGTAAATGACTGCTTTAACACTATATTTTACACAGTGCCTGGCCCAGAGGCCACACCCAGGATCTATGTCTTTCTTTTAAAATTCAACAGCTCTTTAGAAATGTGCCATGGGATTCCAAATCCCATTAAGGTGGCATGTACCAATGCTATCTTACTAGTCAAAATGATCAGTTTAAGTTCATAATTGATCATAAAGATAAGATTAAATGTCAAAGGGATCACACAAACAAGACAAGTGTCTGCTAATAAAAACTGATAGAATTAAAGAGGAGAGAATAATCCAACATAGGAACTGGGATACACAGCAGACTCACAGAATGGCAGATGCCCTAAACAGCACTCTGACCTCAGACTCAGCCCTTAAGGCATTCGGATACAGCTAAAAAGCCCACAAGAGTTTCTCAGGCATGGAAAGCCAAGATACTGTGGCAAAAAAAATGACCTAAATGAAAAATCTCTGTGAATGAGATCCCAGCGGAAAGAATGGGCCATCAAAGAAGGAGGTACCTTTCTCTGAAGGGAGGAGAGAACTTCCACTTTGACTATGGCCTTGTCTAAATAAGGTCGGAGTTTGTGAACTCAAGAGGCTTCCAAAGCCTTGGAAGCTCATGACAAGAGCCTCGGGTGATTACTAACATCTAAAAGAAGAGTGTCAATTGTTAAGTCAACAACGGAAGTTACTGTGCACCTACTCCCCATGTAGGATCTCTGTCCTTAATGTGTTGTACTATGCAAATTAACAGTCAAACTACTACTCAAACAGTACTTTATACTTTGTGTGTCTGTGTGGGTGCCAACTGTTGAAATCTTTACTTAGTATATACTAAGTTGATCTTCTGTATATAAATATAATTAAAAATGAATCTTAATGAAGAATGGGATGGGAGAGGGAGTAGGAGATGGGGTGGTTTATTATGGGTGGGAGAGGGATTATGGGGGGAAGCCACTGTAATCCAAAAGTTGTACTTTCAAAATTTAAATTTATTAAATAAATGAAAAAAAATTCAACAGCTCTTACCACCCACTATGATCCATGGCTTTGCTTACAGGTGACATGAGATAATGCATGTAAAATTCTTATCATATGTCATCTATAGTCTGTAAACTTTCAATAAATGCCAGCTGCTGTTATTGGTAGGAAATTTTGTTCCTAATCTTACAGTAATGACATTATATTTAGAATATACACGATATTACTTTTATATAACTACAAATGTCATCAGTTGCATAGGAGACATCTCCAGCTATAATTCTCCTAACCTAAAGTCCTTAGTCCTATGCTAAGTTTCCAGGGACCAACACGTCTTCACTGTTGAAGTTCTCCAGTAAGTTCCAGCAGTCTTGGTACCAGGAAGAAGTGACCTGCAAGTAAAGTTTTTTACATCCCTACTCTAGGACAATATACCATAAAATGATTGAAGTTCCAACAGAATCCAGTTCTTCCCACATCATAGTTTTTTTTCTTTTGCTCCTTTTATATTTTCCCTCATAGAACTAGACTGTGAATTTATCTTAAGACACCAATTCCTGCTAGCCATGTGTTCTGAGGAAATCTGATCTCCCAATGTCATACAACAAAATAAAAAGACTAACTATCATGTAACGTGGGAAGCCCACATCATTTCCTTACTACAGAATATGTCCCCAAACCCTTTTGGAGATGGAAGGATTTCTGGACAGTCTTTTAAGATTTCATAAAAGCAGGTGAATTTACAGTGAAGCCAACATACATTTTGTGAAGACATAAATAACACTCAAATATGTCCATCTTAGACGTGAACAGAATGGGGATCCATTGGAAAGGGAGATGAGAAAATTCAAGAGTTTTGATGACATAATCATATTTTTCAGAGTCCCTGGTTCAAAACACCTGCTTATAAGTAAATGAATAATGAACTAGCCAACTCATAGATTGCCCAAGAATCATGTGATAATCAAAGAGTAACCTTATTAGAGGAAGCAGGTTTTTTTTTTTTGTTTTGTTTTTTGTTTTTTTTTGTGACAGGCAGAGTGGACAGTGAGAGAGACAGAGAGAAAGGTCTTCCTTTGCCGTTGGTTCACCCTCCAATGGCTGCCGCGGATGGCGCGCTGCGGCCAGCGCACCGCGCTCATCCGATGGCAGGAGCCAGGAGCCAGGTGCTTTTCCTGGTCTCCCATGGGGTGCAGGGCCCAAGCACTTGGGCCATCCTCCACTGCTCTCTAGGGCCACGCAGAGGGCTGGCCTGGAAGAGGGGCAACCGGGACAGAATCCGGCGCCCCGACCGGGACTAGAACCCGGTGTGCTGGCGCCGCAAGGCGGAGGATTAGCCTGTTGAGCCACGGCGCCGGCCGAGGAAGCAGTTTTTATACACTTACATGCTTATAATAATATTTGCCTCTTTATTACTTTGTAAGGAGGAGGTAAATACACACAAATGCACTTGTTCTTTCTTTCTTTCAAAAAATATTTTCAGGGCATTTTCTAAAGCCACTGCACCATGGCACTGTTCCATACACCCTGGAGAATAAAGAAGCAAAGGACATAACCCCTTTCCTCTACACACACCCACACACACACACAATCTAGCTAATTCAATACTACACCATACTATCAAAAGTAGGAGCTATCAGAGAATTGACTTTAATGACGCTAAATGTGATTTTTCTCCAGGTTGCTGCTCTGTTATGCTGTCACGGGGCATGTGGCACAAGTGTCATTGTAGGGGTACCTCCTGATTCCCAAAGCCTCACAGTGAACCCTATGCTGCTACTGGGTGGACGCACCTGGAAAGGAGCAATTTTTGGTGGTATGTACTTAAGCTTGGAGAGCAAAGTATTTTTTTTTTTAACATTTATTTGAAAGAGTGAGTGAAAGAGAGACAGATCTTCCATCCACTGGTTCACTCCCCAACTGCCAGAGCCAGGACCCAGGAACTCCATCTGTGTCTCCCATATCCATGACAGGACCCAAGTTCTTGAGCCATCTTCTGCTGCTTTCCCAGATGCAATTAGCAGGAAGCTGGATCAGAAATGGAGCACCTGGGACTCAAACTGGTGCTCATGTGAGATGCCAATGGGAGAGAAAAGTCTTAGAATTTCTTGGCTTTTACAAGTGACAAGGTCAGGTTTTTGAAAAGCAGTCATCATCAAACATAAACTTGACTTCCTGTTGTATCTACAGTCTCCAAAGCCAGACAGGGAACAAATGGAAAGAAGGGTTCCTAAGACAGATTTCCTGGAGTCCTCATAAACTAACAAGGACATTTCAGCCCCATCTCTTTATTTTTGTGACTGGATAAGGCACCAACATTCCTAGTAGGACATAGAAAATCTGTAGCAATAATTCATGACAGCATTCATTGCCCAAGTTTAGACAACCTCTACATTTGCCCCTTGACTTTGGGCATAATCATCTGTGACATAATTTCTCCATGAAAGAGCTAAGAACTCAGCACCCTGGTTGATCTAGAGGTACTGAAAAATAATTAAGGCCCTGAAAAGAATACTGAAGCACTATCTCTCTACTAACCTCAACAATAGTAGTATGTGTGTTTAATATTTTTATAAGCTTTCATTTTATTCTATCTGGAAAGTCGACTGTCCAGTTCTCCTACTTCTGGCTGAATCTAACAATGGTGCTGTCTTCTTTTCAGGCTTTAAGAGTAAAGATTCTGTCCCCAAACTCGTGGCTGATTTTATGGCTAAGAAGTTTTCATTGGATCCATTAATCACCAATGTTTTATCTTTTGAAAAAATAAATGAAGGATTTGACCTGCTTCGCTCTGGGAAGAGGTAGATTTTAAGTTTTCTTTCATGGTAGAAGTTTGGATAATATAGAATGAAAATGTGGAAGGATGAGAAAAAAATTGGAGTGGCTTCATTTCCCTTTACCATTCAGTCTTTCAAGGTAGAACATCTAAGAACATATTGTGAGAAGCTAAGAACTGCTGCTTTGCATTTCCTATTCTGCTAAAGCCAAATGCTGTTGGTTGCAGCAGATCTGATGATCAGAACCACTCAGATTTCTGTGTGATAGAATACTTGTCCTTGCCAGAAAGAGAATCAGACCATGATAATTGCATTGTGGAGTTACTGAAGCCTCTGGCTGCTCACAGAGGCTCATTGTCAATTTCTGTAAATTCTATTCAGAATATCCCCCAAATCTGCATTAAGAGAGTAGGTGGAACTACAATAGGATAGATTTATATAGATATTGCCAGTTTTTTATTTTAATACTGTGATTTTTACTTCTTCTTGCAGTGTACATATGGTTTTCATAAAGAAAGTTATTGTCAGAGTACAAAATGCTATTTGAAATGCTTAAATTTTATATATTCTTCAAAGCTTAGGGGAAAAAAGCAAATTGCCTTTCATACTTCTTTTTTTTTAAAGATATCATTTATTTATTTGAGAGGCAGAGTGACAGAGAGAGACAGAAAGAATGGTCTACTGGTTTATTCCTCAAGTGACCACAATGGCCAGAGCTGGGCCAATTTGAAACAAAGGAGCTTCTTCTGGGTCTCCCACATGGCTGCAAGGGCCTAAGCATTTGGGCCATCTTCCACTGCTTTCTCAGGCCATTAGCAGAGAGCTGGATCGGAAGAGGAGCAGCAGGGACATGAACCGGCGCCCATATGGGATGCCAGCCTCTCAGACAGAGGCTTAACCTACAACGTCACAGCGCCGGCCCCCTACCTTCCTACTTTTAAGATTTAGCGCTTATACACACCTCATAGGCTGAATTTTGTCACCTGTATGTATATGAGGCACAGCTGGCACTAGTCAGTAATAAACCTCCTGCTCTTACTCCATTAGCCCTGCTGCTTCTCCTACCCTAAACTTTTTGTTATGAGGCTTTCAACTTTCAGTAGCATTTCTTGGGCACTCACATAACATATACTATATATACCGACTGTGAAATAGTCTTGAGGAAGGAAAGAAGCTAGCATCCAGAGAGGGCAAGGTGCTCCATGAAGCATCTTACTTTCATTATTGAATGTGGTTCTCAAAGACTGCCGATATGCTTTCATTTCACAATCTAAGGGAAGACTGACTCAGAGAAGATGTGACCTGGCCAAATTAGGCAGATATTAGGCATGAAACCAGGATTCAAAGGTAGATGTTTTGTTAGCAAAATCAATTTTCTTTCAATTAAACTGCACTGGCTCTCATGAGCTCAAGAGCTGTGAAGTCCAGTAGTTAGTAACTGTTAGTTATCATTTACTGTCATCACTATTATCATTATATTGTAGAGATGACAGCAGACATGAAGGGTCTTCAAAAAGTTCATGGAAAATGGAGTCAAAAGATAAGTTTATTTTGATACAAAAATTTATGAAATCCACCTACAATTGTAATACACATTTTCCATGAATATTCTGAAGATGCTGATCTAGAGATCACCAAAACTAGAGAGCTGAGCAACAAATATTTTTGTTAAGCAATTTAAATTCTCTTTATGTTAATGCCACATTGTTGAATGCACATTTAAATAAAGTGAACCCTATAATGAGCAAATTTTTAAATGGTAACGTTCAATACTGATAAGAATAAGCTTTGGGGGGAGATTGGAATGAGGGGAGTGTGGTTGTCTTCTTGGAACTATACCTATGAAATGCATAAAATATGTTCTCTTTATGTTAATAAACATTTTAAAAAAGAATAAGCTGACAAGGGCACTTTAATGTACTGCTTGTAGCAATATTGTTATAACCTTTTGAGAAAACAATTTGGTAATTTCTATAAGAAATCTTTAAAAACCTAGCTCCTTTATCCTAAAAATTCTACTTATAAAAGTCTATTATACACAGAGAAATAATAAAAATGGAAGCATACATGTATGGTTGAATACATTTACTGTTTATCTACATAAAATCAGAAGTATCTTGAAAGTCCAACATTAAGGCAATGCTTAAATAAATTCTAACCATAAATTAGGAATTAATGAAACCATTAAAAAGTATTTCATTACATTGAGAGACTCTTATGATGTTATTTTTGGCTCAAAAATAGAGAATACAAACATATGTATAATGTGATTCTAAATTTTCAACACTGCAGTAAAAAAAGCATATATATCTAGAAAATGTTGATAAAAATTCAAGAAAATATTAACAATGGTTATATCTAGATTTTGTAATCAGATCATTTTTACTGTCTTCTTTACATTGTCCTGTATTTTCTAAATTATTTACAAATATTTTCTTATATATGTATCAATATACATGTAAAAATTTAAAGTTATTAATATGATATTTTTCAAAAAGTATTTATTCATCAGAAGATGGCTTTTAGAAAGGGCATTAGTTTCAATATAAATGTTATATTTCTAATATTTCCAAGAGTGAAGTCTCTTGGAATTCATACAATTCAACTTTATATCTACTAAGAATCATTAAGCATCTCTATACCAAAGCTCTATTAAGCCTTCAACATTGTGGATTTTTTTTAACTATCTGATAATTTTTATGTTAATGTGATATTAATACAAAGAGAACAGATTCAATGTAGTTTATAGATACAATTCTAAGAATACAATTATATTCCCTTCCTTTCTCCATCCTTCTGTCCCACCCTCTTCTTTTCTTTTATTTCCTTTTTCTCTTTCTTCCTTTCTTTCTTTGCTTTTGAGATAATGTGTTTTTATTACATCACAGTCATACTTAAGGTACCACTAAATAGAGTTCAACAAGTAGAAAGTTAAAAAAAATACAACTTTGCTTTATATCTTTGCCAAATCAATGGTCAAGAATGATATACATCTATAGATTTAATGATCTGTGATTCTTTTAAAATTTACTGCATATGAGTGAAATGGTCATCTTTTATTTGATTATTATTTATAGCCTTGCCTGAACTAGGTCTTTTTTGACTAATGGTTCTTTTTTTTTTTTTAACTTTTTTTTTTTGACAGGCAGAGTGAACAGTGAGAGAGAGACAGAGAGAAAGGTCTTCCTTTGCCATTGGTTCACCCTCCAATGGCCGCTGTGGCCGGCGCACCGTGCTGACCCAAAGCCAGGAGCCAGGAGCTTCTCCTGTGGCTTCTTCTCTGCTGTGGCCCTGGAAGGCAGTGGAGGATGGCCCAAGTGCTTGGGCCCTGCACCCCATGGGAAACCAGGAGAAGCACCTGGCTCCTGCCATCGGATCAGCGTGGTGCGCCTGCTGCAGCGCGCAAGCCGCGGCGGCCTTTGGAGGGTGAACCAACAGCAAAGGAAGACCTTTCTCTCTGTCCCTCTCTCTCACTGTCCACTCTGCCTGTCAAAAAAAAAAAAAAACGTATATAAGAACCTTCTTCATGGCATTTATTGGATAGCGGTTTAAATGAGATAATGCTTGAAAAGCATCTACAACTTACATGACACATAGCAAGAATACATTACATGTTATTACCCATATGTTTTATTCCTTATTGCGCTAGTCTTGAAGGCTGTCAAAAATGTTTTTTATGTATGAAAATGTAGATTTAAATTATAAATAGTAGTCATATTCAGGATGAGTGAGCTTAAGATTGGAGAAAACACAAGACAGAACCAGAAAAGATGAACTGCACTCCTATTTGACTCGACAGGAGTGCACTGAGGTGGGAGTAGAGTGGCAGGGAATATAGATTTTCACTGAGACACTGAATGCTCCTTGGACTCTTATGTGGAAGAGTGTGAATTGTCTACATGTTAAAACAGTATCTTTTCTTTCCTATTTCAGTATTCGGACCATCCTGACATTTTGATACTATCCAAATGCCTTCCTTGGAAGCAGTCTTCTGATTCCTGTATCCCACGTCATCTGTAGCACCAGCAGACATCCCTAGTTCTCTTTTTAGAGATGCTCTCAATAAATGATGTGCAGAAACTTTCCAAAAGACACAGCGATTGATGCGAAATGATTTTTCAAGTACATGTTTAAAATCCAAGAGAGATTTAGATAAGACAGTGAACATCATGTGGGAAATTGGGGCCAGCCAATGATTCTTTCTAGGCATTTTATGTATGTCATCTTTCCCACTGAGGAAAGATATTGTCTGTGCCTTTTTGCATTGTTGTATCGCTTCAACCCTCAGTCATTGAAACCCAGTGAAGAAGACCATCCATTTGTTCCCAAGACACACACAATAGGCTATTGTGCATGAAGTCTTCTACCCCTACTTCTCTCTCCACCATCTGTACTCTCATTGTTTTTCCTTTTCATTTCCTTATCTTTTGTTTGGAGCCTATCAGCACCTTACTTCTAGTTCTTCATACAGTATTTTAAACATTATTGTGAACTACGGTCACCTATGAGACATCAAAACTTGTCATTCCTCTCTGTGTTTTGTTAACCACTATGCAACCTCCCTCCTTCTTCTTCCCACCTCTTCAAACTTCTCATAATCACTATTCTGAGTTCAGATCTACTTTTTAAACTTTCACATATGAGAGAGAACATGTATTTGTCTTTCTGTTTCTGTTCATTTTACTTAACATCCTGGTCTTCAGTTTTGTCCATTTTCTGGCAAATGTCAGGCTTTCATTCTTTTTCATGTCCAAATAATATTCCATTATATATTCATACCACATTTTTAAAATCCGTTCATCCAGTGATGGATGCCTAGGTTGATTCCATATGTTGGCTATTGTGAGTAGCACTGCATGACATTGGTATTCTTCTATTTATGAAATATACTAAAGCCCTAGGGTAAAAGCTACAGTCTGGTAAAAGGTGGACTTATACGTAATAGTAGAGATTATCAAGAACTTGTAAATACAAAAATTTCTTAGAAACTCAAAGGAAATGTCACATATTTTATCAATTTTCTTTTTTTAAAAAATTTATTTGACAGGTAGAGTTACAGACAATGAGAGAGAGAGACAGAGAGAAAGGTCCTCCCTCTGCTGGTTCACTTTCCAAATGCCCGCCACGATGGTGCTGCACCTATCTGAAGCTAGGAGCCAGGTGCTTCTTCCTGGTCTTCCATGTGGGTACAGGGGCCCAAGCACTTGGACCATCCTCCACTGCCCTCCCAGGCCACAGCAGAGAGCTGGACTGGAAGAGGGGCAACCGGGACTAGAACCTGGTGCCCATATGGGATGCCGGCACCGAAGGTGGAGGATTAACCTAGTGAGCCACGGCGCCGGCCCCTAGAAATGTCACACATTTTGATACAGTGAAGGAAAGTATTTTTATTTTATATTATTTATTTGCATTGACTACATAATTGTTCTTATAAATGAGGGCAAATGCATGTATGTGTGTGACAAATGTCAGGTTCAGATACTAAGTACAAAAAGTAAACTATTCCAGGAACCATACTCAAAAAACATGCATTCCCAAATGCACGATAGTGGTTAAATGGTTGTAGTTAGTGATCACAACTGACGATGTGAGCATGAGATGTCACTCCTTTTTGTTAAAAATACTATGGTGGCTTGAAATATAGGGATAAGATAGAAGTGCCAGGAACATAGCATAGAAAATTGGTAAGCAACTAAGAAATGACACAAACATTAAAAACTGTATAAACAGATACTGACATATGTACTCACACAAGTATGCAACTTTGCAAAAAGTTGTTCAATGTAGTACTCTTCTGTTAGCTACTATGCCTCAGATCTAGTCTATGATCCAAGAGTTAGTTCAATATTTTGAATTCATTAAGACCCATTGTCCTGATTGGTAATGCTCCCTTCCTCTCAAGGAAAGATTTACATGTTGAGCTTTATCTTTAAATGAATGACAAAAAGTTTACTCGTACTTAAAGGAGTCAGAGCTATCTCCAAAAGTATTGTTTGTTGCTGTATCCATCATCTGTTTGCTACTGTGACCAACCACTTACTGGGTGACCTTCCGTAAGTCACTTACTCCTCTGAGTCTGTTCATCATTTAATTTTTAAAAAAAAAAAAAAAAACTACTGAGTCATTACAGCTTCATCAAGATTAAATGGCATGATGCTAGTGCAAGGGCTTTGACAGCCACATAAAGTGAGGTGCCACATAAAGGCAGGGAAGCTTGGTCACTTTGTCAAAGATGCTGAAGGACAGACTCAGCGTCAAGGCAACCCTCAGAATGTTCGTGAGGTAGCATGTGTCCAAGATAACCACTGCTGCTGGATGCTCTGTGATTTTACACTAGTGCTAATGATGTCTGTTCTAGAGAAAGAAGGAATCCTCAATGCCTGTCCCATAACAGGGGCATATAGTCCTGCTGGTGGCACACAAGTCTGCATCCAGCTCCCTCTCGTTCCTCCCAGATTAGGGGAGCAAGTAAAGAAATGGGCATGGGCACAGCCAGGCACCGTCAAGTGCTGTCATAGAGTGACATGGCCCTCAGGGAGCCCGCTGTATTGCACAGCTGGCTTTTAGTTACATTGACATTGGTAGGGAGAGATGGAGTGAAACCAAAGTACACAAATGGAACCAAATGGGCCAGGCGTTTGGCGCAGTGATTGGGACACCTGTGTCTCATATCAGAGTGCCTCAGCCTTCAAGTTTCAGCTCCAAGTCCATTTACAGATTCCTGCTTGTGCACACCCTGGGAAACTGCACATGGGGCTGTAGTAGCTGAGTCTTTGTCATCCATGTCAATGACTCTGATTGAGTTCCCAGGCTCCTGCTTCAACTTGGGCCAGTTCCTCCTCTTGCAGGCATTTAATTACTCAGTAGACAGGAGATCTCTCTCTCTCTCTCTCTCTCTCTCTCTCTCTCTCTCTCTCTGTGTGTGTGTGTGTGTGTGTCCTTTCAAATTTAAACAAAGTGGAACCACAGGACGGTTGTGTCCCAACAGGCCTGTAGTCATGCACACACTCTGGGTGTCCTGGTGGCTTCCAGCACGTTTTCACTCCAGCATCAAGAACTTCATGTTTGCTGGTCTCCAGCAAGAAACACAACTCTCTGAATGTACATGGTTTGCACTCACTTTCAGCCTTCAGCACAAAACTTAGTAAAATGAATGAAAATTTCAGTTCTAAGAGGCAGAATTCCAGATTGATGGTTTAACTGTTTAATAGCTGATACACTGCTTTAGCACCTGCAGAAATTGTACATAAACACAAGGCGCAGCACCAAGTGAACTCCAACCGTTTGCTACTTTACAAATCACACAGCTGCTCCAGTACTAGAAGGAGTCATTTTGATAGAATTATTAGAAGATTACTTAAAATCATAATATGGTGAGAACAGGTCACTACATACGTAGATCCCAGACTACTCAATTTCTGTTCACAAATGGTTATTGCACAAATAACCTGAATTAAGCAGTTCCCTGTAAATGTTGAAGCCACAATTTCCTTGAAATACACTAAATTGTTTGCCTGCCAACTACTGAGCAATATTCAGGAATTGGGCTATTGTGTAAGAGAAGCAAAAATTGGTGGGGCCAAGAACAAGAATAATAGCAGAATGATAGCAGTGTGGTAGGGGCCAAATATTATTTCGGTGAAATGAGTAGTCATCTCCGGAGACTTGGTTTGTTCATTTCACTCACTTGGGATCCAGGATCCATAAGACCATGTGCACAGCTCCATCACAATCAGAACACTGCAGATCTGCTTAGCAGCTCACAAATCTAACACGTGAACAAAGATAATTTGAGAGATAATGATCTGGTTTCTGTGCCCTGGCTTGCCCTTTGACATATATGACACGTCAACGAATAACTTGGCAGCTCTGTTTTCACCAAAAGCAGGTCAGAGAGATCAAGAGATAGTTCTTATCTGATTATGATTGTGAGAGATTGCTACTCACCCCGAAACCCATAATTCATATGGCATTGCCTGAAGGAGCTGTAAGTACAGTTTTGAAACAGTAAGATTTTCAGTTCATTGTAAATTTGAATGATACATATCACCTGGGTGGGGCCATGTTGCAGATGGGTGGGGGAAGAAGTTGGGAAACAGCTTCAAGACAAATATGTCTTCAGAATGTGAATTCAGGCCTCAGGAAATTGGAAGCAAATCAAAAGCTGGAGAGAACATTCTTTCATTAATAGATGGAAATCCTAAGGCTTTAGGTTTTATCTTCTCAAATCTTCTAACTATAATGAGTACCAGAAAGAGTTTGTAGGGATCAATGACCACTTATTTGATGTTTGTTACTTTCCCCTTCTTTTGGAACAAAGGCGGGGGATATTCAAAGACACGCTGGTTAACTTCTAAGCACCAGGGAGAAGTGAATCTTTCTGATCTGTTGCCCAGCTCTTCAGCAGTTCTGAAGAAAATGAAGAAAGTGAAGAAGGGAAAGGGATAGCAATCACCTCTGAAACTAAAAACTAATACAGAGGAAGAAAGCAGCGGTTAGCAAAGCTCCACTCTGTAATTATGTTGATCTTTACCCAGTGCAAATATTTATGTCTACATATCAGGAGTTACTGGAGGAAAACTGGCGGGGGCGGGGGGTTCATCCCAGACCAAGGACCTAGCATGAAAGAGCACAGCGTGTCTAGGAGGTCAAGAGCACGCACTGTGAACTTCACGGTGGGGAATTCTGTGGCCAGGTAAGAGTGATCCCTGGATTCCTCGCCAGAAAGTCTAGATTTTATCCTCTGAGAGATTGGGGCTCTGTGAACCTTTTTCTGAGCAGAATGGTAAGATGATCATTTCGGCATGTTAGAAACTCATTCCTGAATCTCGAGGAAGGTGCCTGAGGACGGAGGAGAGGACCTGGGACAGGTGGGAGGGTTTAGCTTTGGACAAGGGAGAGAGAATGGCTCTGTGGAAAAGACAAAGAGGGCACCAATAAGGAGATGCTCTGGGAAGAATCAGTGACTCAACCTCAAGATTGCTGGAGTACAGAGCACAGGACCAATGGTGGAGGCTGGTTCTAGAGTCTGGTCTGATGACTGCGTGTGGGCAGTGGACCCTGTTGCCAGCTTGGGATCTAAAACCAGCAGCGGGTATTTGTGGTGAAGATGATTGTCTTAGTCTGTTTTGTGCTGCTAGGACAGAATATCAGAGACTGGCTAATTTAGAGTGAATAGAAATTTTTTTCTCACAGTTCTGGATGCTGGGAAGACCAATATCAAGGTGTGGGGTGAGGGTCTCCTTGCTGTCACAACTGCTGGTGCAGGAAGAGGGGGTGAGAGAGAACAAGAAGGGCCCAAACTGGCTCTCTTCTAATGTCACCAATCCCATCAAGAGTACAGAGCTCTCATGGCCTCATCATTTCTTAAAAAGCTCACCTGTTGGGGCAGGCTTAGGTGGCAACAGCCCACCCCTGTTGTTGGAGTTCCTGTGTTCGAGTCTCAGCTCTGCTGCAGATTCCAGCTTCCTGCTAATGTGCACCCTGCGAGGCAACAGATAATGGCTCAAGTACTTGTGCCCCTGATACCCAAAAGAAAAACCCAGACTGAATTCTGGGATCCTGGCTTTAGTCTGGCCCATCCCCAGTTGCTGTGAGCATTTGGGGAGTGAACCAGTGGACAGATCTCTGTCTTTCTGCTTTTCAAATAAATAAATATTTTAAAAATTATTCCAAGTGGCATTCTCATCTCTACTCACCAGTCTCCTTGACATCATTGAAAACGTTCCTAAAATTCTCTTTCCTCTATGAAGTCTTTTTTTATTAGCTAAAACTGATCCCTTTCTAGACATTTCCCTTGATTACATTGAAAAGTTTACTCTAAGTTTACGAATGTATTGCCTGAAAGAATAAACACATGTAGGTGATTAAGTATATGAAACATCGCTTCATAGGCATAGTAGTTTTCTATTGCTTAATAGTAAACTACCACAAAATGCTTGGTTTAACTGAAAACCCAGTTACTATTTCACATTTTCTGTAGGTCAAAAATCCAGACACAACAAGGCCGTTTCTCCAGTTGAGGTGTCAAGGTGTTGGGCAGCATTCCTTTCTGGAGCTTAGGAATCTCTCTCAAGCTCACACTTTCGTTGGCAGAATCAAGTGCCCTGAAGTTGTAGGATTGGAGCTTCCATTCTCTTGCTGACTGTTAACCAAGAAACAATCTCATCATGGTTCTGTCAGTACACCCTCTGGTGCCCCCAGTCTTCTGACTTCCAATGCGCCTCCACTCTCTTACAATGGTCTTACATAATGTGACAAGATCATAGGCATGACCATCCCATCACCATTTTCCATGGAATACAACCTAATCAAGAGAGTGATTAACACATTATATTCAATGTGTTATATCCATCCTCACTTACATATGAGGGATGATTCCAGTGACCTGGAATCTGGGGAGTCATCTTAGAATTCCGTCCACCCCAATATTTTATGCAGTCTGAGCTGCTTTACCAAAAATACCATGGACAAGATGGCTGAAATAGCATTTACTTCTCATGGTTCTGGAGACTTTGACATCCAAAATCAAGGTGCCAATAGAGCTAACAGATGCCTTTGCAACGTATCCTCATGGGGCCTAGAAGGTGATCATCCTCGTGTCTCTTCTTCCAAGGCACTAACCTCACTCACGAGAAGGAATATTACCCTCCACTAGCACCAGCTCCACATACTATTGCCCTGGGGATTAGACTTCAACACATGAACATGGGCAAAACGCATTTAGTCCATAGCACACAGCAAGTGAACAGAACTCATGAAGAGATCCTTGATGTCAAGTTTGCATAACTTACTAAAGACTGATTGGCAGCAACTTGATTGTCTGCTTCCCTTCAAGGCTTTCAAGACCATTGTGTACAGCAGTTTTTACTATGAGACAAATTGTTTAAGTACTTTAAGTGATTATATATGAGCATGTACTCTAGTGTATAAAATATTTGCTAGGGCTGTATTAATCAGGTCTTTCTACAGAAAAGGAGTGAAGTGGACTCTGACATTAGAGCAGAGGTTGGCTTCCTGGGTGCTGAGAAGCAAGATTATGAGAGTAGCAGACAAGAAAACAGGAGAAAACATGCAGTGCAAGTAAGAATACATTGCTTTGATCCTTGGATGTCTCATGGTATACGTAATCACAATACAATGGGAGGGGACCTCCATAGATTTCATGACGTATTTAAAATTAAATTCTGAGATGCAGAAAAACTTAAAAATTTGACATAAAGAAATAAAATCAAAAGGAAAATGATATACAAGGAAAAATACTTGTAATATATATGATTGACAGAGTTAAAATCGCTAATGTCCAAGTGCTTTTTTAATTAAAAAAAAAAAAACATGATTCAATAGGAAAATAGGATTAAAAAAACACAGGAGAGGAAAGGAAAATGGCCAGCAAGCACACGGCATGGTGCTAAACCTTGGTAGTAGTCTGAAAATCAAAATAAAACAGGTTATCTCTGCAAACCTACTAGCAGGAATGTGGACTGTTTTAGGTTTCTGACAGTTAACCATAGTTATTAAAATTTAAAAACACACCTGTTCCTTCCCCTGACAACATCACACTGAGAAATCAACTCATAGAAATACAGTATCTCTGTGTAAGAATATAAAGACAAAGCTGTTAAGTAAAGCATTGCTTGTAAAAGAAAAAGTCTTTAAATTATGATTGACAGAATAGGGAATGGTAAGTCCCTATTTTGAAGTTAAGTGCATCATTAAAAGAATAAATTATATCTCAAAATTTGAGGGATAAAAATGATAGCTCACTAAGGGTAAAATGTGAGATGCAGAGTAATCTGCATTGTATTGATCTAATTTTTGTGCCAGACAGAACACAGTAAATAAAACTCCCACTTACTTGTGTGAGCATCAGGAAAGATGTAGAAATATACAAAACAGGTTATTCATGACAGAATCTTCATCTAAAGCGTGTTACAGAAGTAAACACTGCTTAAAACTGAGTTTACTTGTTGTGATGAGATTAATGATTTTATAACTTTATTATCTTGTAAAGAAACTGTAAAAATTGAATTTAAGATTTCAACTGACAATGTTCCTTTGTAATTGCTAGAAAAACACAGAACTAATTCGATTGTTTTATTTATTTATTTATTTTTACAGATCTCTAGCCAAGTAACTGTCATAATCATGTAAACTCTCTCAGCTATCTCTAAATTCTTGGGAGGATTTATCAAAAACTCTGTTCATGTTTCCTATTAGTCAGTGAGTCAGAGAAATGTTTTTCTTACTGGATCATTTAGGAACCTAAGATTATCCAAAGCAGATAAACAGCTGTCCCTTGGTATCCCTGGGGGATTGGTTCAAAGGGCCCCATGGTTATAAAATTCAGCAGATGCTCATGTTTCTTACATAAAATGGCACAGTATTTGCATACAACACATGCAATTCTCCCATGTATTTAATTTAAAAATTTTTTAATATGAAGACATATGAATTTTTAACATTTTACCATATTCATTTCATTTGTAGATATTACATATACACATATTAGTTATCTTTTTCTTGAAAATGGAGATATTATTCTCACAAAATGTGGTATGCATAACGATCATAAGGCAGGAACATTGGAGTATGTTGCAGTATACATGGTGCGATGCAGTGAAGTGATATTTATAATTATATACCCAAAAGTGTCATTTACACAAGCTTTATACTCTCTACATATTAGCTGCCAAATAAGAGAAAATGTGATATTTGGTTTTCTGGGTCTGGCTTATTTCACTCAGCATTATGGTCTCCAGTTCCATTGCATTCATTCTTCTTTATGGCAGAATAACACACATACACACACACACATACACACATACACACACCTACTTAGTAGGTAAAGAAAATGTGGTATATATATATATATATATATATGAATATATAATATAATAAAATATATATTATGTGGCATAATGGATATAGTGGCATAACATACCACATATTCTCTCTCTAATCACCAGTTGTTGGACATGTAGTTGATTATATCTTTGCTATTCTGAATTGGGCTACTACAAACATTGGAGGGCAAGTATATATTTCATATGCTGATTTTGCTTTGGATGTATTCCCAGGAGTGGGATAGCTAGGTCATACGATTGATCCATCCTTTGTTTTTGAGGAATATCTGAACTGTTTTCCATATGGTTGTATTTAATTTGCATTCTCACCAACAGTGTATTAGGGGACCCCTTTCTCCACAACCTTGCCAGAAATTGTTATTTTTTAATTTTTGGATAACAGCCATTCTAATTGGAGTAAGGTAGTACCTCATTTAAATCACCTCTAGATTATTTATGATAACTAATAAAATGCATATGCTACATAAACAGCTATTATACTGTAGTGTTTAAGGAATATGGAACTCCCTCCAAATGTCTGCACATGTTCAGTATAGATACATTTTTTTCTTCTCTAATAGTTTCAGTCCCAGGCTAGTTGACTCTGCAGATGCAGAAAAGAGAGATTCAGAGGCCTGACTGCATAGGAATAGATATTTAGGTTCACTTGGGGCCTGTGTTGTGATGCAGCACATTAAGCCGCTGCTTGCAATTCAAGCATCCCATATGGGAGTAAAGTTCTTAGAGGAGTTTTTGAGAATACTCACATTCTAAACCATTAATATTCAATTAGCAGTTCACTTTGATTTCAATATTGAAGCCAAAGATGTTAAGGGAGTTCAGATGCTTGCTGCCATGCTGTGGCCTTGGAGCGCGAAAGTTTCCAAGATGGGCGTGCACAAGGGGCAGAATGTTTGTTGATATTTCTCTTGTCTTGAGCAAGAAATAGGCAAAATCCAAAACCACAAAGATTTTCACACCAGATTTCTCAGCTACAATCAAACTACAAGCCACGTGAGTGTCCCACAAGTGTTTTGGAGATTTGTTTTAAATTATTTTGTTGGGAGTGAGATACCCAGTAGAAAGAACAGGCCATCGAAGAAGGAGGTACCTTTCTCTGAAGAGAGGAGAGAACTTCCACTTTGACTATGACCTTGTCTAAATAAGATTGAAGTCAGCGAACTCAAAAGGCTTCCATAGCCTTGATAACTCATGACTAGAGCCCAGGGAGATTTCTGACGCCATAAACAAGAGTGTCAAATTGTTAAGTCAACAACAGGAGTCATTGTGTACTTACTCCTCATGTAGGATCTCTGTCCTTAATGTGTTGTTCAATGTGAATTAATGCTATAACTAGTACTCAAACAGTATTTTACACTTTATGTTCTGTGTGGTGCAAACTGATGAAATCTTTACTTAATACACACTAAATCAATCTTCTGTACATAAAGAAAATTGAAAATGAATCTTGATGTGAATGGAATGGGAGACGGAACGAGAGATGGGAGGGGTGCGGGTGGGAGGGAAGTTATGGGGGGAAATGTCATTGTAATGCATAAACTGTACTTTGGAAATTTATATTTACTAAATAAAAGTTTTTTTAAAAAAATTATTCTGTTGCGCCACTGCACTCATGTGGGAGACTCTGATGAAGCTCTTGGCTCCTGGCTTTGGTCTGGCCTGGCCTCTGCCATTGTGGCCATTTGGGGAGTGAACCAGCAGATGGAAGATTTCAATCTCTCTCTTTCTCTCTCTCTCTCTCTCTAGCTTTACCTTACAAATAAATAAATAAATCTTTTTTTAAAAATGTCATTGATAAAGCAATGTGGAGTTAAAGACAAACCTAAATATAAGTTAGTAACAACATATACTATGCTGACTTTCATGGAAAAAGAGTGTATCCAAATACCTCAAACTGTATGGCATTTTATTAAAACCTCTCTTCTGTATCTATGAAAATAATTTTGTTGTTGAAGGTTTACTCGAAACTAAATATGACTGGTTTGGTAAATCTAAAATAAGATGCAAAGTCTCTAATCACAAAGACACCTTTATGAAAAAAAGTCAATATTTATAAGGAGGAGATTTTGAGGTCTTATATTCCTGAAAGTTCAAACTGACAAATGGTTTTACACAAAGGATTTAGAAAAGGAGGACTTCAAATCTGTCCTCTGAAATTTCATATCAAATCACTGAAGCACATCAAGTAAAAGCATTAGAATTATTATAATTAAGCGAGCCAAATAAATACAAAAATTCTTATTATATATGATAATATTGTTCAGAAAATCAAATCTCCACAGATTCAATAAAGTAGTATTCTCACCCTTTAAAAAATCAGCATCAAGCTTATAATAAATGAACAATTTAAATTTTACAGTTTGTTAGCGTTTAAAAACATATTATGCTTCAATTTTATGTAGAGACATATCCATCTGTAAAATATTTATACATTCATAGAGCTTAAGCACAGTTAATGAGCAAAATCTTTCATTTAGCTCAAAAATCCTGGCAGCTGTTTCCAGTGTGGCTGTGGAACACAGCAAGGACAATGCAAGTGAAGTGCGAATTTCTGATTTCTGAGGCTACAAGATTAGCAACAGACAAATGGCCATTTCCCTGTTGTCTTTTTTTAACTTCTTTTAGAAAATATTTATTCTTTTTTAGCACTTAATTGTTGACCAGTGAATTTCAAATGAATTAGGAAAATGACAAAAAGAAAAAACTACTGTGTCCAAGACTGCCTGGAAAATATCACTAAAGAACTAAAGGGAAAAGCATACACTAACAATACTGAGAAGAATAGGTATTTAATTAGGTGCTAAATCCTCCCCCTCTATCAGCCACAGCCAGCAGTACTAGTCTTCTGTTTAACACATTCTCATCTGCCTGATTTCACCAAGTCTTCACCACGCCTAAAGAGATAATAGTCGCTCACAGACCTGGCATGAGAAAAAATGATTTCATAGAACAACACATAAAGTAAGAGCTATTAGCATTGCCATTACTATTACACAAGTTTCCAGTAAGGTGTTGAAAGACATCACAGGTAACTTTGGGGTCGGGTAAAGCTGGATTCCAGCTCAGGTCTGTGACTTACCAGATACATGACCACAGAGATGTTACTCATTCACTTTGAGCTCAGTCTTTTCCACTGCAAAATAAGCCTACAGTTTTTACTTTTTCTCAAAAAAAGTGAGATAGGAAGAGCACCTGAAAGTCATATTATCAAAATTAATTGCCAAGAAAAATTTCTACAAGTTAACATCTCTTGGCATATTTGATTTTATGTCAATCTTCCTGTTGAAATATTTTGACTGGTAGTAGCTTCAAGAAAATGACACTGGAAATCATAAGAATGAACCTTGATTTAATGCAGTATTGAAGTTCAAAACAAAAAAATATTTAAGCAAATTAATTTAAATAAGAAGCTGGTTTGAGCAGAGATTCAAACCCAGTTTTTCTAAAGATGAGGCAAAGAAGAGAAAAGGGAAAGAAACCATTCCTTAGTTTTGTCTTCTGCATTTCTTAAATCACCTTGGAAACAATATCTACATATGCAACAGAAGATAAAATAGGCTGTGCATGCTAAGTTTCAGATAAGTTATACAAATAAAACCTACCTAATTAGCTACATAGAGAGAGCTACAGGAGGGTCCAGCAGGCATAAAAAAAAAAAAAAGTGAGGGAGAAGCCTTCCATTCTGGCACAGGAGAGAGAAGAGAAACCACAGGATAGGAAGATTTGTGGAATAACAAACAAACCAGTCTGAAGCAAAAAATTGAGCTGGGGTAATCAGGATTATATAAATACACACTGCATCTTTTTATCAACCAAATATGTCTTGTACTGGATTAGAAAATTTTAGGAATAAACATCTTTGGAAGAAAAATAAATTATAATAATAGCTTGAAATTCAACTTTACCAGAGTTATTATAGTTTGATTATTCTCATAGTACTGTTTTTCAGATTAAAGATGAATTTTCTACAGGTCAATAATTGTTCACTTTATCTCTCTGAGGCACTTATTATTTTCTAGGAATCGTGTGAAATGTTGCCTACTACATGTGTCTCCTGCCATGGACTTCCTCCTTGTGTCTCTGTGCCCACGTCCTCTTCCCGTAAGGACACTAGCTGTATTGGTTTAGAGCTACTCTAGCCCAGTGTGATCTCAATTTATCTCAATTAATTATGACCCTACTTCCACACAAGGGCACACTCTGAGATGCCACATGAATATAAGTTTTAGGAGGACACTGTTCAACTCAGTGGTCTTCCCTCTTGCATATCCATCCCCTACCCCATGTGAGATCATTACCCTATCTCAACACTCCCAATTGTTTTAATCTAGTCCAACATGAACTCTGAATTCCAAATCCCATCTAAGCATCTTCAACTCTCACAGTTCCAAATCTCATCACCTGGAAACTAGAAACTAGAAAACAAATTGCTTCCCAAGCACAGTGATAGGTGAGGCATAGGATAGACACGCCCATTCCAAATGACGGAAAATGGAAGGAATACAAGGATCTCAATCTAAAGAAAATTCTCAACTCAGCAGGGCCAGTTGTCTTCGGTTTCAAGGCTTGAGATAATTTTCTGTGGCTCAACTCACCTTCTGGGTCCACGGAGGCTCCACCCCCTGGGCCTGTGTCTCTGGCCCCTGTATCTGTAGTTCTTTTTTTTTTTTTTTTTTTTTTTACAGGCAGAGTGGACAGTGAGAGAGAGAGACAGAGAGAAAGGTCTTCCTTTGCCGTTGGTTCACCCTCCATTGGCCGCCGCGGTCGGCGCGCTGCGGCCGGCGCACCGCGCTCGTCCGATGGCAGGAGCCAGGAGCCAGGTGCTTTTCCTGGTCTCCCCATGGGGTGCAGGGCCCAAGCACCTGGGCCATCCTCCACTGCACTCCTGGGCCACAGCAGAGGGCTGGCCTGGAAGAGGGGCAACCGGGACAGAATCCGGCGCCCCGACTGGGACTAGAACCCGGTGTGCCGGCGCCGCAAGGTGGAGGATTAGCCTGTTGAGCCACGGCGCCGGCCCTGTATCTGTAGTTCTATCCTTGGAGTCATTCCTTTGTCTTAGGTTAGCACATGTTTGTAGCTGAGAGGTGTCTGTAAGCCCATTTCCTATCTGTAGAATTCCAAAAGCTTGGCAGTCTTCCCTCATTTTGTCCTGTCTCTGGCCCCTTCAGAGCAAGCTGGCAGTACTTCCACTGACACAATATTCTCAAAAACCTTGCCAGTCTTTTGTGTATATCATGGAGATTCATATCATTGCACAAACAGGTTTTCCACAGATTCCTATTGGCTTAGATGGCTGATTACATCCATAAATCACACTGATCTCTTCATCAGCTTGTCCAGGCACACCCTCAGCCCTGTTTCCAGAGCACACTACCTGAATTGTGCACTGCTGGTTCCTTTTGGCCTAGCAATTTCATCCTCATCCTTTTTCATCTTATGTTTATTACGTCTGGGCAGCAAAGCGAAACCAGGCCGCATCTTCCCTGGTTTGCCTGTGCATCTGTGCAGCTACATAGCTGAGCTTACAGGTTTCAAGTTCTTTTTTCTTTTCTTCTTTTTTTTAAAGTGTCCTGTGTTGCTTTCTGCAGTTTTTGAACTTTATTTTCATTTATTTATTTATTTTTTTTATTTGACAGATAGAGTTAGACAGTGAGAGAGACAGAGAAAAAGGTCTTCCTTCCGTTGGTCCACTACCCAAATGGCCACCACAGCCGGAGCTACGCTGATCCGAAGCCAGGAGCCAGGTGCTTCTTCCTGGTCTCCAATGCGGGTGCAGGGCCCAAGCACTTGGGGCGTCCTCCACTGCCCTCCCGGGCCACAGCAGAGAGCTGGACTGGAAGAGGAGCAACCAGGACTAGAACCCAGAGCCCATATGGGATGCCGGCACCACAGGCAGAGGATTAACCCAGTGAGCCAAGGCGCCGGCCCCTACAAGTTCTAATTGAACACAGTTTAGCAAAGCTTTCTGCTACTTTATAATAAGATTGACCACTCCTTCAGTGTCCAATAATACGCTTCCCATTTCCTTCTGAGCTCTCAGTAGGAGCACCTCTACTATTCATGCTTCTATACTGATCAGGATGGCGTGTGTCTTCTTCTAGAAACAGATTCCTCTACCATGCTCCTCTCTTCCCTCTGAATCCACATAAGAATTACTAATTTTATTTACTTGAGAGAAAGACAGAAATAGTATCTGCTGGTTCACCCACCCAAATGCCCACAACCAGGGCCAGGGATGGGCCAGGCTGAAGCTGGAAACCAGGAATTCAATCAGGACCCCCATGTGAGTGGCAGGAACCCAAGTAGTTACGCCTTCATGGCTGCATCCCTAGGTCTGTCTTACTGGAAAGCTGGAATTAGAAGTAGATGCAGGTGTCCCAACCAGTGGCTTAACCCATAGGCCAAGCAGCCAATTCTTCCAATCACTTTTTATTTATTTATTTCCATGCATTTCATAAATAGAACTTTAGGAACATAGTGAGTCTCCCCACTGTATCCTCTCCCACCCACACTCCTGTTTCTCTTCCTCTTCCCTCCCCTGTTCCCTGTCTTGTTTTTCACGAAGATCTATTTTCATTTAACTTTCTACACAGAAGATTAACTCTGTTCTAGGTAAACAGTTCAACACTTTGTATGAGAAAGAAAAAGAGAAAGAACAAACAAACAAAAAACCTAAAAACATAAAACATAAAAAAACAAGAATAAAAACTGTTCCTTACCAGTCCTGACAAGGGCTGTTCAAAGTCATACAATCATTTTTAACACCTATATTTCTACTAATAGTCTCCTCAAAGCAACCTATACATTTCTTTCCCCTTGACATGATGCTGAAGTCGCTTCTATATTTTTAGATATTTTTTATAGCAGCAGCACATTTCCCCAAGCCAACTCTACATTCATTTCCTAGGGTTACGGTAACAAATTACTGTAGACTGCATGGTTTTCAAAGCATAGAAATGGATCCATTCACAGTTCTGGAGGCTAGGAGTCCATAATTAAGGTATCAGCAGGGTTGATTCCTTCTGGAGCCCCTGAGGGAGACTCTGTCCCATGTCTTTCCCTTTGGATTTTGTTGGTTGCAAGAAATCATTGGCTTTGCTTGTCTTTACAAAGGGTCTTCAACATGTTCATGGAAAACACGTATCATGAAAAAGTTTCATGAATTTCAATTTTTTTGCATCAAAATAAACTTATTTTTAATTCTATTTTCCACAAACTTTTTGAGGGTCCCTTATAATTAGATTGCTGCAATGCCTGTTCTCATTCTTCTCATGGCCTTCCTTCTGTGCGCATCTTCTTTCCTTTTTGGATAGAATGAGTCATCCTCACTCAGAGCCCATCCTAGTCCAGTATGACCCAATACTAACGTAAGTACTACACAGGAATGAGAAATAGTGAGTGACTGCTTTCTGCAGAACCACTGGTGGAAATATCACAAACACATTGCTGAGAGAAAACAAACACGAGTAGAGACTATGTGTTTTTGTCTATAACGAAGTGCAAGAATAAAGAAAAATATTCCATAATAATAAGATTGGGCATACTCTAAAAGTACAATAAAGATGTACCTAATTTGTGGAATACAAGATGGATGGGATACAATAAAGCCACTAAAAGTAATGTTTTAGAAGAATATTTAGCAGCATGGGAAATACTCATTATGTAATTTCAGAATTTTGATATGCAAAATACAAAACTGCATACATAAATAAAATCCTAATTTCAGAAGAAAAAGACAACTTATGTGTAGAAAAATAGTTATGAAATAGTTATAGTGATGTGATTATAAGAATTTTTATTGTCTCTTTTTTGCTTTCTGTATTTTCTAAATTTTCTAAAATGAGAATATATCACTTAAAATAACAGCAAAATATTACAGTTTAAAAGACACATAATGAATCTCTTGTCTAAACATTATTTATCTGAAGATAATAATTTGGAGGGAGGACAGAATATAAAAGGATGTTTCCACTGTAAGCATTTCATGCCTACTCTCCCACAGTGAGAGAGCATAAAACGGCTGAGCCTCAGGTTAGGACTCAGCTTTACGTAAGGACAGTGGGGCTGCAGAGGAGGGAGAATTCTCATGTTCAGAAAGTGTACCTAGCTTAAGTCATAAACCTGAGTGAGAATTGTCAATGGCCAGGAAAAAGAGGATGACTAAAATAAAGGCAGAAGAAGAGGAACAGAAAAATCATGGAGGAAAACCAAGGTGTGTTGAGCCTGGAAGTGAAAGGAAGAGAGAGTTTCAAAAGGAGGCAGGGATCAGTAGTACTGACTGTCAGGATGATTGCTGCAAAATGGTCATTGGCTTTAGTGAGATGACGATCATTGGTGCTATTATATGCAACTTTTTCAGTGGAGTTCTGCAGGAGTGAAATGAGTGCCATGCGCTGAGAAGGAAGAGGAGGCAAGGGAAAGGAGATACTGAGCACAAAGAGTCATTTCTGAAACTGTCTTTTCTTAAATGGCATCAGCCAACTTATTCCCGGCTTCACAGTCACTACCACACACCCCTGAAGTCACCATAGAAACTTTTCAAAGCTACAAAGTCTCCATTACAAAATCAAATTATATGTTGACACCTGAAACACAAATCATAATGTCAAATTCAAATTATTCCTATTTAAAAGTCAAATTATACGTTAGTAAATTTTCCAAGTCTTGGTTACTTCAGAACAATTACAGTTTCTCCAGACCAATAAATGGAAGCCCAAATGATCAGTATTTGACTTAGCATTCTTAACCCTTAATTCCGAGAACCACATAAACACCCATCCTGACTCTCTAAGTGGTAGCTGGAAAGAAGTGTGAGGCAGTGGAGGGTTTGTGTCCGTGCTTTCTTTTTTAGTGGGAGAGAATTCACTGTATTAAAAACCTGACAGATCACAAAGAAGAGGCAATAATTAACAGGGAGTTTCCTGAGCAGGAAACTGAGCAGGTGATGGAGAAGGATGACAGATGAGTGTTGGTGCAGACATGTGACTAGAGAGGTCTGGTGCACCTTCTATTGTGATGCATTTAATCTATACTTACTGACTTCCTGCTATATACTAAGCAGTTAAGAGGGAAAAAATAAGAGGTTTAAGGTGCCAGCTCTCATGGAAACTGGGATTTAAAGGAAGGATTTAGCTACCAAGCACTAACACATTTGAAATATATGTATTTCGGAAGCTGAGCTGGCAGGGTTGTTAATGAACTGGATATGGAAAGGAAAAGCATTTTGCCTAGAGCAGTATGGTGAGTTTTCTGTGCACAGTAAGCTCATGTCCTGAAAGAAAGAGGGTGCAGGATGACAGTGATACTCAGGGACTGGACACAAGAGTTGAAAGACTGAGATAGCTATTTTAGGAAATTGGACGCAAGATGACTAGAAAAATGATTTTTGGGTTGCAAAAGCGTATTGAAGTGTCGTTTGATCTTGGTGATTAAAAATTTGCAGCGGAATCACTCTTCCCTAGACTATGCACATCTGCCTCCAACTGCTCAAGGGTATCTCTGTGACTGCCATATGTCTGACAAACTTGACCCCCATTGCATACATACAGCTGGATTCCCAGAGTGAACACCTGCCCCATGCTGAGCAAAGAGAGAGTGATGCAAGAAAGATCAGAATTTTTGTTGTTGCTGCACTTGTTACACTTCAGAACCAGACATTATTATTGGCCATATTTCCCGCTCTATGGCCAAATCAAGTCAGTGATGAGAAAATGATATAAAACACAGTCATCAGCAATGCCCCCTACAAGCACTCACTAGGTCAGGTTTCAGGGCAGATAAGCCTGGTCTCTCCACCCTAGTGCACACTCTAGTCCAAGTCTGTAGCCAAAAATCCCAGGGGGAATGGAAGGTCACCAGATTGTATAAGATAGAAGCACTGTAAGGGGCCAGAACTCTGAATTTCTGAATGATTAACAGGTGTAATACTCTTCAAATGAGACTTATTAATAACCAATCAGAGGGTTGAGTTTTTTTTTTTTTTTTTTTTTACAGGCAGAGTGGACAGTGAGAGAGAGAGAAAGGTCTTCCTTTGCTGTTGGTTCACGCCCTAATGGCCGCTGTGCGGCCGGTGCACTGTGCTGATCCGAAGCCAAGAGCCAGGTGCTTCTCCTGGTCTCCCATACGGGTGCAGGGTCCAAGCATCTGGACCATCCTCCACTGCACTCCCGGGCCATAGCAGAGAGCTGGCCTTCAAGAGGTGCAACTAGGACAGAATCCGGTGCCCCGACCGCCTGTGCTGGCGCTGCAGGCAGAGGATTAGCCTATTGAGCCGTAGCATTGGCCTAGAGTTTTGTTGCCAGAAATGCTCTAAACCTAGAGACCTGTAATTGCTATACATTGTCCCACAATACTGTCTCACCTCCATTCCCCCCTCACCCCACAGCAGCTGTGCAATGAGCGCTCAGCAGAGAAACTGCTCCACTGACTTCTTCAGGGGAGAGAGACTCTGAAGGACACTGGATGCATGATGTCTAAAGATGTGAATCGAGGCAAAGTAACCAGTAAAGCAATTCACATTCTTACTCTACAAGTTAACAAATGACACCTTTGGTGTTTTCCACTCTAATTTTTACTTTATTCACCCCAGCCAGAAGAAGCAAAATCTCTAAGGGTAAAGTCCAAAATGATAAACATTTAGCAACGTCTTTCAAGGGATTATTACGTTTTCTTGTGTTACAAAATGCTGCATATAGAAAATAATAAAAGATAAGCATGATGATTACCATATGATCACCATCATCAGCAACATACCACGTACACAATATTCTTTTTCACCTTGCCTTGTTTGAACTCAATCCTCTGTTTGGAATATGCTACCCAGTCTATATAAATTCTTTCTTCAAGATGCAGCCAAATTCTTACCTGAATAAAACTGTCTCTAATCATTCACAATGGTTTCATATCACCTTTAGCATTTATCGCTTTTATGATTTTTTCTCAACTTTTGCTAAACTTATTTATTTATGTTGGGGGAGAGTGGGAAAGTGGAGAGGAAAGAGAGAGGGAGAGGGAGAGGGCAAGCATGAGGGAGAGGGAGAAGGAGAGAACGAACATATTCACCCATTGGAAAATTTCCCAGATGTTCACAACAGCTGAGAGGCAAAGCCAGGAGCCAGGAACTCAATTCAGGTCTCTCATTTGGGTGGCAGGAACCACACTACTTGAGTCATCACCACTACCTCCTGGGGTCCACATTAGCTGAAAACTATTCAGGAGGGCAGCACGGTATTGAACTCAGGTTAATCAGGAAGTTATTGTTGTTACCTGATACATAGGAGACTTTTCTTTCTTTTAGTTTTTCCTTCTCTTAACACTTATCTACTTTTCTGTAATCACTCCATTCCCTTCGCACCCACTGCCTATTCAACAAACTGCTTCTCTATGCAGTCAGTTTCTGGATTCTCAACTTCCTCCCTTATCGTACTTTCTTGTTCTTTCACATTCCTTATTGTCTTTTACTGTCACATAGTTGCCAACCACTCACCTGTTTTGTTTTCCCCATATTGGGGTATGGTTATGTAATAGTTTTTAACAACTTTTGGTTTGTGAATACTATAAATAGTCTGGTTTGCCAATCGGCAAACTCAAAGAAGTCAAGTTCTTCCAGGTATACGCACAAAACACAAAGGAAACCAGAAAAGCTCCTCACGGACACTTCAGGCAAGGTAAGTATGCTACCTTTAAAACAGATGCATGTTATGGTCATTGGTTATCGAACAAGTGCACATTGAAACAAGTTTAAGACATCATTTTCTCCAGATTATCGAAGATTTTTAATGACAATGCTCAGTATTTCCTCAGCTGTAGAAACGTATGCCTCATTCATGGGAGGATAAAGTAACTGAAAACTTCTTGGGTGATAATTTAACAATATCCTAACTAAAGCCTTAAAAAGGTGCCTGTCATTTGACCTGGAAATTATAAAATAATTATATGTTTTAGAAATATGCTAATTACAGTATTATTTTAAAAGTATAACACTGAAGCAACATGTGTGAAATACTAGGAAACTGATTTTAAAAATTATGGTGCATTAGGCAGTAAAATCATAAGTAGTCATTAAAAATTACTTGCAAAATAACATCATGGGATGTTAATTGAAAGGACTTAACCTAAAATGTTAACAGTGGTAAATAGATGCTTTTCCCCCCAAGTTTCAAACATTTGTCTGAGGTTTCCAAGTGTTTATGTATTGGTTTTGAAACTGGAAAAATTTTTCATAGTTTATTTTTACATGAGATAAGTAGGTAAAAGTAAAATTATTTAATTATTTTATCCTGAGAATTTAAATTTTCTGTATTTTATATTTTAATTTTTCTTGTGGTATTTCCCTTTTTCTTGTATTATAAGACATCTATGAAGGTACTTCAAGAAGTTCATGGAAAATGAAATTAAGAGATAAATTTATTTTGTTAAAAAAGTTTTTGAAATTCATGCATAGTTTCTTTTTTTTTTAATAAAGCTTTTATTTAAAGAATATAAGTTTCCAAAGTACAGCTTATGGACTACAATGGCTCCCCCCCACACACAACTTCCCTCCCTTCCGCTACCCTCCCCTTTCCCGCTCCCTCTCCCCTTCTGTTCACATCAAGATTCATTTTCAAATCTCCTTATACACAGAAGATCAGTTTAGTACATATTACGTAAAGATTTCAACAGTTTGCCCTCACATAGAGACACAAAATGAAAATACTGTTGGAGTACTAGTTATAGTATTAATTCACAATGTAAATGACCCCACATATCATCTCACCAGGAAGCTAAATTTCTTGAACACATGACAGATTTATCCAGCTCAGTTTGCCTTACAAACACTTATGCAATTACTGCAAAAGTTCCTCCAAATAGAGAATACATGGAATTATGAAATCTAGTAGCAACACATATGAAAATCATTGAGGTTTTGTTAAAAGAATAGACAGAAAGATACCTGGAACAATGGAATTAGCCTCCAAAAAGAAACTCTGAAATATAAAATCTTGCCTATAGTAAAGGTTCTAATTCAAGCAGAAAATGAAGAAGTGATTGGTCATCAGTTCAGGCTGGGACAATTTGTACTCTAACTTCACACAGCACAACAAAATAACTTTCAGATCAATTTAAGAGTTAAATGTTTAAAACTGAAATTATACATACCTAGAAAACAAGATAAGGATTATGTGATTGGTCTCTAGATAATGAAAATTTTCAAAGCATAGAAACAAAATAAATCAAAAAGGAAAATATACTTTTACAAATGAAAATTTTGAAACATATATGAATATATGCATAATTTTATTCAAGATAAAATATATGTATAAATTCTCACAAAGGGGCCAGCACTGCGGCTCAATAGGCTAATCCTCTGCCTGCGGCATGGGCACACCAGGTTCTAGTCCAGGTCGGGGCGCCGGTCCTGTCCCAGTTGCGAAGGCAGTGGAGGATGGCCCAAGTGCTTGGGCCCTGCACCCGCATGGGAGACCAGGAGAAGCACCTGGCTCCTGCCTTTGGATCAGCGTGGTGCACCAGCTGCAGTGGCCATTGGGGAGTGAACCAACGGAAAAAAGGAAGACCTTTCTCTCTGTCTCTCTCACTGTCCACTCTGCCTGTAAAAAAAAAAAAAAAATCCTCTCAAAGGATAAAAGTCAGCATAGGAAAAACATGTGTAATGAATTGACAAACAACAGGTTGCTCCTTTAATGTGTAAAGAACTCATATGTTGGGGCCAGCGCTGTGGCGTAGCAGGTAAGGCCACTTCCTGCAGTGCCAGCATCCCACATGGGTGCTGGTTTGAGACCCAGTTGCTCCACTTCCAATTAGCTCTCTGCTATGGCCTGGGAAAGCAGTGGGAGATGGCCCAAGTCCTTGGGCCCCTGCACCCCCGTGGGAGATTTAGAAGAAGCTCCTGGCTCCGAATCGGTGCAGCTCTGGCCATTGCGGCCATCTGCAGAGTGGGCTAGCAGATGGATAGCCTCTTTCTCTCTCTCTCTCTTACTTTCCTTCTCTCTCTGTAACTCTGACTTTCAAATAAATAAATAAATCTTAAGAAAAGAACTCGTATGCATTAATTTAAAGAAACAAGATGCCAAAAGAAACATAAAAGATATGACCAAACACTTCATAAGAGAAGAAAATATAAATTGCCAACATAAAGAAAGGAAATATTTACCATCACTAGCTAGGACTGAAAGAAACAAATGGGCATTTTAAAAATTCATGCAAAAAGTGGAATTAAATGATGTTTATTTTGATGCCAAAAATGTTGAAATCCAGGCATATGAAGTTCTTCAAGAAGTTCACAGACATGTATATTATGAAGAAATTATGCATGGATTCCAAATGGGGGGAATAAACTCATATTTAATTGATTTTTCCACGAACTTTTGGAATTACCCTTGTACTAGTAAAAAAGAAAGAGTGAGCTTTTTTGACCTGTCAGATACTTTGTGTTTAATGACTACATTCAATGCTAATAAATATTCTTAATTTTAAAATATTAGTAACTCACCTATAACAATTATTTTTTAATTACTGAACTTCTTACATAAACTATACATTATATAGGATGATATATTTTACAGTGTGACCTAGAAGATTTTTTTAAGTGTTAAGTTCTCATATTTGAAGCAACAAGGAATACATTCCTACTTTTTAAAAACTCTATGGTTGTGTGTTCAGATGGTGTAATAGTCTCAGAAAATTCACCTGAAAAAGTCTGCTATGTAATAAATTTCACATTCAGGAATGAGGATTAAGAGCTCCATGATGGCCTTCAATGTGATTAAAAATAGTTAGAAATTATTGAACCATGCTTAAACCAGAGATGGAAAAACATTGGCCTATCAAAAGCCTCTTGCCACTCTCAGATCAAGCTCTTAGTCAGTGAATCTCAAATTTCACAAAAATATTAAGCATTCAATATAAGGGATATTATTGATTGGAATATCTTTATCATTAAATTGACCTTTAAGTTAATTACTTGATTAAATGAATATAGCAAATATAAAAGGGTATCTGTTCCTATTCATAGCATGTCTAATTAAAGTAGGGAAAGTAGAGGGGAATGGTGCAACAGTAACAGAGAAAAAGAATAATGCAGATTGGAAAGGCACTAAGAGGAGAAAAGATGGAGGAAAAGGGTGAGGGTAGAAACAGAGAACGGAAGACAGAAGACGCAAAAAGGGAACTAGCAATAAAATTACCAACTCCATTCTGATGCTATGCTAAGGATTTTATTTCATTAATGAGAGAAGGTTAAGAACATAATAAAAAGTAGTAAGAATACAGGCAAAGGGAGGCATCTAACAATTTAACTATTTTTCAGAAGCTATATCATTCTATTTATCATTCATCTAAACAGTATTTAGTTAGCACTTATTATGTGTTGGGTCACCATCCACCAAAATGTTTACTAGTTAGTCACTATTCTGTGCTGTTATACTGCCAGACTCCTTAACTACGAAGGCTATAACTTACATAAAACTTCCTGAATAGCTCACCAAAGTGAAATCTACAGCAGCAAAGACCTGGGCAGTATCACCTTGAACCCTGAAGAAAACACATTTACATACTGGTATGCCCAATGGTACCAACATCCCTCCCCAACTGATACTATGGGCAGCTTCCCACAGATAATTACCTATTTTTATGTAGTACATAGGATAAAACTAATAAGGACATCCCAGCCTGCTGTGTGCCTAAAATAACACTTCTAGCCTTTGCTGGCATCTTGAAGCCATTTGAACACTGTGGGAACCAAAACCACAGTACATTTCTCATAAGCATATCTAATACCATAGCTGATTCCAGCACTCCAGCTATAAAGTACTGCCTCCCTCTCCCTGTCCCTATGCTTTTCTGGCAGTATTCCAGGCAGAGAAGTAGTACAGGAGCTAAGGTATATGAAATGTTTTATTTTTATGATTCAATCTAATTGAGTTGGGCCTACACAGACGAGAATAATTAGGCCATGAATTAAGAAGTTTTCAAACTTCATGATGTTAGTAAAATTTTTGGAATAGTTGTCTTACTTTATTAAAACTCATTTGACATTATTAACTTAAGAATGTTTTCAATACACAAATTAAAATTTTGAAAATCAGTTTGCCCAGGGTGTTGAAGAAATATTTTCTAACACTGAGCCTAAAATTCCATGTTTCTCAAGGGTGGTGCTATTGGTACCTGATCAAAACCCATTTATTATATAGGACTGTCCCTCATATTTTCTAACTCTTTATGATATTCTAATAGTGTGCAGTTTCAGATAAAAAAAGAGGAAAAAATCCCAAACCAGCTGATCATTGGTCACTTGACCCCTGTACCCCTGTGCAGATGGTATCTTCAGGGATCTGTGGGTCTGATGATCATGTGCTGAAAGGAGAACTCCCAGTGAAGTTTCCTTTAATCCCAGGCCATGAAGGAGCTGGGGTTGTGAGAGCGTGGCAGTGGAGTGAGCTCTGTGGAGCCAGGTAGGAAATGGGGCAACTAAAACTCCCCCTTGCCACATGGCTCCTCTGACATGGACGAAGAACTCAGATGTATCAGCATGTTGCCCAGAACAATAATTGCCTTGCTCTAGATTCTTTTCTGAATAAGGGACAGCGATTCCTGGAACTGCATCATCATCTCTGCTTGCCATCAACCTTGGCAGTCCAATGTGGGGTAGTGACTGAGCCAGCTCTGCTGTACGTATCTACACCCAAGTGAGAGTTGAGATAGACTCAGTGTGCTTCTAAGTAGATGCAAAGCTCTTCAGGGATAACAACTACTTCTTACATACATCTATGTCCCCTAGAATGATTAGTATGGTGCCCGTTCCAGAGTTGGAATGCACTGAATGTTTGTCAAATGAAGGTTCTAATCAAGTAGAGTGTAGAGTTTGAATTCTAGTTGATAGGAAGATAGTGACACCTCAAAGAATCAGTGAAAAGCAACTACAGCACAGGGTTCATGTACCACTAGCCATAATGTTCAACAAGTAAAAAGTAGAAAGACCATTGGTCCACACGGGTACAGACAGGGCTAAAAACAATAATCAAATCATGCCAGTTTCATTCTTATACTTTTTTGTATTCTGTATTAACTATCACATACCTGAGAAAATAGGATATTTGTCCTTCTGGGACTAGCTTATTTCATTAAGCACAATGGTCTTAGGTTGCATACATTTTATTACAAAAGATAAGATTTCATTCTTCTTAGAATTATCTCTATGAAATACATAAAATCTATTCTCTTTATATTAATAAAAACTCTATGCTACTTCCAGATATATTAAAAAGGATCTTGACATTCCTAGTCTCAGCATTCTTGAAATGATCAGAGTGAATATGAGCCATCACCCAGATTACGGAAATATGATAACTTCATAGCTCGGTGCCAGGTACATTATGAAATTTAAGAAGGTGCACAATCAGGATATTCATGAGGCCACTATCAGTGTCTTCATTTAGCCAGCAGTTTTGGAGTGTCATCTATGCCTCCAACAGTAGGCAAAGTTAGAGGGACAAAAGTAAAATGGCATGGTCCATGTCTCTGAGAACATCATGCAAAGAGGAGAGACAGATACTCCAACTTTCTGTAGTTAAAAATTCTAGTGGAAGTTGTGTGGAAAATGAGGACACAGATTTAAAGCGAAAGGAAAACAAGAAAGCAAAACCCCTCTTCAATCTGAGAATTGGTCCCTTTGGAATTTTTTACTGTCCAATGATAAGATGTGCCTTTTCAAAAGTTATAAAAGAATTTTAATGCTTTCTAATCTTTGCAAGAGATTGCAAAAAATTGTAAGGGACATTATAGGGACAGTGCTGTAGAACATGTGACTAGGTCTTGGTAAGTCTGTTATAACTGTGTTGATTTTCTTCCCAGACTCCATTCAGCCAGTTACCCATTAGTTAGTCCCATTAGTTAGCAGGACTAACTAATGACAGGATCCAAACATAATCACCACCCTCTTCCTCATTCTGCAATACACAACCCTCTGAAGTAAGTACTCCACAAAGAACTTTGCCCTTTTCTTCTCTAGAGTTAGTACATCTGATAATTAATCAGCCCCCCTACACACACACACAGACACGCACACACACACACACCAAAGAAAACACACAGCACACAGATGCTATGTGTCAGCATGCCACTGTGGTGCTGGGGTCTCAACGGAGAGAGCCCTACCACTGTCTAGCTAGACTACTTTAGGCAGGTAGCAACTACTGTGGAACTAAATACTTCAAGGGGAAAACAAAAGGGATAAACGAGATAACTTATTTCTAAGGCTTATTTCTGGTCATATCATCCTATTTCCAAAGTACAGAAAGACAAGCTTGCACCTATTGATCCATCATGGAATAACCCCAAATTCTCACAAAAAGAATTATGGGATTTCTTATGCTGATTTCCTTTCATTTGGGTAAAGTCCCAGAGTAGGATGGCTGGGTCATCTGGTAGATCTAATTTCAGATCTCTGAGGAATCTCCATATTGTCTTGCATAATGGTTGTTTACATTTCCACCAACAGTGTAATAGGGTACCTTTTCTCCCACATTCTCACCAGTATTTGTTATTTTTTTTTTTAATTTTTGGATGGTAGCCATTCTAACTGGGGTGAAATAAAACCTCATTGTGGTTTGGATTTGCATTTCCCTGATGGCTAGTGAACCTGAGCATTTTTTTTTTTTTCATGTGTCTGTTGACCATTGTATTTCATCCTTTGAAAAATGCCTGCTCATGTCCTTTGTCCATTTCTTAACTGGATTGTTTGTTTTGTTATTGTTCATTTTGTTGAACTCTTTATAGATCCTGGATATTAATCTATTATCAGTTGCGTAGTTTTCAGTTATCTTCTCCCATTCTGTCAGTTGCCTCTGAACTTAGTTACTTTGCAGTACAGAAGCATCTTAACTTAATATAATCCCATTTGTCTACTTTTGCTTTTATTGCCTGTGCTTCTGGGATATTTTCCAAGAAGTCTTTGCACATTACAATGTCTTGCAGAGTTTCCTCAATGCTTTCATCTAGTAATTTGATGGTATCAGGTCATAGATTTAGACCTTTGATCCATTATGAGTTGATTTTTATATAAGGTGTAAGGTAGGGGACACACATAGGTCCAATTTTCACAACACCACTTGTTGGAAAGACTGTTCTTCAGGGATTGGCTTTAGCTCATTTGTCAAATATTAGTAGGTTGTAGCTACATGAATTAATGTCTGGAGTTTCTACTCTGCTCCACTAGTCTACATGTCTATTTTTGTGCTGGTATCAGGCTGTTTTGATTATAACTTTCAGGTAGTATGTCAAGAAATCTGGTACTGTGATGCCTCTGGATTTGCTTTTGTTTTAGTACTCCCATATATACTGCAGCAAAATTCACAATGGCTAAGACATGGAATCAACCCAGATGTCTGTCAACTATTGACTAGACAAAGAAAATGTGGTATATACACTCTATGGAATAATACTTGGCCATAAAAAAGAATGAAATCCTGCGTTCTCCAAAAAAATGAATGCAACTAGAAATGATAATGCTTACTGAAATAAGCCAGTCCCCAAAGGACAACTATCATAAGTTTTCTCCTATATGTGGCAGTTAATATAGAATTTTAAAACATTTATAGGAATGAGACAGTTTGAGATTTGATTGTTGTTTTTAGCCCTTGTTTATAGTCCTTTGGAGCTGTGGTCTTTATATATTTTCACTTGTTAAATATTATGGTTAATGATAATTAAGCCTTTGAAAATAGATTGGATTTAAATTATGGTTTTGCAAAAATAAAACTAAAAAAAAAGAAAGGAAGGAAAAAGAGGATTGAGGGAAGGAAAAAGGTGGAAAGAAAGTATGATTTTCTTCTTAGAATTGTACCTATAAAATATATGAAATACATTCTCTTTATATTAATAAAAATTTTAAAATATATAAAGGCAAAACAATGTGAACCACAACAACAGCAAAATAATAATGGGATTTCTGAAACCAGGTAAAATGATTTTCCCATTGAATAGCCACTGGGATTACCCTGGCTGCCAGAATGTGTCCACAGCAAGTTTTCAAGCAATTCAATGAGATTTTTGTAAACATACTATTATATTTTTATTCCAATAATGGTTTCAAACTATTGATTATATAATTTTTTCTCTGTATAGGAAATAAAGTCCTCACACTCATTATTCCACAGTGCAGAGAATGCAGTTCCTGCTTGTACCCCAAAGGAAACTTCTGTGAGTTAGTATATTTTCCCCTCACTCTTTTATTTGCTTATATAGCACAAGCATTGACCTATAGTTAACAGTGTTCGTTTTTCTCTTTCCAACTCCATATGTCTGTGCGGGTGCCTGTATTTATGTCATGGAACAGTGTTCTACCCTCTTCTGGATCAATGCTGGATGGGACCAGCCGACTTACCTGCAAAGGAAAAAAGATTTATCACTCTTTCCGCGCAAGCACGTCCACTGAATAATCTGTTGTGCCTGAGATTGCAGTGGCAAAAACTGCTGCTGCTGCTCCAGTGGGTAAAGTGTGCCTCGTAAGCTGTGAGGGACCTACAGGCTACGGGCTGCTGTGCACACAGCCAAGGTGAGGAAGTACTTGCATGTTAGCATGTGCCATAGTGATTTTCCTGGCAAAACATCAAAACCTAGCCAATTCTCCAAATGGTTCAACCAGTGTAAATAATTCCAAAAGTCCCAATGAATATTTTTGTTTGTTTGCTTACTTAATTTTATATATGCCTACCTTTAATTCCTAATACAAGTATGTTTTATGAATTTGCAGGTCACTCCAGGTTCCACCTGTGTGGTCTTTGGACTTGGAGGAATTGGTTCAGCCATTGTGATGGCCTGCAAAGCCTCTGGTGCTTCGGTGGTGGTAGAAATGGCAGGCGTTGGTGTTGACTTTGCCTTTGAGGCCATTGGACTCATTGATACCATGGTATGTGGTGCTTGGGGCACAATGAAAGGGTACTGCCTGTCAACACGTGAGTACAAGTTGAATAATCTCCCTAGAAGTATAAACTCTCCTAGAAATACATTTATGAAGTGTGGACCCCAAATCAAAACTAGAATGTAGAGGTGGTTATTTAACCTAGCAGTTAAGACATCCATGACCTAGATCAGATTACCTGGATTCAATTCCTGGCTCCAGCTACTGATTCCAGCTTCCTGCTCATACAGACCTTAGGAGGCAGTGGTGATGGCTCAAGCAACTGGGTTCCTGAAACCCACATGGGAGACTTGACTGAGTTCCTGGCTTCCAACTTTGATTTGTCTTAGTTCTGGCTTTTGCAGGCATTTGGACAGTGAACCAATGGATAAGAGTTTTCATTCTCTGTGTCTGTGTGTTTGTGTTTGTGTGTCTGCCTATCTGTCTTTCTGTCTTTCAAATAAACTTTTATTTTAGGATTTATTTGAAAGGCAGAGAGAGAGAGAGAGAGAGAGAGAGAGATCTTCCATCTGCGGGTTAATTCCCCAAATGGCCACAACTACTGGGACTGGACCAGGTTGAAGCCAGGAGCCTGGAACTCCATCTGGGTCTCTCACATGGGCAGTAGGTGTCCTAGTATTTGGGCCATCTTCGACTGTTTTCCCAGGAACATTATCAGGGTGCTAGATCAGAAGCAGAGCAGCTGGTACTCAAACTGGCACTCTGATAGGGGATGCTGGTGTCCCAGCTGACTTAACCCACTATGTCACAACACCTGCTACTCAAATAAACTAAAAAAATGTAGATTACCTCTGAAACATTCATTTTAAAATAAAAGAAATATATACTTGAATATATGTCATTACAGTATACAAAGTTTAAACATGCAACACAATACCAATATTTCCTTTTCTTTATTCTCAGCTCTTTGTATCAATGTGGATTTTTAAATTTTTATTTATTTATTAATTTATTTGAAAGGCAGAAAGAGATGTTGTCTATCTACTACTTTATTCACCAAATAGCCACAACAGTCAAGTCTGGACCAGGCCAAAGCCAGGAGCCAGGAACTCCATTTTGGTCTCCCAAATGGATAACTGGACCCAGCCACTTGGGCTATCATCTGCTGCCTTCCAAGGTACACTAGCAGGGAGCTGGGTCAGAAGTAGAGCAGCTAGGACTTCAGCTGGCGCTCTAATATTGAAGTCAGCATCATAAACAGAAGCATAACCTGGTGTGCTCTAGTAACAGCCCCTCTCTGCATCTTATATTTGGGTATGGACATCATTTGACTCACATACGATATTTATGTTTTCTATAATAGAATCATTTACTCCCAGGAAAATTGTCAAGCTTCTATGCATTAGTGAGTTAAGCTCCAGGGATACAAGGGTCAAGGCAATAAGTACTGTTCTTTTGATTCTGACAGTCAGAGGAAAGGATGCAAACATTCAGTATACTTAAGAGTGTACCTAGTGTAGTTGGTCAAAGAATACAGGAAGTACAGCTGTGGTGTAGGCGATAGGAAGAGGCAAACATAGCAAAATGGAATAGGGAGAGAAAACAAAGTTAACATCCAGAAATTGGGATAAAATATACATGGACATGTATACTATACATCCTTATAAATATTAGGTTTTTAAATGAAATTGCACACACATACATCTATATTTTTTATTTTGCTTTAGTGGAAATAAGTTGGGGAGAGAAGTATGGCAAGGGAAATGGTCAGGTAAAGAATAAAGAGTATGAAGAGTATAAAGAACAAAGAGGCAATGGGTAATTTTATTTAATTCACTACTTACTATGTTTCAGATAATGGCCGCCACAGCCAGCGCTGTACTGGAAGCCAGGAGCCAGGTGCTTCCTCCTGGTCTCCCATGAGGGTGCAGGGCCCAAGGACCTGGGCCATCCTCCACTGCCCTCCCGGGCCATAGCAGAGAGCTGGCCTGGAAGAGGAGCAACCGGTACAGAATCAGGTGCCCCAACTAGGACTAGAATCTGGGGTACTGGCGCCACAGGTGGAGGATTAGCCTAGTGAGCTGTGGCGCTGGCTAATTCCACATGTTTTAAGAACGATAAATCATGTAATCTTCATAATAATCTTTTGAAGTAAGTAGCTTTCTTCTATTTACAAATGAGGAAACTGAGGCACTAGAAAGGCAAGTAACTTGCCTGAGGTCATACAAATAACAGAGTCTGTGTTTTTTACCACCAAACTCTACAGCCTCCCTAAGATTCCTATCACTTGTCTGGTTGAAGTTGATGTTAGAGTAGTATCTGCCCAGAAGGTGGGTCACAATCTAGCGTCTTCAGCTTCCTTCCCTCTCAGACAGCAGCTGTTACATCTGGGAACGTACTTATGATCATTATTATCATGATCAGATCTCTGCTTGGGAATCCTGTCACCGGCACTATGGCGGCTGTCTGATTGCCAGCTTGGCTCCATTACAATCACAGCTATCCTTTGATGCACTAACGGTTGTCCCAGGAAGAACACTGGAGGGAATGTGTTTAGGAGGTAGGTAGATGAATAGAATGGCCCACTGGTTGCTCTCCCTGAGATCCCTTTCAACTCTGCAGAAACACAGAAGTCAAAGCTACTGTCTTTGAAAACACATATATTCTCAAATTAATTTTAATTAATTTAAATATGGATTTTTCATAGTTCAAATAATTTTACATTAGTTACAAAAGAGTTTGGGGGTTTTAAAGAGCTGGGGATAATTGAGCCAACTTTGGTTCTGCACTGGTGGATTAAAAGTTTGTTGTAGAATTTTAACAGCAGCATCTGCTAAACAATTATATGTGTTAACCAGACATTTCAGCACTAGTTTTTGTCTCCCCAGCAGAGCTCTTACTTCTGAGCAATATTGGTAGTTTAATGCTCCCACCTCCACCATTTACCTGGTGGTGGGTTTCCACGTCCCCATCATATGTGTGAAAACAGAGAAAGCAGGAAATGGTTTTACAATGGTTAGCTAGCAGGAGGGCTGGAGACTGCTTGTTTAACAGTCACTTTCCAACTCAGTAACTTGAACATTGGCCTAATTTTTCTCCAAAGACATCCTAGGTATTAGAATTTTGTATGCCAACTACATTTAGCTACATTAGTCTATGTCTTCTGAGGCACAGAAAAATTAATTTCTACTTCAATGGCAAATTCTCAGAGGAGTGCCTTGCCCGTTTCCATGACTTACTTGATTTCTTTTCTTTCTTTTGGCTAGTTTGATACATCTTGAGTCTTATTATTATAGCCTTTTTGTTTTGCAGGTTATAAAACCAGAGACTGTATTCCCCAGTTAGTAACTGACTACCTACAAAATAAGATTAATATAGACCCATTACTAACCCCTTTGAGTTGTACCATGCTGGAAAAACGTGAGTGTTTTGTTTGCTTATCCGTACACGAATAACTGACAGAGAAAACTACTTCAAACACTTCTAAGTGGTTCTGTGCAAATGAGACAGCTACTTGGACCTTTTCACACTAATCCTACCTCCTACCAGCACCATGATAAGAAAAGGTTTTTCTCAAAGGACCCTATTCAGAAAAGACTGAAATCAACCTATTTCAAAGGCATGTTCAAGAATTCATCATAATACCAAGGGCCATTCTATCCCATTATTCAACATGTATTATTTTCTGAGTTATAGAAATGTGCAAGATATGGCTGGCGCCACTGCTCACTAGGCTAATCCTCCGCCTTGCGGCGCCAGCACACCGGGTTCTAGTCCCGGTCGGGGCGCCAGATTCTGTCCTGGTTGCCCCTCTTCCAGGCCAGCTCTCTGCTGTGGCCCGGGAGTGCAGTGGAGGATGGCCCAAGTACTTGGGCCCTGCACCCCATAGGAGACCAGGAGAAGCACCTGGCTCCTGGCTTCAGATCAGCGCAGTGCGCTGGCCACGGCGGCCATTGGAGAGTGAACCAACGGCAAAGGAAGACCTTTCTCTCTGTCTCTCTCTCTCACTGTCCACTCTGCCTGTCAAAAAAAAAAAAAAAAAAAAAAGAAAAGAAAAAAAAGAAAAGAAATGTGCAAGATAAATAAGTTGTCATTTGGGGCCAAGAAATCTTGTAAGAAATCCTTAGAGATTTAGACTCCCACCCAGAGTATGAATTCTTTCTGCACCGTTTCTGATATCCAGTCAGTCTGTCTCTGCTAGCATGTTCAGTACATACTGATTTGTTCACATATTCAATCAGCACACATTTATTGATGGCACAGTGTTTTCCAGGACTGTCACAGTGTTGAAACACGGCAGAAAATGAGCACTGAGCAGTAAACAAGTACACACACCTCTGTGACAGATACGTTAGATTCCTCATTCTGATTCTAAGCAAGTTTCCCCCTCCTGTTCTCTCTCAACTCTACCCATAGCCTTTGCTCATTTGGTAATTTTTCAAAAATCGACATCTTTAACTTTTACTATTCCTTGTTGGTTTCGACCTAGCACAACAGTCCATTTAAGTCAGGAAGAAAGAATCAAGAAAACCTTATTGGACTTTTAGAAACAGAGTATCAAGGGTGGGAGAAGGGATCCAGCAGTCACAGACACACTGCAACAGGGAAAGAATCAGGGGAGCCAAGGCTTTCCTTCTGCATCTTGCCATGAGTCAGGTGTCTGGTGCTGGAGGACGCTGCTCTCAGGTGCAGCAGAGGGTCTGAGTGTCTTGTGTCTTGTCATGCAGCCAGCAAGAACGACACTCACAGTTGGAATACTCCTTTCATGGCTGACATTGAATCCTAACCCAGACCCTTATCAGACAGTGATATTTCACACAAACAAATTAGAGTGAACGTGGAGTCAGGTTGGGGACAGCGAGGCCATAAAGCTTCTCATTACAAGGTGCATAATTGTTTTGATGAAATCACTGTTTCCTATGTAATTTATTCACTTAGTAATTTCACTTCTATGTTTCAGCATCCGCTGTGTTCTGCTGTTCAAGTTCACAGATGATAAAGGTTCCAAGGGCATCCTTGGGGCCTTCCACCTTTTCCTGTTTCACCTCTCTGATAATTCCAGTGCAGAGGAAAGAGAAGCATTAGAGATGGGAAGGCAGTGTGGTTGTACAAAATGAAATGAGTGCCACTTGAATATTATTGTAATAAAATAAAGTTCTGAGAATTTGTTATATAACTCCTTCCTGGTACCTTTCTCTGAAGAGAGGAGAGAACTTCCACTTTGACTATGGCCTTGTCTAAATAAGATCAGAGTTTGTGAACTCAAGAAGCTTCCATATCCTTGGCAGCTCATGACAAGAGCCTCGGGTGATTACTGGTATCATAAATAAGAGTGTCAACGGTTAAATCAACAACGGGAGTCAACGTGTACTTACTCCCCATGTAGGATCTCTGTCTTTAATGTGTTGAACTATGTGAATTAACGGTAAAACTACTACTCAAACAGTACTCTATACTTTGTGTATCTGTGTCGGTGCAACTGTTGAAATCTTAGTATATACTAAGTTGATCTTCTGTATATAAAGATAATTGAAAATGAATCTTGATAAAGAATGGGATGGGAGAGGGAGTGGGAGATGGGAGAGTTGCAGGTGGAAGGGAGGTTATTGGGGGAAAAATGCTGTAATCCAAAAGTTGTACTTTGGAAATTTATATTTATTAAATAAAAGTTGAAAAAAAAAAACTTCCTGACTTTAGAAAGAGCAATGGTGGCTTTTAATTGATGACAACGCTCATATGTCTATCAATCCAACTGAATTCTGAAATTAGTTCGTGAAACTTGCCACTAACACACCCCTTGTTCCCATTCTCAAGATACCTTCATTTCTGGCAGACTTTTCTATCTCCTCCTATGCCATTCTAGAGCTGACATGACAATTTTGCTGCTTCCAACATGCTGAGGTATCATATGTCTTTCGATGATTATTTCAGGATACTCTAAGCCATTTTCTACCTTCAGGTCATCACACTATCTATGCCTCTACCCACGAAGTGGTGAGGCGTGGTTCCCAACTGTTTCCAAACACAAAGGCTCAGTTGGGAAATCTTACCACCTCTATCCCTGAGAAGGTGTAGGAATCTTTCAGAACCAATTAACCACATCTACAAACACATTGCTTCCTTTCAAGCCTTTCTCTTCACCTAACTGGTGTTATAACTTCCTCATCTAGGGTTAGAGAGAAGGGGAGTGGAGGAGTAGTGGTAACTCCTCTTATCCTTTGTTGTTTTTTTTGTTTGTTTGTTTTTAAAATCATGTTCCTTCTCTCTGACTTGAGTCACTTCAATTCTCCTCAACCTTTCAGTTCTTGAAAAGCAAAAGTCAAGAGGAAAATTTCCGTGCCACTTTTTCAATGGCAACATCTTTTCCTTTAATTTGAGATCAGAAAGACCTCATTGATTTACTGGGGAGAGGTCAAAATATCAAAGAGAACACATGAAGATAAAAAGAAAGGGAAATAGTTTGAATATGATTATGCCAGACTAGCTCTATCACTTTAATAAGCCCTTGCTGCTCTGAATATCAATTTCACATTGTAAACTGGGAAAAATAAAAAAATTTTTTTTTTTTTTTTGACAGGCAGAGTGGACAGTGAGAGAGAGAGACAGAGAAAAGGTCTTCCTTTGTCGTTGGTTCACCCTCCAATGGCTGCCACGGTCGGTGCACCGCGCTCATCCGATGGCAGGAGCCAGGTGCTAGGTGCTTTTTCCTGGTCTCCCATGGTGTGCAGGGCCCAAGCACTTGGGCCATCCTCCACTGCACTCCCGGGCCACAGCAGAGAGCTGGCCTGGAAGAGGGGCAACCGGTACAGAATCCGGCGCCCCGACTGGGACTAGAACCCGGTGTGCCGGCGCCGCAAGGCGGAGGATTAGCCTGTTGAGCCACGGCGCCGGCTGGAAAAATAAAAATTTTGTTATAGTATGCTGTGAAGACTGGAGATCATGTGTATTAGTGTAGAAATTAAAAAATAAGAATTCTAAAACTTTAAAGAATAATATATTTGAAATTTTGAAGAAAGAAAAAAGACAACAATTTTTAAACTGGAAAATTGAATTAAAATTAACTCTTTAATTAAGACATTTTAAATAATAGAATAGCAAGGAAGACTATGAGGAACTGAGTTGTAAAAGAATAAAATGATAACTATTTCAAATAAAATATAAAAAATATCAAAGCAACCTAAAGTCATGATAATAAATGGTAAAAGAACATATTATACATTTTTAAAAAGTAGAAAAGAGTTGGAAGTCACAATGCCTCTTTATAGAAGTTTGGTGTTGGGGCCGGCATGGTGGGATAAATTTAACCAAGGATGTGAAATATTTCTATAATGAAAACACTAATGAAAGAAAGAAAAGATCAAAAACAAGGAAAAATCCTCCGTGTTCATGGGTTGGAAGAATTAATATCATCAAAATGTCCATACTACCCAAAGCAATTTAGAGATTCAAAGTGATTCCAATTTAAATTTCCAAGAACATTCTTAATGGAATTAGAAAAAAACAATACTAAACTTCATATGGAAACACAAAAGACCGCAAAAACCTAAGTAATTTTAAACAATAAGCCATGGCATCATAATACCAGATTTTAAGACATACTACAAGCCTGTGGTTATCAAAACAGCACAGTATTGGCACATAAATAGATAGGTGGACCAACGGAACAACATAGAAAACCCTCAAATTAATCCCTGTATCTACAACCAATTTTTGACAAATGAGCTAAAAATCAGTCCCTGGAATAATAACAGTCTCTTCAACAAAAGTTGGAAAACTTGAATTTCCACATGTAAAAGTGAAACAAGACCACTACCTTATACCCTATATAAAAGTCAACTTGGCCGGCGCTGTGGCTCACTAGGCTCATCCTCCGTCAGCAGCGCCAGCACCCTGAGTTCTAGTTCCGGTTGGGGCACCGGTTTCTGTCCCAGTTGCTCCTCTTCCAGTCCAGCTCTCTGCTGTGGCTCGGGAGTGCAGTGGAGGATGGCCCAATTGCTTGGGTCCTGCACCCGCATGGGAGACCAGGAGAAGCACCTGGCTCCTGGCTTTGGATCAGTGCGGTGCTCAGGCCACAGCGGCCACTGGGGGGTGAACCAACGGCAAAGGAAGACCTTTCTCTCTGTCTCTCTCTCACTGTCCACTCTGCCTATCCAAAAAAAAAAAAAAAAAAAGTCAACTTGCAGTGGATCAGGGCTCTAAACCTAAGACGTGAAAACTTCAAATTACTTGAGGAAAACAAAGGGGAAACAGTGTAGGACATTGGCCTAGGCAGAGACTTGGATAAGACCACAAAAGCATAGGCTATAAAAGCAAAAATAGACCTGCTTCTGTCTTCTTTTGGACTGAGAACTTCACATTTTTCCTTCTAAAATATCATTTCCATTCTCTGAACAATACAAAGAACTTAGGGCAGTAACTTCAGTCACCTTGCTTCTCCATCTCTAAGCTATATGATTAAGAGAACTTTTCTCGTAAACTGCTGAATCCCTAAGGTCGGTGGCACTGGAGGATCTTTCAGTATTTACATTTGCTTCCAGTACTGAATGTTTGGAGGTTTCACACCATGCAACCTTACAGCCATGTCTGCTCATCCTGATAAAAGTCTTCTTATAAAGCCATATTACTTATATTTGTTCTACATAGGAGAAACAGAAGCCCTGGAAAAGTAAATACTTTATTCAAGGTTAGTCAACTAGTTAATGGCAGGCAAAGGCCTCATTTAATGCAGGTCTTTCGGACTCCCAAGTCTGTATCTAGAGAAAGCATCACCTACTTTTTCAGAATATTGTTAACATTTTTGTGCTAAACAGGCACAGGTAACACAACAATGGATACACATGGTACTGCCTCACATGTCACAAATATTAGTATTACCCCTGAATATAGCTTTCTATGAACTTCAGTAAAGATAATTTGCAGAAATATCAACATTTTTAATATCTAAGAAACTATTTCTATTGAAATCAGTGTTCCTACATTAACTTTCAGACAGCAATAATGATTATGTGATCATGTTACTATATAAGATTATAGTGAGATCCATTACATAGAATTAATTATATTCAAATAGTTTTATTAATTTCATGAATCAACTCAAATTGATTACAATCTTACATTTTCCTTAGTTGATAATAGTCTTATGCTCTCATGTGACAGAGAGTACATTTTCTCTTTATACTTTAAGAATGGTATTTCCTATATACAGTTTCTTTCTTAAACAACTTCTCACCTAATTTGCTTAATTTGGCACAAGTGGCTAAGCTGCCTTAATAATCTCTTGTCACTCTATGTTTCTGTGCCAATGCAGAGGAGTAAACTCCCTCTAGCTGGATAAATTGGATGGCAGTAGCAGATTTATGCTTACAGGAAGAATATTTTAATACCTTCATGGCACAAGAATATTCACAGAATGTATCATCTTCTTTGGGTGGAGGAGTGAAAAAATTACAAGACTGATTCTCCTGAAAAATGTCTCATGAGGTGTGAATTGCTCAGTACTACAGTGCCATAGTTAACTCAGTAAGAAGGCACACTTGAGTCTTTCATAACCTTTCTAAAGCCAGGCCCCACCAGTCAGAAAACTGGTGGTCTTGCTAATGCTACAGATCCACCCAGCAATAGAAATTGGTAAGCATAATTCCTAAATTCTAAGGTCACAACATGTCCCACCTGCATGACCCATGAATACAGAGGGTTTGCTTAGCCATCATCCTGCAGTATGGGGCCACTAGCACTCCTCCCGAGGTAATCAGTGTTGACACCAATGTGGAGGAGAAATTCCCCACAGTAACAAACTCTTACAACTAAACAATAAAAAATACAAATAACCCAATTTTAAAATGAGCAAAGGATTTGACAAGACATTTCTCCCAAGAACATATATAAAGAATCAATAAGCACATGAAAAGATGTTCAATATTAGCCATTTTGAAAATGCAAATGAAATCATGATGCTATAATAAAATGGCTGATTAAAGACTAATGATGCTAAGTATTGGTGAACATGTAGAGCAACTTAAGCTCTTATACACCAGTGGTGGCAAAATAAAATAGGACAAACATTTAAGAAAACACTTTGACAGTTTCTTTAAAAATTAAACATAATCCTTCTATATGACACAGCCACTACATCCACAGGCATTTACCCCCAAAATATGAAAGAATATGTCCTTTAAAAATCTTCTATAGAAATGGTGATAACAGTATTATTTGTAAAAATCAAAACTAGAACAATCCAAGTGTCCATCCTCTTGGTAAACGGAAGCTATATTCATTAGTGACACTCCTTCACAATAAAAAAAAAGACTGAACTGCTGTTAATTACTGAAGATGAATTAATCTCAAACCAATGACCTTGGGTGAAGAAGACAGAACAGAATATATAATGTATTCTTACATATATACAAAACTCTGTAAAATGCAACAAATCTATAGCAACACTAAACAGATCAATGGTTAGATTATGGATGGGTGAAAGTATAGAAATGAACAGAAGCAAGAGTTATAAAGGAATATGAGACAATATTGAAGGTATGTAGATATGTTCAATATTTTAACTTCATGAGAATTTCACAGATGCATACATACACACATTAAAACGCCACCCCTCCCTTCAGATATTTACTAACAATGGCAGCAGCAACTATATCAACATTAAAACTAACTGGAAATAGAAAAGCGACTATAACAGGTCCCTTTGCCCACCTATTATAATGAGTTCAAGTTTACTGGAAAAAATAGCATCATTATAGTCATTCCAGAGACAGAAAGATAGTCCCATTCAAGTAATGGGTAAAATATCAAGACTGATTATGGCACTGCTATGGTATCTATTGTTATGGTTTATTTCTTTTTTTTTTAAAAAAAAGATTCATTTATTTATCTGAAAGAGTTACACAGAGAGAGAAGGAGTGGCAGAGAGAGAGAGAGAGAGAGAGAGAGGTATTCCATCCTCTGGTTCACTCCCCAGATGGCTGCAATGGGTGGAGCTGCACCAATCCTAAGCCAGGAGCCAGGAGCTTCTTCTGGGTCTCCCACGTGAGTGCAGGGCCCCAAGGAATTGGGCCATCTTCCACCAGTTTCCCAGGCCATGGCAGAGAGCTGGATCGGAAGTGTAGCAGCTGGAATTCTAACCGGCATCCATGTGGGATGCCAGCACTGCAGGCTGTGGCCTTACCCGCTATGACACAGAGCTGGCCCATATGATTTATTTATAATTTAATCTTGACATTTCTCTTGAGAATGTCTAAAACCTTTGATTAAGGAAATGGAAAAGTTAAGTTCAGGTGTGTCAATCAAGTAAGAAATAATGAGAAAGTGAAACCAAAATGCATCCAATGGGAAGGACTACCGCAGGTCCCACAGAAGTTGAGACATCAATGGAAGGATGGTGGGAAGTATGGAGGGAGCAAGGAGCCCAGGCAGCAAACTGGGAACTGGACAGCTTTAGTAAGGTCCATGGGTGTTATTCCACAGGCTTTCCACCAAGAACTGTGCATTGATTCGTTTAGATGGGGAATTTATTTAGTTGACTCTGGCGCTGACCATTGGGTTTTATCATGTTCAGCAGCCATGGAGTGTGTTGGGTTTTGGATCAGTGGTGTAAACAGAACAAATAGACCATACCATAACCAACCACACAGGGTTGGAAAGCTGTAAGTAGCCCAGAGCTGATGGTGTGATTAGGTTTCAATTAATTTATGTCAGGCCTAAAAACAAAAGCTGAGGCAGCAACTATGTTAAAGAAATCTGAGACATGTGCATATACTGAGAGGGTGTGAAAAGTTTATTAATCACATCATGAGGCTTTCTGGGAAAAGTAGAGCCAGCTCTCAAACAGGTCCAAAAACAACTTGAGAGAGCAAACTGAAATGACTGGCTTCGGCTTTTATTGAAGTTAAGGGTTGGGGCTAGGGTAAGTATTCCACAAGCTGGAGCTTGTGTTGTCTGAATTGCAAGGCAACACCAAAGGAGAACATTTGCAGGCTTTCTTACAGGCTTGTCCAAATGTGAGGCAACAAGAAGAAAGAAGTGGGGGCTTGAAAGTCGTTGGTATTCAAACATCAAGAATGGAGTCAGATACTTTATTACAATTCATTCTGATTACTTTTATATGCCAAATATCATTTAATTGAACTTGAACTCAGGGAAGTCATGGGAGTTTATGTGACCTGCAGCATGATACTAGTAAAGGGGGTGAAATTCTACTGAACACTTTGTTCAAGAACCTAGTAATGTGCATCTTGAAGAGTGAAATGAGGAGCATGGTCATTATTAATAATGCCTGTCACTCTGAGAAGGATAAGGAGTGTCCTGGTAAGGTCTTGTATGTGGTTTTAGAATGTGTATGCCTAGGTGAGCCTTTGTCTTACACTGTTAAGTATCTGTGAGAGAGAAAATGTCTAGAGTTCTTTACCTCAAATGGAGCAACTTTGGACAAGGAATTTTTACTGCCATTGATCAGATCAGATGGACACATTATTGATAATAGTGTGGAAATATATTAAAACTTGTGGATGATGGCAATTATTTCCCAGAACATTCTCTATTACTAAGATGCTAACCCTTGAGTCTCTTCCTTTAGCAGGGACTTCCAGGTGAAAGTAAGTGTTCAGTGAGCTTCATATGTATGGTGATGGCAGAGCCATCTGTAAAACATACAAATTCCTTTGCTCTTCATTGCCCTTATTCCAAGGGATTCCCATGTAGTCAAGGAGTTCAGGAGTGGTGTGGCCTCTAGCACCACGGTATCTGACAAGAGACTACGCATAAAAAAGGCCAATACCTCCTTCAGGCATTGTACACTAGAGATCTCAGGTTTGACCATACCTTATTTTTAAATCATTTTTTATTTATACAAGCTGAACACATTTCAAGTATTTCATATATACAGATTTAGGAGCATAGTGACACTTCCCAGCCTACCCTCCTTCCCATGCTCCTATCCACCCTCCGCCTTCCTTTCTTATTCTTTCTTTCAATTTTTACAGTGACATAATTTCAGTTTGTTTTGTAATAATAAGCTTAACCATAACTAAGTAAGAATTATAGGTACCACCTCCATTATTGAAGGAGGTTTTGGCGGCAATACCAAGCTTGCGGGGTTGGGGAGAATGTTATTTCCATAAAACAAGACATAATAGAAAGCTGGATAGGGAAGGTGACAGGTCTATCTAGAGAAACTCTATCCCAAGGAAACAGGATGTGTGGCCAGCAGTTTTCACTCTATGGCAGATAGTGTGGGGCCTAGGCGGGAAGTTGTCAGAAGTCAGTACTAGATAAGCCATTATAGCATTCTATGGACGGCAGCCTGACGTTGGTTAGAAAGGTAGATTACTTGTGGCCAAAATGGCAGATCAGAGAACTCCAAGAGACACAAGAGGAGGCTGCTACAGCCTCTACTGTGAAAGAATGTCTAGGGAACTAATGGAAGTACCTAGTTTATTGCACTTTGACAGGTTCTAGACCTCTGTCGTGCAGGACAGAAACATAACAGCACAAATTAGTTCATGCAAAACTTGTACCCGAGGAATGTATTGCCTCTAAAACATACAAATTCCTAAAAGACACTGGGCTTATTTTAACATTGTTGGTGCTGGAAGTGTCAGTAACTATTTCTTGAAAATATAATGGATAAAAATGTCCTTGATTAATCAAATAATGCCCCAAAACGTTATTTATATGGTACTATGGTTTTAAAATATGTGTTGGGAAATTTAATACTGTTAGGAGGTGAGGCCCAATGAGGGGTATTTAATTCTTGAGGGGCTTCACCTTCATGAATAGATTCATGTCATTTCATGGGAGTGGTTAGTTATGTTGAGAGTGCCCTGTTAGCAGATCCAGTTTGGTCTTCTCTTGCTCTCTCCGATTCTCTTGGCTTTCCACTCCCCACTGTGGGATGACAGAACACAACAGCCTCTGACCTCGGACTTCCCAGCTTCCAGAGAGTAAGAAATGTTTCTCTGCTTTTATAGAGTACCCAGTCTGAGATAGTCCGCTACAGCAACACAAAATGGACTGAGGTTGCAAGATGCTATACATTATGTGAGGGCAACAGCCTAACTCTTCTTTGAACTCTTTAGTGAATATTTCTGTCCTTAATGAGTGCTTCCCAAACAAAAATGGAAACAAAACATTTCAAAATTTGTAAGATGCAATCTGCTAGAGTATGCATCACTTTGTTTATTTTGCTTACGAGAGTCACAGGTAATTTCCTATTTCCATTTCCTATAGCTGCGTTTAAAGTGTCTCGATGGGGCTGGCATTGTGGTAGAGCTGCCACCTCTGATGCTGGCAGCCAATACAGGTGCCTGTTCGTCCTGGATGCTCGACATTTTTTTTTTAAAGATTTATTTATTTTACTTGGAAGTCAGAGTTACACAGAGAGAGGAGAGGAGAGGAGAGGAGAGAGAGGTCGTCCATCTGCTGGTTTCACTCCCCAGTTGGCTGCAATGGCAGGAGCTGTGGTGATTCAAAGCCAGGAGCTAGGAGCTTCCTCCAGGTGTCCCACGTGGGTGCAGGGGCCCAAGGACTTGGGTCATCTTCTACTGCTTTTCCAGGCCACAGCAGAGAACTGGACAGGAAGTGGAGCAGCAGGGTCTCGAACCGGTGCCCATATGGGATGCTGACCTTCATGCCAGGGCTTTAATCTGCTGCGCCATAGTGCTGGCCCCGGATGCGCCACTTTTAATCCAGCTCCCTGTTAATGGCCTTGGAAAAGCAGCAGAAGATGGCCCAAGTGCTTGGGCCCCTGTCACCCACATGGGAGATCCAGATGAAGCTCTTGGCTCCTGGCTTCAGCCTAGCCCAATCCCATTTCTGGGGAGTGAACCAACAAATGGAAGATCTCTATGTCTCTGTTTCTCCCTCTCTTTGTACATGGCTTTCAAATAAATAAATATTTTTAAAAGTGTTTAGATGTTTCAGTTTACTTTATGTTCAGTTATTATAGTTTTTATTTGTACACATTTATGGAGTACAACATGATAATTTGAAACATGTAGTCAACATATGATGATCATATCAGGTTAATTTATAATATCATATCATTAATTTAAAAAATTGATTACCACTTATAAATATACATACTTAGGGTGTATAGTATATTTTAATAAATATATACAATATAAACTGATCAAATCAGTTTCCTTGTTATAACTATGTTTGGAACCATTGAGCTCCTATCTTGTATTTGTTCATAAAATATGCAATAGGTTACTATGTGTTGTAGTAACCCACTGGGTTCTGGAACACTAGAGCTGATTTCTTCTGTGTTTTAACACTTGTTCAGTTGATTTTAAATAATCAATGAAAAGCTTTCTGGGAAAAAATGTGTAGGATGCTAATGTTACACTTCAAAGAACTAAAAAAATAAATATATAAAGACAAACTAAGCCCAAAGTCAGTAGAAGAGAGAAAATAATAAATAATAGAGCAAAAATAAATAAAAGACAGACTATAAAACATTAGAAAAGATCAACAAAACTAGGAGTTGAGCTTTTTTCAAAATTCTACAAACCTTGAGCTAGACTAAGCAAAAGAGGTAAGATTTAAATAAATATAATCAGAAATGAAAGAAGAGACATTATAAATGATACAACAGAAATAGAAATGACCACAAATACTACTCTGAAGAAGTGTATGCCAACAAATTGGATAATCTAAGAAATGAATGTTTCTAGAAATATAGAATCTGAATCACAAAGAAACAAAAAATCTGAACATAGTAATAATTTATAATGTACATACCAATAATGTGTAAGGAGATTGAATCAGTTGAAAAAAACCAAAAAGCTTCCCACCAAAGAAAAGTTCAAGTCCTGACAGAGTCATTGATGGATGAGTTACATCAAATGTCTAAAAAATAACTAATGCCAATCCCTCTCCCAAACTGAAGAGGAACTAATATGGTTAAACTCATCTTACAAAGCAAATATTACCCTGGTACCAAAACCAGATAAGGATACTACAAAAACAAAACAAAAGCAAAAAACTACAGACCAACATTCATGTTGAACATAGATCCAAAAGTCCTCAACAAAATGCCAACAAACTGCACTCAATATCACATTAAAAGAATCATTAACCATCATTGAGATTTATTCCTGGGATGCAAGGATAGTTCAATATATGTAGACCAATAAATGTGATATGCCACTTTAGCAGAATGAAAAACAAAACTACATGATCATCTCAATAAATGTCAAATAGATTTGTAACAAAATTTGAATCCTTTCATGATAAATTAGGTGTAGAAGAAGTATGCCTTAACATAATAAAGGTCATATGAGATAAGCCCCATAGCTAACATCATACTCAATGGTGGAAACCCCAAAATTTTTCTTCTACAAAACAAATCACTGATCAGTCATGGCTTAAGCTGGAATCAAGACAAAAGATTCAATTTGAGATATACAGCTAGGTCTGGATACATCTCAGGGCCACTTTAAGGAGGGCTATAATTCCATGTCCATGTCCCCAAATATGAGTTACCAAAACTTTTTGACAGGCCTGTCATATGTATAACAGAGTTTCCACAGGACTCAGCAAATGTGGCACTACACAGCATAGCTCAAAGCACAAGTTAGCCAGTAGGCAAAACAGCTAATGGAATGTTAGCCATGGAGCAGCCAGCAGTCCAACGGGCAAGCTTGCAAGTAGGCAGCAGAGCCAGTTAGCAAGCCAAAGCATGAAAAGACCCTGGTGGCAGAGGTCATTGCCAAACCATGCTCATGCAGCACCAATTGTTCTCATTGTCCACTCTAGAGTGATGGGATGACTCCCCTCACATAAAATTGGTTGAAATTGGGATAGATGATGGTACACCATTTACTAGGAGGGTAGGAAGGGATGTCTTACTGACATTATGAGACTTCTGAAGAGAAACCAGCATGCTCTCAAGCTGGTCCAAAAGTGGCTTGAAAGAGCAAGGTGAGGCTGTGGCTTTATTGCTGCATAGGGGTGGGTCAGGGCCAGGGCAGGCCAATGTGTAATTAGTACTGTTCACCAGCACTAAAGGAGAGTGTGCAAAATTTATTATAAGCTTCATCACATGTGGCATATATTGCAAGTAGGGATGGGTGAGGCTTGAAAGTGGTTAGCAAACATAATAAAAGAAATCAGCTTCTATCATGAAGATTAAAGTGGACTGTTCCTCTCATCTCTCATGAATGACTGCCACTGTAATACATAATATAGTACTTTTGATTTGTTGGATGTCTCTTATTTTCCACCTGTGTTAATGTGTGCTTTTTTCCTCTCAAAAATGTTAAAATCATTGACTATAGATCAAACTGACTACCTGTCCCCCCATGAAAATCAGCATAAATCCACTTATAATCCATAATTTGTCATTAGACAAAACCAATTTTGTCAACATAAAAAAGTATATTGAGCCAGAAAATATTAAGAATATTGTTCAACAATATCCTAAATACCTCAAGTTTAATTTGAAAATTGTAGTGTGTATGTCATTTGGGGTCCTTGGACAAAATAGTTAGCAACATAGGATGAGAAGTATTAGCTATTTATTGGGGAAATGCCTATGAAAGATAAAGCGGAAAGAAGCAGCAGGCCTTCAGAACACAATGCTGATCTATTAGAGGAGAGAGGGTAGGAAGGATTGACTGGGAGTAGCATACTATCACATGAGAGCTTTAAGAAAACCACAAGCATGTCAATGGGCAGTCACCAGTGAAAAGTTGCCCATTTTAGCAAAGGTTGGGAAAACTTTCTCTGAAGGGACCAGTGTTATGAGTTGACTTGGGGCCTCCTAGGAAAAAAAAAGATATGCTAAATTCCTAATTCTTGATGTCTCAGAATGTAAACTCATTTGCAGTGACAGTTGCAAATGTGATTGGCTATGTTGAGATTAGGTCATATTGGAGTACGGTAAGCCCCTTAGCTAGAGTGACTTGCTTGCTTATCCGTGGACAGCCCCGTGAAAGTTAAGACAAACAGGAAGAACATCACATGACAAAGAGGGCAGAGACTATAATTTTTGGCAGCAATTCAAGGAACCATGGCCAAAGATTGCTAACAAACCACGAGAAGATAGGAAGATGCCAGAACAAACTTCCCTGCAGTTTTCAGAGGGCGAATGGCCCTCCTGACAGCCTGATTTTGCACTTACAACATCCAGAATTGTAAGACAAGTTTCTGTTGTTTTAAGCCACCTGGTTTATAGTATTTCATTATAGGAAAGAAATGTAGCCTGGGAGTAATCATTATAGGTTTTATAGGTCATATTGTTCCTGTCTGCTCTGGGCTAATGTTTGTGTCCCCTCAAAATTCATGTGTTGTCATTCCAAACTCCAAGATGGTGGTAGGAACAACCATCATGATTCAGATTAGTGCCAATAGCCTGGAAACTCACCATCTACGAACCAAAAAGCAGGCCTTCATCAGACACCAAATCAAAGCACCTTGATTTCCTTTTTTTTACTATTTAACTGACCAAAAAGCATATATTTATGGTGTAGAGCATGTTGTTTAGAAGCATGTTTATGTTGTAGAAAGTTCACAGAGGCCAGTGCCTTGATGTTGATCAGCAGTTTCTACTAGGAAGATCTGAGAGCTTGTCTCTCTCCCACCATAGTTTGTCTCTTGCATCTCACAAATCCATTTGCACATATGTGAGCAGGAAAAGCTCCTCCATAGTTTCCCTGCCTTTCTTCCCACAGAGAAACTAAGAAAATAAAAGCTAACTGGATGGCTGCATGTTGCAGTTCATGTCAGGGCTGCAACCCCTACCTATGGTCTCTCAGTTCCCTATCCATTCTAACCCATTCTACATTTTCCCCACAGTTCTCACCCCAGCAAGTCTTAGTGAGGTACCTGGGGGCAAGGCCCATTTCACTATTTCTGAAAGATTTGGACATTTGAAAAGTATACTATTTTTCTTGGGCCATGGTTGACGCAGTGCCTTCATTGTGGCAACTGAAATAATCAGAGTCTGCTTGGACAATCAGTTTGAATTCCTTCATCTGATCAAACTGAGGATTTGAAACCAAAACACCAAGTCAGTTGTCTGAGTTTGGGTATAGGTTTTATGATTCTCTTACAGGGAGAGTACATGTGTTGAGTTTGGTTTAAACAGAAAGATTTGTATGTGGCTATCAATCACATTGTAAACTGAGTAACAATTTTCATATTTGATTATGAATTAAGGCTATGAATTATATTCCTACACTCCACATGATCCATATGCAGGGAGAAACAAACAATGGGATCATTAATCACTCTTCCTGCTACAACCCTGGGATGTAAAGCTCACTCCTTGTTAAGGGATAGTAAGTATTTACTTGGTCACAGAGTTTGTTGAAAGGTTCTGATACCTGGGAACCAGCTGAGGGCATCTTCACAACATGGACAGTATTCTATCTAACACAGGCCCTGCAGTTACCATTCCACTCCTTGAAAAAATGTTCATTTACTTATTTTTATTTACTTGAAAGGCAGGAAGAGAGGGAGGTAGGGAGAGAGAAAAGGAGAGAGATACAGCCTTCATCCACCAGCTGACTACTCAAATGCCCACAATAGCCTGGGCTGGCCAAGACAAAACCACAAGCCAGAAACTTCATTCATTTCTCTCATGTGGGTTGAGGGGCCCAAGGGCTTGGTCCATCATCTGCTGCCTCTCAGGTGCATTAGCAAGTTAGATTGGAAGCAGAGGTGGGACTTGATCTGAGGCATTCCAACGTGGGATGCAGGCATCACAATCAGTGGCTTAATCCACTGAACTACAAAGTCTGCTCCACCAATCCACTCTTAGGACCACAAGTTTACCTTTGTGCTCATATGGCAACTTAGAGTTGTGTACCATGACCACAAGTCATTGCACTCTCATCATCATGTTGATCTTGGGTATGATTGTAACATTAAGAGATTCAAGCTTTATGTTTCCCTACTGAATATTACAAGATGCATTATGTGTCATCTCTAATTTTTTAGCTAACATGACCTGGATTTCCTTTTCCTGCATAAATGGCAATGTCTTATAAGAACCATAAAATGATAGCATGATTGCAATGGTGACAGTAAGCAACATGATCTTAGTTGGGGTCTGTTTTAAATATTTAGGAATACAAAACATGATTGTTTTGAAAACAATGAGAGTAGTCAGAATTCCCATGAGCATCATGACAACCATTTGTAATCCTGAGTACAAAAGCTTGTTTAAACCTGAGAGCAGGCAGCTAAACAGGTCATTGAGAGGTTTTCCTTATATATTCTCATTGGTTAGTTTTGGGGTGATTTTGTCTAATCTAATTTCCATTTAGACATAGTTATGTAAATGTAACAGGTGGTATGAACAATTGTATAAATTTTCCCTTGATTTTCTATTTAATGGAGTCATTAAATTTTTGTGCAAAAAGAAATAATAATAAAATTCCTTAAGAGGCATTGTACTGGGGCTGGTGCCGTGGCTCACTAGGTTAATCCTCCACCTACGGTGCCAGCATCCCATTTGGGCATGGGGTTCTAGTCCCGGCTGCCCCTCTTCCAGTCCAGCTCTCTGCTGTGGCCCAGGAGGGCAGTGGAGGATGGCCCCGCACCTGCATGAGAGACCAGGAGGAAGCACCTGGCTCCTGGCTTTGGATCGGTGCAGCGCTGGCTGTAGTGGCCATTTGGGGAGTGAACCACAGAAGGAAGACCTTTCTCTCTGTCTCTCTCTCTCTCACTGTTTATAACTCTACCTGTCAAATAAATAAATAGAAAAGAAAAAAAGAGGCATTGTACTTCCATTCACCAGCTACTTACACAACAGTGAGCCCAACCTTGCTGAAGTAAGTCACTGCCTATATCATACATAGATACTGAATTTTAAATTGTTGATATAAAATTGTTGATAAATTGTTGACCAGAGGGTTCCAAGATAGCAGAATAGCAATAGAATGGTCTGACTTATAGGGCAAAATTAATGTTTAAAAAGGAGAGTAAATACACTGGTAGGATAGAGCTCTGGGGGAACCCCAGCAGGAAATCCAGTGCGAGCAATAGAAACGCTCTAGATCTGCACCAAAGGAGCAAATAAACATCAGAAAACAATGGAAGCTTAGATACCGGGAGGAAGACACTCACCCCGGCAAGCCAGGTGAGAGGGGATTCCATGGGCCCACAGTGCTGCCGATACAGCTCGAGAGAAAGCTTGGTGAACTGCTTTTAAAGTTCCATGTGAATCCCCAAAGAGAGCAGAGGCAGGAAGAAAGAGAGAGAAAGAGAGAGAGAGAGAGAGAGAGAGAGAGAGAGAGAGAGAGAGAGAGAGACTGTATCTCTCTTCCTCCCCGCTCCCTGCTACAGCAGAGACCTGCAACCAGCAGGGGAAGGGCTCACAGGTTCATGCCATTTTTTGTTTGTTTGTTTTTTGGACACAGGCAGGTAGTTGCCACCCCACTACCTGTGCACACCCAACAATAAATAACAGAGGTTGCATCCCACCCAATCAATAAGGGCCACAACAATTCAGAAGAATTCCTTCCCCCTCCATGCCAGTTGCACTACACCAGTTCTCTGGCAACTAGAGGAGAGGGGAAGTCCTAACTGGGATTCTTCTATCCCCACAACTTATGTACTGCAAAAAAAAAAAAAAAAAAACACTCAAGAATGTGAAGAGGCAACCAACAGTATGGGAGACATTATTTGCAAGCAATGCAACTGATGCAGGATTAATAACCAGAATATATAAAGAGATAATGAAACTCAACAACAACAAAACAACCCAGTTAAGAAATGGACCAAGGACTTGTACCCACACAGACACACAAAGTATAAAGTACAGTTTGAAGACAAGTTTTACTATTAATTCTCATAGTACAACTCAGTAAGGACAGAGGTCCAGCAACAGTGATTCCTGTTGTTGATTTAACAACTGACACTCTTATTTATTTTTTTTTTCTTTTCAACTTTTCTTTAATAATATAAATTTCCACAGTACAACTTTTGGATTACAGTGGCTTTTTCCCCCATAACTTCCCTCCCACCCACAACCATCCCATCTCCCGCTCTCTCTCCCATCCTATTCACATCAAAATTCATTTTCAATTATCTTTTTATACAGAAGATCAACTTCGTATATACTAAGTAAAGGTTTCAACAGACTGCATACAAAGACACACAAAGTATAGAGTTCTGTTTGAGTAGTAGTTTTACCATTAATTCACATAGTAAAACACATTAAGGACAGAGATCCTACATGCGGAGCAGGTGCACAGTGACTACCGTTGATGATTTAACAATTGACACTTTTATTTACGATGTCAGTAATCACCCGAGGCTCTTGTCATGAGCTGCCAAAGCTATGAAAGCCTCTTGAGTTCACACACGCTGATCTTATCTAGACAAGGCCATAGTCAAAGTGGAAGTTCTCTCCTCCCTTCAGAGAAAAGTACATCCTTCATTGATGGCCCCTTCTTTCCACTGGGGTCTCACAGAGATACTTCATGCAGAACCATTTTTGCCACTATGTCTTGGCTTTCCATGCCTAAAATACTCTCATGGTGTTTTCAGTCAGACCTTAGAGGCAGATTCTGAGGTCAGAGTGCTGTTTAGGGTGTTTATGAGTTTAGGGTGTCTACGAGTCTGCTTTGTGGACTGCTTCTCATGTTAGAACTTTCTCTATTTTGTAATTCTATCTATTGTTAATACCAGGCACTTGATCTTATTTATATGATCCCTTTGACTGATGGTCCTATGTATATGATCAATTCCATACTTAATATGATCACTTTATCACATAAGATGTGATTACTGCCACCCAGCTAAATGGGATTTGGAGTCTCATGGCAAGTTTTTGGCTTCACCTTTAGGGGTAGGTCTGTGGGAATGTGTGGTGATCTGTACAGCTCCTCCTCTCTCACTCCCACTCTTATTTTTAACTGGGATCTATTTTCAATTGACTTAATACATCTATGATTAATTCTATGTTAAGTAAGAGTTCAGCCATTGGTATTAAGTAGAGAAGAGAAAAAGAATAAATGAATAGATAAAGTGAAATAATAAAGTGTTTCTTGACAGTAAAGACCAACAGCCCTTGTCTTGACTCTTGAGGAATTTTTTTTAAAATCCTATTTATTGAACTCTTTACTTAACATAGAGTTCAACATATGTGTATAAAGTCAGTTGAAAATAGATATCAGTAAAAAAATAGAATGGGAATAAGAGAGGGAGGAGAAAGAGGGGTGGGGGTATGGGTAGGAGGGCAGGGACAGTGGATGAATCACCATGTTCCTAAAGTTGTAACTATGAAATGCCTGAAGTTTGTAACTGTAAAGCTGTATAGTTCTGCATATATTACTATAGGCTTACTTCTAAGGGTAAAGTTTAAAAAACTTGCCATGGGGCCCCAAATCCCCTTAAGCTGGGATTCCCCTTAAGATTGGAATCCCATTTTAAGCATTAAAGTGATCATATGGATATGATTAAGGATCTGGTAATGGTAATAATAGATGGAACTAAAAAGGAGTGAATGCTCCAACATGGAAAGCAGTCCACACTGCAGACTCACAGAATGACAATCATTTCAAATAGCACCCTGACCTCAGAGTCAGCCCTTAAGGAATTCTGGTCTGGCTGAAAAGTCCAGAAGAACATTTCAGGCATGGAAAGCCAAGACACTGTGGCAAAAAATGTCGGGGCTGGTGCTGTGGTGCGATGCGCTAACGCCTTGGCCTGAAGCACCAGCATCCCATTTGGGCACCAGTTCAAGACCTGGCTGCTCCATTTTCGATCCAGCTCTCTGCTATGGCCTGGGAAAGCAGTATAAGATGGCTCAAGTCCTTGGGCCCCTGCACTCGCGTGGGAGACCCAGAAGCTGCTCCTGGCTACAGATTAGCACATCTCCGGCCATTGCAGACAATTGGAGAGTGAACCAATGGATGGAAGAATTCTCTCTCTCTCCCTCTCTCTCTCTCTCTCCCTCTCTTTCTGCTTCTCCTCTCTCTGTGTAACTCTTTCAAATAAATAAATAAATCTTCTTTTTAAAATGCCCTACATGAAAGACCTTCGTGGGTGAGATCCCAGTGGAAAGAAGTGGACATCAAAGAAGGAGGTACTTTTCTCTGAAGGAAGGAGAGAACTTCCACTGTGCTCATGGCTTTGTCTAAATATTGATGGAGTCTGTGGATTCAAAAGGCTTCCATAGCCTAGGCAGCTCATATTAAGAGCCTCAAGCGATTACTGACATCATACATAAGAGTGTTAGTTGTTAAATTAACAACAAGAATCCCTGTGCACTAACTTCCCATGGAGGACCTCTGTCCTCAAAGAGTTGTATAATTAGATCTAAGTGCTTGCAAAAGATGTATCATTATTGGGTGCTGCTTTAAAGTTAATTAAGTGTCTAAAAAGGGGGGAGGGACTTAAATTGACTTTGAGATGCAAAGACTTTAAACAACCCTTGTCTTGACTGTTGAGGAACAGTTTTTTGTTTGTTTGTTTTTCGTGCAAATTGTTGAACTCTTTAGTTAGTATAGAGCTGGTCTTCTGTGTATACAGTTAATCTAAAATGGATCTCAGTGGAGAATGGGGAGGGGATGGGGAAGGGAGGATGAGAAGGGGTGGGAATGCTGGTATGGTGGGAAGAATTACTGTATTCCTAGAGTTGTACTTGTGAAATACATGAAGCTTGTGCTCCTTAAATAAAAGGTTTCTTTTTCAGGGGGAGACATATTTGATTTTAAGAATTCTGTGCTCGCTTCGGCAGCACATATACTAAAATTGGAATGATACAGAGAAGATTAGCATGATTTTAAGAATTCTTCATAGTTTTAGAACACATAGTTGTAACATTTATATAAATGTAACTCAAAAAAAGTTACCTATCATTTCTTATTTAACATTGTTTCCTAACAAATATAGCATCTCAAATGAGTCTAATTTTTAGTGTTTATTAATTTTCATCTATCTGAGAGTGTTAGAGAGAGAGATTTTCCATATGTTAGTAGACTCGCCAAATGCCCACAACTGACAGGACTGGGCCAGGCCAAAAAAGTCAAGAGCCTAGAACTCCACCATAGGTGTCAGGGGCCATCATCTGCTGCCTTCCAGGATGCATTAGCAGGAAACTTGTTGGGCAGCATAGTATCTGGGATTCAATCCAGCATTCCAATCTGGGATGGCTGGTGTCCCAAGCAGTGGCTTAACCTGCTGAGCCACAACACTTGCCCTGAGCCTATTTTAATATCATTATAAAATGAAATACACAACCTTGCTTTTTCTCCAGGAGCCCAACTGGAAGATCCCAAAGTCAACTTTTAGTCAGAAAAACCAATTTAGGATCTGACACACACAAATCTGTCAAAAATTCTTCAAAGGTTTAAAACATTTAATTTAAACTAGATCACAAGTCTTCTTTGCCACAATACGTAGTCAATCCTTTACCCAACATGACATTTTTAAGAACACCTTTAAAGGCACATAAAGAAAGTTGCACAGTTGAAGAAAAAAGCATTGCACCTTTTAAACAGAGATGGCTCTATTTGTCTAATCAAAAATCTACATGAAGCACAGAAAATTATTTGGATGAAGTATAAGCTAAGTTAGTTACTAAAAGGCAAATGAAGACTTTTAATGTTTTATTAAGTTCGTAAAATAATATTTTAAGGAAACTTTGTGTTTTTAACAAAAAGGACCATATTTTAATTTTATAGCCACATGTGTTTAATATCAAAGCTTGATTTTTAAGAAAAAACTATAAACTGTTCCATTTAAATTTTAGTTGCTTTTTTTGGCCTGCGCTGTGGTGTAGAGGGTAAAGTTACCTCCCGAAGTGTTGGCATCCCATATGGGTACCAGTTCGAGTCCTGGCTGTTCCAGTTCCAATCCAGCTCTCTGCTGTGGCCCAGGAAAGCAGTAGAAGATGGCCGAAGTCCTTCAGCCCCTATACCCATGTGGGAGACCTGGAAGAAGCTCCTGTCTCCTATCTTCAGATCAGCACAGCTCCAGCCATTGTGGCCTACTGGGGAGTGAACCAGTGGATGGAAGACCTCTCTCTTTGCTTCTCCTTATTTTTCTGTGTAACTCTGGCTTTCAAATAAATAAATAAATATTTTTTAAAAATTTAGTTGCTTATAAACATTTTTATAATATGATCAGACATTGATTTTTGTCCTAAATATTTTTTCTTAGAATAAATCATTTTACCTTAGCATAAAACTTCTATTTCTTTTTCTTATCATTTTGATCATATGATACTATTTTACATACAAAAATATTCTTTCATTTTAACTATTTTTACCATAAAATGTATCCTTATAACTTTATACATTTTTTCGTATATATTGATTACTTTTTGCCTTTTCATTTCTTTTTTAACTACATCTTGAAAAAAATTTTAACTTCAGAGTTAAAAAAATAACTCTTAGTAATGTTAACCTCTAGTGGAAACTTAAGTAATAAGGCATACTTGAATTGTGAATATTTTATAATTCTTAGAAACACATGTTTATACAACAGTTGTTAATGTGCTACAGGATATATTTATTAATAGATTCAAATATGTTTTGTCTTTTTATAAGATTTAGGAAGCCCAAAGTGGATATACCTGAACACATAGTTTGTAATCAATGTTTATAGTTCTATTTTATTTAGAAATGGCCCAGATACTTGGCAAATATTGAGCATGTAATTTAGCTTAGTAAAACTATATGAATGTAGTTACCCAAGAAATCATAAAAACATAGTAAGACATAATTATTACTTCACAAGTACATTTATAAATTGTGTCCCCCTTTTCTCTTTGTGATTTACTTGCTATTGGGTCAAACTCCTATTTTTACGATTTTAAATAAGTAACAGAGCTAGAGTCACAAGCCTTGGAGAATAGATTTGTAAGAGTCACGAGGGCATTTGGGTACAAAGCTCTCCAAGTAAACTTGTCCTTTGACTGAAGCAGCCAGTTCCTCCATGTAGTTGGCTAACTCCTGGTGTTGTTTCCTATCATTGTGAGGATTTTTCTTTTTTTGCAGTCAGCTGGTTTCATCCATTCATTTTCTTTACTTTAGAAATTAGTGTTTGAATCAATTGGTATAAACTCAAATACCCTGGTTCATAAACCCTAACAGTTAAGTCATATTTGGGAATTCTTAGTATCAAATCTCTTAGTTCAGCTCAAGTGCAAGAGACATGTTTTTCCCTCTAACAGGTTTCTCCTTGAGAACAGATATATTAGCAGTGTATTAGGCTCTGGATCTTTTCCAGTGTTTTTGGGTTAGGAAAGGAAGCAGGAGAAGAAGAGAAGTAGAATCTGGCTCCAGCAGCTCAGAGAGCAGAGCATCTGAAGGTACGGAGGAGGAACTGTAGGTGGAAGATCTGTTATTATGGCTGCAGTAGTTGCAACAGTCCTATGGCTCTTGCTATTACCAAGTTGCCTTGGCTGCCTTCTTGAATTCAGAGACAGTTTCAATTACAGTCCTGTTAATTTCTTAAAAGGAAACAATCCTATCATTTGCCCTCTTTGATGCTTCTAAGTATCAATCAAAATAATTGTCCTGTTCTGGTTTCTCTATTTTATTGTTGGCTTTTTAAGTTGTATACACAAAACACCAGTTTAGATACATCAAAGGTACCCCATGTTTTTCATTGCAAGCTTGAATCATTTCTAGTATCAGTCTCCCATTTAGATAGTTTGAGCTCCAAAGGTATTGTATCTGAATCCTGCTGGACTATGGCAAGGGACTGATCGTTAGATATCCTAGAGATTTTGGTATTGAATCCATTGCTTCTTATTCTAGTTTGTTGAGACAAAGTCTACGGATTTCAATGCACAGGATCAGTGTTTTAAACGTAAACTATCTGCTCATGATGTGTCTTGGTTTCTCCTGCCAACTGTCTATCATGACCTAGTGCTAGTGATTAGTCCTATGTGGCCTCCCAGGATGAGTCAATTTATTATTCATGTGTAGGGAATTCCCTGTAAGATTGCTGCTCATCTTCAGATGAATCTTGGACTCCTCCTCTAAGCCTCCAGCTACCTGGAAGTGCCAGTAATCTGACCAGAGGGAGCAAAGATGTTCTTTAGCCTTGGAGTCAGTGGATTTCATTTAAGTTTCATGTTTTTGTTTCACTGAATTGGATTTTGAGGCTTTGCCCTGAACAAAGGGAAAACACACTGACTGTCTTTTCCCAGCTAAGTCCCCTCCTCTAAGTCCCTATCCATACATTAAAATATGGACTTCCTTTCCCTACTCCCTCTCACAGAAGCTCCTGTGCCCCATACCTGGAATGTCATCTACTATCTGAATAAACACAGGATCTTCAACCATTAAGTGGGAGATCTATGACCCAAGAGAGAATCACCCTGCCACCTGGGGCTCCAGAGAAGCTGGTGAGATGACAAGGAGGCCTTGCTGGTACCAAGGCACTAGATGCACATGGTATTTTGGTCAGTTTCAAGTGGTCTTCTCTGGGTCCTTTTTCAGTAGCCAAGTTGGTTGACTGAATAAGCAGAGTTTGGTTGGACAATGAAAGTCAAAGTTTATTCAGCTAGTCAAACTGAGGATTTAAACCCAGAAACCAGCAGTCAGTTGCATGGATTGACTGCTCCACAAGCCTGATTTTGATTACAGGTTTTATACTTTTCTTACAGGATGAGCACATACATTGAGTCAGGTTTAAACAAAATAGACTTATGTGTGGTCATCAATCACATTAAAAATCAAAGAATACTTGATACTTGCCAACAGACTTAATTATTGATTAGGGATGTATGTTACATTCTCACACCACATATGCAGGGAGAGGCAAGCAATGAGATCATTAATCAGTCTTCCTACAATGCCCATAAGATATAAAGCTCACTCCCTAAGTACAGTAGATGTTTCTTTGGTCACAGGTAGTTTGTTGGAAGGCCCTGTTGCCTGGGAACAAGCTGCAGGGCATCCTCACAACATGGATAGCATTTCGGCTACTGCAGTCTCCATTCCACTCTTAAGCCCACAATAGTGACAACTGGATGCTGGAGTATTGCCAACTGGATCATCTAAATGCTGCAAATATTCTTCTCTCCCTGTATTGTGCAAAAGTACACCTGCAGGGTGACAGACAAAACTGGCAGGACATGGGTTGTAAACAGAGGAAGAAATTTGCACAAATTACCAGTCTCAGGTCTGTGTGAAATGTCAATACAGATCCCACATAAACACTGAGAGCTATTTTTCTCTTTCTAAACTGTCTGAAAGGCAATTTTTCTCCAGCACCTACAATCATCCTTAGCAATCTTGAGCAAGACATCTCCAGAAAAAGAGAAAACACAAAAACACAGGATTAGGAGTGAGAAAAGGAAACTAGCCTAGATAGATATTTTATTTTTATTATAGAAAAATGGTATATAAGTTGTCATGCAAATCCATCTGAAACTCCTCATGAGTTTTCTGAAAAAACATAAATCATTTAAAAATGACTGAAGAAGTAGAATATTAAATAAACATCAGGGAAAACTTCCTAAAATGCTTTCCCCAAGAATTTTGCAAGGCTGCATCTTTCTGATCATTCTGGCTTCATTCAAATATCAGCTCTTCAAAGAAGTTTTCCCAGATATTTAACAAATATAAGTAAATAAACTTTTTTTTAAAAGTCAGTAGGGCCTATGTTTGTGCTGTGACATTTCAGCCACCCTTTACCCTCATTATTGCACAATTATGCATTGGATTTTTATGCAATGATCATGTACAATTTTCCATGAACAAGAAAATAATTTTAAGCACTTAAATTTTTTCTTTGAAAAATAAGTGAATGCTGAAAAATCAAAGGAAAAGAGAACAAAAATTTAAATAAAAATTTTGAGACAGATAAAATGGCAAATAAAAAATAGATGGAGTCAATGAATTTTATGATAAAGCCAACACTGAGGCAAGTTTCAAAATATCAAATTTTTACCTATCGCTGTTTGGATCAACACAGCAAGTACCAAAGAGAAAGCTGGCAGCCAGTAGATATGTATTATAGAATGCCAAGTTTCAGTTGTGCTCTAGATTCTTCTGTTTTTAAAATCAGAAAACCAACAGATCATGTGGTTACTTGAATCAGCAAAAACCTTCTTATGCTGCATTAACCAGCTTGAGTTAGATTTCTGTTCTGAAAAATATAATTCTTTTCTAAATAACCTCTTTAATCCTATTTCTTCTCTTAGACTCATTCTTGTTCTCACTTTCACCAATCTTTATCATTCCTTCTAAAGTGTTTCTTCTCATCATTTCTTACATTTCTCTTCATTATTCTTGTCCATCCAAACTATGAGAATTGAAATCAGAAACCTAAAACTAATCTGCAGTTTCTGTGAATCCCAGTTTCCTGTACAGAGGAGTAAGAACAATTGCTCTGAAGACTGCAAAGGGCAAATGAGATGATGATGTAGAGGAACTTCCAACCATAAACCATGATACATCCTTTGGGGGGACTATTTTCCCTTCATTTCTTTTTGTTTTCCTTCTAGAACCCTGACTTACATTCCTCTTTTGCTTTCACCAACCCTCCTTCCTTTCTCCACTGTGTTGTCCCTTTCTTTCCCTTCCCCCTCCATTTCACAGCTTCCATGTTCCTTCCTCTCTCCCTCAAGTTTTCGTTTTCCCATTCCTCTCTCCCCCCTCCCTCTCTCCTTGATTGGCGCATGGTACCTGTGAGTCATTCTGAGGTGTGAGGAAACTCTAATATTCATTCTGGGTTGGTGAGAAGAAGAGACAGAGGAGCTTTCACTTGTGCACCAGCCAGAAGGAAAGATGGAGCCAGCTAAACTCTCCACAGAAACAGCTAGCCAAGTAAGTATGGTTTGCTCTCGAAATGTCATCTCATGTATGATCTTAGTGGCAGTTACTTTATTATCTAAGTCAGTGCTGTACACACCATGGGAGGACATTGTGTACTATACTTTACATGGAAGGAGTATTCCTGGTAATTTGCAAGTCAATATTTAAGAAATAATGTTGTAGTCGTGATAAAATAAGAACTATTATTAAAGAAACAGTGTAGGCAATCCTTCTCTTAAGTAAATTATTGTAAAAAGCTAAATCATACTTTATAAGGAGCCATCTTTTAATATAGATAATTGATAGATAATATCAAAGGTTTTATTGTGTAGAGATTTAAAACTAAAAATGTCTTAAACAAATAAGGGTTATAACACACAGGAATTAAGTATCAAGGTAGAATACAATGTTCTACATGCTATTGACTACAATGAACTTTGGCTACAGAAGCAGAATTAATATTGTTTCCTTCCCTATTTCCAAAGTAATAGCCATCACTTATTAAAATATTCTTTGTATGATGGATTCTAATCTTCTCCATTTAAAATAAATGATTATTATTAGACATTATCATGCAGAAATTTATGCTGTGTAAATTGAACTGGACTCCATAAGTCACTTGACCAAGTTTAACATCTTGTGACATTTGGAATTCAGAGAAGAAATCCTTTACAAATACAGAGTATAATCAGGTACCTGAGATAAAACAATCTTTTAAAGACTATATATATATATATATATGTGTGTGTGTGTGTGTATTTGAGGGTCTTCAAAGAGTTCATAGAAAATACTAATTATGAACAAATTATGCAAAGATTTAAATTTTTTGCACCCAAATGAACTTATCTTTTAATTTTGGTTTTCTGTGAACTTGCTAAAGTACCTTCATTTTAGAGTGGCATAATACATATGTAGATACAGAGATTACAGATTTCACACTATAACACTTTATGTAATTATCCAGAAATATTTAATAGTATATACAAGAGGAGCCGGCATTGTGGTGTAGCGGGTAAAGCCACTATCTTCAGTGCCAGCATCCCATATGGACACTGGTTCGAGTTCTGGCTGCTCCACTTCCGATCCAGCCCCTTGCTAATGTGCCTGGGAAAGCAGTAGAAGATGGCCCAAGCCTTTGAGCCCCTTTACTCATGTGGGAGACCCAGAAGATGCTCCTGGCTCCTAGCTTCAGATTTGCCCAGATCCATCCATTGTGGCTATTTGGGAAGTGAACCAGCAGATAGAAGACTTTGTCTCTCTCTCTCTCTCTCTCTCTCTCTCTCTCTCTCTCTCTTCCTCTGCCCCTGCCTCTCTGTAACTCTGCCTTTCAAAGAAAGAACAAAAAATAATAAAAATATACACAATATTATTTTCAATAAATAAATAGATTATCTATATTTCAAAGTATCATAAACAGAATGACTAGTGAGTCTAGTAGATGTGAGTTTAAGTATATGCCTCACCTGGTTTGTTTAAGGACAATAAGCCCACCTCATCATTTTATCTTTCTGTGTATACACATGTAGGTTATCACATGTCGAGCAGCCATTGCCTGGAAAGCCAATGCTCCTTTGTCCATTGAGAAAGTTGAAGTTGATCCACCAAAGACTGGGGAGGTTCGAATTAAGGTAAATATGAATGCAACTTTTAGTGGCTATGGATGTAGAATATATGGTGGCAATAATTTCAGTTTTAGAAGAACAAACAGCATATTTTCTGCAAAGATAATTAAGGCTTTCTATGATTTATAACTACATGTATATTACCATATTTATTAGATTATGGCCTTTTTTATGAAAGTATCACAAAACATTGCTTTTTAAAAATATTTTGAAAGCCAATATAATTGTTGATTCATAGATCTTTTTGAAATGACAAAATTATACAGTTATGTACTTGTTATGGCTTTATTACTTCCTCCAAAACTCATGCTGGAATTTAATTTCCTTATAATAGTGCTGAGAGGTGAGACCCTTAAGAGATGATTAGGTCATGGGGATACCACCCTCATAAGTGGATTAAGACTGTTATTTCAGAAGTGGGTTACTTATCATGGAAGTGGGATCCTAATAACAGGATAAATTCAGCCCTCCACCCCCTTCTCTATCACACACATTTGCTTCTTCTTCTACCATATTATGACACACTTGGTGGTGATCACCAAATATCAGTGCCATACTCTTGGACTTTCCAGCTTCTAAAACCACAAGCAAAATACAGTTTTATTGTTCATAAATTACTCAATCTGTGTATTCTGTTGTAGCATCAGAAAGTGAAGACAATAATGGAGCAGACACTAATAGTGGGAGTGGCTGAGAAGACTGGGCTCCCTTTCCTAACCTTGCTCCCTCCCTTTAAGGCTCCATTCTAGACAAGGGAGACCTAGAATACCAGGGCCCAAATCACCCATGTGCCACCTCCTTCTAATTCAGAAAGCAGCATTTCAAACCAGGCAGGGCAAGATGAGAAAAACCATGTTAGTCTGCTCAGACTATCATAGTAAAACACTGTAGAGTGTGTGGTTTAAGCAAAAAAAAAAAAAATTCTCATAGTTCTGGATGCTGGAAATCCAGGATGAAGGTTCCAGTATGGTTTGGTATTTGTGAGGGCTTTCTTTCTGGCTTCCAGATCTTGCTGTGTCCTCTCACAATGTAAAGAAAATGAGCAATCTGTCTGATATCTCTTCTTACTAATTCAGTGACATTGCAGGATACAATGGCAACAAATAAAATCAGCCATATTTGTATAAGTTAACAACAAAATATCTGAAAATGAAATTAGGTAAATAATCTCATTTAAAATAGCTCTAAAAGCACAAATATCTGACAAAGAAAAAACTTCACTAGGGAAGTGAAAGATTTTTGTATGGAAAATTACAAAACATTGAACTTTGATGAATCAAAGAATACTCAGCAGAGAAAAGATATTCTGTTCAATGAATATTGTTGGAGAAATTAGATAATCCAAATTCAGAAGAATAAAATTGGACTCTCGTCTCATATGACACTCAAAAATCAACACAAGATAAATGAAACACTTAAACATAAGACTTGAAACTGTAAAGCTAATAGAAGAAAACATTGGGTAAAAGCTCATGACATGGATCATGGCAAAGGTTTTCATAGATACGACAATAAAAACAGACAAGAAAGCTTATACCAAGCTTAAGAGCTCATGTAAAGCAAAGGAAATTAGTAACATAATGAAAAGACCACCTACAGAATAGGAGAACATATCTGCAGGCCATGTATCTGAAGAGGTTAATATCCTCAATATATAAAGAACTTTAACAATTTGATGGCAAAAAGTTTAAAATGGACAAAGAAAATGAACAGACATTCCTACAAAGAATACATACAAATGACCAACATTTATATAAAAATACTTAATGTCAAAAATTATTAGGAATGTACATCAAAACCACATGAGATAACACCTTATATATGTTAGGGAAGCTATTATCAAAAAACAAAGATACCAGTGGCTTGCAAAGTTGTGGAGAAAAGGAAACCCTTTGGGAATTCAAATGGTGAAATCACAATAAAAACAGTATGAGAGTTCTCCAAAAACTAAAAATAACAATAATAATATGATGTAACAATCTAATTCAGAATATTTATACAAAATAATTAAAATTAGTATGTCAGATATATGCACTCCCATGTTTCTTCCAGCACTAGTCACAATAGCCTAGATGTGGGAAAAACCTAAATATCCATCAACAGATGAACAGACAAAGGAAATGTGGTATGTACATACAATGGAATACTGTTTAGCTTTTTTAAAAAATTATACAATATGGAATAATATGTTTGAGTCTTAAGGACATTGTTGCATGAAATAAGTTAGTCACAGAAAGACAAATACTGCATGATTCCACTTGTATGAAATAGTCAAAACAGTCTAATTCATGGAATCAAAGACTAGAATGGTAGTTTCCAGGGATAGGGGAAAGAGTGATTTGGGGAGTTAACAACCCACAGGCATAGTTTCAGACAAACAGGATGGTTTAAGTGCTAGAGAAACAATGCATAATATGGTACCTAGAGTCAGTCATAATATATTCTAAACTTAAAATCATGCTGAGAGGATAGAAATCATGATAAATGTTCCTACCACAGTAAAATGAAATAAAAAGAGAAGTTTTTGAAAAGAGAAAAATAATCTACACAAGGGAACTCCAGTAAGACTAAAAATTGATAACATTAGAAGCAATAAACTTCAGAGAGCAATGCAGTGACAAACTCAAAGAAATTAAAGGACAAAAACTATTAGGGTCAGCATTGTGGCATAGCGGGTAAAGCGGCTGCCTGAGATGCCAGCATCCGATATGGGCAGTGGTTTGTGTCCTAGCTGCTCCACTTCTTATCCAGCTTCCTGCTAGTGGCCTGGGAAAAGCAGCAAAAGATGGCCCAAGTGTTTGGGCCCCTGTCATCAATGTGCAAGACCGGATGAAGCTCCTGTCTTCTGGATTTGGCTTGGCTCAGTTCTGACCATTGCAGGCATCTGGGGAGTGAGCCGTGTATGAAAGATCTCTCTCTCTCTCTCTCTCTCTCTCTCTCTCTCTCTTTCTCTCTCTCCCTCTCTCTCTCTCTAACTCTGAATTTCAAATAAATCTTTTTTTTTTAAAGAAAAAACTATTAACCAAGAATCGAGCAAAACTGCCTTTCAAACATGAAGGTGAAATAAAGCTATTCGCATGTCTTTTAGGAGACTGAGGTAGTTTGCTTCTTGAAAACTTGACTTACCTGAGATAGTCCAAGAAATTCTTCCAGCTAAACTACAACACAAACTAATTTGGATCAAGTGCAAGTATTACTTCATATATAAAATATTTCACCATACCTAAATTCTAGATGTCTTCACCATTACTAACTGCCTTTACAATGGATATTTTTTCTTTTACAGTAGTTTGATTTTTGCTTTAAAACTAAATCATAAGCCAAGAAAAAAAAATGTCCATCAATGAGACAGTTTAATAATAGTCTAAATTCAAACTTTTGTAGCTGTTTTATTAAAATTCACCTATTGATTGCTGCATAATTTACACAACAGTATCATCATAAAAAATTTTAAGAACTAAATATAATTAAAGGATTAACCAAATGATGAAAGTTCAAACTTTTAGGTAAATGAAAGTATGTTTAAAAAGTATTATTCACTTTAGTCAAATACACTAAGTAGGCTGTTAGTTCAAAATAACTGAACCTATATTCCAAAGTTTTAAAAGTGCATATATGTTGTTAACTACAAATAAATGAGCTATAAGAGTCTACTCTTAGGCTGCTGTTCCCTGTACCTTTCAACACGGGTTAAAAGAATGTGTTGCCCCAGCCAGGATTTTTCCAACATAATTCAGAGGACTTTACTGAATGTTCTCCTATCGTGACCAGTACAATCTGACCTTATGTGTCTGTCTTCCTTTGAAACTTTTATAAATCATAATAAATTCTCAGGATTTCAATTGGCAATTGCTCAATCTGGAGCTTTTACTTTCTTCAATTTTTTTTCATTGCATGGAAGTTCTTTAATTTATTTTTTTCTAGAAATCTTTTATTTAATAAATATAAATTTCATAGGTACAACTTTTGGAATATAGCAGTTCTTCCCCACATACCTGTCCTCCCAACCACTTCCCAACTACTTCCTACTCCTTCTCCCATCACATTCTTCATTTAGATTCATTCTTAATCATCTTTATATACCGAAGATCAACTCTATACTAAGTAAAGATTTCAACAGTTTGCGCACACACACAGACACACAAAGTAAAAAGTACTGTTGGAAGACTAGTTTTACCATTAATTCTCATAGTACAACTCATTAAGGACAGAGATCCTACATGGGGAGCAAATGCACAGTGACTCCTGCTGTTGATTTAACAATTGACACTATTATTTATGACATCAGTGATCATCAGAGGCTCTTGTCATGAGCTGCCAAGGCTATGCAAGCCTTTTGAGTCCACAAACTCCGACATTATTTAGACAGGACCATAATCAAAGCAGAAGTTCTCTCCTCCCTTCAGAGAAAGGTACCTCCTTCTTTGATGGTGTCTTCTTTCCACTGGGATCTCTTTTGCAGAGATCTTCATGTAGGCCATTTTTTTGCCAGTGTCTTGGCTTTCCATGCCTGAAATGCTCTCCTGGGCTTTTTAGCCAGATCTCAATGCCTTAAGGGCTGATTCTGAGGCCAGAGTGTTGTTTAGGGTGTCTGTCATTCTCTGAGTCTACTGTGTGGCCTGCTTCCTATTTTGGATCATTCTCTGCTTTTTAATTCTATCTATTGTTATTAGCAGACATTTGGCCTTATTTATGTGATCTCTTTGACACTTATTCCTGTATTTATGATCAGTTATGCACTTAAAGGCTCATTTTACCAGCACGATGGCATTAGTACCTGCCAACTTAATGGGATTTAGAGTCCCATGGCAAGTTTTTAGCTTTACCCTTAAGTTTAAGTCCATGGGAACATGTGCCAAACTGTGCATCTCCTCCCTCTCTTATTCCTACTCTTATTTTCCAATGTGAAACTTTTGATAGGCTGATCGATTTTTAATTATTGCTTTTCAGAAAAAATTTACATTTATCCAAAACATAACAAAGAAATTTGGCTACCTGGGTTAACTGGGGTAAATAATTTCTCATTCTCTCTTTCCTGAGCATTGCTTTTTTTTCTCATTGGTATCTTTTTTTCTTTCATGGTTATTTGACTTTTAAATATCCTTTTGTGGTATTTTGTGAAATGTCATTCATTATGTTCTCAATAGCACCATTTAAGGGATTTTGTTGCCTTTTACTTTATCATGTTATATATACAGAGTCAAAATCCTTTTATTCAGTAACTAAACATTGATAAAATTTAAAACTTTTAACAGGTAATATATAGTCTAAAATAGTTAGTGAAGTGTTAAATTGCTTTGCATTCATTAAAATGATTAGGAGAGGAATAGTCTCCTTCTTTACTACCATCACCTTGTAAACATTGCACAAACAAAAAACTACTCTTCTTCCATCTTTCTCATCCATATGTCATGGAGTAACCTATCTGCTACCCAGACCTAGTGCCCAACACACCAAGGAGAACTGACACCCAGTCAATATGGCAAAAAATAACATTCTAAATAGAAATACAAGATAAGTCTAGTTTCTCTACATTCAACATCTGGAATTATAAGTTATTTTGTTTTAGTTTATCCAGTGGATATATAGCAGTATCTTAAGATTTAAATTTACATTTTCCTGGTGATGAATGAGTTTGGGCATGTTTCATATTCTGTTTGGTCATATGGGTATCCTTTTTGTGTAGTAGATAATAAAGTTTCACCTAGTGTAATTTTCATTTATTTGAGAGAGAGAGAAAGAGAAAGAAAGAAAACTCACATACTGGTTCACTTCCCCAAACGCCTCCAGCAGCCCAAGCTGGGCCAGACCAAAGCCAGGAGCTGAGAACTCAAGCTTGGACTCCCACACAGGTGTCAGGGACTCAAACACTTTAGCATCACCTGCTGCCTCTCAGAGTGCACATTAGCAGGAAGCTAGAATCAAGAGCAGAGTCAGGACTAGAACCATCATTCTGTGTGTATGTGTGTGTGTGTGTGTGTGTGTGTGTGTGATAGGAGGGTGCATCTATTCATATTTATCATATCTGAAATGAAAAAAAATGTGAAGAGATTTAATAAAAAATAACACAACACAGATGTTAACATAAACATTTTTATTGAAAATGTATGTATATTTCCAAAACAAAAAGTAGTGAGAAGACTTGCATATTTCAGTATAAAATATGAATTCTTTTTGTGAACTTTCAATTTCATCACACAAAATAATAAAGAGATATGTGATCAAAGATTAAGATTTAGTAAACCAACATTCTGATATGGGATGCAGGTGTCTTGAGCAGTATCTTAACTGCCAGGCCAAACACCCGCACCTATTTGTAGTGTTTCAATATGTAGATCTTAGATATGACCTCTGAGTTGATGATTATTTTGTAAATATATCCTTCCCTCCTGTATTAATTGGCATTTTGTTACTTTAACTAAAATATCCAAGAGGAGCTTCTTAAGAAAGAAAAGGTTGATTTCAGTCTACAGTTTTGGAGATTGCAGTTCAAAATCAGGTGTCCCCATATCCCCATAGTCCACTGTCTGATGGAGGCTGGTCATGGTGAGTGTGGAGACACAATCACATGGCGAATCAGGAAGGAGGAAGAGAGCGAGCCTAGGCCAAACTTGCAACTCAAATAATCAAGCCTCTTGTGAGAACCACCCTCTGGGTACATGTGACCTCCCACCAGCCTCACCTCTCAGAAACCATCATTTTATCAGGCCTATACCCTTAATCAACAAATCATTAAGCTATCAGAGTTTAAGCATCTTCATGGTTTTAGCAAGACAAATCTGGCTGTATCCATAGCACTGTCTGTGGCTTGCCTTTTCATCCTCTTAATTGCTTATATTTATGAACGTAATTCATCATTTCACCACTGTCCAATCTATAAATCTTTTCCCGAATGGTTGGGCCTTTTCTGTCCCAATTAAGTAACCAATGCCTTCCTTAAAGCCAGGAAGGTAAGTTCCTTGTTTTTGTCTAAAATCTTAACTGGTTTTCATTTCACACAAATTAAGATCACCTAGTAGAGATTCCTTATTTGCTGCTGAATAGAGGTGCATGACTCATTTTCTTCTATCTTATAAAAAGGTACTTCAAAACTTTCCTGGAAAATGAAGTTAAAAGATATGTACCTTTACTATGAAGGATGTTTTAAAAGGTCAGGTAAAATGCATATTATGAAAAGAACTATGCATGGATTACAAAAGTTTTGTTTGATTTTGTCATCAAAATAAATGGATTTTAATTAAAAATATTAGTATCTTTCCACAAAATTTTTGGAGTATCCTTATACATCAAATTAACCTGGCATTAACTGAAAAGCCTGTCTTCTTTCCTAAGTCACATACACACATTTCAGTGTGAGCTTTATCATAAATCAAGTGACATATGTATGGGCCTGTTTCTTGATTTTTTTTTAACCTGGCCAACTACCTATTTGCTTATTTATCTATCCTTGCACCAAAGCCAAATGGTCATAAAATTATAGTCTTATTACAAGTCTTGATATCTTACAAAATTTCTTTGGCTGTCCTTGGAATTCTGCTCTGTTGCATTGAAATGTCACAGAATATTATAATTCTTCATCACAAATAGTATCATAATTGTCTGTAAACTTAGGCCTCACAGCTTCTTCTTTCATCTCATAACTTGTCATCAGAAATTACATTAGACCATTAGACATATTTGAATAAAGGTACAAAATAGAAGGCCAAAATATATATCTGAATATAATATATATCTGAATAAAATATATATCTGAATATGAAATTTTGCATTTATTTTATAGAATGTCATTCAAATCAATTATTACAAGATCTCCCAAATAGATTCAAGTTATGCATTTCTAGAAGGATACAACTACTTAAGCTCTATCACTACATCCTACCAGTTTATTGATACTTGATTTTCTTTATTCTGTTGCTAGTGGTTTGCATGAATTGTGCTGAGCTTTTCCTCTTCTCCTTAGAATAAAGTTGAATCTGAAAAAACCTATATTGCCACAGATGGAAGCTGAACTAACTACATATAATTGCTAAGTCATACTTGACAACAATCTTGCTAGTTAAGAGCTATTGCTTTGGTTTTAGCAATAAGATACTTGATGTGAATATATTTTTGAATACTTCATTGAGAGAGCTGAATCCTAATCACTAGACAACCAGGGATGCCTGAACTACTTCACTAAAACAAGAAAAATACAGCAAAAAAAAATTCATTCGGAGTACAAAAGATGAGAACAGCCTAAAATGGTTCGGAAAACAAAAAGGGATGGAGAATGAGATAATATTAGTTATGGAGTGCAGAGCCAGCAAGTTGTTTCTCTCAAAGAACCAAATAGCGTGTTGAACACCAATAACCAGGATGCGTGGTTAGTAAGAGATCTCCCATAGACAAAATCTATAGGAAAGACATGAGCTTGCCTGGAGAACTATCTTGGCTAGAAGCCTAATCAAACAGCCCAAGAAACCCTGGAATGAAATTTCACCTTCCTGCAAAGAAAAGAAAAGAATAAATGAAATAAGCTAACACTGAACTAAAAATTGGATTGACAAAAAGTATAGAGTTCAAGGTATCAATGTCCACTGACTAGAAAAAAAATAGTAAAGAGAATATCTTGATGGAACTTGTTAGTGGTTTCAACATGTACTGAGTTAAGTGTGCAATAAGAGATCTGGACTTGTGATTGGACTCCAACTCCATTCAACTGTGGAATCTTCTTATCCTGGAGGAAAGCTAACTGACCTTTTGTACTGGAATAGCTGAAGAAAGACACAAATTGCAAGAGAAAAAGAAAGAAAACTATGAATCAAGGCAGAGTCTTTAAAGAAAAGCCTTTTATATATGCTGCAAGTCATGGGCTAACATGTCAAGATTAGAACAGGGAACTTACCATGAAAAACCTGTTTTAGCCTCACCTACTGGTAGGTAGAAGGCAATGCAGGGAGAGAAGAATGACTATGTTATTACCACATGTTTCAGTGTATGTATCAAAATGGATGCTAAACTTGGGGTTATCTGCTTTATCATATCCCACAGGCACTTCTTGGCAAACAGCCAGAAAATAATTCACTGGATGTTTGTGATATTGAAAAGGTTTACAAATGCAGAAACAAACTAAGTGCTTTATTCTTCTGAAACAGCTATACTACATGGGCACAATCAATAATAGATCAAATGTACAGATCAAACTTTAAGAAATATATTCTGTCTCTAGACTTGGAAATATCATGTTTTTCTAAACAATCCCTTTGATGACAAAGCATTTCATCTCTAATCATTTAATCGCCTTTCAGATTATAGCCTCTGGCATCTGTGGTACTGACAACCACATCCTGGAAGGAAAAAACGAAATCCCGTTTCCTGTAATCTTGGGCCACGAAGGGGCTGGAATTGTAGAGAGCATTGGAAAAGGCGTAACCACTGTGAAACCAGGTAAGTACCTAGGCAGAGACTGTGCCTACTCCTTTCCTGACTCACTTCCTGATTCTTTCCCATGGGCTCCATTAGGGTAGCAAAACTCATTATACACTTAAAAAAATGATTAGAATGTATTCTCATACTAGCTATAAAGAGCAGGCAGCTTAGAACTCATAATGCTCCAATTTTGTATTTGAGGCTCCTGATGTAGAACACTGATCAAAACAGAGAAGCATTATGCCATGAATATCAATACAACTCAGACTTAGCTATTAACTTTGAACCTCAATATAAATCTCCAAACTCTTTTTGTACTCTGAAAGTCCCGTTGCATGAAAATTGATTTATTTCCATTCCAAATGAAATGATAATTTCAAAAATAATGATAGGAATAGGAGTATGACCTAGTGGTTAATGTTCCAGTTGAGACATCCCATCCCATGTGAAGAGTGATAGGGTTCAAGTTTCAGCTCTACTGTTCATTCCAGCTTCCTGCTAACGCAGACCCTGGGAGGCAGCAGTATGCTCAGAGCTGGGACCCTGCCACCTACTGAGAGACACTGATTGAGTTCCAAGCTCCCAACCTCAGCCTGGCCAACCCTCAGTTTTGTGGGCATTTGAAGAGAGGACCAGCAGATGGGAGTTTGTTTTTCTTTCTCTCTCTTTCCTTCTCTCTTTGCTTACCTCTCTGTTTCCTAAAAAAGTAACACTTTGATTAAGTAAAAGTAATGATAACTTTTATTGTAACAAACAGAAACAATTTCCTATGAATAAACATGGTATTCATTAAATTCCAAGCTGGTAATCATTTTGTTTATTCTTTTTCCTTAGGAGACAAAGTCTTAATGTTCCCTGTTCCAGAGTGCAGAGAATGCAACTCTTGCCTGCACCCCAAGGGCAATGTCTGCTTGAAGGAAGAGTTAGTTTCAATTTTTTGCCTTCCTTTAATCCCATTTACTTTCATTGGTACAGATATTTGACTCAGAGCTAAAGTTCTTTATTTCTCTCCTTGTAATTCTGAATCTTTGGAACAGTGTTCTCTCTCCAACTGGATTAATGTTAGATGGAACCAGCAGATTTACCTGCAGGGGAAAGAAGATTTATCATCTTTATGGTACCAGCACATTCACTGAATATACTGTTGTACATGAAATAGCAGTGGGGAAAATTGATGCCGCTGCTCCTTTGGATAAAGTCTGTATCATGAGCTGTGTGGTGCCTACAAGCTTTGGAGCTGTGTTTAACACTGCAAAGGTAAAAACCTATTTGTGTAATGTTTTCAGTGACCATCTACATAAGGTCAAACCCAGAGCCAAGAAGCCAGATAGCCTCCTCCATTACACATAAAACCAATACTTTTTTCCCTCTTCCTATTAACACCAAAACATTCACTTAGGATGATAAGTTTATCCTCTGAATTTGCAGGTCACTCCAGGTTCCACCTGTGTGGTCTTTGGACTTGGAGGAATTGGTTCAGCCATTGTGATGGCCTGCAAAGCCTCTGGTGCTGCCAGGATCATTGGGGTTGACATCAATGAGCAGAAGTTTCCCCGGGCAAGAGCTTTAGGGGTCACTGACTGTCTCAACCCTCGGAAGCTCAAGAAGCCTGTCCAGGAGGTGGTGGTGGAAATGACGGGTGTTGGTGTTGACTTTGCCTTTGAGGCCATTGGACTCATTGACACCATGGTATGTGGTCTTTGGGGTATGGGTCTTCAGTCAGGAGGTACTGCCTGTCAACATCTGGGTATAAATTAAATCAACTTCATAAAACATAAAATTACTATAATTTTAAGTGGAATTTCTGAGCTTAGCTGCCTTGTACCATGCTGAATTATTTACACATTCTGTGCTCTTTTGTCTCTATATCTTCCTTAAAATTCAGATGCTAACAATATCCTCTTTCCAAAGATCAGAAAATGTAACTAGATAATTTAAGCCATTTGCCCAAGATCTCATATGAATTATACCACATACTGTCCTGTTACTTCTCTTATAGCTACCCTGAAAACATAGTTTGGGTGTACTGAGAAACTAAGCAATTTATTTCCTAAATTAGGTTGCAGCTTTGGAATCATGCAATCTGAGCTATGGAGTGTGTGTGATTGTTGGAGCAGCACCCTCAAATTCAAAACTCTCCTTTGACCCCATGCTGATTCTGTCTGGGAGAATCCTGAAAGGTGGCATTCTGGGAGGTAGGTCTTTCACTTTCTCATTGCCTTTCCCAGAAATCTAGACACCCTTCATGCTCTTTGGAAAGAAATGAAGGGCAGGAACGTGGCATTTTATGTCTCTGAGCCACTCCCCAGTACAGAATAAGACTAGGAGAAACTCTCACTGTATTGACCACCAACTGTCACCATAACATAACCCAAACTTGCTATTTAAGAATGAATCAGATAACTCGAAAATGGTGTGTTATCCTAATAACACCTCTGAGTTCCTTTCCTGCCACACTTTACACCCACTGCCAATGTGCCTCCAGACCAGAACTATCCAAGAGAGCATTTTGCAATGATGAAAATATTCTTCAGTCTTTTTGTCCAGTATGGTAGACATTAACCACCTTTGACTACTGAACACTGAAAGTGTGGCTAGCAGGACTAGAAAACTGACTTAATTACATTTAATTTAGTTAACTATTTAAATAGCCACACATGACTCCATGGCTACCTTATTAGACAGCACAGTTGACTTTATCTTGTTCTCTGACTTAAGCTAAAATGCTCAAATATGGTAAGCTAACTTGAGGGAACTATAGTACGGAGCTTAAAAACATTCTCTAACATGACCTAAACCAAGTTATTAAAGTTCTTAATTTTCAGGTCTATCATCTGAAAAATGGGATTAACAAAGTTCCTTTCTTGTATATTATAGTGAGAACTAAAGTAAACAATACATAGAATGTAATAACAATGATTACAGGAGCTACTGGCCCTAATAAAAGCTAGAGGGAAAGAAAGCCATATACTGCAAAATATAACTGACAGATATATTTTGCTGTATTGAAATATCTTTGGTGCTCTTTCATTTATTCATTAGGCAGCCTCATATCATTAAAATTAGATTAGTGCCTAGTTATAAAATATAAGAAAAAACCTTCTTCCAAAAACTATATATCTAAGATCTAAGAGTCAAAGGGATGACACAAACAAGACCAGTGTCTGCTAATACTAACTGATAGAATCAAAAAGGGAGAGAATGATCCAACATGGGAAGCGAGATACACAGCAGACTCATAGAATGGCAGATGTCCTAAATAGCACTCTGGCCTCAGAATCAGCCCTTAAGGCATTCAGATCTGGCTCAAGAGCCCATGAGAGTATTTTAGGCATGGAAAGCCAAGACACTCTGGAAAAAAAAAGAAGACCTAAATGAAAGATCTCTGTGAGTGAGATCCCAGTGGAACGAATGGGGCCATCAAAGAAGGAGGTACCTTTCTCTGAAGGGAGGAGAGAACCTCCCTTTGACTATGACCCTGTTGGAATAAGATTGAAGTCAGTGAACCCTAAAGGCTTCCATAGCCTCGGGAACTCATGACTAGACCCTAGGGAGATTACTGATGCCATAAACAAGAGTGTCAAATTGTTAAATCAACTTTAGGAGTCACTGTGTACTTACGTCTCATGTGGGATCTGTCCTTAATGTGTTGTCCAATGTGAAGTAATGCTATTACTAGTACTGAAACAGTATTTTACACTTTGTGTTTCTGTGTGGGTGCAAACTGATGAAATCTTTACATAGTATATACTGAATCAATCTTCTGTATATAAAGATAATTAAAAATGAAAAAAATCTTGGTGTTAAATTGGAAATTGCATAGAAAATTAATCAATTTAAAAAATATATCATGTAGGATTTCTGTCCTTAATGTGCTATACATTGTGATTTAATACTATAACTAGTACTCCAACAGTATTTTTCACTTTGTGTTGCTATGTGAGGGCAAACTGTTGAAATCTTTACGTAATATGTACTAAACTGATCTTCTGTATATAAAGAGAATTGAAAATGAATCTTGATGTGAATGGAAGGGGAGAGGGAGTGGGAAAGGGGAGGGTTGTGGATGGGAGGGAAGTTATGGGGGGGGAGCCATTGTAATCTATAAGCTGTATTTTGGAAATTTATATTCTTTAAATAAAAGCGTTATAAAAAATAAAAAATAAAAAAAACTATATATATAAATTTTCCAACTTGAACAAAAACCCAATTTAAAAATTAAGTCATTTCAGAAGTAACTGGGCTAGGGGATGGCGCTATGGCATAGTTGGTTAACATCCGCCTGTGCAACGGGCATCCCATATGCGTATAGGTTCATGTCCTGGCTGCTCCATTTCTGATCTAGCTCCCTGCTGATGGCCTGGGAAAGCAGAAGATGGCCCAAGTGTGTGGGCCCCAGCACCTGTATAGGAGACCTGGAAGAAATTCCTGGCTCCTGGCTTTGGATTGGCCCAGCTCCAGCCATTGAGGCCATTTGGGGAGTGAACCAGTAAATGGAAGACCTCTCTCTTTGTCTCGCCCTCTGTTTGTAACAATGCCTCTCAAGTAAATAAATAAATCTTTTTTTTTTTTGACAGGCAGAGTGGACAGCGAGAGAGAGAGACAGAGAGAAAGGTCTTCCTTTGCCGTTGGTTCACCCTCCAATGGCTGCCGCTGATGGTGCGCTGCGGCCGGCGCACCGCGTTCATCCGATGGCAGGAGCCAGGTGCTAGGTGCTTCTCCTGGTCTCCCATGGGGTGCAGGGCCCAAGCACTTGGGCCATCCTCCACTGCACTCCTGGGCCACAGCAGAGGGCTGGCCTGGAAGAGGGGCAACCGGGACAGAATCCGGCACCCCGACCGGGACTAGAACCCGGTGTGCCGGCGCCGCAAGGCGGAGGATTAGCCTGTTGAGCCACGGCGCCGGCCCAATAAATAAATCTTAAAAAAAAAAAAAAAGTAATTGGGCTGGTGCAGAGAATGCCTAAGCACAAAGCCAACAGTATTCAGTTATAAAAAATCCATCCTGATGACCTAATCTAATCCTAATCAGCTCCCAAAGGATCTATTTCAAAAACAAAAAACTTCCATCCTCCTAATATCTCAAATGGGGATAAATTACAAAACCTGGGGTCAGGTATTTGGTGCAGTGGATAGGATGCTATTTGGGACCCCCTTCACATCATATCAAGTGCCTGGATTATAGTCCCAGCTCTGCTCCCAAACTCAGCTTTCTACAAATGCACACTCTAGGAGGCAGCAGGTGATGAACCAAGTAGCTGGGTCCCTGTTACCTATGTGGGAGGCCCAGATTGAATTTTTGTCTCCTGGATTTATCCTGGTCCTGTCCTAGCTATTGTGGACATTCGGGAGAGTGAATCAGTGGACACACACTCTCTCTCCCTTAAAAATAAATTAAACAAACAATATTTTTAAGTTTCAACAGAGGAACCCTTGCATCACACTCAAACTATTGCACTATCTGTGGCTTCAATGGAGGATTTATTTACATTTTCTAAAACTTTTCATTGTGTATCTGCCATGTCTCCTTCCTCCGCAATAAACACACCAAGGAAAACCATACTTAATAAGATTCTCGTTTTGGATGGGAAAATCTGTGATTGTCTTTTCCTTTCATTCACTTCCGTATTGCCAGATTTCTGTTACTCAAAATCCTGAATACTAGTTACATAATTCCCAGATATTTAATACGAACAGTCCTGTTAAGCAAGATAAAATATTTGTAACCAGGGGCCTGAAAAAGATTACCTGATGTCTTTTTTGTATATATAAAACTCAGCCTTCCTTTTTAATCCCATCTTAACATTTTATAATAGCCTTAAGTGAATTTTTAAATGACTATAAATAACTCTTCTAGTAATAAAAAGACCTGAGTCCTAGGTTCAGCTTTGCTACTTTCTAGTTGTGCATTTGTGTTTTAAAAGATGTCCAGGATTTGTTTTAGTCAGGTTTGGCAAGATGGCAGACTCACAGAAAACGGCCCTGAAAGAAGAGCTTATTCCTTACAGTTCCCGAAAGGGCAGCTACTCCACAGCGTGCAAGAGCACACAGGAAAGCACAGGTCACGCAGGAGGCAGAACGAATGAGGAGGAAAGCATAAGGCCAGAGCCTTTTATGTGGTTTTCACAGGAAGGGCTGGCAAGGCTGGGTAGATAAGCCAACCAAGTTTAGGATTAAGTAGCTTGAGCAATACTGATGGATTCTGGGAACTGGCCCAGGGGTGATTTAAGGTAGGAAATAGTGACTTGAACTGTTGTAACCTGATCAAAGAGGGAAACAACTGTACAAATTCAACGTTGGTTAGTATGCATATCAGAGGCATGCTCCCAGACAAGTTATTTGCCATCTTTAGGAATAATTAGTTACCTTGGAAGGAAGAGTCCCTCCCTGGGTCCCAAAGACCCCAAGATGTCAGAGCATGATAAACTACAGAAAATTGAAAGCATAATTAATACAATGAGTGAAAAATATTTCTCTATAAATCTCAGTCTGATGAAATTTATAACATTGAGAAAGATCCCTGTGTCTGCCTTACTCCTGTTGACCAAATAGTCAGTAGGAACTAGCAGCTTCCAACAGCATTTTATACAACTACTCTACTGCAACAGCTTCCAAAAAGTTGCTACAGAGTCTGAGACTTAATTCCCAGGGTGAAAAGCTGGGTGTGTGCAGCAGATACAACTACAGAATTCAGTGGAGAGAGAATGTGGTGAATCAAGCCAGCTGGGGGTCAGCTATGATGGGGTATCCTTGATGTTCTGAAGATAAAGGAGAGCTACAGACTCCAGGGCAGTGACCATAACAGCACTTGGGGGTCTGCTCACAAACATAGGTAGATTGCTGGATTCTTTGATTAGTTTCATCCAGGTCCTGTTATTGTTCTTTCTACAGGGTATAAAACCAGAGACTGCATTCCAAAACTGGTTACTGACTACCTACAAAACAAAATCAACACAGACCCACTTATAACCCATAAGTTGCCTTTTGAAAGAATCAATGAGGCATTTAAATTGCTCCAGAATGGATCTTGGTAAGTATTTGTGTGTCAGTAGTGTGTGTGCATGTGTGTGTGTGTGATATTTAAAAAGCTTCTGTGCAAGAAATGGCATGTGGTTTTCACCCAAAAGATTTTTTTGAAGACTTGACTTCAAAAGACTTTTGAAGATTGACTTGATTTACTTTTAAAGGCAGAGTTAGGGCCGGCGCCACAGCTCACTTGACTAATCCTCCACCAGCTGCGCCGGCACCCCGGGTTCTAGTCCCAGTTGGGGCGCCGGATTCTGTCCTGGTTGCTCCTCTTCCAGTCCAGCTCTCTGCTGTGGTCTGGGAAGGCAGAGGAAGATGGCCCAAGTGCTTGGGCCCTGCACCCGCATGGGAGACCAGGAGGAAGTACCTGGCTCCTGGCTTCGGATTGGCACAGCGCGCCGGCCATGGCGGCCATTTGGGGAGTGAACCAATGGAAGGAAGACCTTTCTCTCTGTCTCTCTCTCTCTCTCACTGTCTAACTGCCTGTCCAAAAAAAAAATCTTAAAGGCAGAGTTAAAGAGGGAGAAAGAGAGGGAGGGAAGGGGGGGAGAGAGAGAGAAAGAGAGGAGAGATAATGCATCCACTGGTTCACTCCCCAGATGGCCATAATGGCAGGACAAAGCCAGGAACCAGGAACTTCATCAGGTCTCCTGCATGGGCGGCAGGGGCCCAAACACTTAAGCCATGCTCCACTGCTTTTCCCAGGTAATTTGCAGAGAGCTGGATCATTAGTGGAGCAGCCAGGACACAAACCATCACCCATAGGGTATGCTAGTCTTGCAGGTGATGGCTTTATTCACTATGCTCATCTCTCTCAACCAAAATTTTATGAAAAATAAGACAGCCAAGTGCAAAAGTGAGCAGTTGTGATAAACAGTTTAGGAAACAACAATAAAAGGGCTTTGAGTCAGCTGTGAGGAAACTCAGCTCTTCCTATACTCAGTTGCCATGTGACCCAAAATGGCTATCTTGGCCCATGTTTCTATTCTTATTTTTTAAATGATACCCTCTCTCTTTAGAAACTGCTATGGGGGCCGGCGCTGTGGCACAGCAGGTTAACGCCCTGGCCTGAAGTGCTGGCATCCTATATGGGTGCTGGTTCTATTCCTGGCTCTTCCACTTCTGATCCAGCTCTCTGCTATGGCCTGGGAGAGCAGTAGGAGGAAGCTCCTGGCTCCTGGCTTCCGATTGGCGCAGCTTTGGCTGCTGCAGCCATCTAGGGAGTGAACCAGTGGATGGAAGACCTCTCTGTCTCTACCTCTCTCTGTAACTCTTTCAAATAAAAAAAAAGAAAGAAAGAAAGAAACTGCTATGAAGATCAAATGAGAAAATCAAAATGAAACACCAGAGAAAAGCAAAGTATGACTAGAGTATGTTATAATGAAGTTTTTTGTTAACATTAGCTTGAGAACTAGAATATATTACTAAGAAATTAAATTATAAGTTGACTCTAGCCCCTGCCGCCATTGCTGGAAGCGAGGTGGCCACATGGCTCAACCACCAGTGTCAAGCTCCACCCTCATCCTAATGGGATTCACTGCTCCTACTTCCCTGCCCGCCCCCCGGTAAAGTTTTAAAACTTTACCTGTTCCTGAACACAGAGCTCTCTTGGCTCTTGGTTCTCTCCTCTCCTCTTTCTCACTCTCTCTCTTCCTTTCTGTCTCCTGACCTCTGTCTCAGTCTGTCTCTCTCTCTTATGCTCTCCTTCTCCCTCTTTTCCTTCTTTGCTTCTTCCCCCCAGTCTGTTGGGTTTCCCCCAATTAACTCTTTCCCTTAAAAAAAATAAAATTATAAGTTGAGCAGCAACCTGAAAAGACTAACACAGTTTTAAAATGATCTGACATCTACCAGGACATTATTTATTTATTTACAAACCACAGTTTGTGCTTTTATGGATTTATGAGAGTACTTCAATAAGTTCATGAAAATTGTTTCTTGATCTTTTGGCTAAGATCAAGTGTAAAAAGTTCATGAAAAATATGTTTATTTTAGTGGAAAAGAAAGTTTGAAATAAATGCATAGATTTTTTTTCAGAATACTAATTGCCCACAAACTTTTTGAATACCCACATATTTTTAAGCAATTTGCTATTTGACATTTTAGTAGTATATCTATTCAGCGTATATTAATAAAGCACCTAATAACAAAATTGTACTAGACACACTAACAAAACAGAGTCCAGTGTAATCCCTGTCTTTACGTTGATGATGGTTCAGCCCTAGAGTATAATATACTTTGTACAATAATAATTGCGGTAGAGGCAGGATCTGATGTCTGGCTAAAAAATCTAAGTCTCAAGATTCGTGGTATGGAAATCCCATTTCTTACTGACTAGAGTAGGTGAAGCCCTGGAGGAGCAAGTCACCACTGATCTGGGCACTAGGAGCTTACAGATCTACACAATGAACATCTGGGCAAAGGATACTGTAGAAATTGGAGCTGTGTACAAGAACTCACAGTAGAGAGAACAAAGTTCACATTTAGCAAATGGCAAACAATTCAGTTTACAAGGAACAATTTGTGTTTGTTAAAGTAGCAAATTTAAAGGTCTTGATTGTATAATTTTTCTAAATATTACTGTAAATTAATAAGAGTGCAAGACGTTTTCCATCTAAATTGAATTGGATTTTCCTAGGATATTAGCTGGCCTTTCCGGAGTCTAAATTTATGATTTTGTTATAAAATCCCATCTAATAGGGACTAGCATAAATCAACAATAGTTTTGCTTAGAATTACTATGCACATTGAGTAGAGCAACGGAAATCAACCAAGTTCCAAAGCATCTGAAAAATATAGATGTTGGGTTGCTTATATTTTAAAATTGACCCTTAATTAGCTTTCCTTTGAAAAAAACCTTTAGCTAAATATTTCACTCCTATACCCAAGCACTAGTCAAATAAATGCATTCCATTGTCCCTGGGAAAACAAAAGACAGCTACTACATTGCTGGAAAAGATAAGCAGGATGAGAATTGAACAAAATTGTGGGGATTCTTCTCCATTCAAATCATCAGGCTAATAAGTTTCATACAATAATAGACAATGCATTTTCATGCATTTTAATTCAGAATAATTCTAAAAACATTTTAAAGACAAAAGTTACAAAATTGAGGGGAGTACTGGAGACAAAGCTGAATCTAACTGTTTATGGAAATGAAACAGGCCTTAATGCCCATCTGATGGATAGCCTGAATTTATTTATGGTATGGCCATTTTTGCAGAGTTACAAGCACATAAAAAGAACAGAAACACTGCCAGTTCTATCCTTCACATTAATTGTGACTTATAATTTCTGACCACAAATAAGCCTCATATATTAATTTTAAACCATTTTTCCTACCTTCAAGCTTAATTCTAAAATTTAACCATGGAAGAAGGCAGTTTTCACCAACTTATTCATAAAGGCCTCATACAACCTACGTTGCTAAAATGGACTACCAGCAAACATTACTTCCCTTTCAATCTGCCTTGTTAGAACTGACTTGATAATTATTTATGACTTAGGAACATTAGACTTTAGCACCGGCGCTAAAAAGTTAATCTGCACTTTTAACATTAGCAGTGTGTGTGGTAACAAAACAAAACGTGGTGGAAGTACTTGGATGAACTTTCCTGAGGCAATGAAAGGTAGACCAAGCCTCTGTGACTTATCCAGAGATTCTTGGCTAGCATAGTATTAACTTGCCACAACCTCACTAATAGAAACCATTGGAGAAACCTTTTTACATTGGGACTTTTTAAACCTGGCTTTCGTAGATTATGAGCTGATGTAAGTTCTGAAGTCACTTGGCTTTCACCTTCATTTATGGAGAACCAAATGAAGATCTAAGGAAGTAGAGACATCGTCCAGGATCACATAGCAAATTACCACTTAAGCAGACTCTCCTGGATTCTCACCACTCCTTTCTCTGCACAAGTCTTTCATGTATTCTCATGTTTGGGCTTTGCTCTCTCCAGCACTCAATGCCTTGGTCACAACACGTTTCTTTCATGCTTTTCCTCAAACCCTATCCATTAAAGGATGATGTCAAGCTCCTATCTCTGAGCCTTCACATTTGTAGTTCCTTGCTCTGGAGCCCATCCATGCCCATACCCAACCTGCACCACATTTCTGTCTCTTTCAGCCGCCAGGCAGTGTCCAAGCACACTCTCTAAGTGCCCAGAAATCCAGGAAGCATGTACTTCTCTGTTTCCCCTCTACCCTCAACTGCCCCCTCCCAAGATATCTAATATTGCATTGTAATTGTCTGGTTAGTTATTTGTCTGATGAGTTCTTGAATATCACATTCTTCATTATAACCCTAGCATCAAATGCAATTGCTCTATAACGAATTTCTGTTTAATAAATGAATAAATACCAACATGAAAAATGAGCAAACATCCTTAATGCAAGTGCATCAGACCACTGGATTTAGAAAACTGCACACATCTAGAGATTTTACCTATACACAATATATAATGTATAGTATTCTTCTTAAAACAGAAAAAACAGCTTGACAGCTATTATGAGTAGAGGTAATAACACAACTTAGTAACTGTAACAACATAGGAGACAAAGAACAAAAGAAAACACCTGACATTTGAAATGGAATATACCGTGGTCTTTATGCAGCCTTCTGCAATTTGAAAATAAAGAGAGTCTATGGGAATCCTTCCTTTACCACAAGATGAACATAAGGCCAGCTAAAGACTGATCAGAATTCATGGAGAGAAACAGACCCTGTCACTGTGGAGCTACATGCAATGACTGGTTGGACCTGATGACTCTCCCTCTTGCCTTATTATCTCTGTTTCTTGATCCCATGATTTCCGTTACCCACTGAACTTGATTGCAGAGACATTTTCTGGTGACTAGTGTTGGTTGGGGGCAAGGGAGTTAACAGTTAAGATACAAAATGGGGGTAGGCAGACAGTTTGATACATTGAAATACATGTGCTGTAATTATTTTGTATGATGTGCATTTGGCCAGCCAAGTTGGTTGTATGAATATTTGAACTTTTTTGGGTTTCAGCATCCGTTGTGTCCTCTTGTTTTGAGACCCCAGAGGATGAAAATGGAGCACAAGCATCCTCAGCAATGCTTTTTTTTTTTTTGCCTTTCCCATCTCCTTGACAACTTAATTATAGTACAGAAAGCCCAAAATTAAAGCTAGTACTGTGGCACAGAGGGTTAAGCTTCCATCTGCAGTACTGGCATCCCATATGCTTCACTTCAAATCCAACTCCCTGCTAACGCACCTGGCAAAGCAATGGAAGATTGCTTGGGACTCTGCACTCACGTGGGAGATCTAAATGAAGTTCCTGGCTCCTGGCTTTGACCTGGCCCAGCCCTCGTCATTGTGCCATTTGTGGAGTGAACCAGCAGATGGAAGATCTCTTTCTCTCTCTGTTTCTCCCTCTCGGTAACTCTGACTTTCAAATAAATAAATAAATGAAAAAAACTCTCTAGTAATTCCTGAGATTCAGAAATTAAAAAAAGAAAGTCCAAAATTGCAAAGAAGGTTCTTGCAGGATTTTTAGAAATGAATCAATTATAATAAAATTAACTATATTGAATTCATTTTTACAATTCAACTTAAAGCCTGAAGAAAAAGGAATGAGTTACTTATGGAAAGGGTCTTCCATCCACATTAAGTGTCTGACTTTAAATTTGTTTTACTTTGAATAGGCCTTGATTCAGCTTGTATTTATTAAAAATGTATTTATAGCATGGAATGCTTCTCCATTCCACATGTGCTGACCTGACCTGCTTCAGAAAGAATCACCCAATAGTCTGCCTTCTTGGGCAAGGACTGGGAAGACAGGTGACCAACTGTAGGAGTTTGAGAGCCTCATGTGTTTTGGGCCAAATTTTCCTAGTTGGGATGGTATGGGGAGGGGTGCTGATATTAACCATGCTTCAAAATTAATCACACTTCTTGACACTCACCTGCCCTTCACAAACAGAAATATATCTTTCCTATTTCTTCTCAATATGCTATTTTCCCCTGGGTGTGCCTGCAGTCTTAGGGTAGGACTGAGTCATTCTCTTTTTATGCTCCATTGCCTTAGCTTGCATGTAAACAGGTAAAGGGCCACATTGATTACACATGTAATTTTGTCATAAACTGACTGCAATCTGCCAAAATTCACTAGAATAGAACTTAGGATAAAAGGAAGGCTCTGTTTCAGGAAGAAGTTTGCAAACCAGGGACATGCAACCTTCAGTTTAAAAAGAAAAGTACACTCCAAAGGAACAAAAGGAGAACTCGTCTTTTACAGAACAGGTTCATACCCAGCTTTGACTCCAGTCCACTATGCAAATGAAGGATGTTACATATAAGTTTGCAGGTGGGAAACACTCAGTCACAGTTAGTTGATATTTAAAAGTGACTGCAGATCACAGTTCACTGCTCAGGTCCAGGTTGCAAAACAAGATGTTTAAAGTCTGTTTGTCTCAGTAGCTGAAAACAGGAACATGCCTGGGCAAGGGTCACAATAACCCAGAGCCAAAGAGAGTACACATGTAACCTCTTGTTAGCAGATGGCTGCTCAGCTGTGGTTAGAATCCTAGGCCCATTTTGCCATTCTGTATATTTCTCATAGGTTCAGCTTCTTCATGATTTACAAGTTTTGGTGCACACATTCTATCAGCTACAAACTATGAAAAGATTCAAGAAAAAATCATCATTTAAATAAAATCTTTTTTTAAAGAGTTATTTATTTGAAAGACAGAGTTACAGAAAAAAAAAGAAGAAAAAAGGTGAGACAGAGACACACACACAGAGAAAGATCATCCACACAGAGACAGAATGAACTGGTTCACTCCCTAAATAGCTGCAATGATTGAGTCTTACTTGAATCAGTGCCCATACGGGTTGCCAACATTGCAGGCAGCAGCTTAACCTACCAGCCACAATGCCAGCCCCATTAAACAAAATCTTCACATGAGGATAATGAGTTGGTTCTTTGGCTCTATTTTGGCTACAAACTAGATTATATGAAAAATATATATTCCTGGTAGGAAATGCCTGGAATGTAATATTTATGCAACATCCATTTAAATCTGTGTCTTTTTTGCACCTGTTTCTCTGCCTCTCAAATAAGTAAATAAATGGAAGACACCATATTAAAATTGTATAACTCAAATGAAATGACTAATTACTAGAACTGAAAACTACCAAAACTGACTGAAAATTAACTAGGCATACTGAATATGTGTTACTTAATTTAATAACACAGGACCTTAAGTTTCAAGTTACTGAAAAGATATTTGAAAGTCAGAGGAGATCATTTATAAATGTTTATAAATTTTTCCTAATTTACTCAACTAAACTATAATTGAAATGCTCATGTAAAAAACACTAATCATCATCTTAAATTATGCTTGAAGAGTAAGGTAAGTATTCAGCAATCACAGAGGTAAATGTTGTCATACAATAAGCCTGATACATTTCTAATACAACCCCATCAAGGTGGCATGTACCAATGCCATCTCACTAGTCCAAGTGATCAATTTCAGTTCACGATTGATCACACTGATAGGTCTAAGAGTCAAAGGGATCACACAAACAAGACTAGTGCCTGCTAATACTAACTTATAGAATCAAAAAGGGGAGAACGATCCAACATGGGAAGCGGGATACACAGCAGACTCAAAGAATGACAGATGTCCTAAATAGCACTCTGGCCTCAGAATCAGCCCTTAAGGCATTCAGATCTAGCTGAAGAGCTCATGAGAGTATTTTAGGCATGGAAAGCCAAGACACTCTGGCAAAATAAAAAAAAGAAGACCTAAATGAAAGATCTCTGTGAGTGAGATCCCAGTAGAAAGAACGGGCCATCAAAGAAAGAGGTACCCTTCTCTGAAGGGAGGAGAGAACTTCCACTTTGACCTTATTTAGACCTTGTCTAAATAAGATCAAAGTCGGCGAACTCAAAAGGCTTCCATAGCCTTGGCAACTCATGACTAGAGCCTAGGGAGATTACTGATGCCATAAACAAAAGTGTCAATTTGTTAAGTCAACAACAGGAGTCACTGTGCTCTTACTCCCCATGTAGGATCTCTGTCCTTAATGTGTTGTTCAATGTGAATTAATGCTATAACTAGTACTCAAACAGTATTTTACACTTTATGTTCTGTGTGGGTGCAAACTGTTGAAATCTTTACTTAATATATACTGAATTGATCTTCTGTATATAAAGATAATTGAAAATGAATCTTAATGTGAATGGAATGGGAGAGGGAGTGGGAGATGGGAGGGTTGTGGGTGGGAGGGAAGTTATAGAGGGGGAGAAGCCACTGTAATCCAACAGCTGTACTTTGGAAATTTATATTTACTAAATAAAAGTTAAAAAAAAAAAAGCCTGCTACTCACACACACACACTACTATTATGATAAATATATCTAATAGACATATAACAAGAGAAGGGATTGAAATGGTAATCAAGAACTTGACTCAAAGAAAAGCCAATGCTGAATGGTTTCACTGGTGAATTCATCCAAACATCTACCAAAAATTTAGTACTGATTTTTCACAAACATTTCCAAAAAATACAAGAAGAAAGAACATTTCCCAATTCATTCTATGAGGCCAATATCATTATCCATTCCTTCTTGGTAAAAATTTATACCTTTATGATTTTAAGTAGCTATCAAAAATAAATGTAAATAAGCCAGCGAACCCAGGCACAAATGCATGCTAATCATTCCAAAAATATCTTTATCTTTTTTGGCTTTTTAAACAAACTTAAAGTAGGTTATTTATAAACGATTTAAGTCATTGAACCAATAGGGATTTCCTTCTTTTTTCATTAAGATTCATTATTAATTATCTTTATATACAGAAGATCAACTTAATATATATTAAGATTTCAACAGTTTGCACCCACACAGACACACAAAATATAAAGTACTGTTGGAAGACTAGTTTTACCATTGATTCTAATAGAATAACACATTAAGCACAGAGATCCTACATTGGGAGTAAGTGCACAGTGACTCCATTGTTGATTTAACAATTGACACTCTTATTCATGACGTCAGTGATCACCCAAGGAGGCTCTTGTCATGAGCTGCCAAGGCTATGGAAGCCTTTTGAGTTCACAAACTCCAGCCTTATTTAGACAAGGCCATAATTAAAGTGAAAGTTCTCTCCTCCTTCCAAAGAAAGGTACCTTCTTTGATGGCCTGTTCATTCCACTGGGATCTCACTCACAGAGATCTTTCATTTAGGTCATTTTTTGCCACAGTGTCTTGGCTTTCCATGCCTGAGAAACTCTCATAGACTTTTTAGCCAGATCCGAATGCCTTAAGGGTTGATTCTGAGGCCACAGTGCACCAACAGGGATTTCTATTCACTTAATTTTTCTATCCCATTATTCTATGTATATTTCATTCCCTCTATATTGACTCTCTTTGATATAATAGCATAAAAGCTTGAATATGTGAATTTTTCTCTTATTTCTCCTTTCTGTTATAAAATAACCCTCACTAGAAAATAGGGACATAACTCAGAGATTCATTAAGTGATCTCTTCTTATTTAGCTTCAGGGAGTACCTGTGGCCAAGCAGTGTTTACAATGAGACCTCAGTGTTCGTTTTCTTTTTACTCATGTATCCATAAGTAAAATTTCTCAATTTTCTGAAACACACCCTAGACAGCTGTATGAATAGAGCTCTGATTACCCATCATTATTATGGCAAGGCCTGTCAACACAGAACCAACTTAAAAATACTGGTTTTTTTTTTTTTTGAGTTACAAAGCAAGCTTGTAAAATCACAAAACAAGTTTTCCAAGTTAAAAAATAAGACATGATAACATGCAACAAAGTATTGAGAGAGTGCTTTATAAGAGAAGGGAGGGGTCTCTCTAGCTCGAAAAAAGTAAAGCTCCTTTAAAGTCCAATGCCCAGTCACGGCCAAATCAGATCAACACCTTGGCATCATCACGCAAAGACTGTTTCCAAAGGTCGGACTTACCCGTAATAGTAGAGCTGGAAACGTGCCAGGGGATTCCAAATAAATCCCACCAAGGTGGCATGTACCAATGCCATCTTACTAGGCAAAGTGGTAAGTTTCAGTTCACAATTTATCATATTGATAGGATTAAGTGTCAAAGGGATCACATAAACAAAACTAGTGTCTGCTATGTCTGCTAATAACAACTGATAGAATTAAAAAGAGGAGAACGATCCAACATGGGAAGCAGGATACACAGCAGACTCATAGAATGGCAGATGCCCTAAGCAGCACTCTAGCCTCAGAATCAGCCCTTAAGGTATTCAGATCTGGCTGAAGAGCCCGTGAGAGTATTTTAGGCATGGAAAGCCAAGACACTGTGACACACACACACACAAAAAAAACCTAAATGAAAGATCTCTGCAAGTGAGATCCCAGTAGAAAGAACGGGCCATCAAAGCCTTCTGAAGGGAGGCTAGAATTTCCACTTGGACTATGGCCTTGTCTAAATAAGATTGGAGTCGGCGAACTCAAGAGGCTTCCATAGCCTTGGAAGCTCATGACAAGAACCTCCTCAGGTGATCACTGACATCATAAATAATAGTGTCAATTGTTAAATCAACAACGGGAGTCACTGTGCTCTTACTCCCCATGTAGGATCTCTGTCCTTAATGTGTTGTACTATGCAAATTAATGGTAAAACTACTACCCAAACAATACTTTATACTTTGCGTATCTGTGTGGGTACAAACTGTTGAAATCTTAATATATACCAAGTTGATCTTCTGTATATAAAGATAATTGAAAATGAATCTTGATGAAGAATGGGATGGGAGAGGGAGTGGGAGATGGGATGGTTGCAGGTGGGAGGGAGGTTATAGAGGGAAAAGCTGCTATAAACCAAAAGTTTACTTTGAAAATTTATATTTATTAAATAAAAGTTTAAAAAAATTTTAAAAAGTATTTAAATTTCAAGCTAAATCTAAGTCTAGTTTATTCCACTTGAACAGCATCTTAGACCAATGATACCTGGCTAAAATTCAGCCAGAGGAGAATCCCTGAGGCTACCAAGGGCTCCAGCATCTTCAGACAGGCCCTAATGGTGACTTTCAGGTAGGGGTCTGTGTGCCATGCATGAGAACTCTCTCAGGACTAGAGTCCTTTGTGGTCACCAGTTTGTTACGGAACACCAAACCTGGGTCCACTCACCCAACATGCAGCACGCAAATCACTCACACCAGGATGGTAGAAGAGAGTGGGAGTTTATTTTGCAATACACAGAACAAGGACTCAGGAATTTATTGTTCAACTCCTGAACCCTACAAGGTATTAAGGGTGGTGAATACCATAAAGTTGAGGTTGAACAGAACATGATCACCTTATGTGCAGGTCACTGGTTAGTCCACAGTGCTGTGACCTTCCTTAGGTTTGTCAATGATAGGCAGCTGGCATGTTCTTCTGAAAATGCTGTGATAGGAAGAGAGCTCTGGCCTGCCTGGTGTCTTTGGATAGATTGCTTATTATATTGTTTGATCATGGCATGAATTCCCCATAAAGCATCTTAGAACAGCACTTAGCATTAGAATGTTAACTACAGAGGTGATAATTTAATTCTGAATCTTGTGACTCAGAGTCCTACCAGGCTGGCCTGCGCCTTGTAGCACTCTGTTAATTAGTGAGTTAATATCTAGTAAGGAGTTCTGTAATCCTAAGTGAAAATAGAGGAACTATAAGTTAAGGGAGAGGAATTGGGGCTTAAAAAATTCTACATCAAAGGCATTAGGAGCAAGGGATTGTTTTCAAAGGCAGAAACTGCTAGAAAGCAGATTATTCATATATTTAGAAATTAGGGATCCCACTTGTATGTTGACCCCTGTGTGTCTTAGAAGCAAAATCCTAGGGAAGAAATGCCATGGGGGTCATGTCATTTTTGGTGACCTTGATGGACTTAAATGCTTGAACTGTATCCATAATTTGTGGTCTTGGTTTTTTGTTCCTCACTTTTAAAAACGTTAAAAATATTTATTTACTTATTTGAATGTGGAGGGAATGGAAGAGAGGTACATTTCATCCACTATGTCTCTCCCCAAATGCTTGCAACAGCTAGAATTGGGCCAGACCAAAGCTGGGAGCCTAGAACTCTGCCCAAGTCTCATACATAGGTGGCAGAAACCCAAATACTTTAACCATCACCTGCTGCCTCCCCAGCTGTGCATTAGCAGGAAGCTGTATCAGAAGTGGAGCTGGGGGGCCGGCATTGTGCCATAGCAAGTAAAGCTGCCACCTGCAGTACCATTGTCCCATATGGAGGCTCAAGTCCTCCAAGTCCTGGCTGCTCTACATCTGATCCAGCTTTCTGGGAAAGAAGTAGAAGATGATCCAAGTCCATAGGTCCCTGTACCTGGTGGGAGACCTGGAGAAAACTCCTGGCTCCTGGCTTCAGATTGGCGCAGCTCCCCATCACAGCCATTTGGGGAGTGAACCAGCGGATGGAAGATTCTCTCTCTCTCTCTCTCTCTGTCTGTCTCTCCTCTCTCTGTGTGACTCTGACTTTCAAGTAAATAAATAAAATCTAAAAAAAAGAAAGAAGTGGAGCTGGGACTTGAATCAGTTATTACAATATGGGATGCGGGCATCCCAAGAATTAACTTACTTGCTGCACCAAATGCCTGCCTCTCTTCATTTCTTTTTCTTCCATACTGAGCTGAGAAAAAGCTTTGTTAACTTCACCAAAGGAACAAAAAACCAAGACCAAAAATTATGGGATCCCAACAGTGGAGCAGTCAGGACTTAAGCAAGTGCTTATATGGGATGCTGGCATCTCAGGAGGTGGCCTAACTCTCTGTTCCCCAACTCTAGAACACTCTCTCTTTGTGTCTCCCTTTTTATCACTCTTTCAAATAAATTAATTAATTTAAAAAACAATCAGATATTAGAAATGAAGAATTCAATATCTCAAATAAAAACACAGTGGAAAGCCTTAACAATAGTGTAGTGTGGCAGAAGAAACAATATCTCACTCAAAGACACAGCTTTGGAAATACCTCAGATTAAAAAAAAGAAGAAAAAAATAGAAAAACTGAAAACAGTGTTAGAGATATACAACATGCTTTTAGATAGTCACAGAATAAGACTTAAAAGAAATTTTAAAAATTATACTGATCAAAGATTAAAATATATACCTACATTTGTGTAATACAGCTAATACTCTACAAAATCATGTAAATATAGCACTAAATAAATGCTTACATCACAAAGATGTAAGTCAATAATTGCAAATCACTAACTTCAAATCATACTTCCTGATCTCAGGAATAGAGGAGGAAAATAAGCCCAAAAAGGTAGAAGGAAAAAAATAAGAAGGGTAAGAGCAAAAATGAATGAAAATGAAAATAAAAAACTGTAGAGAAAAGCAGTAAAACAAAATGCAGGTTGTTTAAAACAATCAATGAAATTAGCAAACCTCTAATAAGACAAAAAGAAAAAGATACAACACCAATATCTAATACAAAACAGTAAAATCACTACAGACACTGAAAATACAAAAACAGCAAGAGAATAATAGTATTAACAACTCTCTATATATACTTTTTTATTGGAATAGAATGAAAAGGCACTTTTTTCATTTATTAAAATGGCTATATCTGATTCATCAATCTCTTTGTTTTTACAGTCTATGTAAGCCAAGCATCCTTGAATAGGTGAATACAATAGCAACAAAGCTCTTGAAACTTGTGTAATTCACAATGTGTGTGAAGATTCTAATAGGAACATTATTTCTGTTTCATAGCTAACATAGCTGTATGATATGGCAAGTGGATAAACTCAACATAAAATTCACTTCATCATGTAGTTTGTGATTATGAGATTCTGGAATTTTAAAAATTATGAATTATTTCACATTTTATACATAGAGTGAGACTTCACTATCTTCTCATACTGCAAAATGACAAGTTTACTTAATACCAATTGGAAGAAAATGAGCCCACATTCAATTTCCCAAGCTCAGCCTCCACATCTAACACTTCGTTGGAATCTTAGTCTCTCTGATTCCTTCCAGATGGTCTTGGGAGTCTCAAAGAAGTGTCTTATGAAGACTCCATAAACTAGCTCCCATGGCCTCCCTGTGGAACCCATGTTCATCTGCTCTTCTGCTACAGATCAGAATGGAAAGTCTCTTCCTATAGTAAATGGTGAAATTGGCAGCTGGTTCACTGTTGATGCTTTCCAAACTTGTGTTTGTCTAAAAGCTGCTCTGGTCTCACACATAGGGCACTTGTGCCTGTCTAGAAGGCATCCCTTTGCTGCAAGAGTCATGAGCAGGGGGTTCTGTCAGCTGGGAATAAAACTGCCACTACTGACACCAGCTGTTGTGATTCAGCCCCTTGGTTCTGGGACTGCATCATAAATCCAGATGATCAGAATTCTCCCTCCTGTTCTGATCTTGCCCATCATCCTAAGGCCCACATTGCTTTTTATGACTCTCCTTAGGATTATCTTTTAAAGGCACATTGCCATTAATCCCCAAAGACTCTCTTACCTCATCCCCCAAGCCCTTAAATATATTTGATTTCTGTGGTAAACAAAATTTAGGTTCAAGCTGAATTCCCTAGTATACTTTATGCTATTTTATTTAAGGCAAACAAAGTTCATGTATTTCATATATACAGATTTAGGAACATAGTGATACTTTCCCACCCTACCCTCCTTCCCACCCACACTATCACCCTTCCTCCTCCTTTCTCTCTAATTCACTCTCTTAATTTTTACTTTCAGGTTACATTATACTCATCATATTAACGCTACACTCAGTTAAAAGGTCAACAAATAGTAAGAAGAAAAAAACACTGCTCCTCAACAGTAGAGACAAGAGGTTTAAAAAAATCTTTGAATCTCAAAATGTCAATTTCACTCCCATCCATTACATTTTAGGTGCTCCATTACTTGCCACAGATGAGGGAAAACATACTTTGTCTTTTTTAGGATTGGCTTATTTCATTAAGTATAATGGTTTTCAGGTACATCCATCCATTTTGCTGCAAAAGACAGGATATTTTAATGCTGAGTAGTACATATAGTGTGTGTGTGTGTGTGTGTGTGTGTGTGTGTATATATATATATATGATAATTTTTTTACCAGTTATCAGTTGATGGACATCTGGATTGATTCCAGATATTAGCTACTGTAGATTTGATCTGCAATAAACATGAGAGTACAGATAATTCTTCCATATACTGATTTAATTTCCCTGGGATATATTCCCAGGAGTGGAACTGCTGGGTCACATGGTAGATCTAGTTTCAGGTTTCTGAAACTGCCTTGTCTTGAGGAATGTTCTTTGTATGCCCAATTCTCTTAAAGTTTTCTTCATGAAATGATGCTGTCTTTTTTATTTTTTATATATATAAAGCTTTTATTTAAAGAATATAAATTTCCAAAGTACAGCTTATGGATTACAATGGCTCCCCCCCCACAACTTCCCTCCCACCCACTACCCTCCCTTTCCCACTCCCTCTCCCCTTCCATTCACATCAAGATTCATTTTCAATTCTCTTTATACACAGAAGATCAGTTTAGTATATATTAAGTAAAGATTTCAACAGTTTGCCCTCACATAGCAACACAAAGTGAAAATACTGTTGGAGTACTAGTTATAGTATTAATTCACAATGTACAGCACATTAAGGACAGAGATCCTACATGATTTTTTTAAAGAATTGATTAATTTTCTATGCAATTTCCAATTTAACACCAAGATTTTTTAATCATTTGCAATTATCTTTATATACAGAAGATCGATTCAGTATATACCATGTAAAGATTTCATCAGTTTGCACCCACACAGAAACACAAAGTGTAAAAATACTGTTTCAGTACTAGTAATAGCATTACTTCACATTGGATAACACATTAAGGACAGATCCCTTATGAGACGTTAAGTACACAGTGACTCCTAAAGTTGATTTAACAATTTGACACTCTTGTTTATGGCATCAGTAATCTCCCTAGGGTCTAGTCATGAGTTCCTGAGGCTATGGAAGCCTTTAGGGTTTGCCGACTTTGATCTTATTCCAACAGGGTCATAGTCAAATTGAAGTTCTCTCCTCCCTTCAGAGAAAGGTACCTCCTTCTTTGATGGCCCCATTCGTTCTACTGGGATCTCACTTGCAGAGATCTTTCATTTAGGTCTTCTTTTTTTTGTTTTTCAGAGTGTCTTAGCTTTCCATGCCTAAAATATTCTCATGGGCTCTTGAGCCAGATCTGAATGTCTTAAGGGCTGATTCTGAGGCCAGAGTGCTGTTTAGGACATCTGCCATTCTATGAGTCTGCTGTGTATCTCGCTTCCCATGTTGGATCATTCTCTCCCTTTTTGATTCTATCAGTTAGTATTAGCAGACACTGGTCTTGTTTGTGTCATCCCTTTGACTCTTAGACCTATCAGTGTGATCAATCGTGAACTGAAATTGATCACTTGGACCAGTGAGATGGCCTTGTCTTTTATCAAATGCTTTCTCTGCATCAACTGAGATAATCACATAGTTTTTATTGTTCAGTGTCTTAATGTGATTTATCACAATTATTGATTTGCATATGCTGAGCCATCCCTGCATACCAGTGATACATTTCACTTAGTCCAAGTGAATGATCTTTCCGATGTGTTATTGGATTCAATTAGCTAGTATTTTGTTGAGGATTTTTGCATCTATGTTCATCAGGAATATTGGTCTGTAGTTCTCTTTCTCTGTTGCATCTATTTGTTTTTAGTAATTAAGGTGATGCTGGCTTCATAGTAGGAGTTTGGCAGGATTCCCTCCTTTCAATGTTTTAAACAGGTTGAGAAGAATTGGAATTAGTTCTTCTTTAAATGTCTTGTAGAATTCAGCAGTGAAGCCATCCAGTGCTGGGCTTTTCTTTCGTGAGGTTCTTTATTACTGATTCAATCTATGTATTGGTTATTGGTCTTTTTAGGTTTTCTATGCCTTCATGACTCAATTTTGGAGATTGTTATGTGTCTAGGAGTCTATCCATTTCTTATAGATTTTCCAGTTTGTTGGCATACAGCTCTTTGTAGTAATTCCTGATGATTGCTTTTATTTCTGTGCTATCTGTGTTATATGTCCATTTACATATCTTATATAATTGATTTGGATCTTGGTTGTTTGGTTAGTTGGACCCATGATGTATCAAATTTGTTTAGCTGAATAGTGCCTCCCCTCTCTCAGCCAGTTACCAGGTGCCATTGTGGTGGTAATGAGGAAAAAGAAATTCCTTTTATTCACTGGTTGAATGGGTATCCCCAGGCTGGACTGAAAAACAGTGTAGTCTGCCAGGCTCTTCCTCTGGCTGTATCACCAGTGGCACAGGACACTGCAGTCTGATCTCACCTCACTCTCCAAAGCTGGTACTTCCTCTGGCTTTTGGCTATTTGAGACGTGTCGTGTCTATGCTTGTTGCTGCATGTCTACACCTTCCACACTGATCCACGGCATCACTTTTCCTTCTGTAGAATTTCCTCTGCAGTTTTTTCTCCAACTCAACCCTGAGAATGTATCTCCTACATGTATTTTACTGTTTTCCCCTAGCATAAAGCAGTATGCCCTTTCCTTATTTTGCCATCTTGGAATCCCTCAGCCTGTGTCTTTAATTGGAGAATTTAGGCAGTTTATACTCAAGGTTATTGTTAATAACCTTGATAAGTAATAACTTGGCCCTGCCATTTTTCCATAAACACTCCATTGTTTATTTTCGATTTCTTTTGTACTTTTACTGGGAGATTTTCTGCCTTCACATTCTTTCATAGTGATAACTATGTTTCTGTGTTTCTGTGTGTAGCACATCCTTAAGCATCTTTTGTAAGGCTGGACAAGTAGTGACAAGTTCTTTTAATTTGTTTGTTATGAAAGGTATTTATTTCACCTTCACTCATAAATAAGAGCTTTGCAGGGTACAATATTCAGAGCTGACAGTTTTTTCTCTAAAGACTTTGACTATGTCTCACCATTCTCTCCTAGCCTGTAGGGTTTCTGATGAGAAGTCTGCTGTGAGTCTAATGGAGATCCTCTGAAAGAAATCTGGCATTTTTCTCATGCACATTTTAGAATCTTTATGCTTTATTTTTGAAAGTGTGACTGCAATGTATCATTGTGAAAATCTTTTCTGGGCATATCTACTAGGAGTTCCATGCGCCTTGTGTATTTGGACATCCCTTTCTTTCTCTAAATTAGGGAAGTTTTCTGAAATTATTTCACTGAATAGACCTCCTAATCCATTCTCTTTTGCATACCTTCAGTTACTCCTAAGACCCATATATTGGGTTGCTTGATAGTATCCCATAAATATCCAACACTGTTTTTATTTTTTTAATTTCTTCCTCTTTTTTTTTTCTTTTGGTCTGACTGGGATATTTCCAAAGATTTGTCTTCTAGCTTGGATTTTCTTTCTTCTGCCCACCAAGTCTATTGTTAAGGCTTTCCCATTGTATTTTTTATTTGACATATTTAATTCTTCACTTCTAATATTTCAGTTGGATTTATCTTAAAATATCAAGTTCAGGAAAAATTCTTCTTCCCTGTCATGTATGGATTTCTTTAACTTGTGAATTTGCTTCTGTTTGCTTCTGAGTAATCCTATGATATACTTTTGAATTCCATTTCAGGCATTTCATCAATCTCTTCATCTTCACATTCTAATATTGAAGTGTTGTGTTCCTTATTGCAGTCACTTTGTTTTCTTTACTTTTGTTTCTTGAATTTCTGCATTTATTTTTAGGTATTTGTTGAAATACTTGTTTTTTCCTCTCCGATGGTTTCTATCTTTGAACTATTCCTCTGTGGCTTAGTGGAGTGTCTGCTGTTTTAGTGACTGTCCAGAAGCATGTGCTGGGTGTGGTCAAGTAAGTCTGGACAGTGTTCCATGGTGAGGTGATTAACCAAGGTGACACCTTAGTTGGGCTTGGTAGATCTCTATTGTCAGCAGAGGGGAGGATGTGATCACTTCTTTTGGCATAATCCCTGGGTTTAGCCCACAGTGGGTACAACACTCACCCAAGCTGCCTTATGAACTGCCTAAAGGATCTGTATAGTCCTCAGTGTGCTCACAGATCCCACTGTGATAACCCACTCCCAGAAGTCAAGGAGCTCTGAACCTCTGGTGCCACACACAGCAATTGCCCAGAGACCCGGCTACACTGTGCACCCTATCATTCAGTCATACAGTCCCCATAGTCTCAGCACACAAGGCTCCCACAGTCACTTGGTGCAGAGATTTTGCACTACTAGCCTGTCCTGTCCAGGGACAGAACAGAGATGTTCCCAGAGTCAGCTGTCTGTGGGTGCTCTGCCTTGGCAGTTTGAGCCTGAGAGCCTGTGATAATGTTGACAGGCTGGGGGGCACCTCGCAGTCCTACATTGGTGCCCAGTTGTTTGTCAACCCTCCACCCAGACTCATAGTTAGTGGGGAATACATATGTTTGCCTCCAGTAAAATTCCCAGATCACATGGGTACACAAGAGCTGCCACAGTAGCTACTTGTGTCAAAATAGCCCTGTCTCCCCATCAGTGGACAAGTGCCCTTTTAGGGTGATGGGGAGAAAGAATCATTCCCTTTTTTGCTAGGTTAGGTGGGTACTCTGTCACCCAGTAAGACTCCAGGCTAGACTTAAAAACAGTGTGCTCTGCCATGTCTCCCTCCAGCAACATCACCGCTGGGATGGGCTGCAAGCAGTCTGCTGTCACCACACTCTCCAAGGTGGTGCTTCCTTTAGCTCTTGGCTGTGGGTATCATGTGTTGTGTCTATGCTTGTTGCTGAGTGTCTGTCCCTTCCATGCTTATCCAGAGTGTCCCTCTTTCTTCTACAGACTTTCCAGTGCAGATTTCTCTCAAACTCTCTCCTGGGAATGCACTGCCTCCACCTTTTCACTACTATTTTACCCTTGCCTAAAGCAGTATGTCCTTTCCCTATTCAGCCATCTTGAAATTCCCCTACATATATAAATTTGACAAACTAGGTAAAATGGAAAAATCTCTCAAAAAACACAAACTGTCACAAAATGTGAAACAGATCAAGTCTAGCCCCATAATAATAAAGGTAATTGAATTCATAATGCAAAGCATCCACCCCAAAAATGACCTATAGTTTTAATGGTTTCAATGGAGAGTTCTACCAAACACTTAAAGAATTAGCACCAATTTTTTACATTGTCTTCCAAAAAACAGAACAGGAGAAACCCACCAGCTTATTTTATAAAGTTATTATTACCAAGACACCAACAGCTCTCACGAATATAAACACAAGCATCCTTAGCAAAATATTAGCCAGTGAATCCAACAGCACGTGGAAACGTCAAAAAGTTCATGGAAAAAAATGGAACGAGAAGATAAGCTTATTCTGAGGCAAAAAACTGAAATTCATGAGTAATTTTTTTTCATAATATACATGTTCCATGAACTTTTTGAAGATTTCTTGAATTTTAAAAGAATACACCAAGAAAGTCTGTTCCAGGTATGCAAGACTAGTTCAATACTTGAAAATTCATAATAGCATAATCTATCTACTAACACACTAAAGAAGAAAAATCACATGATCAAACTAATTGACAAAGAAACAGTACTTACTTGGGCTCTGTTCTGACTACAGCCTGTGCACTTGGGTTGTCTTTCACTAAAAATGTGTTTCTTTGTCTCCATCTTTCAACAAGATTCTTGAGTCTTATTCAAGGCTCTTCGTCTATAAACACAAACTTTCTCACTTCCAAATCCTACTTAGTAGGCTGCTTATGCAAACTGTCTTCACTTCCTCTGAGTAATCAGCCTTGCATAGTAAGGGATGGATTATTTTTACTAAACTACTAGAGAAAACTGTTCAGTATCATCCTAATTCTCAACAATACAATACAAGTTCAGAAAACCAAAAGAATTACTCAAGTTTGGAGACAAAGATGAATATCTCTCAATTTAAAAACATCAAAAAAGAAAGTTTTATATACTCAGTTAGAAATATTAAACTTGGGCATTTGAAAGCCCAAATATAAAATTTAATGAAATGAATACTGATAAGGGAACTTCCGGATTAAGAAGGGGAAAAATGTTTGCATAATTTCACATTTTGTGCTTTTTCACTGAACTAAGCCTATTTCAGATTACCTTTAATAACATCCCTCAAGTGACAAGAGAGTCTAAGTTTCTAGGAAACATAAAAAGATCCGAATTAATTACTAACTGCTTATATGTTCAAGGCTCGGGCTTTTGATCTACTAGTTATCCACATACCCTCGAACTTCACTGTGAAAGTTGTGACCAGAAACGCCTTTTCTCAATACTTTCATCTGTGGCAATAGCACACAAAAAAAGTCATCATGAGTACTGCAGGCAAAGCAGGTATAATTTTCTTTCTATCACATCATACCTGTGTCAACTTATGTGCTTGTTTTTTTTTTTTTTTTTTTACCAATATCTACCTCCCCTCCAATTCGTCTCTTGACTACTAAAAGTAAAAAGTTTTCTTCATCTTAGTGACTCTCCTCCTCCTTTCCCTTTTATTTTATTCTTGGCAGAGCATGGTATGGCTGTGGCAATGGCTTTGTGGCAATGGGGAGGGTACAAACCTCATATTGTTTTTAGAAAAGAAATTGAGACTCATATATGATATTTAACCATCAGACCAGATTGCTAAGAAGAGAAAGAGCTGGGAATTCAGCCTTGAACCCTTAACCTCTGCTATGGGATGCTCTCATTTAACCTTTCTGGCTGATTACATAACACAACTATAAAGTTCTCTTGTGAAATAAATTAAGACTTCAATTAAAAGAGAAATATTACTCCTTGCCCTCCTGGTTCCAATCTTTCAATTCTATGGTCTTTCTCCTCCACATTCCCACACCCCAGCTCCATGATGGACCAAGAGGGCCTTTGATGTCACACTGGTTCTACAACTTCTCTTCTGATCCTGTTCTGCCCTCTCTAGCAAATTTTAAACCTTCATCTTGACTCTGAAATTAGCTAAAGAAAAACACTGAATTCCTTTAAATAATTACCCTTCTCTAGCATCAAAAAGAATTTACTATCCTATATTAATGGACCATATAAAACCAGCAAAATAGCTTCAAGCACTAACAATTCTAAAACACTTTTATCAGAGGCAGAAGGAACTGTAGTATTCTTTGTCTTCCACACAGATCGTGGCCACAGGACTCTGTGGTACAGAGATGAAAACGTTGGCATGCACAGACATTCCTGGCTTATATCTCATCATTATGGGCCACGAAGGGGCTGGAATAGTTGAGAGTGTGGGAGAAGGAGTGAACACAGTGAAGCCAGGTATGAATTGACAAGTGGGGCTGGGAAATAGCAATAACTTGGAGCCCACATCAGGTAATAAACAGCATTCCTTAAATGTGTTAGCATCACATGAAAATAAAAGGTGAAATGTTGCTCATTTTTTCTTAAAGAAGAGGGAATAATTATTTACTGTGTTAATACTCTTAGCATTTATGTTTTGATAAAAAGAAAACCAAAAAGTTTAATGCACTGAAACTGGACCTGAAAGTACTAATGAGCTATAAAGTTTATACAACAAAAATAAACTACTGAACAACTATTTAAATAAAGCATATGATAAAATGTCAAACACATTAGTAGATTGAAATAGAGAAGTCCTGAATGATCCAAATACATGTAGGAATTTAACTTAGGACTAAGTTTGTCTTTCAAATTTGAAGGCAGAAAAATGGGTTATTCAATAAATTGTGATCAAAAAACTGAATAGTCATTTAAGCTACAAAATTATGTTATCTTATTCTTTATACAAAAATTATATGTGAATCTAAGAATTAAATGTGTGAAGTAAAACCACAGAAATACTATAAGTAACAAGAGAAAATAACTAAAGGAAATTTTAACATGTAAAAAAATACCTAACAGTACTTAAATAAATGCAACAACAAAAACAATTTTTAATCTGTATACAAAATCAACAAATATCACAATATGCCAACTTACTTAATACAGAACTAATTCTTTAAAAGTATTTTTTTAAAAGTCCCGTAGAAAAATTGGCAAAGGAAATACACATTAAGATTAGAGGAAAGTATATAAATACTCACAGCCAGCATCATAATGAATGGGGAAAAATTGGAAGCACTTCCACTAAGACCTGGTTGCCCACTCTCATCGTGGCCACTCAATATAGTGCTAGAAGTTTTAGCCACAGCCATTAGGCAAGACAAAGAAATCAAATGTATACAAATTAGAAAGGAGGAAGTCAAATTATCCCTGTTGGTAGAAGACATGATCATATATAGAGAAAAACCAAAAGAGTCCACCAAGAAAATTTTGTAACTTACATGACAGTTTGGTAAAGTTGAAGGATATAAAATCAACGGAAAAAAATCAATAAAAATCAACAAAAATCATTGAAGAAATATAAGGAGACACAAATAATGGAAAAATCTTCCATGTTACTGGATTGGAAAAATTAATATCATCAAAATGTGCATAGTGCTGAAAGCAATTTACAAAGTCAGTGCAATCACAATCAAAATACCAAAGACATTCTTCTAAGATCTAGAGAAAACAGTACAAAAGTTCATAAGGAAACACAAAAGACCCAGAATAGCTTAAGCAATTTTCAACAAAAACAAAGCTGGAGGCATCACAATACCAGATTTCAAGACATACTAAAGGGAAGTTATAATCAAAACAGCATGGTACTGGCACAGAAACAAATGGATAGACCACCGGAACAGAACAGAAATACCGGAAATCAGTCCAAACATCTACAGTCTAATTATATTTGATCAAGGAGTTAAAACCAATTCCAGGAGCAAGGACAGTCTATTCAACAAATGATGCTGGGAAAACTGGAACTTGTTGTTCAGGAATAAATTTAATTTCCATGTATTATAGTATCCAAAGTGTTTTTTAATTGATTTCCAGTTTTATTGCATTGTGCTCAGAAAAAAAATACCTGATATGGTTTCTATGTATTCACTTTGTTGAGACTTGCTTTGTGACATACCATATGATCTATCCTGGAGAATGTTCCATCTGATGCTCAGGAAAATACCTATATTGTAGGTCTTGAATGGAACATTCCATAGATGTCTCCTTGCACCACTTGATCCAGGGCTTGATTGAACTCTGCTGTCTTTTGTTGATCTTCTGTCTGAATGACATGCTTATTTCTGAAAGTGGAGTATCATAGTCCTCCAATATTTTTGTAGTTGGTCTCTCATTAGTTCTGTTAGTATTTGCTTTGTGTACTTGGGTATTAGATGCATATTCATTTACAGTTGTTATCTGTGAGATTGACCACTTTGTCATTATATAATGACCTTATCTCTTTTACTGCTTCTGATTTAAAATCCATTTTATCTATTAGAAGAATGACTTCATCTGCTTTCTTTGGGGTTCCATTTGTATGATATATCTTACTCCATTCTTTCATTGATATTCTGATATTTTCTTCTTACTCATTATACATCTACTTGTTGATTTGTAAAAACTTCTTTTAGCATTCCTTTTTATAAAGATCTAATGTTGATAAAGCCTCTCAGCTTTTGTCTTAAAATGCTTTTATCTCTCCTTTAGATCTAAAGCACAGTTTTGCTGTATTGTTGGCTGGCAGTATTTTCCCCTACAGTATTTTGAAAGTATCACCACTTTTCCTCTGTTTCTACTAAGAAATCTGCAGTCAGGCACTTTGGAACCCCTTTATGTAATTTACATCTTTTCTCTTGTAGGTTTGATAATTCTCTCTTTGTTTTCAACTTTGGAGATCTAAATTATAATATGCGCTGGAGTAGATTTGGTTGAGATGAATCTGACTGATGATCGCTGCTGACCTTCCTGTACCTAGACAGTTAGTTGCACATTCTCTAGATTTAGGAAGTTTTCTGTTATTGTCTGTTTGAATGCTGGCTACCCCTTTGGCATTCTAAAATCCCTCTTAACTCCTAATAGCTTAGGTTTTGCTCTTTTCATGAAGTCCCAAAGTTCTCATAGACTTCTTTCAATATGTTTTAATCTTTTTTCCTCTCTCACTGTGTTTTCCCAAATAGAGTCTCTTCAACCTTACTGCTTTTTTCTTCAGTTTGCTCTTCTCTATTTTTTTTTTTTATATATAAAGCTTTTATTTAAAGAATATAAATTTCCAAAGAACAGCTCATGGACCACAATGGCTCCCCTCCCCCCACAACTTCCCTCCCTCCCCCCACCCTCCCCTTTCCCGCTCCCTCTCCCCTTCTGTTCACATCAAGATTCATTTTCAATTCTCTTTATACACAGAAGATCAATTTAGTACATATTACGTAAAGATTTCAACGGTCTTCCTTTACTGTTGGTTCACCCTCCAATGGCAGCTGCGGCTGGCGCACCATGCTGATCTGAAGCCAGGAGCCAGGTGCTTCTCCAGGTCTCCCATGCGGGTGCAGGGCCCAAGCACTTGGGCCATCCTCCACTGCACTCCTGGGCCACAGCAGAGAGCTGGACTGGAAGAGGAGCAACCAGGACAGAATCCGGCACCCTGACCAGGACTAGAATCCAGTGTGCCAGCGCCGCAGGCAGAGGATTAGCCTAGTGAGCCATGGCGCTGGCCCTGCTCTGCTCTATTTTTATACCTTCTGTAATATTTTAAATTTTCAATGGCGTAATAGGCTAAGCCTTAGCCTGCGCCTCTGGTATCCCATATGGGTAGCAATTTGTGTCCCGGCTGTTCTTTTTTGATCCAGCTATCTGTTAATGGCCTGGGAAAGCAGTGAAAGATGGCCCAAGTACTTGGGCCCCTGCACCCATTGGGAGACTCAGAAGAAGCTCCTGGCTTTAGATCGGCACAGCTCTGGACACTGCAGCCATTTGGGGAGTGAACTAGCAGATGGAAGACCTCTCTCTGTCTCTCCCTCTATCTGTAACTTTAAAAATAAATAAATAAAAAACCTTTAAAAAAAAAAACAAATACATTTTAAAAAATTTTAGTGTACTTTTCATTTCTAATTTCTGCTTGATTTTTCTTAGTTACTTCCAACTCTCAAACTTCTATTAGAAATATTAAATCATTTCTTTGTGTTCTCTTGAAGTTCATCGTATCTCCTTTAAAAACTTTTAAAACTTTCATCTCAGCATTTGCAAATGTTGGATTCTAGGTGTCTTGTTTCTGGTAAGTTATTTTGTTTGTTAGGTGAGGTCACTGTTCCCTGAAAGTTCTTGATGCTGGTTACATATGACATCATCTGTTCACTGAAGGCTACTTTTTTTTTTTTTTTACATTCTTCATAAAATGGCTTTACTTGTAGCAGCCCTTCCAATGATTCTAAGCAATCTGCTTATTTTCTCTGTCTATAGACATTTCTGCTATTTCAGCAACAGATGGCACCTGAAGTCAAAGTTTGCTGCAAGTTGGCTATATGTGCTTTATCTTCCTTTCAGTCCCATGTTTGTCCCAAGGTTGCAGTTGGTCTTGTTCAGAATGAACTGATCAAGTGTCTATAAAGGGGTAATCCACTCCCAGAAACAACTTCTTGGGGATGAATTAGACTAACACCCCAGTCTTGTGGTCAATGTTGCATGCTAGGTCACACCCTGAACCCACAACATACTGAGACCAACACAGTTTGGGGACCGAACCAAAGTGCAATTTTGATATGGTCTGCCTTTTCCTAGGTGGATTCGAATTCCAAGGCCACAGCAATCAGGCAGAGGTGATTGTGGATAAGATATAAGCCCAATCATTTGGGGTCAGGTGACTCCGTGGCACTGGGACAGGTCCAAAGGCTCTGAATACAGGCACTGGTATGAGGATGAGGACTGTGAGACTATGCCCGATATTGGGTTTTACCAACCCAGACTGAGTGCTGTGGGTTCTTGCCATTTGCCTAAGGTTGGGGATGGGGTACTAAAGGTAGCTTCTAGGTTGGCACTAAGTAGGTCACACCTGAGTCTCACTGTCACCAGGCTCTGTACAAACTAAGGCCACAAAAGGCTGGCAGTGACACTCTGAAAAAATTCCATGAGGGCACAGGTCTCTATCTGATGTAGGGACAAGTCCAGAGGCTCTGTCTGTGAGCACTGGCTTTGTCTACTGCTGGATCTCACAGCCAAGTTGTAAGTTCTTTTCTGGCCCTATTTTCCAGTGGCTAGAGTCTTGCTCAGCTGTCTGCCAGAGGTTGAGGAAGGGGCAGTGGAGGGGTTCCAAAATCTGTCTGCACGTGCAAGCTTGGCAGTAAAGGCTATGGGGCCTTGTCAGGCACTGGGATTTTTTGTTTTGTTTTTTGTTTTTTTATCATAGCAGGCCTTGTTCTGTACTGCAACTCTGAGGTCTGACTTAATTCTCATTCCCTCTCCTAAGTGGGAGGTGAGGTATCTCTCCCTACACTGAGCCACTTGTGGCTAGGGAAGGGGTGACACAGGCAACTCTTTCCTTCCTGCTTTCTTCAATTCTTCTTTTCTAACTTTCTCACCAAAACCAAGCACTAGGGTCTCTTACATGTCTTTCATAGCTCTTTTAACAGTGACTTAGTGTGTGAATAACCCATTCAAATTTGTGTCTTTGTGAGATGATCCACAGTGCCTAACTCAACCACCAACTTTCCCTGCCTTTCCTCACTTACATTTTAAAGCAGTTGTATCTATGAAAAATACCACAAATACTGGTCAGATTGTCTCTGTCATGAGGAATGAGAGACCTGGAAATAGGGTGACAATTTAACTTTAGTGTCCTTTACATTTTTACCATGTGTTTATGTTCTTTTAAAATAAAAAATAAATAAAACAAAAGAACCTAAATATTAATAAACTTTTAAACCAAAAGTTTAATATAAATTGCTGTGGTTTGCAGTGATAGGCAATGGGACAGCTGGTAAGTTCATCCCACCTAAGTTATTCTCGTTTCCTCCTTACATTTCAACACTGCTAGAGAAATCTGCCTACCTTTGATCTTCCTGCCAAGAAGAAACGGTTGATGTGGAATACAGGGAACAGCATATAGGTTATTCTTTCTCCATGTGGCAAAGGTGATTCTGTGGTCACGTGGTATCCATGCCAATTTAAATCAAATCCCTGAAAGCAGAAGTTAGTATAGAAAATATGAGAGGGCTGAATGGCTACGTGAAAAGTCATTTGGTGCTCAAAGAGAAAGTTATAAGGGAGGTGATTCTGAGGACAGCTTCACAACGTTCAGCCACTGAGCCCAATGCTGGAGAAAAATAAAAAAAAAACAACTCCTCTGTTTTTTTGTTTTTTGGGTTTTTTTTGGATAGGTAAAGTGGAGAGTGAGAGAGAGAGACAGAGAGAAAGGTCTTCCTTTTTTTCCATTGGTTCACCCCCCATTGGCTGCTGTGGCCGGCACACCATGCTGATCCTAAGCCAGGAGCCAGGTGCTTCCTCCTGGTCTCCCGTACAGGCGCAGAGCCCAAGCACTTGGGCCATCCTCCACTGCACTCCCGGGCCACAGCAAGAGCTGGACTGGAAGAGGAGCAACCGGGACAGAGTCCTACGCCTCAACCGAGACTAGACCCCAGGGTGCCAGCGCTGCAGGTGGAGGATTAGCCTACTGAGCCGCGGCACCGGCCACAACTCCTCTGTTTTTAAGTATTTGGTATGCTTCATAGCATCAAACACAGCTACATGAAGAAATAATTCTCAGTTATCCCTTGGGTGCCTTAATGTTAAAATTCTGAAAGGAAACTATCCCTTTTCTTCACAAAACGCTATCTAAATAGGAAATTATTTTATATTTGTAGGTGATAAAGTTATCACTCTTTTTCTACCACAATGTGGAGAATGTTCCTCTTGCTTGAATTCTGGGGAGAATTATTGGATAAAATTGAAGTAAGTCTTTATTGATATTTTCTTTTTGAAAAAATTGACTCAGTTTCATGGGAGAAAAACTAAGCTTCCTAATTAAATAAATTTTGTTTTTGCTTTTGTTTATAAAGACAGTCCAAAACCTCGCTGATGTCTGATGATACCAGTAGGTTTACCTGCAAGGGAAAATCAGTTAAGCAGTTTTCTGCTACAAGCTCCTTCACTGAATACACAGTGGTAAGGGAAGATTCCATTGCCAAGATCAATGCAACTGCACCTCTGGAGAAAGTATGCCTAATTAGCTGTGGGTTTTCCACTGGCTTTGGTGCTGCAATCAGTACAGCCAAGGTGAGAAGCTTCTACTGCAGTTTGAATGGAATTGTTGAAATGTTGGAGATACAAGGCCTCCTTCACCTGGGTGGTGTCTGATTGAACTACCTGAGGAGAACTCACAGATCTGCCTCTAAATGTCCTTGGGTTCCCTTGCATCTGCCTGATCATCTCATACCCTCTTTAATTCATCTTTCTCACTCCATTTCTGTCAGCTGTCAGTGACAAATTAAGTCACAGGCAGACATACCAGGAATCATTGGAAGTCAAACAGCACAGTTACTACTACGTGATGCTGTATCCTTCTATACTCCAGTTCACACCTTTCATTCAATAAACATTAATGAAGCCATTCACTGTTTTAGGTGCTGGGTTTCAGCAGCTAAGAAAACTGATCATGTGCAATCCAGTATATGATAGATTTGGTAGTGATGTGTGCTAATAGAAAGAAAAGAAGACTAAAGGGAGGGAGTGATGGGGGATGTTGCTGTGTGAAATCCTGCTCTGGAATAACACTAACTCTCAAATCTTCCCAGATTATTTCCTTAAGGAGCTACTGTGTTTTAGGTCTCTGCTTTTTCAATGTTCATTAGTCCCAACACTACATAGAGAGACACAATGGAAGGGGTTCAGTTTAAATTATACATACATATATACATATTTATATATATAATTCTGTCAAATAAGTCTTCAGATACTATGAAAATCCCTTGACTACTTCTCCTCATGCCAATTCCTGGGTTTTGAAACTAGCTACTTTCAATTAGTTTTTTTTCCTCCTGGGGCAAGAATATCCCACATCTAGAAATATCTTGGGAAACTAGAACTTTCTAGTTACGTTCTGTTTGTAAATAGCCTGGGCTTATATCTCATAAAAAGTGTATTCAGTCTCGGCCTTCCCAAATGAGTAAAAGTACATGCTCCTTTTGGCTTTTGTTTTCTGCCTTTATGTGCTTAGGTGACTCCAGGATCTACCTGTGCTGTGTTTGGCCTTGGAGGGGTTGGCCTGTCTGTCATCATAGGCTGTAAAGCAGCTGGAGCAGCCAGGATCATTGGAGTGGACATCAACAAAGACAAATTTAAGAAGGCAGAGGAAGTGGGAGCCACTGAGTACATCAACCCACAGGACTTCAAGAAATCCATTCAACAAGTTCTGTTTGATATGACAGGTGCCGGTGTCGAATTTTGCTTTGAAGTCATTGGAAATCCAGACACTGTGGTATGGGATCCTCTGCAATAAAAAGTACCAGTATTTCTACCCATTAGCGCTTTAGATTTTGTTTGAATGAATATTCTTAAATCCCCTCCACATTTCTGTACTTAGTTTTCCTTCCTCCTTACGAAATGACATCTCAGCTGGTAACCCCTGTGCATTCTAGACACTGAATCTAGAACCGCCATACTGAGTTCTCTTCCCCCTCTCTTTGCTGTCATATCATTCCTCCAAGCAGCAGATATCCATCTTCCAGCAGGCAGAGCAGTAAAACTTTGTAAAGAATTCTCACAAATTGTTTCTTAAGAAGCAGCAGCCTATCTATCATTTCTAGGCCAGGATATTTTAGTGAAATAAGATTAGAGTTGGATTAATAAGTCTATAAGAGAGTGAACTTTTCACTTACAGCAAAACCTTTCATGTTAGATTTAAGTTTCCAAGGAAAATATTTACCATTCTTGATTAAATAAGGTCCATTTGTAAATGAAGCAAAAAGTGGTTGTTTTTCTAGTTGATAATGGTTGATATAAGAGGCTAGAAATTGAGAGAAAGTTATTGCAGCATCTGAAACTTGTGTGTTTGGATTTTTTTTTTCTGGAGGCATCATGGGATGGCTCATGTACCTGGATCACACACCTGGGAGAGCTGGATGGCGTTCCAATCTCCCAGCTTTGGCCTGTCGTAGTCCAGCTCGCTTGCTCGCTCGCGCGCTCTCTCTCTCTCTCTCTCTCTCTCTCTCTCTGTGTTCTCTACTTTTCATGTAGACAGAAACTTTTTATAAAAAATTTTTTAGGGCCGGCGCCGTGGCTCAACAGGCTAATCCTCCGCCTTGCGGCGCCGGCACACCAGGTTCTAGTCCCGGTCGGGGCACCGATTCTGTCCCGGTTGCCCCTCTTCCAGGCCAGCCCTCTGCTGTGGCCCAGGAGTGCAGTGGAGGATGGCCCAGGTGCTTGGGCCCTGCACCCCATGGGGAGACCAGGAAAAGCACCTGGCTCCTGGCTCCTGCCATCGGACGAGCGCGGTGCGCCGGCCGCAGCGCGCCGTCTGCGGCGGCCATTGGAGGGTGAACCAACGGCAAAAGGAAGACCTTTCTCTCTGTCTCTCTCTCTCTCACTGTCCACTCTGCCTGTAAAAAAAAAAAAAAAAAAAAAATTTTAAAGATGCAGCCAAACCTTTCTCACAATCTTGAACTGAAAAAGAGCTTTTGAAAATAACTAATGGGAAGATGTATATGTATCACTTTGCCAACACATATTATATAAATAAGTATCCCTATTAATGTCTAAAACAAAACGTCAACTCTAATCAACCTCTGCCAGTAATAGGTTTGTACAAAAAATATTCTCAGTAGTATTAGTATTACATGGACACCTTTGTTATTTTCATTTGTGTTATCTCCGTGTGTTGAGTCCTAAAGTGGCAGGCGCTGTGCTAGGCAGTATAGGTGTCATGTCAGTGTTTCAGAACATTCTTTAGTGATAAATGTCATTTCAAATAAGGACAGGGAAAACTAGAAAAAAAGGTGATATATCATTCAGCAGTTAAGTGGAATTTAAAACCTAGCCCCCAATCCCAAATGCATGTTTTAACCCCTGCACTGTCTTGCATTGCTTTACAACAGGCAGCTGCTGTGGCCTCCTGCAATGAGAGCCACGGGGTATGCGTGATTGCAGGATATTTGTCTACTACCGATCAAGTCAGGATCAACGGCAATTTGTTCTTCTCAGGGCGTACCTTGAAAGGGTCTGTCTTTGGAGGTATGGATGATGAAGCAGGGGAGGGTGAAATGCTTGGGGCTTTGAGATGGGAAACAGAACAATGTGCCACACACAAGATTGACTATAGCTTTAGAATGAGCTGCATTGTTCAAAAACGCTGGAAGAAAGAATTCTAAATGTTTTTGCCACAAAGAAATGGTGATGTTTGAGGATATAGGTGCGTTTACCCTGATTTGAATAATAACTAATATTTACTTGTATCAAAACTCACATAGTATCCATACATAAGTATGTGTGCTTCAACGTGCCAATTTTAAAAATATAAATAAATCATGAAAGAGATCTTAGCAGTAAAATGCAGGAATGAAATATAAATAAGTAGCCAAAAATGGAACATAAATGTTTAAGAAGGACATACAACGTAAGCCTCAGATTGCATCTCTTGTCCGAATATATGAACATCAAAGGCAAGGGAGTGGAGCTTGGGTTTGTCCAGAGCTTCTTGGTAAGCATTCTCTCATGCTAAAGGAGAGAAGAGAGTTTTTTTGTTGTTGTTGTTTTGCTGTTTTTTTAATCACATTGATAAAAAATTGGTGTCTAAAGTTTAGTGCAAACTCTAAAGTGAAAAAAAAAATCAGGCACTATTGTCATTAATAACTACTTCAGTTGAGTACATATCCGCTAACTGGAATTCTGCGAAAAATATACTCAACTAGTAGTAGTCATTATTCAACTAATGTAACATGTTATGAACTTTCATTCTAAAAACTCAAATACATTAAATACAATGCATCTAATGAAAAAGAAGTACTGCTAATAAAAAGCAAATGAGAATTATTTTTTTCTGGAGGAAAAAATGTTTTCATAGAATGCTTCAATTTATCATTTCTGTAGACCTGTCTTGGAACATATGTTTAATAAACTTTTGAGCTGTCCATTATTTTAAAAGTTGGAAACAAACTGAATAAATCTACTTAGGGTGCTGGGCTCACAAGCCAGTAATCTGATATTTAATAAGAAATTTTTTCTCCCAGAGACTCTGGGCAATCTGAATGCTTGGGTAAAAGGGATGAGAATTCAGAGTTGTTTGAATTCCATGCACTAGTGATCTGGGGATCCCCAAATTAGCTAAGGTTGTATATTGTTAAAGATATTAGGAGTAATAACCAATTCATTTGCAAACAATAGATGAATGGCATGACTAGCAAGAGCAAAATAGTAATAATCCAATTTAGACTGTAATTTCAGTTCCTCCATCTAGGATAACTGGATATGCCCATTATCATTTCCCATCATTTTACTTATAGATAATAACGCTGATTCAAAATGTGTACATTCAGAAGTTGAGCATATTTTCATTTAATAATTATTTATAGCCCTTGCCTATTTTCTGGTGGACTATAGTCTTTTTATTTTTTATTTGTAGAAACAACTTTTTAGTACAACCATTAAGCCTTTGGTTCTGACATAAATTAAAAATGTTATCTCCAAAAAATAAGATTAAAAAAGAAAAAATAAAGCCAATGACATAATAAATACATAAACAAGACCACTAATCTCTTAAATAACCCTTGTTATGTTAACTTAAGTGTTCATTTAACAGTGATGAAAATTAATTCCTTCCATAGATAGTATAATCTTCTGATTCATTGGTTTTTTTCAATCAAGGATAACATTAATGGCTGCAAGACAGGCCTGCAAATCCTCCCACAATGTACACAATGAAGAAATTTTCCTTACCAAAATGTCCCTGGGATCTTAATTGAGTAACCCTGCTTAACCTTGTCTGTGGTTCTGAAATCTTCTTTCTTATGTTGTTTTGTTGAAAGAAGAGCATTTAAAAAAATGTTTTAGCATAGATATAAAAATTTATTATCAGCTCATTGATCAATGATACAAACAAATAACACAATCTCCAAGTCATGACACTGAGCAATAGTCAGAATTCTTGGTTACATAGAGCAGAAAACAATTTAAAAATCTGATCTGCTGGAAGAGTTTAGGTAAATTTTGAGAATACACGGAGAGGTTAGAGAACCGAACACAACCTGGAACCAAGAAAAGCAAGTAACTGCCAATATTCCAACAGAACAGTCTGTATAGACCATTGGGCAAATTAAACTACATTATACCTTGCACAATGGCATGAGACTCACCCTTGCCAGGAATTCTGGGCAGTCACTCGTTGACCATGACTCTTAGTAGATTACTTAAGGAAATTCTTGAAAATCATAACAATAAATGCAATGCTATGTTTATATGATCTTAGCTGAACCCAGTTCCTTGTATAATTCTTCCTTCCAGAAGGCACATTTTATTTTTATATTGCTTTGAACAACTTTTTCTGAAAACTGCAATTGAAATCACAACCGCAGTGAGAGTTTTCTTTTCTCTTAAGTTATTTGACTCTTTCATGAAGCTGCAGATCAAAACACACACACACACACACACACACACACACACACACATACAAACACTGAACTCGACTAAATACAACATTTGTATTGCTTCATTTCATGATTCTTAAAACCTAGACATGGATTCATTGCTCCACAGAGAGCAACCTAACATCAAGAACATCTCCCATTGAGGACTATATCCTACTTGCTTTGAATTAATTCTCTTCTGTAGTACTGAACATCTTCAGGAGCACATCTCTGGGTATAAGGGGTGTGACTGAAACAGGGGGGTCACTTGGTAACTGAGGAATGTTAATGAGACACCCTTTAGATATCCTCAATCAAAGCTAACACCTCCACTAGTTTCTCTAGGTGGCCTTTCCTCTATAATACAGCTACTGTATAAAATTTGCCATTAATCTGTATTTGCAGGCTGGAAGAGCAGAGAACATGTCCCTAAACTGGTTTCTGATTATATAGAAAAGAAGTTTAATCTAGAACCACTAATTACCCATACTTTGAATCTTGATAAAATAAATGAAGGACGTGAGTTAATGAAGACTGGAAAATGGTAAGTCACTCACACAATTTTATGTCTGTACCAGAGAAGGGGTGTATGGGACTGACAGGCGAGAGGGGTCATTTCTGCTGCAGAACGTACAGGCAGAGAGTTGAAGCTTTCAAACCTTGTAAAGCATGTCCTCCTATTCTATATTTTGTTTTATGCAAAGCATATGAACTACGTAATTGATAATATGCAATTTCCCATCTACCCTACCACTAATACCTTTTCCCAATTTGGCATTTTGTTTGCATGACACAGTAATCAATGAAGTCAGCTCACAGAATTATAACCCAAGTATAAGAACATAATTTTCCAAGATGTCATTTTAATTGTTGCTGTTATATTTCATGGGGAAAATTATCCAGAATTACAAATTCTGACACCTATCTTTGACCCAAAAACCAGAAACTAGTCATAAACTGGGCATTGGCAATCCCCAGAGGAGTACAAGCCTGCTTACCTCTTACTTATTTTGGTGAACCATGTCAGGCACAAATTTGAAATCAAAAATACAAATTTTACTTGGGAAATGTTTCAATTTATTTTATTTTCATTTTAGTATCCGCTGTGTCCTGTTACCTTAAGTACAATGTAATTTCTTTTTTTTTTTTTTTTGACAGGCAGAGTGGACAGTGAGAGAGAGAGACAGAGAGAAAGGTCTTCCTTTGCCGTTGGTTCACCCTCCAATGGCTGCCGCGGACGGCGCGCTACGGCCGGCGCACCGCGCTCACCCGATGGCAGGAGCCAGGTGCTAGGTGCTTTTCCTGGTCTCCCATGGGGTGCAGGGCCCAAGCACCTGGGCCATCCTCCACTGCACTCCTGGGCCACAGCAGAGGGCTGGCCTGGAAGAGGGGCAACCGGGACAGAATCCGGTACCCCGACCGGGACTAGAACCCGGTGTGCCGGCGCTGCAAGGTGGATGATTAACCTGTTGAGCCACGGCACTGGCCAGTACAACGTAATTTCTGAAAGAGCTGCAGTATCTTTCTTCAACTGAATTGCATTCACTATGATTATCATGATAAGAAGAATTATCCACACAATATTTTATTGTTTCTGATTCACTCGACAGTGGTCTCATATCTGGATTCTGCTCTCAGCATAAAGGTTCATAAAGGTTGTTTTATGTAACCCTGTGTCACTAAGGATCATCCTATCTTTTAAAACCAGGTTGTCTGGTTAAGTTATGCAATTACAGACTCTTGAGACATCAACAAATTTGTTCCAAGATGCTCCCATTTTCATAGTTGCCTAAACTTTGGGGCCTATATTTCCTTGTACATTGCTGTACTATACTATGCAGGACTAGACATGCAGTTCTTCTGATTTTATACCAAAGAAACAAAACTCCCAGTCGAGTTTATTGAAAACTCAGATTGACCTGAATCAGGTTAACCAACCTGCAAACCATCACCAAGGAGACTACACATATCTCCTCAATTCTTACCTCTTCTCTCCTGGAGAGCCAAAGGAACTCCAAATTCCTTTTCAACTGGCAAGAAAAATGTAGCTCCCAGCAGTATATATTACCTTGCTTCCTAACTAAGGCATCTAGGAATTCAGAAGAAGACAAATGGGGATACGGGATACTGTTTTATTCATCAAGATCCACACTCTGTAGGAGGCAGTTGTGACCTTAAATAAAGCTGTGCCTCATTCCACTCTTCACAGAAAAGGCAGACGATTATAGTTGTTCTTATTAATGTTTACCATAGAATCTTACTTCCAAGAAGAGGCTAAGGGGAAAACAAGACCCAATACTGGTTTACAATCAGTATCCTTCTACTCAGACCGTGTAACCTTTTGCCAAAAGCCCCTTAATTGTCCTGGAACTTGGATTAAGGTGAAGGTGATGGCTCTCTTAGGAAATCCCTCCCTTCCCCATCTCCATTACTTTTTTAAATTGTAGATACAGAGAGTCTTTAAGAACCCCATACACACAGCAGGAGCTCCCTTTCTACTTAAACTCTTCTGCTCTAGTTTGGTCTCCTCTGGATCTGGGGCCCTGGATCAAACAGGGGCAGCTGCATGACAGTCATCCATACTGAACTTGCAAGACCAGGAAATGAAATCCTGTAGATTCATGATATAAGCCAGGCCAGAAAAGAGTGCTGCATGCCCAGCCAATATCTCCCATCATGTTCATCACATGATGTCGGGGGATTTCATAAAACTTTGATTCCCAAACCAAAGAGAAGCATCATGAGGTGGGAATCCTGCCTTTCCCTTCAGGGTGTCTGCTTTCTAAGGGATTCAGTGCTCTCAAACCTATTCAGTCTGCAGTTGGGATGGCTCTGCTCCATCCCCCCAACTCTAAGCAGAACATCCATGTCCACATTTGTTCCGTTTCCTGAGGACAGCAGCAGAGTCCTGCTCTGTCCACAAATTAAACTTAATAGCTGTGAGCTGTAGGAGTGGTGAGGAGTTGGAAAATCACACCTTTCCCGGAAATGTTTTACTGTACACAATGCCCACCATTTTTTTTGCTTCAATAAAGACAAAATCTTTAAGCTACATTGTGTATCGGTGTTATAAATCATTGAAAAATTTTATCAAATTTGATCATAAATGCAGAACATGTTTTACTGATACATGATCAAAAAAAAACGGTGATCATACATGTCAGTCTGGACCCATTCACTGTTGTTGCTAGCCCTCAAGCCACAGTTGACCATTAACATCAAGTCCTGCAACTTTCTTTGAATAGACTCTGAAGCCTGCCTCTAAAGAGCCCCACATTTTAAACCACACATAAGTGTTCTATTCTAACAACTGAGCAAAATCCTTCTTTCCAATCTCTGGGCACTGCATTTCTGTGGATGGACACTGAACTAGGGGTCAGTTTCTTGTCTCTACCAAAGTAACCTAATCCTAGAACCTATACCCTAGGTATCCAGCCTCCAGGGAGAACTACAGCTTTTGCCTGCAAAATGAAAATCTTTAAAAATTTTCAGACTTTAACTTCAATATAAGAATAATTGCATGTAGACAATAATAAATAAAGTATGTCTATACAATATAGAAGCCCCTCCCCATCAACACATAACATGAAGGAAGATGTCCAATTTAGCACTACCTGGCATATATGAACTATCAGCCATTAATAGTTAGTGTCTCCTGATAATTTGCAAGTGAAAATCATCAGCTTCTGCCTATTCAATACATCAGTGTTGGCACAAGCTCCTGAAATGTTTTAACTCCTGCATACCTTCCCAGTTTTCTGCTAAATTTTCTAGGTTAATACTACAGCTCTCTCTAGTGTTGTAATTTGGCATTGGTCTACATCATAATTTACTTCTCCCATTTATTGTACTCTGATATCATTCATAATCCAGAAGGCTGACCACTAGAATCACTGACATTAATCTGAAGATGCTATTTGCTTTTCTTTGCCTTTTTTTACAAGTTTTGATAATCATTTACTCAATCATGTATTTACCCAACACACATTTCTTCAGTAATGTAGGTGGTGTTAGAGATTCAGAAATGACTGGTACAGCTTGAAAATCATAATATAGATATGGAAAAGGATAAAGTACAGTATAATAAACTTTATATCAGAAGAATAACCAACCAGGAGACAATTCCACGTAGGACAGATTAAAGTTCACAGACAAAGTAAACTTTGAGTTGAGTTTCAATGGATACATTGGGTTTTACTATGTGGAAAAAGAGTATTTAGAACTAAGGTAACAGCATAAAGAAGTTCAAGGTGTAAAAGAATATGTCTATCATGGTGCACATGATAAAAAAGGAAGAAAGGGAAGGCATGTACAACCTATAGTGAAGAGGCGGAGGACTGAATTCTTTGGATCATGTTTAGTCATAGAAGTTCTTCAAGAATTTAATGCTATAGGTAAGGGAAATTCACAGAAGCATTTAATGAAAGGATTGTCACATTTTCATGTATGTTTCATAAAACATGAGTTTGACAGCACTGTGGAGGAGAGTGTAGGGAGGACAGAGACTGAAAGTAGAACGAATAATTGAGAAATCAAATATATTATAAAATATCTTATAACTAAAACCAATTGCTGTAAGTACAGTTCACATGGAAGTTCTTGTGGCTGCAGCAATCAGTGCCTCACACAACCCTGGGAATTCACCACTTCTTTGGGCCTTGTTGCTTTCCAGCTGCCAATGTCAGCACTGCCATGCCTGAGGTCTTTTGCCAAAATTACAGGTCAATCTGCCCACTCATGGTTGAGTAGTCCAGAAGTTTCAGAGAATTTAAACCCTCCTTAATGGCCCCAACAAATGTCTGGGAGAAGTTGCTATAAAATATACAGTCCAGAGAGTAACCCCATGAAATTAAACACTACACTTTGGTAGCTGGCTTATCATGCACACCTGAACCCACTTTTATGGCAGCATTATTTACAATAGCCATGGTGGAGGTGCTGTGGCTCACTTGGTTAATCCTCCACCTTGCAGCGCTGGCATCCCATAGGGGCCTGGGTTCTAGACCCGGTTGCTCCTCTTCCAGTTCAGCTCTCTGCTGTGGCCTGGGAAGGCAGTGGAGGATGGCCCAAGTGCTTGGGCCCTGCACCTGCATGGGAAACCAGGAGGAAGCACCTGGCTCCTGGCTTCAGATCGGAGGAAACCCAAGTGTCCATTGATGAATGAATGAGTAAACAAAATGTTATATATACGTGCAATAGAATATTATTTCAGTCTTAAAAAGGAAAGAAATTCTGATACATTCTACAACATGGATGAATCTTACAGACATTATGCTAAGTGAAATAAACCAGTCTCAAAAGTATAAATATCATCTGATTCCACTTAACTGTAGTCCCTAGAGTAGTCAAATTCATACAGAGAATAGAATGATGGTTAGCAGAAGCTACGGGGAGGGTAGAATAGGGAATTCGGGTTTAATGGGGATCGTTTTCCTTTGTCCATTTCCTTTGTCCATTTTCCTTTGTCCTTTGGAGGTGGATGGTGAGGATGGTTTCACAATAATGTGAAGGTACCAAGTGTTACCAAACTGTCAACATTTTTTTTTAATTTTTTTTTTTTTTTTTTTTTGACAGGCAGAGTGGACAGTGAGAGAGAGAGATAGAGAGAAAGGTCTTCCTTTGCCGTTGGTTCACCCTCCAGTGGCTGCCGTGGCTGGCGCTCTGTGACCAGCGCACTGCGCTGATCAGAAGGCAGGAGCCAGGTGCTTCTCCTGGTCTCCCATGCGGGTGCAGGGCCCAAGCACTTGGGCCATCCTCCACTGCACTACCTGGCCACAGCAGAGAGCTGGTCTGGAAGAGGGGCAACCAGGACAGAATCCAGCACCCCAACGGGACTGGAACCCGGTGTGCCGGCACTGCAAGGCAGAGGATTAGCCTAGTGAGCCACAGCGCTGGCCTTTTTTTAATTTGACAGGCAGAGTTAGACAGTGAGAGAGAGAGACAGAGAGAAAGGTCTTCCTTCAGTTGGTTCACCCCCAAAATGGCTGCTAAGGCCGGCACACTGCTCCGATCCGAAGGAGCCAGGTGCTTCCTCCTGGTCTCCCATGCAGGTGCAGGGCCCAAGCACTTGAGCCATCCTCCACTGCCTTCCCAGGCCACAGCAGAGAGCTGGACTGGAAGAGGAGAAACCGGGACTAGAACCCGGGCCCACATGGGATGCCGGCACCGCAAGGCAGAGGATTAACCAAGTGAGCCACAGCGCCAGCCCCAACATTGTTTTTTAAAAAAGAACAAAATGATAAATTTTATATTCTAAAAATATTTTACCACAATAAAAAAGCATTATTTTTGTAACCTTCCCTGCTTGAATTACCTTACCCCACTTTGCTATTGGTGTTCATTTAAATTGTTCATGGAACCATTAGAAGTCTAATTTTTATCTCAAAAGTGGAACCTGAGGGAGCCCAAATAAAAGAGCTGCCACAAGAAGCAGCCCTAAGAAGTAGACCCTAAAGATGGAACCCTAGAACTGGATCACGTGCCAGCAAGATGGTGAAAACACTCCGTTTCAGTAAGATGAACCCCCATCATCCACAGCCTATGGTATTCATGCCTTTGTGTAATCCTCTCATTAAGTGTGGGCTGTACTTAAACTTGGCTGACCCAAGTTTAACAGCAGAAATATTAGAATGTCACGTCTAAGATTAGAAGTCTGGGGCTGAGATTGTGGCACAGAACATGAAGCCATTGCCTATGACACAGCATTTCATATGGGCTCTTGGTTCGAATCCTGGCTGTTCCGCTTTGAATCCAGCTCCCTGCTAATGTGCCTGGGAAAGCAGCAGAAGATGGCTCAAGTGTGTGGGCCCCTGCACCCACATGGGAGACCCAGAAGGAGCTCTCGGCTCCTGGCTTCGGCCTGCCAGTTCCTGCCCTGCTATTGCAGCCTTTTGGGGAGTGAACCAACAGAAAGACGATCTCTCTCTTTGTGTCTTTCCATCTCTCTCTATAATTCTGCATTTCAAATGAATAAATAAATTTTTTAAAAAGTGGAGTGAAATTTGCAAGCAGAAAATTTAGAAATGGAAACAGTTGTCACAAACAAGTAATGTTGACAAAGAGGAAGCTGCTGTCATAGAGATGGAAGAGTTAGTTCAGCTGTCTTTTGCACAGAGAAAGAACTTCTTTATAAAAGTCACTCCCTGAGGCTGGCACTGTGGCATAGCAGGTTAAGCTGCCACCTGCAGTGCTGGCATCCTATATGGATGCCGGTTCGATTCATGGCTGCCCATTTCCTATCCAATTCCTTGCTAATGCACCTAGAAAAGCAGCAGAAAATGGCCGAAGTGCTTGGGCTCCTGCACCCATGTAGGAGATCCAAAAGAAGCTCCTGGCTCCTGGCTTCGGATCAGCCCAGCTCTGGCCACTGTGGCCATTTGGGGAGTGAACCAGCAGATGGGAGATCTTTCTCTCTCTCTCTCTCTGTCTCTCTCTCTGTCTCTGTCTCTCTCTCTCTCTCTATATATATATATATAACTCTGCCTTTCAAATAAAATAAAATCTTTTAAAAATATTTCAAATAAACAAGCCATCAATGCCCTTTAAGGAAGTAGAAAAATAACAACAAACCAAACCTCAAATTAATATAAGGGAAAAAAATAGAAAATCACTCCACTCTGTACAGTAACAGTATGTCTGTAGATGTACCCCCTGCTGTAGAGTACAAAATTGCTGATGTGGGCATGTAAAACACTGTGTGGTTCCCAAGGTGCTTATAAAGGATTATAAGCATTCTTAAAATCCAAGGAAACATAACTGCGCACTTTCAAAACTGCTTCTGATATGGAAGCATGTAAGAGAGTCTCTTCTGTAACCAAATCTGAACCTCTGAATATATAGAAATATTTGTTTTCTGTTGATAACCTATTTTCACCCATTCTTTTCAACTTGTTTAAAGAAAAAGTCCAAATTCAAATCTGGTCTTTTAATTTAAAATACATCTACCTTACTTATATACTACATATGATTTTCATAACTAAAGTGGTATTAGAGGTTTTGCATCAAGTTTTTCATCTGAATTTCAAAAATTAACAAAAGAAATTTCTGTAGCACATTGGCAGAATATTTGGTCTTTTGAATCTAATAATAAAAAATTGAGATTTATACTTTTTACATTTCTGTTTTTATTTCCCATTTGATTTTGGTAGCAATTTATTTTTACTATATTTTACAGAAACTATTTAGCCATAGCAAACTGAAATAAAAACAGAAAATTATTCTTTGCTTTGGTGAAACACCATCCTAAACTAGGAACTTCCTACATGTAGTATGGAAGATACTAGCGTGATTTCACCCCAGGGAGGGTTGGTTGCTGTCTTCTGGCCTATTGGAACAGGGAACAACCTCAGAGAGATAATAACTATACAGGCTGAAGCCAGTGGAATGATTCTAGGACCAAGAATCAGTGGTGTTTCTGTGCAGGCAATCTGATAAAAGAGAAGTTGAATTTGAGGAGGGACCATCAAACTGCCTCTGACAACTGACAGCAGATGGCACCACATAGTTTCTCACTAGGAAATCTTAAAGGAGCTACCTGACAGCTTTCAGGGCTTAACCACTGTTTGCCACGAGCACCCTGATGACTTTCAAACCCAGGGACATTTGTTTTTTTCTCAAGTGTGCCCTATTCAAGACCCTGGGTTTCAGATACCATGGTATTCTGTTAGAGAGAAGGGTCTAGCTATAGACCAAGAAGTAACACATGTCACAAAGAGAAGACTTGCAAAATACGAAGGCCTTCTGGCTATTATCAAACTATAAGTCATTCATAGCAATTGAACTGCCTAGAGATTGAAACTTATATCTCTAATACTCATGTGTTGTTTTTATAATTTTTAAAAGCAAGTTATGCAAAACCTAGTCTTCAAAACTCCCTAGCAAGATGCTCTTCCTACTTAAAACTATCAAGGCCATGCTGCACTCTCCAGACAGGTTTCAGATCCCAGCCTAAGACTTTTGAAAGCAGCACCTTGACCACAAACATGAACTTTGTAGCCAACAGAATTCAAATCAAATAAGGATCCCTCATAAACAACTGAACACTATCAAACAGAGTAATTAATTATAATGGGAACCAACTCTGCTATAAAAATCAATCAGTTGAGAACAAGCTTTCTCCTTTCCTTTCCCCAAGATGGAGACTGCAGGAGCAAAGGTTTGCTATTAATTTAGTTAAGTCCTTAATAGAACTGGCATTTCAAAGTCTCTTTTCTAAAATCAGAAAACTGCCACTGATGTGTCAAGTGGCTCCACGATGAATGCCCTGGCTGACCCAAGGGAGAGCTTCACTCACTGTGGATACCACAACGTGCACACTTGTGGAAGCTGTGTAGTGGCCTCATGTTAATTTTATGGCAAATGAAGTGCCTATCATCTTTCCTTTCCTAAGTTTTAAAGCATATATTCTTTTTTTTTTTTTGACAGGCAGAGTGGACAGTGAGAGAGAGAGAGACAGAGAGAAAGGTCTTCCTTTGCCGTTGGTTCACCCTCCAATGGCTGCCGCGGTCGGCGCGCTGTGGCCAGCGCACCGCGCTCATCCGATGGCAGGAGCCAGGTGCTAGGTGCTTTTTCCTGGTCTCCCATGGGGTGCAGGGCCCAAGCACTTGGGCCATCCTCCACTGCACTCCTGGGCCACAGCAGAGGGCTGGCCTGGAAGAGGGGCAACTGGGACAGAATCCGGCGCCCCAACCGGGACTAGAACCCGGTGTGCCGGCGCCGCAAGGCGGAGGATTAGCCTGTTGAGCCGCAGCACTGGCCTAAAGCATATATTCTTAGAAAATTTTGCTGCCACCTATGACACAGGCATCCTATTTGAGCTCCGGTTTGAGTCCCACCTGTTCCACTTCTTATCCAGCTCCCTGATAATGCACCTGGGAAAGCAGCATACAATGGGTAAATTTTTGAACCCCTGCCCCTCATGTGGGAGACCTGGATGGAGTTCAAGGCTCCTGACTTTGGCCTGGCCCAGTACTGGCCTTTGTGGCCATTTGGGAAGTAAACCATCAAATGGAAGAACTCTCTCTCTCTGTCACTCTCTCCCTCAATGTGTGTGTGTGTGTGTGTGTGCGTATCTGTCTATCTGTGTGTGTTTGTCTATCTCTTTATGTAATTTTAACTCTCCAATAAATAAAATAGATAAATCTTTTTTAAAAAAGATCAGTCTAAGAGCGAGAAAACTCAAAAGCTTGTGGTAAGTATTCAAACGAGAAGTATCATCTAGAAGAACCAATAGGGAGAATGCAGATAGGGAGAACGCAGATCCACATTTGATCTGAGATCCAAAGCAACTACCCTACACATCATTTTGTGAGAAATAAATGAATAGATGAATATAATTTAATATGAAATGATGGTACATGCCAGCTGGAACCATGAGATATCTATAGAACTCCCAATCAGCAGCACAGAACTTAGGGGAATAATTCTTTAGGGAAAGCAGATCCAGGTTGAGTTCCTCAGGTGCTTGTATGGTACCATAAGCATTGTTTGAGGAAGACACAAGGAGAGGCAGATATATCCATGGGGTTTCAGAAAATGAAGACAGGAATTGGAGAGCATTTTTTTAAAAAGCCATGAAGAGTTTTTCCTACGCTCTTTAGAAATATTTTCCATTTCTTCACATCTTCTTAACCCTGCTATAAATATTTTAACCCAAATGAAACTGTATTAACAAATAACAGAATTCTAGCTCACAACGAAACCTGTGGAAAACTAACTTCACTTATATTGTGCAAATAAGTGACAGAATTTTTTTAAAGACTTATTTTATTAATATGAAAGACAGAGTTACAGAGAGAGGGTGAGACAGAGAGAGAAGTCTTCCATCCACTGGTTCACCCCCCAGATGGCTGCAACAGCTGGAGCTGTGCCAATCCAAAGCCAAGAGCCAGGAGCTTCTTCTGGGTCTTCCACGTGGATGCACGGGCCCAAGGACTTGGGCCATCTTCTACTGCTATCCCAGACCACAGCAGAGAGCTGTATGGGAAGTGGAGCAGCCAGGACTAGAATTGGCATCCATATGGGATGCCAGCACTTCAGGCCAGGGCTTTAACCCACTGCGCCACAGTCCCAGCCTCTAAGTGACAGGATTTTTATTGTATTTTATACAAAAGTATCAAACCACGATAGGTTGAAAATAAAAACAGAAAGTCATCCTTCACAGTGGGTAAGTTCAGAAACACCATAATAAACCAGTAACTTTCTGCAATTTGTAGGAAAGTTACATGAACTAGCATGATTTCACCCCTGGAGGAGGGTTAGCTGCTATCTACTTGCCTGTTGGTGCAGGGAGCATCCTCACAGAGATAATGCCTCGACAGGCTGAGGCCAGCAGACTGACTCTAGGACCAAGAAGCAATGTCATCTCTCTTCAGGCAATCTGACAAAAAGAGAAGGAACTGAATCTGAGGAGTGAACATCAAAAGGCCCAAGAAAATTGACAAGATGTGGAGCCACATAGCTCTTCACTGCAAAATCTTCAAGGAGCTACTTCACATCTTCAAGTATTCAACCAAGTTTGCCATGAGCACCCTGAGGACCTCAATAGCTAGGAACATTTACCTTTGTAAAGTGTGCCCTTTCCAGGATCCCAGATATCAGATATCATGGTATTTGTTAACCAGAGGACTAGATACAGACCAAGAGATAATACATGTATCATAAAAAACGACTTGAAAATTGTAAAGGCCTCCCAGGCATTATCAAAATATAAATCACACATGATAATTTATATGATGAAAGATTGCAACTACCCAAACTTACATCACTAAATCACATGTGTTACTTTTATAATTTTAAGAAAAAATTACCTTAAAATTGCTTCTTTAAAACTGTGAAAACATGCTATTTTTCTTTCTCTTTTTAAAATATTTATTTCTTTATTTGAAAGGCAGAGTTTGAGAGAGACATCAGCTCTCCAAACGGTCAGGATCCCAGAACTCTACTGGGGTCTCCCACATGGATACCTGGCTACAAGTACTTGGGTCCTGTTCCACAGCTTTACAAGGCATATTAGCAGGGATCTAGATAACAAGTGGAGCAGCTGGGACTAGAACCAGTGCCTAAATGGGATGCCGCTGTTATACGTGGCAGCCAAACTCACTGTGCCACAATACCAGCCTCAACATGCTCTTCTTATCCTCAAGACTTGAGCACTTCATTAAGTGCCTTGCAGACCACATTCAAATACTTTTTCCCTAGTACCAAAGCAGACCATCCCTAAAGATGGTTTTCTGAAACAATAGTCTTTAGCAATCCAGGAGACATTCTCTCCATTGTCTCTCTTTTTCTGTATGTGCTCAGTCTTGAGGTACTTTGGAGCAGTTTCACAGTAAACCCAGTATCAGCCCTGGCCCACAAAATGCATAATGTCAATATGCAGATATAAGACTAGAAGTTTTTATTAACAGAAAAGAATTTTGAACAAGAAAGATTTCTTGCATTAATACTTATGCTACTTGACCTTTCATAACATAAATATGGCTCAGTGTGCAGACATTGTTGACCCTAGTCATTCAACAAATCATCTAATGACTGCAGTCCAGGTATGACTGGTAATCAGACACCACATGCATGATTGAAATGAAGCAGATGTGGTTCTTACCTTCACAGATCTTAGGGTCTCAAAGGAGGAATGAATATCAAATATACCAACACTTAAGTAAATACATAATTACTGCATATGATAAATGTTAGAGCAGATTACTGGCTTTTCTAAGCCACCATAAAAAAGTGGACTTATTTTCTTTTGGAAGGCAGGTTGTAGGTATCACGTTTAACTATAAATACTAAGACAGCAATGTATGTACTTATTAGATTTAGGTGTAAGGTTTGTATTATTATCAAACATTTTGGAAAACAAGGCATTGACTCTTTGGGAAGCATGTTATCTGATTTTTCTATGTTTAATCTTGTATTAGACCACTATGCTTTGCTTCTTTTTTTTCCCCCCAAGAAACCTTTTATTCAAAGAATACAAACTTCAGGCATTTCATAAGTACAACTTTAGGAATATAGTGATTCTTCCCACCACACCCATCCTCCCACCCATTCTCTTCCTGCCTCTCCCATTCCCAGTCCCATTCTCTACTAAGATCATTTTCAATTAAATTTTTACACAGAAGACCAACTCTATACTAAGTAAAGAGTTCAACAATTTGTACAAAAAGAAAAAATTGTTCCTCAACAGTTGAGGCAAGAGCTGTTCAAAGTCACTGCATCTAGAATTTAATTTAACTTTTTCTTTGGAAACTTAATTAACTTTAAAGCAGTTCCCAAGAATGATATAACTTTGGCCAGCACTTAGATATAACTATAACTTGTGAGACATAAGAATATTCCTCATTTAATACATTAAAAGAGGTAAGTCCTTGAGAATAAGTTTTATCATTAATTAAGGAAGCACCTAAGAAATCAAGCAATGGAGTTGGACACGTAGGCATAACTAAAATTTATGAGATATAAGAATATTCCGCCACTTAATACATTAAAACAAAAGAAATCTTTGAGAACAAGTTTCATTGTTAACTCTCAATACAACTCTTGAGTACAGAGGTCCTGTATGGGAAATTAGTGCACAATGACTGTCAGTGATCAGGCGAGGCCCTTGACATGAGCAGCCTATGCTCTGGAAGCCTTCTGAATCCACAAACTCTGTCAGTATTTAGATAAGGCCATAAGCCAATTGGAAGAATTCTCCTCCCTTCTTCTATAACCACTTCTTTAAACTTCATGTAGAACATTCTTTGCCACAATGTTTTGGCTTTCCATGGCTGAAATGATCCTGTGGGCTTTTCAGCCAGACCAGAATGCCTTAAGGGCTGATTCTGAGGTTAGAGTGCTATTTAAAATGACTGTCATTCTATGAGTCTGCAGTTTGGACTGTTTCCCATGTTGGAGCATGCATTCCATTCTAGTTTCATCTATAGTTATTACCAAACACTTAATCCTATTTATATGATCACTTTAACACTTAATTCTACCTATATGATTACTTTAATACTTAATTCTATCCATATGATCACTTTAACACTTAAGATGGTATTTTTACCACATAGCTTAAGGGGATTTGGCAAGTTTTTAAATTGTATCCTCAGAAGTAAGTTGGGGGCCAGTGCTGTGGCACAGTGGGTTAACGCCCTGGCCTGAAGCGCCAATATTCCATATGGGAGCCGATTTGAGACCCGGCTACTCCATTTCCGATTCAGCTCTCTGCTATGGCCTGAGAAAGTAGTACAAGATGGTCCAAGTCCTTGGACCCTTGCACCCATGTGGGAGACCCAGAAGAAGGTCCTGGCTCCTGCTTTTGGATTGGCACAGCTCCAGCCATTGTGGCCAACTGGAGAGTGAACCAGCAGATGGAAGACCTCTCTTTCTCTCTCTGCCTCTCCTTCTCTCTCTATGTAACTCTGACTTTCAAATAAAATAAATAATTCTTTAAAAAAAAAAAAACTCCTCATTTTGCTGATCTTTGTATATATTTTTTGGTTTTAATTTTATTGATTTCTCTCTAATTTTAATGAATTCATTTATGTTAATCATTTTGAGTCTAGTTTGTTGCTGTTTCTCTTTATCCTTGAGATGCATTGATAGCTCATTTATTTGGTGCCTTTCCAATTTCTTGATGTAGATACCAATTGCTATAAACTTTCCTCTTAACACTTCTTTTGCTGTATCCCATAAGTTTTGATATGTTGTACTATCATGTTCATTTGTTTCCAGAAACTTTTATTTCTCTTTATTTCTTCAATAACGAGGCTCTGTACAGTCCTCGGTATCACAGATTCACCAGCAATGTCCCTCACCATGTAACCAGGGAAGCCTAAGCATGTAGTGCCTCCCATAGTGACTGCCCAAAGTCCCAGCCACACCCTGAGCCCTCCCATATAGCCTCAGTGTTTCCATAGTCCTGTACCACAAGCCTCCCACAGTCAAGAGAACCCAGCCCCATGTCAGTTCTCTCCACCAGAATCAGGAGTCTCTGATCAACTGGTTGCTGGGCACGGACACAAGCTGTCACAGCTATTACATATGTCCAAAATGGTGTCCACTCTCTTTTGGATTGTTACAGAATGTTGTTGCAGAGTTATTGGGGAGAGAGAAATGTACTCCCTACCTTTTTTTCCCTCCTCTAGTTTGGCAGATACATTATGCCCCACAGGGATCCAAACCATATTCCCTCTAGACTCTTCATACACCTTTATTGCCAGTGGCTTGGGCTCTACAGTCTGGTTTTTCACTCCAAAGCTGTTAGAGAGGCTCTCGGCTGCAGGGGTCCTGAATTATGCGCATCCGCACTCTCCACATAGGTCCATAGTAACCCTCTAATTTGCGTAGATTTTCCTCGGCCGTTTTCTCCCTAACTCTTCCCTGAGACTGTACTCTTTCCACTTTTTTTTTTTTTAAACTATCTTCTCCTAGACTAGAGCATTAAGCTCTCTCCTTACTCTATCTTAATCCAATCCTTATGCTTTGCTTCTAACATGAGCAGCATGTAAATGTGTTTGAGCTATAATCACTCATTTTGTACTTCACTAACTCAATAAGACATATTTAAAAACTCAGTATCTCATTCCATGCTGTCTTCAAGTCTCTGGCCTTCATTTTCTCCTGAGGAAAAACCCTGTTTCTGTTGGCCTTGCTACAGGGCAACTTGGGGCCTTGCTATGAGGATTTCCTTGCTGTAACCTGTGACACACCAGGAGCTTTCACTGCAGCCAACGTTCAAGAATGCTTGCACATCCTTTTCAACGTGCACACTTGTTCACTCTAGAAAAATGACTAGATTAAACAGAGATTCAACACAGCACAACAAATTTGAAAGTGAAACACGAAGGTACTAAGAAGAGTATAATGGGCTTTAGAAAAGGGGATCCTGGACCCATCTGAGAGTGTACATGATGAAGTGATATTTAGGTTGAAATTTGAAATCTATAAGGAAAAGTTGTATTTACTGGGTAGCCCAATTTTTAAAAAAATTAAAAATTAGCATAAATTGTCATTTTTAGATACTCATCTGAATATTAAAAAAAAGCTTTCCCTTGCATCCTATTAAAGACCTACAGTAGTAATTGCATACAATAATTATTAACTATACAATAAAAGTTGACTGAACAATATTCTAAGGTCAAAGTTCCACTTACATATTATGTTCAGATAAAGGAAAAAGAACCCCAGTCATATAAAACAACCTAAAACTTTTGAAAGCAGCAGCTTGATCACAAACATAAACTTTGTAACCAAACAGAATTCAAATCAAATACTGATCCCTCATTAACAACTGAATACTATTCAACAGAGCAATTGCTTACAACGGGAACAAACTGCTATAAAAATCAATCCATTAAGGAGAATAAGCTTTCTCCTTTCCTTTCCCTAAGGTAGAGACTGCAAGAGCAGGTGCTTGTGTGTTGGCACAGTCACTGTTGGGAGGTCACAAAGGGAGGCGGATACAGATGTGGGGTTCTAGGAAAGGAAAACAGGAGTTGGAGAGCCTTTATAACAAAAAATAGTCATAAAGAGCTTTTCCTTTTGCCCTATAGAAATATTTTCCATTTCTTCACATATTATTAACTCTGCAGCAAATACTTTAATGTGAAATTTAATTACAATAACAAATAATGCAATCCTAAAAAGCAACAGAATCTGTGAAAAACTGCCCCCATTTAACTGCTTTACCTATAATACGTCTGTCCTGAGAGCGGAACTCTTTCTCACATTTGCTTAACAAGATTAAACTTGAAATGGAGACAAAAGAATTTGGAAGGGCCGGCGCTGTGGCTCACTTGGCTAATCCTCCACCTGTGGCGCCAGCACCCCGGGTTCTAGTCCCGGTTGGGGTGTCGGATTCTGTCCCGGTTGTTCCTCTTCCAGTCCAGCTCTGCTGTGGCCTGGGAAGGCAGTGGAGGATGGCCCAAGTGCTTGGGCCCTGCACCCGCATGGGAGACCAGGATAAGCACCTGGCTCCTTGCTTCAGATCGGCGCAGTGCCAGCCATAGCGGACATTTGGAGGGTGAACCAACAGAAGGAAGACCTTTCTCTCTGTCTCTCTCTCTCTCTGTCTAACTCTGCCTGTCAAAAAAAGAAAAGAAAGAATTTGGAAGGATTTTTTTTTTTTTTTTGACAGGCAGAGTGGACAGTGAGAGAGAGAGACAGAGAGAAAGGTCTTCAATTTGCCATTGGTTCACCCCCCAATGGCCGCCGCGGCCAGCGCGCTGTGGCTGGCGCACCACACTGATCCGATGGCAGGAGCCAGGTGCTTCTCCTGGTCTCCCATGGGATGCAGGGCCCAAGGACTTAGGCCATGCTCCACAGCACTCCCGGGCCACAGCAGAGAGCTGGCCTGGAAGAGGGGCAACCGGGACAGAATCCGGTGCCCTGACCGGGACTAGAACCCGGTTTTAAACCTAGTGTTACCAGTGTAATCAAGATATTTGCCATGTGTCCCTACCTTTCATTCATTATTGTCCACCTCCCAAAAAAAGTCTTTCTGGCCATGAAAATTACAAGAGTACATACATATCTCTGCATGTTCTCTTGAGTATTTGTGGAAGATTGCTCTCACAAGTTCTGAGTTCACACTCTTGCTAAAAGTTTTTTTTAATTATTATTTCATATATTCATTTAGGAGCATAGTGATACTTCACACCCACACTCCTACCCTCCTTCCTTTCTTATTCTTTTAATTTTTACAATGACATATTTTCAATTTATTTTATAATCAGAAGACTAACCCTCCACAGTAAAGAATTCAACAACTAGAAAGAACCAAAAAACACTGTTCTTCAACAGCTGAGACAAGGGCTGTAGGTCCAGCTTCCTGCTAATGCACCTGGGAAAGCAGCAGAAGATGGTCTAAGTCCTTGGGCCCCTGCTACCCACATGGGAGACCCGGAAGATACTCCTGGCTCCTGGATTTGGACCTGCTCAGCTTTAGCAGCTTCAGCCATTTGGGGAGTGAATTAGCAAATTGAAGATCTCTCTCTCTATTACTGTAACTCTGCCTTTCAAATAACTATATAAATCTATTTTTAAAAAGGGAAAGAAAAATGAAAGCCTCATATCATCAAACTGGTCAGCTGTCTTCCGGAGCAACTGTCACCTCCGAGACTTCCTTAGGCTGTGCTGTTTTCCTGCAGTTCCTAAAAAAAATGCTATCTGGCCCCTAGTTCACAGCTGACTCTGCTGCTGATGTTGGCAATATGGTGGAGATTATTGTGCAATGAAACATGAACAAAAAAGCATCATTAAATTTAATGTTTGACTCTGTTGCCCTGGATTCTCTGACCATTCACACTCATGATATTTCCTACTGGCTATCTCTCTTTGCATGCCTATCTCATTCAAGCCTATTATCATCCTTCTCCACACTCTTCTTCAAGTCCTCAATCTTCTGCTGCATTCACCTATACACAAAAATCCCACTATTTCCATTTTATAATAATATCATTTGTTTGGTCCACACCTCTTCCATCTGATCATTACCCAGAAGACTTGTTCAACATTACTTCACATGACCAGTAAGGCATTTTTTTCTACACCAGCATGAACCTCTCATTTTTCCTTGGCCAAGTGCCACAAACTATTGACAAACTCTAAAATAGCACTATTTTTTTCTTGTTATATAAGTACATGCCTGCCTAAATGGATTATATGCATGCACTAAGGAAGCTGCACCAGAGACAAAAAGTTGTAATTCCTCATCAAGCAGTCAGTTATAGCTAAGGGTCATTATAAAGTGAAAGCGTTCCAAGAAAATTACCTTTCTGCTGTAGGTGAATCATAAAAACATTCTAAGTTCTTAGAAACATGAAAGAGCATCAAGTTCTTGAACTTAAGATAAGGGTTCGTAGTAGCATAATCATTTCAAACATGTCTGTGTTGTAGAAACTCTGTCTTTCAAACAAATAAAACCTGGGATGATTTGAGAATAAGCTGACAATATAATGCCCCACCACTCTTAGATTTTTTTTCAAAGATTTATTTATTTTACTTGAAAGTCAGAGCTACATAGAGAGAGGAGACACAGAGAGACAGAGAGGTCTTCCATGTACTGGTTCACTCTCCAATTGGCCACAACAGCTACAGCTACGCTGATCCGAAGCCAGGAGCTTTTTCCGAGTCTTCCATGTGGGTGCAGGGGCCCAGGGACTTGGGCCATCTTCTAATGCTTTCCCACGCCATAGCAGACAATTGGAAGTGGAGCAGCCAGGTCTCTAACTGGCACCCATATGAGATGCCAGTTTTACCTGCCACGCCACAGCACCGGCCCCATCCCCCAAATTGTTTTATATATATTTTACACAAAGCTATTCTCGAGCCTTCAGCTCAGATACAGGTAATGAGACAGCCCCCATAGTTGATGGAGGCAGCCACGCCCATGCCCTCCACTGGGTTTTCTAGAGGATACTTTTCATTGCTCAGTAAATTTTCCTTCTTACTTGACTCAGGCTGGCTCTGAATTCTTTCTTTACCAAGTTCCAGAACATATTCTCTGCCAGAAATCTGATAACACTTCCATGGAAAGCTATTTTATAGTTCAGCGCCTGAAGAAGGGACAAGTTTACTCAGAGCAAACAGTTCAGAGGTATAATACAAGACAAATTCTATTCTTATAAAATATTCCTATAAAAATAGTACATGTGGGAGTGGCAAGATGGCGGAATAGGGAGGGAGCACACCGATAGTCTGGGGAGAGACAGTTTAATAAAAGTGGAGATACTGCAGGTTCAAGGAAGAGTAGGGGAAGAAACAGCAGAGGAAACCCTTCCGGAACTGGTGATTCACAGTGGACCTGCGTGGAGAGCGTGGGAGCCCGCAGTTTGGGACACCAGCAGCAGATTCAACACACCAGCACTGGAACGCGAGGTGAGTCGAACCTCAATAGCCCGAGATACCAGGAGGGAAGCAGAAAGAGGAGACTAGAGCGAACAAGGCTTGAAACCCTGTGGGGAAAAGTTCACCAGGATAACTAGGAGGGGGGGGGAAGTGACCCATACGGACACGAGTTTCTCTCTCTGCTCACCTCTCAAAGGTGAGCAAGACAAAGAGCAGGCACCATTTTGGAATACGTCATAAGCAGGGCGACCTAGGGTCGGCACCAGCCCCGAGCCTAGCAGAAAAACCTGACTCTAGGTGGGAGGGGTGAAATAACAGGAGATTAGAACCTAATGAATGTGTGGTGCTAATGAACTGAGACTGTGAAAAAAGAGACGGTTGGGGAGAGAACTCATGGGAATCACGAATTCATGTGAGTACTCTCCAGAGATGCTACAGTTCAGTAGCCTTGGCAGCCCAGTGGGAGACTACAGGAGAATCTGAGCCCACACTAAGGGCTGCACAGATTCCCTCTCTGGTCCTTGGGAAAGAGCTTCTGATCTCTGGCTCCTGTGGGTATATCATTTGCCTGCTAACCACCCCCAATTCCATTCAGCTGTGTGGAATTACTTCCCTTTTGAACCAAAAAAAAAAAAAAAAAGTAACAGAGAGAGATTTACCACACCTAACCTGGGAGTGTCTCCTTTGACACACCCTCAACACTGAGGAACCAAACAGAGCTCTCAGGCCACACCCATCTCAAGCCTCTAAGGCTCCATCAAAAGCAGACAGTCCACTTAATCTAGAGTCATAGTATAACAAGAAAAAAAACACCACAGTGAAGAAACCAATATGACAAACAACAAACGCAAAAACCGAGGTAACAAGAACAAGGAAGACACTATGGCGTCCCCAAATGAAAAAGACACCCCAATTCAAGATTACGAAGATGATGAGATAGAAGAGATGCAAGAAGCAGATCTCAAAAAATTGATAAGAACACTAAGAGGTACTCAAAAACAAATTCTTGAACTACAGAAATCCTTAATGGACAAGGTAGAAAATCTCTCTCGTGAAAATGAAATATTAAGGAGGAATCAAGCTGAAATGAAACAACTAGTAGAACATGAAACTGTGATAGTGATGAGAAATCATAATGAAGTGAAGAATTCAAATGAAAAACACATTAGAGAGCCTTACAAACAGAATGGGTGACCCAGAAGAGAGAATATCAGACTTAGAAGACAGAGCACAGGAAACTATACAGTCAAACCAAAGAAAAGAAGAGGAAATTAGAAATCTAAAAAATATTGTTGGGAATCTACAGGATACTATTAAAAAACCCAACATTCGAGTTCTTTTTTTTTTTTTTAACAGGCAGAGTGGACAGTGAGAGAGAGAGACAGAGAGAAAGGTCTTCCTTTGCCGTTGGTTCACCCTCCAATGGCCGCCGCGGTCGGCGTGCTGCGGCCGGCGCACCACGCTCGTCCGATGGCAGGAGCCAGGAGCCAGGTGCTTTTCCTGGTCTCCCCATGGGGTGCAGGGCCCAAGCACCTGGGCCATCCTCCACTGCACTCCTGGGCCACATCAGAGGGCTGGCCTGGAAGAGGGGCAACCGGGACAGAATCCAGCGCCCCGACCGGGACTAGAACCCGGTGTACCGGCGCCGCAAGGTGGAGGATTAGCCTGTTGAGCCACGGCGCCGGCCAACATTCGAGTTCTAGGAGTTCCTGAAGGCATGGAGAGGGAGAAAGGATTAGAATACCTTTTTAGTGAGATAATAGCAGAAAATTTCTCAGTTTTGGAGAAGGACAGAGACATCCTAGTACAGGAAGCTCATAGAACCCCTAGTAAACATGACCGAAAGAGATCCTCATCACGACACATTGTAATTAAACTCACCACAGTGAAACAGAGAAAAGATCCTAAAATATGCAAGAGAGAAACGTCAGATTACTCTCAGAGGATCTCCAATTAGACTCACAGCAGACTTCTCATCAAAAACCCTACAAGCTAGAAGGGAATGGCGAGACATAACCCAGGTACTAAGAGAGAAAAACTGCCAGCCCAGAATATTATATCCTGCAAAGCTCTCATTTGTGAATGAAGGTAAAATAAAGACCTTTCATTGCAAACAGAAATTGAAAGAATTTGTTGCCACTCGTCCAGCCCTGCAAAAAATGCTTAAAGATGTGTTACACACAGAAACACAGAAACACGGCCATCAACATGAAAGAAGGTAAACGAAGGGAACCTCACAGCAAAAGATCACAGGGAATTCAAAGCATACATTTGGATAAAGAAATTATGGGACATGTACTCCATAGAATACTCTACAGAAGTCAAAAACAATGAAATCCGGTCATTTGCAACAAGATAGAGGAATCTGGAAAACATCATTCTGCGTGAATTAAGCCAGTCCCAAAGAGACAAATATCATATGTTCTCCCTGATCGAGGACAACTAATTGAGCACCAAAGGTGAAACCTGTTGAAGTGAAATGGACACTATGAGAAACAGTGACTTGATCAGCTCTTGTGCTGACTGTTGTTGTACAATGTAATACTTTATCCATTTTAGTATTTTTTTTATTCTAGTACTATTGGTTGAACTCTGTAATTAACACACAATTATTCCTAGGTGTTTAAATTTTAACTGAAAAGTGATCCCTGTGAAATATAAGAGTGGGAATAAGAGAGGGAGGAGATGTACAACTTGGGACATGCTCAATCAGTCGTGCCCCAAATGAGGGAGTTAGAATTGTGCCAGGGGATTCCAATACAATCCCATCAAGGCGGCATGTACCAAGGCCATCTCACTAGTCCAAGTGATCAATTTCAGTTCACAATTGATCACACTGATAGGTCGAAGAGTCAAAGGGATCACACAAACAAGACTAGTATCTGCTAATACTAACTGATAGAATCAAAAAGGGAGAGAATGATCCAACATGGGAAGCGGGAGACACAGCAGACTCATAGAATGGCAGATGTCCTAAATAGCACTCTGGCCTCAGAATCAGCCCTTAAGGCATTCGGATCTGGCTCAAGAGCCCATGAGAATATATCAGGCATGGAAAGCCAAGACACTCTGGAAAGAAAAAAAAAAGAAGACCTAAATGAAAGATCTCTGCGAGTGAGATCCCAGTGGAAAGAACGGGGCCATCAAAGAAGGAGGTACCTTTCTCTGAAGGGAGGAGAGAACCTCCACTTTGACTATGACCCTGTCAGAATAAGATTGAAGTCAGCGAACCCTAAAGGCTTCCATAGCCTCGGCAACTCATGACTAGTGCCTAGGGAGATTACTGATGCCATAAACAAGAGTGTCAAATTGTTAAATCAACTTCAGGAGTCACTGTGTACTACGTCTCATGTGGGATCTGTCCTTAATGTGTTATCCAATGTGAAGTAATGCTATAACTAGCACTGAAACAGTATTTTACACTTTGTGTTTCTGTGTGGGTGCAAACTGATGAAATCTTTACTTAGTACATACTGAACCAATCTTCTGTATATAGATAATTAAAAATGAAAAAAAAAAAACTTGGTGTTAAATTGGAAATTGCATAGAAAATTAATCAATTTTTAAAAAAAAATATCATGTAGGATCTCTGTCCTTAATGTGCTATATATTGTGAATTAATACTATAACTAGTACTCCAACAGTATTTTTCACTTTGTGTTGCTATGTGAGGGCAAACTGTTGAAATCTTTACTTAATATATACTAAATTGATCTTCTGTATATAAAGAGAATTGAAAATGAATCTTGATGTGAAGCAAGGGGAGAGGGAGTGGGAAAGGGGAGGGTTGCGGGTGGGAGGGAAGTTATGGGGGGGAAGCCATTGTAATCTATAAGCTGTATTTTGGAAATTTATATTCTTTAAATAAAAGCGTTATAAAAAAAGATATTCTCATAGCACAAACATAAATATCAGGAAATTAATATTTATATTTTACCACCATGTAATTCTTGGACCCTGTTCAAGTACTCTGTCTCAATAATGTTTGTAGAGCATAAAGTCCAATGCAGAATACAAACTGTGATAGGTAACCATGTCTCACCTTTTTGATCTAGAATAGCTCTTCAGTTTATCCTTGACTTTCATGGCCTTAATATTTTGTAACTTTCATATAACCTAAATATATTTATAAAAGAAAAGGCTTAAAATTATAACAATGGTATTGATATAAATATTGTGACTCCTAGCAAAATGTCCAAAAGAATTCTACTCTGAAGACTGATTATAGGTAAAACAGTTATTCACACAATCTCAGTGTTTTATATAAGCATTGAAAGCTCTGTAAAAATCTACAAAAAGTGTATTAGATGATCTCAAAGGACGACAACTTCAGCTCCTCCTCCTTTTGTCAAGTTGCCTAGAAAGAGATGCTATTTATTCCTGGTCCTTGACCCAGTCCACTGGCCTCACCCTGAAGACCTCAAAACCTAGAGACTTCTACTTTTGAAAATTATGCCCTTATACTATCAAGTGACCCAAAATATGGGTCTCAGGAGTTCCTAAAGGTGTGGAAAGAGAGAATGAATTAGAAGGCCTAATCAGTGAAATAATTACAGAAAACTTTTTAATTTGGAGAAAGAAAGAGACGCCCAAGTACACGAGGCACATGGAAATCCTCATAGATATAAACAGAAAAGACCTTTACCGTAACACATTGTAGTAAGACTTTGAACAGTAAAACATAAAGAGAATATTCTAAAATGTGCGCAAGAGAAAACCAGATTACACTCAGAGGATGTCCAGTTAGATGCACAGCTGACTTCTCATCACAAAGTCTGCAGGCTACAAGAGAATGGAGAGACATAGTCCACGTCTTTTTTAAAAAAGATTTATGTATTTATTTGAAAGGCAGACTTACAGAAAGGCAGAGACAGAGAGAGAGAGAGAGGTCCTCCATCTAATGGTTCACTACAGCTGGAACTAAGCCAATCCAAAGCCAGGAGCCAGGAACCTCCTCTGAGTCTTCCACACAGGTGCATGGCCCAAGGACTTGGGCCATCTTCCACTGTCTGCCCAGGCCACAGCAGAGAGCAGAACTGTAAGTGGAGTAGCAGGGACTCAAACCCGTGCCCACTTGGGATGCAGGTGGAGACCTAACCCACTAAGCCACAGTGCTGGCCCCATAGTCCAAGTCTTAAGAGAAAAAACTGTCAACCCAAAATACTATACCCTGAAAAGTTCTCATTTATGAATGAAGGTGAAATAAAGACCTTCCAAAGCAGAAATTCAAAGAATTTCTCGCCACTCATCTAGCCTTACAAAATATGCTTACGGATGTACAACACACAGAAACACAGAAAGATAGTCATCATTATGAAAGAATGTGGATATGTGGAAACTCAGGGGAGACTTGGAGGGAAAACTGCAGTGGAGATTCCACAGAGGGAGATACACCATGGATCTGTGTGGAAGGTGCAGACACACAACAACATACAGAAACACAAGACATGACCCCAGCATCCCTGAGCCATAGAAAGCATCAGCTTTGGAAGCTAGGTGAGATCAGACTGTAGCGGCCCACACCACTGATATAGCCAGAAGGAGAGCCTAGTGGACTACACTGTGTTTGAGTCCAGCCCACAACCCTGATGGAAACAGGGTGCCTGCTCAACCAGAGAAAAATTGGGGTATGTTTCCCTCTCTCCATCCCCCTGGCAATGGCACCAGGCAACAGGTTGAAAGATGGCAGGTGGGGCCAGTGCTGTGGTGTAGTGGGTAAAACTGCCACCCGCAGCACCGACATCCCATATGGGCGCCAGTTCAAGTGTCGGCTGCTCCACTTCCAATCCAGCTCTCTGCTATGGCCTAGAAAAGCAGTAGAAGATGGCTCAAGTCCTTGAGCCCTTGCACCTATGTGGGAGACCCAGAGGAAGCTCCTGGTTTTGGATCAGCTCAAGTCCGGCCATTGCAGCCAACTGAGGAGTGAATAAGTGGATGGAAGACCTCTTTCTCTCTCTGCCTCTCCTTCTCTGGGTAACTCTGATTTTCAAATAAATAAATAAATCTTAAAAAAAAAAAAAGGACAGTGCCATTTTTGATGAAAGTAAGTAGCAGCTGTAGCAGCTGTTGTGCCTGCGCCCAGCAATTGGGAGGGACAGACACCATTTTGCCAAGAGAGGCAACACAGGAGCTTGGTGTGCACACCCAGCAATGCATGGGGAGAAGGAGTAATTCCAACCTTAGTACCAGCTGCAGAGATTCTTGTATGCACCCAGTAACCAACAGGAAGATGCTACTGTGAAAGGAGTAGGACTATGGCTGACAGTCACTGTGCATATGTGATCCAGGGATTTTAACAAAGAGAAAAATCTGCATTCCCCACTGATATTTGAATCTAGCTTGCAGGATTGACATGGGGCTGGGCACCCACACACAATTGTGAAAACTGTGAGTTACCCCCACCTTCTCAGTCTATCATAGGCACTGGGGCTCAAACCACACAGGTGGAGCACCTACAGGCAGCTGGCTCTGGGAACGTCTCAGTCTCACTGCGGATGGGACAGGCTACCAGGGCAGATTAGATTCCCTGTACCCTGTGACTGTGGGAGTCCTGTGTGCTGACACTGCCGAGACTCTGACTGCATGAGATGGTGAAGGGTGTGGCTGAGTCTCCTGGTAATCACTGTGTGCAGCTCCACATTCTCAGAACTCCCTGGTTGCCTGGGTTGGGTCACTGCAGCATAATCTATGATTAAACTGAGGACTGCACAGATCCTTTGTGCAGTTCATGCAGAAATGTGGATGAGTGTTTCACCCACTAAGGGCTAACCACAGACCTTGATCACCTTGGAAGAAAGGAGGTGAGGATGTAATTACAGAGGTAACCATACCCACCCCTTCAGTTAATAAGAGTAGATCTATCACGCCCAACATGGTTGTCACCCTGGACATTGGCCCCAACCTGTACCACTGACCAGAGCTCCCTGGCCACAACTAGCACAGAACTCTGGGTATTCACTGAAAGAACAGGGATTCCACTAAGCCATAGTTCAAAGATAAAGGCTCTCAGAGACATAGTTCAAAGATAAAAGCTATCATAGGAAAAACCAATACATATCTCCACAAATGCCTAAAAATAAATGCAGAAATTTCAAGAAACAAGAATAAGGAAGACAACATGACCCATTCAAAGGAACACAACACTTCAATATTAGAGTGTGAAGATGAAGAGATTGACGAAATGCTTGAAATAGAACTCAAAAGATTAATCATAGGATGAAAGAAAGCAATGAAAAGTAAATCCACAAATTAAAAAAAATTCATACATAACATGAAAAATTTTCCCCAAAATTGAGATTTTGAAGAGAAATCAAAATGAAATATTAAAAATGAAGAATTCAAGGCCGGCGCCGTAGCTCAACAGGCTAATCCTCCGCCTTGCGGCGCCGGCACACCGGGTTCTAGTCCCGGTCGGGGCACCGGGTTCTGTCCCGGTTGCCCCTCTTCCAGGCCAGCCCTCTGCTGTGGCCCAGGAGTGCAGTGGAGGATGGCCCAGGTGCTTGGGCCCTGCACCCCATGGGGAGACCAGGAAAAGCACCTGGCTCCTGGCTCCTGCCATCGGACAAGCGCAGTGCGCCAGCCGCAGCGCGCCGACCGCGGCGGCCATTGGAGGGTGAACCAACGGCAAAGGAAGACCTTTCTCTCTGTCTCTCTCTCTCTCTCACTGTCCACTCTGCCTGTCAAAAAAAAAAAAATGAAGAATTCAATGGGTTAAATAAAATATACAGCAAAAATCCATAACAACAGACTTTGTGAGACAAAAGAAGGAATATCCAAGTGAGAAGATAAATCTTGGGAAATTTTTTATTCAGACCAAAAAGAAGACGAAGACGAAGAAGACGAAGACGAAGAAGACGAAGAAGACGAAGAAGACGAAGAAGAAGAAGAAGAAGACGAAGAAGACAACGAAGAAGACGAAGAAGACGAAGTCGAAGACGACGAAGAAGAAGAAATTAGAAAAGCTACTAATAGCCACTAATAATATTGGAGATTTAAGGGATATTATCAAACAACCCAAAATATGGGTCTTAGGAGTAACTGAAGGTGTGCAAAAAGAGAATGAATTAGAAGGCCTACACCCATTCAGTGAAATAATAACATAAAACTTCCCTAATTTGGAGAAAGAAAAGGAAATCCAAGTATAGCAAGCACACAGAACTACTAATAGACACGACCAGAAAAGATCTACACCATGAGACATTGTAGTCAATCTTTCAATAGTAAAACATTCTAAAATGTGCATGAGAGAGAAACGTCAGATTACTTTCAGAGGATCTCTAACTAGACACACAGCTGACTTCTCATCAAAAACCCTACATGCTAGGAGTGAATGGTGATGTATATTACAAATCTTAAGAGAAAAAAACTATCAACCCAGAATATATAGAGAGGAGCCAAGGACTCAACTAAGAGGCTATTAGAACTCATAAAAGAGTGTTGTAAAGTGGAAGGATATAAAATCTGCACAGAAAAACAAATAGCTGCTGTATACACTGATAATACCACTGCTAAGAAAGAGCTTCTAAGATCCCATTCACACTAGCTGCAAAAAACTTAAATACCTTGGAATAAATTTAATCAAGGACATCAAAGATCTTTATGATGAGAATTATAAAACATTAAAGAAAGAAATAGAAAAAGACACAAAAAAAGAAAAAGCTTCCAGATTAATGGATTGGAAGAATCAATAGCATCAAAATGTCCATACTACTAAAAGCAATTCACGGTTTTAATGTAATACCAATCAAAAAAACAACAACATTCTTCTTTTTTTCAACTTTGATTTAATAAACATAAATTTCCAAAGTACAACCTTTGAAATATCGCGGCTATTCCCCAAAAAACCTCCCTCCCATCCACAACTGTCCCATCTCCCACTCCCTCTCCCATCCCATTCTTCATCAACATTCATTTTCAATTATCTTTATATACAGAAGACCAACTTAGTTTATACTAAGTAAAGATTTCAACAGACTGCACTCACACAGACAAAGTATAGAGTACTGTTTGAGTAGTAGTTTTGCCATTAATTCACGTAGTACAACACATTAAGGACAGAGATCCTACATGGGGAGTAGGTGCACAGTGACTGCTGCTGTTGATTTAACAATTGACACTCTTATTTATAATGTCAGTAATCACCTGAGGTGCTTGTCATGAACTGCCAAGCCTATGGAAGCCTCTTAAGTTCAAAAGCTCTGAACTTATTTAGACAAGGCCATAGTCAAAGTAGAAGTTCTCTCCTCGCTTCAGAGAAAGGTACCTCCTTCTTTGATGGCCCGTTATTTCTGCTGGGGTCTCACTCACAGAAATCTTTCATTTAGGTCATTTTTTTTTTGCCACAGTGTCTTGGCTTTCCATGCCAGAGAAACTCTCATGGGCTTTTTAGGCAGATCCAAATACCTTGAGGGCTGATTCAGAGGTCAGAGTGCTGTTTAGGGCATTTGCCATTCTATGAATCTGCTATGTATCCTGCTTCCCATGTAGGATCATTCTCTCCTTTTTAATTATATCAATTATTATTTGCAGACACTGGTTTTATTTATGTAATTCCTTTGACACTTAATCCTATCATTATGATCAGTTATGAAATTTAACTGATCACTTTGACTAGTAAGATGGCATTGGCACATGCTACCTTGATGGGACTGAATTGGAATCCCCTGGCACGTTTCTAGCTCCACCATTAGGGGTAAGTCCGAGTGAGCATGTGCTGAAAAGTTCATCTCCTATCTCTCTAAATCCCACACTTATATTTGACAAGAATCACTTTACAGTTATTTTTAAATGGCTAAGGATAATTGTGTTAATTAAAGAGTTCAACCAATGGTGTTAAGTAGAACAAAAAATTACTACAAGGAATAAAGTAGTAAGTTGTCCCTTGACAGTCAGGACAAGGGCTGATGAAGTCATTGTTTCTCATAGTGTCCATTTCACTTCAACAGGTTTCCTTTTAGGTGCTCAGTTAGTTGTCACCGATCAGGGAGAATATACGATATTTGTCCCTTTGGACTGGCTTATTTCACTCAGCATGATGTTTCCCAGAGTCCTCCATTTTGTTGCAGATGACGGGATTTCATTTTTTTCTGCTGTGTAGTATTCTATAGAGTACATATCACATAATTTCTTTATTCAGTCTTCTGGTGATGGGCATTTAGGTTGATACCGTGTCTTAGCTATTGTGAATTGAGCTGCATTAAGCATTGAGGGGCACACAGCTCTTTTATTTGCCAATTTAATTTCCTTTGGGTAAATTCCAAGGAGCGGGATGGCTGGGTCATGTGGTAGGGCTATATTCAGGTTTCTGGGGAATTTCCAAACTGTCTTCCATAGTGGCTTTACCAGTTTGCATTCCCACCAACAGTGGATTAGTGTCCCTTTTTCCCCACATCCTCACCAGCATCTGTTATTAGTTAATTATTGTATTCAAACATTTCTAACTGGGGAGAGGTGAAACCTCATTGTGGTTTTCATTTGCAATTCCCTGATGGCTAGTGATCCTGAATATTTTTTCATGTGTCTGTTGGTCATTTGGATTTCCTCTTTTAAAAAATGTCTATTTAGGTCCTTGGCCCATCTCTTATGCGGGTTGTTTGTTTTGTTACTGTGGAGTTTTTTTTATCTCTTTGTAAATTCTGGTTCTTAACCTTTTATTGGTTGCATAATTTGCAAACATTTTTCCCATTCTGTCGGTTGCCTCTTCACTTTCCTGACTGTCTCTTTTGCTGTATAGCAATTTCTCAATTTGATGTAATCCCAGTTATTAATTTTGGCTTTGACTTCCTGTGCTTCTGGGGTCTTTTCCAAGAAGTCTTTGCCTGTGCCTCTATCTTGGAGTGTTTCTCTGATGTTCTCTAATAATTTGATTGAGTCATAGATTTAGATCTTTAATCTATGTTGAGTGAATTTTTGTGTAAGGTGTAAGGTAGGGGTCTTGCTTCATGCTTCTGCATTGGAAATCCAGTTTTCCCAGCACCATTTATTGAATAGACTGTCCTTGCTCCAGGAATTGGTTTTAGACCCTTGATCAAATATAAATTTGCTGTAGATGTTTGGATTGATTTCTGGAGTTTCTATTCTGCTCCATTGGTCGGTCCATCTGCCTTTGTACAAGTACCATGCTGTTTTGATTATAACTGCCCTGTAGTATGTCCTGAAATCTGGTATTGTGATGCCTCTGGCTTTGTTTTTGTGGTACAAGATTGCTTTAGCTATCCGAGGTCTCCTGTGTCTCCATATGAACTTCAGCATCATTTTTTCTAGTTCTGAGAATGTCTTTGGCATTTTAATAGGTATTGCATTGAATCTATAAATTGCATTTGGGAGAATGGGCACTTTGATGATATTGATTCTTCCAGTCCATGAGCATGGGAGATTTTTCCATTTTTTGGTGTCCTCTTCTATTGTTTTAAGATTTGTAATTCTCACTGAGGAGATCTTTGACATCCTTGGTTAAGTTTATTCCAAGGTATTTGATTGTTTTTGTGGCTATTGTGAGTGGGATTGATCTTAGCAGTTCTTTCTCAGCCATGGCATTGTCTGTGTATACAAAGGCTGTTGATTTTTGTACATTGATTTTATATGCTGCTATTTTGCCAAACTCTTCTATGAGTTCCAATAGTCTCTTAGTAGAGTTCTTTGGGTCCCCTAAGTAAAGAATCATATCATCTGCAAAGACGGATAGTTTGACTTCTTCCTTCCAATTTGTATCCCTTTAATTTCTTTTTCTTCCCTAATAGCTCTGGCTAAAACTTCCAGAACTATATTGAATAGCAATGGTTAGACTGTACATCCCTATCTGGTACCAGATCTCAGTGGGAATGTTTCCAACTTTTCCCCCATTCAATAGGATGTGGGCCATGGGTTTTTCATAAATTGCTTTGATTGTATTGAGGAATGTTTCTTCTATACCCAGTTTGCTTAGAGTTTTCATCATGAAAGGGTGTTGTATTTTTTCAAATGCTTTCTCTGCATCTATTGAGATAATCACATGGTTTTTCTTCTACAGTTTGTTAATGTGGTGTATCCTATTGACTGATTTGCTAATGTTGAACCATCCCTGCATACCAGGGATGAATCCCACTTGGTCTGAGTGGACGATCTTTCTGATGTGTTGCTGCATTCTATTGGCCAGAATTTGATTGAGGATTGTGGGGAAATTAGTTACACGAAGCAATTCAAAGATGGTGCCGAAAGGAAGTAGGATGGTGGGCGGAATCCAAAGTTGTTTACCACTAAAACTGATTGGCTACGCAACATCAGGGGAGGTAACAAAACTAGTAACAAGTGTATAGACATAAGGCTAGTCCTATAGCAATCCCCCCGTAAGGTGATCTTTTAAGTGATTGGTTGGTCCTTAGTCCTGCCCCAATGACTCTGCAGTTTTGTGCTATAAAAGGTTCTGTTCCGCACGGAATAAATGAGTCCTTGCTAGACTTGGCTCCCCGCTGCGTCTGATTGTCTCCGGGATCAGGAGGCTGGGGAACGGGCGAGCGGCGCACTCACCTTTCCTCGGACCCAGTCCATCCTGTACGGGTGGATTCAGACCCTGCAGAGGATTTTTGCGTCTATGTTCATCAGGGATATTAGTCTGTAATTCTTTTTGAGTGCTACATCTTTTTCAGGTATAGGAATTAAGGTGATACTGGATTCATAGAAACAATTTGGGAGGATTCTCTTCCTTTCAATTGTTTTTGAATATCTTGAAAATAATTGGAGTTAGTTCTTCTTTAAATGTCTAGTAGAATTCAGCAGTGAATCCATCTGGTCCTGGGCTGTTCTTTTTTGGGAGGGCCTTTATTACTGATTCAATTTCTGTCTCAGTTATGGGTCTATTTAGGTTTTCTATGTCTTCATGGTTCAATTTAGGTAGGTTGTATTGTCTAGGAATCTATCCATTTCATCTAGATTTCCATATTTGCTGGCATACAACTCTTTGAAGTAATTTCTGATTACTCTTTTTATTTCTGTGGTGTCTGTTGTTACATTCCCTTTTTTATCTCTGATTTTTTTTATTTATTTGGGTCTTTTCTTCTTCTTTTTAGTTAGTTGGGCAAATGGTGTGTCAATTTTGTTTTTTTTTTTTTTCATAAAACCAACTCCTCGTTTTGATGATCTTTTGTAATGTTTTATTATTCAATTCTGTTAATTTCTTCTCTAATTTTAATTATTTCTCTCCTCCTACTAGTTTTGGGTCTTGTTTGCTGCAGTTTTCCTATATCCTTGAGATGCATTGATAGCTCATTTATTTGGTGTCTTTCCAGTTTCTTGATGTAGGCATCTATTCCTATAAACTTTCGTCTTAAACCTGTTTTTGATGTATCCCATAAGTTTTTATATGTTGTGCTGTCATCCTAATTTGTTTCCAGAAAGTTTTTGATTTCTCTTTTGATTTCTTCTATGACCTATTGTTCATTCAGGAGCAAGTTGTTCAGTCTCCATGTGTTTCCATATGCTCTAGGGATTCCTGAGTTGCTAATTTCCAACTTCATTCCCTTATGGTCTGAGAAGCTGCATGATACAATTTCGATTCTTTTGAATTTGCTGAGACTTGTTTATGGCCTAGTATTTGGTCAATCCTAGAGAAGATTCCATGCACTGCTGAGAAGAATGTGTATTCTTTAAGTGTAGGATGAAAAGTTCTCTAGATATCTGTTAGATCCATTTGGTCTATAGTGTCATTTAAAGCTGCTGTTTCCTTATTAATCTTCTGTCTGGTTGATCTGTCTATTGCTGAAAGTGGAGTATTGAAGTCCCCCAATACTATTGTATTGTGTCTAAGTCTCCCTTTAAGTCCCTTAACATATCTTTTAAATAAACTGGTCAACTGTAATTAGGTGCATATACCTTTATAACATTTACATTTTCCTGTTGAATTGATCCCTTAATCATTACACAGTGCCCCTCTTTGTCTCTCTTAACAGTTTTTGTGTTAAAGTTTATTTTGTCTGATATTAAGATGGTTACGCCAGCTCTTTTTTGGTTTCTGTTGGCATGGTATATCTTTTTGCAACCTTTCACTTTCAGTCTGCATGCATCTTTGTTGGAAAGATGTGTTTCTTGTAAGCAGCAAGTAGATGGGTTTTGTTTTTTAATCAGTCCAGCTAATCTATGTCTTTTAACTGGAGAGTTGAGGCCATTTACATTCAATGTGACTATTAATAAGTAGTGACTTTGCTCTGCCATTTTTCCAGATATTTCAAATATATGCTTTGAACTTCCTGTGATCTTTTACTGAGAGGTTTTCTTTGTTTATCTTCTTTTGTATTGATGGCCATGTTTCTGTGTTTCTGTGTGTAACACATCTTTAAGCATCTTTTGCAGGGCTAGATGAGTGGCGACAAATCCTTTCAATTTCTGTTTGCTATGAAAGGTCTTTATTTCACCTTCATTCACAAGTAAGAGCTTTGCAGGATATAATATTCTAGATGGCAGTTTTTCTCTTTAGTACCTGGGCTATATCTCACCATTCCCTCCTAGCCTATAGGGTTTCTGATGAGAAGTCAGCTGTGAGTTTAATTGGAGAACCTTTGAGAGTAGTCTGACATTTCTCTCTTGTGCATTTTAGGATCTTTTCTTTGTGTTTCACTGTGGTGAGTTTGATTACAACATGTCGTGGTGAGGATCTCTTTTGGTCATGTTTATTGGGGGTTTCTTGTGCTTCCTGTACTTGGATGTCTCTTCACTTCTCCAAACCTGGGAAGTTTTCTGTTATATCTCACTAAAAAGGCCTTTTAATCCTTTCTCTCTCTCCATGCTTTCAGGAAATCCTAGAACCTGAATGTTGGGATTTTTAAAAGTAGCCTAAAGATTTCCAACAATATTTTTTAGATTTCTAATTTCCTCTTCTTTTCTTTGGTTTGACTATGTACTTTCCTGTGCTCTGTCTTCTAAGTCTGATATTCCCTCTTCTGCCTCACTGATTCTTTTTTAAGGCTCTCAAATGTGCTTTTCATCTGATCTAATGAATTCTTCATTAATTTTGGTTTCTCTTCAATATCTCAATTTCATGTTCTACTGAATTCCTCATTTCATTTTGATTCCTCCTTAAGATTTCATTTTCATGAGAGAGATTTTCTGTCATGTTCTGCATGGATTTCAGTAGTTCATGCATTTGTTTTTGATAACCTCTGAATGTTCTTATCATAAATTTTTTGAAATCTGTATCTTGCATTTCTTCTATTTCATCATCTTTATAATCTTGTATTGGAGTGTCATGTTCTTTTGGAAGCATCATGATGTCTTCCTTGTTCTTGTTTCCTCCATTTTTGCATTTGTTGTTTGGCATTGTGGAGGTATTCTTTGGTTTCTTCTTTTTTTTCTTCACTGTGGCAGCTTTTCTCATTATACTGTGACTCTAGATTAAGTGGACTGTCTGCTTTTGTTGAATCTCTAGGTGCTTGTGGTGGTTGTGGCCAGAGAGCTCTGTTCAGTTCTTCAGGGTTAAGGGTGTGCCAAAGGTGACACACCCAGGTTTGGTATGATAAATCTTCTCTCTCTCTCTCTCTCTTTTTTTATTCAGAAGAGAAGTAATTCTGCTCAGCAAGCTGTTCTCCTAAATGGCAATCAGTACCTGTGTGCTAGCCCCAGTGAGTATATTATTCATCTGCTCTGTCCCAAGAACCACACAAAGGATCTGTGAAGTCCTCAGTGTAAGCTCAGATTCCCTTGCAATGTTTCTCACTGGATAGCCAAGGCCGTCAGAGTTTTTGGCATCTCCCACCGAGATTCTCATGTCTCAGCCACACCGTGAGTTCTCTGACATGCCCTCAGTTTTTTTTTTTTTCACAGTCCCAGTTCATAAGCTCCATACATTCACTAGGTCTTAGTCTCCTGTTATTACTCCCAACCAGAGTCAGGTTTTCTGCTTGGCTGATGGCGGGAGTAGCCCTGAGCTGGCGCAGCTGTTATGTGTGTCCAAAATGGTGCCTGCTCTATTGTATCACACCTTTGTAAGGTGAGTGGGGAGACAGAATCATATCTGTACCAGTCCATTTTATTTTTTTCTCTCCTCTAGTTAGGCTGGTGTAATTTCCCCCATGGGGCTTCAAGCCTCGTTCACTCTAGGCTCTTCCTGTCACTTTTTCTCCAGTGTCCTGGCTACTGTGATTTCTCCTCACCTCTCTTTCCTGCGCTATTATGGAGGAGACTCTCAGCAGCTGAGCTCCCGAGTTGTGGGCACCCATGCCCTCCCCGTAGAGCCACTGTGTCCCTCTAATTCCGGAAGAGTTTCCTCTGCCTTTTTTTTCTAACTCTTCCCTGAGACTACACTATCTCCTCTTTTATTAAACTATCTTTTCCTGGACTATTAGTGAGTTTCCTCCCTATTTCACCATCTTGGAGCTGACTCCAACATTCTTCTAAGATCTAGAAAAAAATGATGCTGAAATTCATATGGAGACACAGGAGACCCTGAATAGCTATAGAAATCTTATACAACAGCAACAACAACAACAAAAAAAACTGGAAGCATCACAATACCTGATTTCAAGACATACTCCAGGGCAATTATAATCAAAACAGCCTGGTACTATTACAAAAGCAGACACGTAGACCAACTGAACATAATAGGAATGCCAGAAATCAACCCACATATCTACAACCAACTTATCTTTGACAAAGGAGCTAAAAGAAATTCCTGGAGCAAGGACAGTCTCTTCAACAAATGGTGCTAGGAAAACTGGATCTCCTCAGGCAGAAGATGAAGCAAGTCCCCTATCTTACATCTTACACAAAAATCCACTCAACATGGATCAACCTGATAGCATCAAATTATTAGAAAATATTGAGGAAACTCTGCAAGATATTGACATGGGCAAAGAGTTCTTAGAAAAGACACCAGAGGCCGGCGCTGTGGCTCAACAGGCTAATCCTCCGCCTTGCGGCGCCAGCACACTGGGTTCTAGTCCAAGTTGGGGCGCCGGATTCTGTCCCGGTTGCCCCTCTTCCAGGGCAGCTCTCTGCTGTGGCCCAGGAGTGCAGTGGAGGATGGTCCAGTGCTTGGGCCCTGCACCCCATGGGAGACCAGGAAAAGCACCTGGCACCTGGCTCCTGCCATCAGATGAACGCGGTGCGCCGGCCGCAGCGCGCCAGCCACGGCGGCCATTGGAGGGTGAACCAACGGCAAAAGGAAGACCTTTCTGTCTCTCTCTCTCACTGTCCACTCTGCCTGTCAAAAAAAAAAAAAGACAAGACACCAGAGGCACAGGCAATCAAAGCCAAAATTGACAAATGAGATTTCATCAAGTTGAGAAGCTTCTGCACTGCAAAAGAAACACTCAGCAACTCACAGAATGAGAGTAGATTTTGCAAACTATGCAACTGATAAAGTTTTAATATCCAGAATCTATAAAGAGTTCAAGAAAATCAACAATAACAAAATAAACAATCCAGTTAAGAAATGGGCAAAGGACTTGAACAGACATTTCTCAAAAGGGGAAATTCAAATAGCCAACAGACATGAAAAAATGATCAGGAACACTAGCCAGCAGGAAAATGCAGATCAAAACTACAATAAGGCTTCACCTCACCTCAGTTGGAATGGCTCTCATAAAGAAAACAACAAACAATAAATGCTGGTGAGGATGTTGGGGAAAAGGTACCCTAATCCACTCTTGGTGGGAATGTAAACTGGTTCAGCCATTGTGCAAGACACTTTGGAAATTCCTCGGTAACCTGACACTAGATCTACCATATGATCCAGAAATCCCACTCCTGGGCATTTACCCAAACAAAATGAAATCAGCATATGAAAAAGTTATCTATATCCCCATGTTCATTCCAGCACAATTTACATTAGCCAAGATATGGAATCAACCCAGATTTCCATCATTTTATGACTGGATGAAGATATTATGTTATATATACACTGTGAAATAGTATAAATAGTATTCAGCAAGAAAAAATAAATGAAATCTTGTCTTTTGCAACAAAATTGATGCAACTAGAAAGCATTATATTTAGTGAAATAAGCCAATACAAAAAAGACAGATAACATGTTTTCCCTGATCTGTAGTAAATAATAGAGTACCTAAAATGTAATGTATAGAAATGAAATTGACATTTTGAGATTTGATGATCATTTATAGCCCTTGTCTTGACTGTTGAGGAGTAGTGTCTTTTTTTCCTTTATATTATTTGATGAACCCTTTACTCATCATAGGATTAACCTTATGAGTATAAAGTAAACTGAAAATATATCTTTAAAAATTAAGAGTGGGAATAGGCGAGGAAGGAGGAAGAAGGCTTGGAGCATGGGCAGGAAGAAGGGTAGGCTGGGAAGTATCACTAAGTTCCTAAATCTATATATGGAAATACATGAATTGATGTACCTTAAATAGCATTTTTAAAAAAAGAATTGATCCAGTAAATTCACAAACCAAACCAGTAATATCAAAGTTACAACATAGATGTTAAAGATAACATTTTTATACAAGAATAATGAACTCACTGAAAGAGAAATTGGGAATTAAATTCCCTTAACAATACTCAGAAAGAAAAATCAACTATTTAGGGATAAACTTAACCAAAGACATGGAAGATCTCTATGTTGAAAACTATAAAACACTGATGAACGAAATGATCATGGACATGAAACAAGGGAAAGATAGTCCTATTCACGGATAGGAAGAATCAATATCATTAAAATTTCAATACTATCTAAAGCAATCTACATATTCAGTGCAATTGATAACAAATTATTAATGACATTCTTTACAGAATTAGAAAAAAATCCTAAAATTCATAAGGAATCACAAAAGACTCAGAATAGGCAACGTGACCCTGGGCAACAAAAATCAAGCTGGAGGCATCACAATACCCAACTTCAAAGTATACTACAAAGCTACAGTATTTCAAACAGCATGGTACTGATATAAAAACTGGCATACAGATCAAAAGAACAGAACAGTGATCCCAGAAACCAATCCTTGTACACACAGCAAGCTGATATTTAACGAAAGCACTCAGAACATACATGAAGAAAACATATTCTTTTCGTGATCCACTATATAAAAAATTAGAAGAGGTGTCAGCATTGTGTCAGAGCCACTTGGAACACTGACATCCCATAAGATCACCAGCTGAAGCCACACCTGCTCCACTTCCAATCCAACTCTCCACTAATGTGCCTGGGAAAGCAGCAGCAGAAGACCCAAGTAATTCAGTCTCTGCTACTCACTTCGGAGATCTTGATGGAGTTCCAGGCTCCTGGCATTGGCCTGGTCTAGCCCTGGCTTTAGACCATTTGGGGAGTGAACCAATGGATGGAAGACTCCCTCCCCCGCTCTGTTTGCTTTTCAAACAAAATTTTAATAATTTTTTTTAAAAATTAGAAAAATCCATAATGTTCAAAAGCCAATCATTTACTACTCTGAGAGCGCTTGTCCCTTCTCTCAAAACACTGTAATATTTAGAGAAAGTAAAAGATCACCCTTACTTTCAACATAGCTCATCAAAGTGCAGCAGAGAAGAAAAGGCAGCTACTAGGCATTCAGAAAAGTGTGTTTGTGCCCACTGCATTTCCAAGGTAAATGTTCAATTTGACAAGTATTTATTAGGTACTTTGTATTTGGGAATATTACAAAGTGCACTACATAGGATTCAAAATGTAAATAAAATGCAATCTCTACAGTTCAGGAAGGTAAAGTTGGGGAGAAGGTTGCCAAAAAGATAAAATAATAGAACATGAGATGGAATTCACTTTGCTCTATGAAGCTATTTAAGTGTGAGACTAAAAAATGGTGTCAACTCTATGGATTAAAAAAGGGGAAAGATCACACACAAATAAAAGGATTAGGAAAGGCAAGTGACCTGAACACACACCTGAGGAATACATTAGGGCTTAGTAGGCAGAGGTGACCCAGCAGGTGCTCCAATCAAGGCAAACAGTTTGAATAAAAGCATGATGGTAGGAAAACAGAGCATTGAGAAAATGCCTACCTTGGGTGGAGAAAAGAATGCAAACAGGGAAATCTGGAAGGTAAGACATAAAAAGTTTGGGTAAACAGATTAAATGCCAGACTCACTTAGTATGGTTCATTCTTATGGTTTTAGAATAAAATGATATGATTTGTATTCTGTTAAGAATACTAATCTAGTATTATTTTGGAACAGAGCCTGCACATAGGAAATTCAGCAGGAGGACTATAGTGATAGTACAAGCAAAAAATAATAAAAAGTTTATCTGTGGTATAGTAATAAAATGGAATGAACAGATTGGCATTTGGCCTAGCAGTTAAGATGCCTGGTAACACACCCTTGCCCCAAATCAGAACTCATGGGTTCAACAGACAGCTCTAACTTTACCTTCCTGCTAAGGCAGAACCTGGAAGATAGTCTTGATAGTTCGGTTGACTGAGTTTCTGCCACCCATTTAGGAGACCTGGATTGAACACTAGACATCAAGCTTTGGTCACAATGGTGGGATCTTTTATGGTCCTTTTGAGAGTGAACCAGAAGATGGGAGCATGCTCTCTGTCTCTCTCCCACCCCATCTCTCTGCTTCTCAAATAAAGTCTCTTTTTAAAATAAAATTATTAGAAGTATAATGAAGTAAGAGACACACATCAGAGGCAGAAAAAAATGATTGCCAACAATGCAGAAAGCAAGTCTGGGAAGGTTTTAAGACTATAAGAAAAAGAAATGTGATGCCAGTGTCAAGAGAAAGAAGTTGTAGAAAGGAACTACTCAGAGATGTAAAGAAGAAAATGAGATTGTTTTGTGGACATGAACTCTGGTAAATTAGAGACTTTTAGGAGCAATTGGAAACTCCGGTCTAAAATTTGAATTAAAGGGAAAGACAGTAGAAAATATAATGGAAACAAAGAGATGAACTAAAGTCTAGAAAATTTAAATGCTATGGCATAATTTTCTAAAAAATCATATCATTTTTTTCTTTTTCCATAAACAAATGATTCCATAAACAACTTTCCAGAAAACACTTTAAATAAAAAGATAGAGCTATGGCAGCTAAGAAGGAAAATGTGAGTAATGAGAAAGTAGAAGCAAAGATTATATAAATTATACTTTCAGAAACTTTAATGAAACAACTTAAGTATTCAATAATATAGTATTAATTTACATCTGAATGAGGCAGTGGAAAACTATGGGATCATTAAAAAATGACAGATATAGAAATCATCCTAATAGGGAAAGATGATAAAATTATGATAAACTATTTAAAACTCATAGAACAGAAAACATTTTTATCACCAAATAAGAAAAGTACTACAAGAATTGAAAAACTCATTATTTTTTTTTCTATGTCCCCATTATTTATTTATTTATTATTTAGTAAATACAAATTTCCAAAGTACAGTTTATGGATTACAATGGCTTCCCCCTCCCCATAATTTCCCTCCCACTCACACCCCTGCCATCTCCCGTTCCCTCTCCCATTCCATTCACATCAAGATTCATTTTCAATTATCTTTATATACAGAAGATCGATTTAGTATATTTTAAGTAAAGAGTTCATCAGTTTGCACCCACACAGAAACACAAAGTGTAAAATACTGTTTCAGTACTAGTTATAGCATTACTGCACATTGGACAACACCTAAGGACAGATCCCACATGAGAAATAAGTACACAGTGACTCCTGCTGTTGACTTAACAATTTGACACTCTTGTTTATGGCGTCAGTAATCTCCCTAGGCTCTAGTCATGAAAACTCATGATTTTTAAACCTCTACCAATACTTAATAAAACTAGAACACACCAAAAATTAGTCTTACTAAAAATCTGAGATTAAAAACAAAACTAGATATCCCTACATACCACCAGATGATCAAACTTTTCCCCAGAAACCTTTAATTTAAGGAATACAAACTTTACGCAATTCATAAATACAATTTTAGGAACATAGTGATTCTTCCCACTGTACCTGCCCTCCTACGCACACTCCCATCCTTCTTCCTCCTCCCTCTCCTATTCCAGTTCTTATTTTTTACTAAAATCTGTTTCCAATTAACTTTATACAAATGTGATTAACTCTATACTAAATAAAGAGTTCAACAAATAGTAGGAATAAAAAATCTTTCTCAACCGTTCCTCAACAGTTGAGAAAAGGACTGTTCAAAGTCATTGCATCTCAAACTGTCAATTTCACTTCGATAGGTTACGTTTTAGGTACTCTGTTAGTTAGCACATATCAAGGAGAACATACAGTATTTGTCCTTTTTGGACTGGCTTATTTCTTTCTTTTTTTTTGACAGGCAGAGTGGACAGTGAGAGAGAGACAGAGAGAAAGGTCTTCCTTTGCCATTGGTTCACCCCGCAATGGCCACTGTGGCTGACACGATGTGGCCGGCACATTGCGCTGTTCCGAAGCCAGGAGCCAGGTCTCCCTTGTGGATGCAGGGCCCAGGCACTTGGGCCATCCTCCACTGCACTCCCGGGCCACAGCAGAGAGCTGGACAGGAAGAGGAGCAACAGGGACAGAATCCGGCGCCCCAACTGGGACTAGAACCCGGTGTGCCGGCACCACAGGTGGAGGATTAGCCTATTGAGCCACGGCACCGGCCTAAACTGGCTTATTTCATTAAGTACAATGTTTTCAATTTTTATCCTTTTTGTTGCAAACAATAGGATTTCATTTTTCTTTTTTTTTACTGCTGTGTAGTATTCCATGGTATACATATCCCGCAATTTCTTTATCCAATCTTCAGTTGATGCACATTTGGCTTGATTCCATATCTTAGTTATTGTGAACTGAACTGCAATAAACACCGGGGTGTAGATAACTCTTTTGTATGTTGATTTAATTTCCCTTGGGTAAATTCCCAGAAGTGGGATGGCTGGGTCATATCGTAGGCCTATATTCAGATTTTTGAGGTATCACCATACTGTCTTCCACAGTGGCTGTACCAGTTTACATTCCCACCAACAGTGGATTAGGGTAGTACCTTTTTTCCTCACATCCTCATCAGCATTTGTTGTTTCTTGATTTCTGTATAAAAGCCAGTCTAACTGGAGTGAGGTGAAATTTATTGTGGTTTTGATTTGCATTTTCCTGATGGCTAGTGATCCTGAGCATTTTTTCATCACAACTTTTTAAGAGAGGCAAGGCAAGTTTAGCACATGCGCTTGGAGCCATGAAGATTCTGATACCTGCTGTTGGTAGGTGCAGCACTTGGAAAATATCTTCAGCATTAATTATAACAGCTAAAAACCTGGCAACTCCACTCCTACTCAAATATTTAACAATCAGTATAGAATACTCTACTTCTCACAAATAGCCATGCCTTGATTATTTGTTAACTCATCTTTGAATTTTTAATGTACTTTATTATTTAGTATGTTGCAATAAAAGAAAAAAAAGTTAAAAAAATTTTTGAGCTGGCTGGGGTCAAAGAGTTTACAGCTGAAATACGATACCACAAATAAAGTGGCAGGAAGTGGGCAGAGCTACAGACCGAAGGGAAAGTGATTGGTTAACAAGACAGCAGGAATGATATTTACTCAAAGACTGCTCATTACTGGACACAGAGCACCCTGAAAAGAGAAGGCGTCTCAATCAGAGAGAAACTTCCAAAGCAAGTTTTCCAGAAGGAAATGGGCACCAAAGGCAAAGTAAGCAGATAAGTTGTTCTGTCTGCGTTTCACTCAGTTTGTGCATTCTTATGTGTGTGTGCACTTGTTGAAAAGTACTTCCTTTAGGGATCACAGTAATTTAATGTTGAACAAAAGGATATGAGTAGCCCCAATGCGAGGAATTTGCTCAAAGGAATTAACTGTGGATCTATCAAATGTTTACTACAAGGGTATTCAATCAAATATTATTTACATGGCCAGAAAAAAAGGAGACTAAAGGAACTAGGCTAGAGCCATAGAAAAGAACATGCACTTGTTGGAAATAATGTGGGAAAGAATATAGGAAACATTCATGTATATTAAGCAATAAACAAAAATAGATTAAAAACTAAAAGTGCTGCATAATTTATTATCCCATTTGGGATGCTTAAAAGAATTTAGATCAAAAGCATAAAATGAGTAATAAAATCATAGATGAATTTTCCTTACCTGGATGTGGAAATTCCTGTAATTGATATATAGATATATAGATATATAGATATATCATTTGTAACAAGATTAATCATATTTAAAAACATAATTAAGAATTTCATAACAACTATTGAATAATATATGTTCATGTGGTCAAAGATTTTGAGAACATCATACCGAAAATAACAATAATGTTAGAAAGCAGGAGGTTTGTTTCTTTTTCCCTTCTTTCAATTTTAATGCTACTTGAAAGAGAAAATAAAACTTGAGGCTAGAAAATGTTTTGACATATGTATTATAGAGTACTGAAATGTTCCATTTCTTTTCATGCATTTTTGCAAATTTTTATGAAAACACATTTTTATTTAATTTATATGATATTGATAAATTTATGTGATTGTATAAACCTCAGAGTTTTAATAAATCATCTGGGGATCTTATTCAAATGCAAATTTTGATTTAGTGGATTTGGGGAGAGCTTTCATCTCAAACAAGTTCCCCTGTGGCACAACTGCTAGTCTGACATCTGTACTTTGAGTAGCTAATAAATCTTTGTCTCAGAGATAAGATGTTGGATAATTCATAGTTAATTACAAATGATTGAGACAACACCTATCAGTTCTCAACCAAGCTCTATGAACTCTATAAAAATATCTACTTTTTGATAGAAAAAAAGTCAAGCTTACTAGGGTAAACTTTAATATAATTGTCCATTTCAAAAAATAAAAAATAGGAAAACTATAAATGCATAATTTAAAATCTTATTTTCAGTTAAGACCTCTCATCTTTCAAATATTATAATTATAAATAGTATCCAACAACAAACTATGTTTCATGAATTTATGATATCAACAGGCTCTTTAAGGTTTTTCCTATGATATCTACTTTCTCTTTCACACACCTCCACCCTCCACTTCTCTTTCAGGTTATTAAATGCAAAGCAGCCATCGCCTGGGAAGCAGGAAAGCCCCTTAGCATTGAAGAGGTTGAGGTAGCTCCCCCGAAGGCTCATGAAGTTCGAGTTCAGGTAAGGGGGGACTGTCCCCTAAGTACAGAATTGAATTCTATCGATTCAATCCTACATGGAATGACTGGGAGTCTTTGGAGTTTTCAATATGAGAGAATAGTTTTAGGTTCAAGTAAGAACAGACACTATGCTCAGGAGTGATAAATCATTAATTGCTTCAGGAATGTTTGCTAATCAACCTAAAATGTAATTGAACTGAGCTTAACATAAATTAACATTAAGGACCAGACAAAGGTCCCTTTGCATTAGGAAGTTAGTTTTTCTTTTTGTCCTCCAACTGCCACTTTTTGGAAAATGTTCTTAGAAGAAAGAGAATTAGGTTTAAAACAAGGGAAAAGGAAAACCCCAAGGGCTGCCCTGGGTGGCACAAGTGTCCCAGGTGACCAGAGTGCACTCACAGAGAGAAGGGACTGCATTGATCCCAGTGAATTCAATGACTCCATTTCCTCAACTTTGGTCAGCCTGAATTTTCCTCAGGACCAAAAAGTGAAGGGTTTAGTTTATACATGAACAGCATCTTGAAGAAAAGTAGTACCGGTAATTAATTTAGATATTTTTATTTGATATCTCTTTTGTTTGAAAAAGGTTTATTGCCTCTTAATTTCACAAAGTCTCAACAAAAATTGAACAAACCCTAGAAACCCATGTTATGTCCACCCTCTTGCTAATATCAAAGTTTCCTCTATTGCCTTTCATTTTCTTCTCCTAGAGACAGTAATTGCCAATCCTATCACTTTATATGATCTTCTAACAGCAATGGAAAGTAGAAAGCAAGGATACATCATAAGAGTAAAAGAATCTTAGTACATTTTTCTCTGTTCTTTTTTAAAAATGTAATGTTTATTGAGTTCTAGCTATATTATAATATTTCAAGATGACATTGAGACAAAAGCTACTTATAACATTCCCCCTCCCAGAAGTATAACGGCAGAAATATGACCAAGTTTGTGATTGCTTTCTAGATAATTGCTGCTGGCCTATGTCGTTCTGATACCCATGTGATTAGTCCTAAATTTGAAGGGGCTTTTCTCCCAGTGATCCTTGGCCATGAAGGAGCAGGGATTGTTGAAAGTGTTGGACCAGGAGTGACCAATGTCAAACCAGGTATTTTAATTTCTGATTCCAATTAACTGGATATGTCAGGTTATTTTGGTGATAATTCCTGTCCTGGCTTTGCATGCTATACTTGATTGATACTTACATGGTAGGACCATCTTTTCAAAAGCAAACCTGACACCCACAGTCTATCACAGTCTAAAAATGGGACAGAATATTTGAAATTAGAATTACTAATAACATCTCAGACACATGATCACTTTCTTTATATATGGTGCTAAGGAACTGCCCTAAGAAGCCAAATTACAAGGTTTGCTTAAACTGAAGCTTCCATGGTACATATACAATATATTCATAATTACTTTATATAAAACAGGAAATTTTTATTATATAAAGAATGAGAATTTATAGATAGCTTAAGTGAAAATCATTAATGTTAATGTTAGTTTAGGTGTCTGTTTGGAGGTTAGTAAGATAAAAATAATACCTGAATAATACACACAACTGGCTGAAGTTATTTATGTCGCATTTTACAACAAAGCCACCAAATCCTGGACTGTTGGTGAAGTAACCCTCCCTGAAAAGACAGGATGAACCATATCACTTTCCTACTTTAATGAAAATGCTCCAAAGAGGTATTAATATATTTCATTACAAACAAGCTCACAGAAACAAACTGCTCCTAAAAGTTTTTCTTCCATGAAGGAGTTTAACCAATGTAACTTTTAGTCCCAGGTCTGCTGTTTACTGGCTGCATGCTCTTGGCTGGATATGTCACCTTTCTGTGACTTCTCTCAGTTCCTGTTTCCTAAAGTGGGAAAATATTAGTACTTATCTCAGAGGGTTATTCTGAGAAACATGTAAGACAATACAAGAAGCAGTTAAAATGGTGCGTGGCACATACTAAATGTTGAATTAACACTAAATGTGAATTATTATCACTAGACCTTAGTTATCAAAGGACAGAAGCTATTATAAAATTGAAATTGAATTTAACCAGAGAATGTCAAAATCAAGCTAAATAGTGAAACAGAGAAATAACATAAAGTTTACTCCCTATTTCTAGCCTGTTAGTTTTCACCTCTTCTCTTATCTAAGGATGTTCTATTCTCTGCTGGATATTCGGAAATAAAACAAATAACAGTCACAATGTAGAGTTCCAAAGACAGCAAAACCTCAGCTGGGACTCTGCACCTAATGACATTACTACAGAGTTGTTCCTTGAATGCTGAGGTGTGTGTGTGTGTGTGTGTGTGTGTGAACATGTACAGAAGTAGGGGTTGGGAGCATCTGAAATCTTGTAAGACACCTTGATTTTTAGCCACATGTGCTTTCTTTTGAACATAAAATATATGCCAAAAAGAATGGTGCTATTCACTGATTCATCTGCTACAAACTGTGAGCAACATCTTGGGCACTAGCTAACATATGGTCTTTCTCTCTAGGAGACAAAGTAATCCCACTCTATATACCTCATTGTGGAAAATGCAAGTTCTGCCTGAGTCCACTCACAAACTTTTGTGAAAAATTCTGGTAAGCCCTTTGTGCTGTTAGTAAGAGCATATATTTGTACAAATATGTTGGACAACTCATTGCCAATACCAAAATGGAGCTGAAGAGGTGCTAACCACCTGGTCACCAATTTGACTCCAATGTGTGTACAAGACACTGTTGCAATTGAACACAAATAGACATGCTAGCATGTTGATAACAGCTAGCAATCCAAAACTGAAAGAATGTCTATAAATAAAAAATGGCTTAATAAATTGCTGTGGTAACATAATGGAATACTAGAAAACTCAAAATCACTGAACTTTAAGTGCATATATCAACATAGAGTAATTCACATAAACATGTTATGGGAAAGAAGAAAGTTGTTGAATGACATTTTCACTAACATTTTATACACAAAAACAATACCATAAATTGTTTACAGCTACATGTATATGCAGTAAAAGTATAAGCATGTTACTGGAATAGTAGCTGCATCTACAAGGATTATTCAAGGCAACAATAAAGCACATTTACTCCACGACTTCATGGAGACAAGACTCGGAGACAGGCTTTTAACCTAGGGACTACAGTAGCAAAATCTAAATGTTAATCACCTTGTTTTGACTTTCCTGAGACTACACAATAATCAATTTCTTGTTAATGCTATTTGAAATTATTTACTGAAAAAGCTAAACTTGCACTACTCACATCTATCACTGTGTCTCAGTTTCCACATCTGTAACATGGGGATAAAAATAATGCTTGCTTCATAAGGTTGTCATAGTCAATGAATTAACAGGATATTCTGTTGCCAATCTTTAATGAAATAACAAATATAGACAATGGTAATAAATTCTTTCTAATATCACAAGAAGGGAGATAATCAGTTATTGACCCTCCAGAAGCAATTTCCAACCTAATATTAGAAAAATAATCATAGAGAAAAAACTCTAAAGAATAATGTTATTTATTTGGGAATAGCAGAGCATTGCAATAGGAATACCAGCACACTGCACTGGGAATGTGCATGACATAGTTAACCAACAACATATTCAAGGAGGTTGTGCAGGGAAAGTTTTCAAAGGCAAAAATGAGGTATATTACATGAGATATTTTGAAACAACAATTTTCAGACACTATGATTAATAACCAGGGTGACCTTAGTCCAATTTTGAGCATATGTCATTTTGCATAAGGTTATGTTTTCCTCTGTGTTATGTAGTTCTGAAAGAGTATTTTTGAATACTTATTGTCATACAATTATATATAAGAAATCTTTGTTCATAAACTTCCAGCTTTAGTTAGTTAGTTAGGGTTGACACATGACTCCATTTTGCTTATGACAGATTTTGCATTCCTTTCACAAAGTATACACAACTATGTATGACGTATTTGCCCAAAAATATAAAACCTGAATCAGACCAAGTGTTTACATCAAAAATATTAATTTAGGAGGAAATGCAGGGACAGAAAAATGTCTTAAACCAGATTACATAAATGTAATATCAAAATCCAGAATGAAGCAAATCTCTACAAGACAGATGATTCAGTTCCTTCAAAATAATAAATTGTGAAGATGAAAAAGAGGCAAGGGAACAAACTATAAATTATGGAAGTTAGGGGTATGTCAAACAATAAAATATGTAGAGTCAAAAGAATCTTAGGAGGACTACATACTGAAATATTTACAGAATAAATAGTGATGTAGGGGTTTGCTTCAAAATAGTCCAATTAAGGGAAGAAAATGGGTACCATGGAGGTGTAATAGACGAAATCAGACTGGCCAAGGCTTGACAGTTTCCAGGAGCTGGGAGACAGGTACATTGGTGTTTATTACACTATTCTATTTTTGTGTATGCTTGAATTCCTCCTAAAATTTGTTAAAGGTTAATACATACAAAATCCTTAAAAGAATTTTTGGCATACAAAACGCATTCGATAGATTCACTGTCATTACATTTTTTTAACTTTTATTTAATAAATATAAATTTCCATAGTACAACTTTTGTATTACAGTGGCTTTTTCCCCCATAACTACCCTCCCATCCACAACCATGCCATCTCCTACTCCCTCTCCCATCCCATTCTTCATCAAGATTCATTTTCAATTATCTTTATATACAGAAGATCAATTTAGTATATACCAAGTAAAGATTTCAACAGTTTGCACCCACATAGAAACACAAAGTATATCAAAATCCAAAATGAAGCAAATCTCCACAAGACAGATAATTCAGTTCCTTCAAAATAATAAATTGTGAAGATGAAAAGTACTAGTTATACAGTTGAGTACTAGTTATACCGTTAATTCACATAGAATAAATTGTGAAGATGAAAAGAACTAGTTATACCATTGAGTACTAGTTATACCATTAATTCACATAGTACAACACATTAAGGACAGAGATCCTACATAGGGAATAAGTACACAGTGACTCCTGTTGCTGATTTAACAATTGACACTCTTATTTATGATGTCAGTAATCACAGTAATTCTAACAGAATCTATATTGATGTGAAAAGTTTTAGGTTATTCTTCAAGTTATCCACCTTACAAAAATATCATGACAAACCTACAGTGACCAACATATATTTTAGGAAAGTGATCAGTGTTCTGTCTAATGTCTCTTCCCTCATCTCACTCCCTTTGTTAAACTTTCCAGCAAAGGTAAAAATCCTTTAATTGAGCAAGAACTAATGGAAGACAAAACGAGCAGGTTTACCTGCAAAGGAAAATCAATTTACCATTTCTTTGGAACCAGTGTCTTCTCTCAGTACACTGTGGTAAAAGATGTCAATCTTGCCAAAATAGATGACGATGCAAATTTAGAAAGAGTTTGTCTGCTTGGATGTGGCTTTTCCACTGGCTATGGAGCTGCAATCAACACGGCTAAGGTAAATGATTTAAGTATCAGGTTGTGCAACCCAGAAGTTACTAGAAGCCAATGTGATAAAAAGGATCCAAAGTCTATTACCCTCATTTAAAATCTGGCTATGTCTTTCATTACCTCTGTAATTTTAGGCAAGTAATTTAACCTCTCTGGAATTACACCTAGGATGATACTGATGGAGATAAATAAATCATGTAACATCTGACCCAGCAGGTGGCAGGTAGTTGGCATCCAGTGTCTTTTATAAACTATACCACTGTGAGACCGGGGAGTGACCCTGACTTACATACAATCTGCTTAAATATGACCCCTAGATATGAGTCTTCCTCCTGGGACAGCCCCCTGGTGAAAGGACATCAGAAGCTACAGAGACCCTCAGCATCTCCACACAGCCATCCAGGCTTTCCCACTGATGCTGAGTATTCCTCACTCTCACTCGGTACTAACTCATATGTGCTTCCATCCCTGTCCTGGGCTTAAAGAGTCTTTGGTGGGAGTCCTGATGGTGGCAAAATGTGTCCTTGGATTCCCAGGTTAGAACTTAAAAACTCTTACAAAGCTTTTTGGTCAGACATGAAAGAATTTCACAATTATACAACCTCCTTATTTTAACCTCTCTGACATCAGACTTTATGCCTTGACTCAACACTGTAGACAGACCTAGGGGGCTCTGTCTAAACAACGAATTTGAAGATGTCATTCTTCTTGTGTATTTGACTTTCCCTAGGGGTGAGGTCAATTACCTCAGCAGGCTACAGTGGCTTCCTGCTTCCCGCTGAGTTGTTCGTTGCCCCTCGGTCCCACCTCGGTATCCCAGGCACCAGTCACTGTGGCTTCTGGGTGCCTTACACCTGCCTTCCACCCACATCACAGTGAGGACTCCACTTAAATGTCACTTCTTGACCAATTCCTCCTTCAGCATCTCAGTCAAGCAATGACCATCCTCCCAGTTCTGCCCCAGAGTATCTGCATTTACCCTGTCTCCATTCTCATCACACAGTGGAAAAATTGTCCATCCTATTACACTTTATGTTCCTTAAGTGCAAAAAGCTTCTCTTACTCACTGTGATATCCTCAGAGATTAGCACCCTGGCTGGCACTTACTAGGACCATGATTTTTTTTTTTTTTGACAGGCAGAGTGGACAGTGAGAGAGAGACAGAGAGAAAGGTCTTCCTTTTCTGTTGGTTCACCCTCCAATGGCCATTGCGGGTGGCACATCACGCTGATCCGAAGGCAGGAGCCAGGTGCTTCTCCTGGTCTCCCATGCGGGTGCAGGGCCCAAGCACTTGGGCCATCCTCCACCGCCCTCCTGGGCCACAGCAGAGAGCTGGCCTGGAAAAGGGGCAACCGGGACAGAATCTGGTGCCCTGACCAGGACTAGAAACCGGTGTGCTGGCATTGCAAGGCAGAGGATTAGCCTATTGAGCCATGGCTCTGACCCCATGATTTTTTTTAACAAATGAATGGTAAAGTCATGAGGAACATCTGAAGTTCTTAAAACATCTAAGTGAGGCTTTTTTCTCAGCTTCATGATCTGTGAGTCCTCTTTATCAGGTTATCTAGAGTTGGTAAGAGGCTGATTTTGAAGCCAAGATAACAAAAAGTGACTTTTCATTGAAAATTTTATCTGTCAAGCAGATGGAAATGCTATTCTTTGCTATAAGCATATTATCTCCCTCTAATAATTTATTCATTCACTGAATCATTCATTAATGAAAAACCAAAAATTGTAGGGGAAAACAAGCTATAATACGGAGGCTGTTAGAGGACATGTGCTGGCAGTAGGGTGAAGTTAACAGTGATGTGACCACAGTAGTCAAGGCACGTGAACATTCTCCCTTCACAGCACTGGAGACTCAGGGAAGAAGACTCACCCTTCCACCCTCTTCTTCTGAACTCCACGCAGTCTGTGCCCTCTGCTTCTACACTGCTCCTTAAGGGCTGTAAATCCACACCAGAGATTCAGTTACAGCCTTCTGTTTTAATTACTTATTTACAGTTGATTTTTTTAATCTTACATTTATGGGATACAATGTAATATTTTGATTACACCATGAGGTGTTTAAAACAAACTAAGTAACACATGCTTAGCATTATCCACATACTTATTATAAGATCATTTAAAATCTACCCTCCTGTCAGTTTCAGATATAGAGTACATTAACCACAGTCACCATGCTCTGCACTGATTTCTTCAAACTGACAACCTGTATCCTTCAACCAATGTTTCCACATTCCTAATCCCCCAGTCATAAAACTGCCAAATCTACTTCTATGAGTTTACTGCTTTAGATCCCAGATATAACTGAGACCAGGTGGTATCTTTCTGTGCTGGGCTTACTTCACTGAGCCTAATGACCTCTGGGTTCATCTAAGTTGTTTCCATGGAATGGATTTCTTTTTTTCAAGGCTGAGTAGTATTCCATTGTGTATATGAGAATTCTTCAAAAAGTTCATGGAAAAAATTCAAAGATGAGTTTAAAGAAATTTGTGAGTAGTTTTTTCATAATACACATCTTCCATGAATTTTGTGAGGATGTCTCATAAACTCTGAATTTTCTTTACCCATTCATGCAATCCTAGATACTTATGTTGGTTCCATACCTTGGCAATTATGAATATTGCTGCAGGAACATCAGTGTACAGACATCTCTTTAACATAATGGTTTCATTTCCTTCAGATATACACCCAGAAGTCGAATTGCACAGCTTTCTTGTCTAAGTTCACTTAAATTCCCAGGACTTATTCTTTTCATTGTTGAGAAAGAGATCCTACATGATAAAAGACCTTACCAAATGCTCAGAGAGGAAATATAAATCAGATAGGAAGAAATTAAGGCAAATGAAATATTATAATTCTGCCCATAAGGTAAAAGCCACAACAGAGTTAAATTTACCTCTGGAAAGAAAAGTGAAGCAACAATGGTTTATTACTGGGGACACCCTCATATCACTAAAACTCCTGATTCCTTTTTAATGTGCTGGTATCCTTTGCTGTCAATTAAATCACATTTCACAGAGTTCTTTGGAACTGCAAAAACACTCTGTAACAATGGTATTCCCAGACAGGTAAGCACCCACTCTAGGTAGCCCTTTTTGCAAATTGTAGGAGTGCTTTACAGTGACTCTTCCTCTAGGGGCTGAATAAAAAGGCACTTAGATCCAGCTGTATCACTAAGCAGTGTGGACTATTCAGTCTATACACTGTTGTGAGCTAGCCTGAGACAACAATTAGTTACATCACTGCTGCATATGGAAAACTGCCTTTGTCCTTCCAGAGAGACTCACAGGGTAACTTTTTAACCCATACTCTACAGAAACATGTTGGGAAACATAGTAAACCTCGGCTCTAATATTATAGTAAATAGGCCACAATTTATGGAGAGCAGCATTCTTAATATTTGCAAAATACAAGTATTTAATTTCCCCTGAATAGCAAAGGTCAGTGTATGCATACCTATTATGCAAACAGTAAAATATTATCTCTGTTCCTTAGTAATTTTATTTCTAACTTAGAATGTATTAACACTCTCTTGGAGAGATTTTCTTCATTACTTTTATTTATGCTTTAACCCTTAAAGCATCCCATCCTCATTTGAAAATAAAAACTAATCATCTCTCAATGTAGTATTTTCTACTACTATATTACTCTGCAGAATAATATTTCAGTTATATTATCTTGTACACTGTAAACTTATTTCAAAGAAACATTTCTTAAAAACTAGACAAACAGAAGACTTCCTGAAAACAATGTGGAATATAAAATTCTGCCATCAAAACACTCACACATGGGGCTGGCATTGTAGCTCTGTGATTTAAGCTACCACCTGGGATGCCAGAATCCCATATGAGCACCAGTTGGAGTCCCAGCTAATGCAATTGGAAAGGAGTGGGAAAGGCCTGAGTGTTTGGGTATCTGCCACCCACAGAGGATATCCAGATGTAGTTCCAGGCTCCAGGCTTCAGTCTGGCCCAGCCCCAACCATTGTGGCCATATGGGGAATGAAACAGTAGATGGAAGATAGCTTGTTTCCTCCCTCCCTCCCTTCCTTCTTTTTCTTTCTCTCTCTCTCCCTCCCCCCTCACTCTTCCACCCCTCATTCTCTCCCTTCTTCCCTCTCCCTCCTCCCTCCCTCTGTCTCACCCTCTCCCTCTGTAAGTCTGCCTTTCAAATAAAAACCCTTTAAAAAAAAAAGCATATGCATGAGCAATCGATCAGAGATTATAAGTTACATAATACAGGAAACACAAAAAGGTAGGCACTGACTTCTGCTTGAAGCAGGACAATTTTCATGAAGTGAATGTTGCTTAACACAAGTATAGAAGTGTAGCTTTGGGGCCAGCACCATGGCACACTAGGTTAACCCTCGCCTGCGGCACCGGCATCCTAGTCCAGTCCAGCTCTCTGCTCTGGCCTGGGAAGGCAGTGGAGGATGGCCCAAGTACTTGGGCCCCTGAACCTGCGTGAGAGACCAGGAAGAAGCACCTGGCTCCTTGCTTCAGATCAGCGCAGCTCTGGCAGTTGCAGCCATCTGGGGAGTGAACCAACAGAAGGAAGACCTCTCTCTCTCTCTGTCTCTCACTGTCTGTAACTCTACCTGTCAAATAAATAAATAACATCTTTTAAAAAAAGAAGTGTAGCTTATATCTTAATTAAAGAAAATACAGTGGAAAATACACCAGCTGAGATTAAGGGATGAGGACAGATATCTGCAAAAAGTTCTTGTGGCTGTTGCATAGCATCTATAATGGAGATGAAGTTGGAAGGTAAACAGAGGTCAGATCATGAAAGTCCCTCAATAGCATACAAAGATGTTTGGACTTCATTCCTTTTAAATGAATTGATGATTTAGAAGGACTAATGTCAATCCATATTGAGAGATATATTGATGGTCAAATGCAGCTGCAAAAGTAATACAACTGACTAAATTCTATTAGAAACACAGATTTCAACTTGTTAATTAATTTTTAAAAAATGGTAAATTCTTTAGAATTTGTTGGTTTTTGAACTTTGTACTGATGACAATGAAGGGAAAAGTAAACTAGAGAAACTATTTTTACTTTTGTTTTTTCCTTGTGCCCTTCATGGCTCTGAAATAATTAACCAAACTGAAGCAGTAACAGCCATTTTCACATTGGCAGGTTTCCTCCAGTGGTGATATAGTTTTATAACAGGCAGGATTTTATTCATATATTCATGCCTCCATCTCACACTCCCTTTTACATGAAAACAAGTGGGACCAGCTGCTTTAAGAGTTACTTCATAATTTTCCTACCCGCAGGTCACCCCTGGTTCTACATGTGCTGTCTTCGGGCTAGGAGGTGTAGGTCTTTCTGCTATAATAGGCTGTAAAACAGCAGGAGCTTCCAGAATCATAGCCATTGACATCAACAGTGACAAGTTTGCAAAGGCCAAAGCCCTGGGAGCCACTGACTGCCTCAATCCTAGAGAACTAAATAAACCTGTCCAGGATGTCATTGTTGAGATGACCAACGGAGGTGTGGATTTTGCTATTGACTGTGCAGGTGGATCCGAAGTCATGGTATGTATATATTTTCCTTGGTTCATACTTTCAATTTGTTCGATGGCCATCAATCAATTGGGAATGTTGGGTCATGATCATTAAAGTAGCTGTAATCATTATTTCTTAATATTTTCAAAAAGGTGACAAGGAAATGGAGGTGTCAACTACAAATCATTCTCCACTCCCTCAACTACACATTTCCTTCAATGCCCACTGATGTGTCCCCCAAATGCCAGTACTAACATTGTGAATCAAGATTAGCAGTCATATCAATATTACTTGTAAATGTTGATTTTTCTTTTGAGATTCCTTTGAAAAGCTCAATATTAATAGCCTGGAAATCATATTTTTCTAATTTTGTTTAACATGAGTATCCCAATTTCCTATTTTGAAAAGATAATTTTGAGGGTTTCTTCATTTTTAATTAATGAACAAATGTTCATTTTAACTATTAAGTCAAATAAAACAGAAAGTACATTATTGGCCGGCACCAAGGCTCAATAGGCTAATCATCCGCCTGCGGCACTGGCACACCAGGTTCTAGTCCCCGTCGGGGCGCTGGATTCTGTCCCAGTTGCCCCTCTTCCAGGCCAGCTCTCTGCTGTGGCCCGGAAGTGCAGTGGAGGATGGTCCAAGTGCTTGGGCTCTGCATCCGCATGGGAGACCAGGAGAAGCACCTAGCTCCTGGCTTCTGATCTGTGTGGTGCACTGGCCGCAGTGCGCCTGCCGCAATGGCCATTGGAGGGTGAACCAACAGAAAAGGAAGACCTTTCTCTCTGTCTCTCTCTCTCTCACTGTCCATTCTGCCTGTCAAAAAAAAAAAAAGTACATTATCTTAGCAAGTAGGCTAAGCCTCTGTCTGTGGTGCTGTCATCCCATATCAGCGCCAGTTTGTGTCACAGCTTCTCCTCTTCCAATCCAGCTCTTTGTTATGGCCTGGGACAGCAGTAGAAGAAAGCCCAAGTGCTTGGGCCCCTGAACCCATGTGGGAGACCTGGGAGAAGCTCCTGGCTCCTTGCCTTGGATCAGCTCTGCTTCAGCCTTTGCTGCCATTTGGAGAGTGATCCAGTGGATGGAAAACCTTTCTCTCTGTCTTTCTCTCTCTCTTTCTATAACACTACTTCTCAAATAAATAAATAAAAATATTTTTAAAAAGGAATTCAATAAGAATAAACACTTATACTATTTAACTATATACAACATACATATTTATTGCTAATATTTCATATTAATATAAATATGCTTTGACATTTTATAAACTTATTAAGACTCATATATGTGTATAGTAACATTTATATTTAATATTAACACATTTATATACATATATTTACTATTCTTATATAATAGATTATAATGTGTATTAATAACATATCAAGAAGTTATAATGTGAATCAATGTCTTAATAAATACTTCTAATTAGTACTTACTACAGTCTATGTAAATAATACAAAATATTTGTTATACTGTCTTATTTAGAGAATAAGACAAGGAAAAAAATCTGTACGTGGCCAGTAAAATTACACCATTTTTTATTTCTGAAAAAAATTTTTATGAGAAACAGAGAAAGAGCTTCCATCTGCTGGTTCACTCCCAATATGCCCTCAATGGTCCCTGAGGTGGGTCCAAAGCCTGGGGCTGAGAATCCAATACAGTTCTCCCACTTGGGTGGCTGTAAACAAATTACTTGAACTGTCACCACTGGCTGACAGGGTCTGCTCTGACAGGAAGCTGGACTGTGGAACCAGAGCCAGGCATTAAACCTAGGTAGTGACATGCGTAGTGTACAAACCTTAACAGCTAGTCCAAACATCCACTCCTATTTAGAATATTTGTAATCTCTGGTTGATTGAGTCCACTGAGCAGTATTCAAGGATCTGAGTGAGCCAAATTACTTATGCTCTAGTGAATAGCTACTTTTTACCCTTTCTTTACAACTTAAATATTTTGCTCCCAAGCCCCTACAATTGCAAATATTTTAGTGTATGTCCATGGTATAGCCTCAAAAACTTACTGTTTAAAGTTTAGAATAGCTTATAGTTCTTTCCTAATACCACATATGCACATAAGTGCCTTTTTTGATATATAACAATACACATCCTAGATTCAATTTATCTATGGTATTAATATGGAAAAAAATACAATGTTTATTTTTAATGTTTTATAATGAATCCGCAAATTGTATTGAAATTCTATACAATGATTATGTACCTCATTAACTTGAATCTCATTATCTTATATGCAGAGTTGGATAAATTTTCATGAATGCATTCTATATGCCAACACTGGAGTTCATGTTCTACATTTCTACATACTCTGGTGGTCTTTTGTATTGTACCTTCCAGAAAGCAACCGTGGACTGCACAACAGTAGGCTGGGGATCGTGTACTTTCGTTGGAGTCAATTTAGCTGACAAAGGATTGACTATTTCTCCAATTGAACTAATAATGGGCCGTACTTTAAAAGGAACAAATTTTGGTGGTAAGATGTTATTCTTCATAGTTCTTAATTTCCTTCATAGTAGTACTGAAATTCTAAGGGTAACATTGTTGGCAGGAAAACAAAATAATTTCAGTATTGAATGTCTAGAACAGATCTAAAAACTACACAACCACTAATTACTTACAAGTAAACAAAGTTCATGCAGAAATGTAACTAAATTTGCGAATTTAAAATCAATTTGCAGTGAAGTAAACCAACAGAAAAATACAAACAAAATACTAAAAGTTAAACTATTAGCTAATTGATACAATTCTTTATCTAATGTAGGAAATAATCTTGATTTTTATAGGAAAAATATGTTATTATATTTTATTATTTATTTATTTTATAATATATTTTATTATATAGCTTATATTATATAGATAAAAGTATAAAATATACCAAGCATAAAATATAATGAAATATTTTATAATAAGATACTATATGTAAGTACAAAACATTTAAGGAGGGGAGGAGATTAATCTACTTAAAAATAATTCCAATCTGACCTAATTTCACATTCCACAAATGCTGATGAAAGTACTTCTTAATGCCATGGACCATGTCTTTCATTTTTGGGCACTTTTGCCAAATTATAGGTTGGGATGCAGAAACTGTCCCAAAGCTGGTTTCTGACTACAAGAATGGGAAATTTGATCTGGATGCATTGGTGACCCATACCCTGCCATTTGACAAAATCAATGAGGCACTGAATCTATTGAATCAAGGGAAAAGGTAAATTAACAAGTAGATGATTGAGGGCTTTAGAAACCCTTTAACATTGCTCTGTTTTTATTTGGTTAAGGAATAACCAGTTTGTCTTTCCTGACTTTCATATCAGAGATATTAGGTGCGCTTAAAAGATTAAATAGAAACCACTGGGGTAGGCCACAAGGGTAAGCTTCCACTTCTGTAATGCATACCTTCACAAACAGCTGCTAACTCAATTAGGGTTCGGTTGACCTAGAAAGAGAGGTTTCTATGGTATAAAGTCAGATCATCTGCAACAGTGTTGCCCTGAGTCTGGAATCATCATGCTCTGCAATTGGACCCAGGCGAAACAATGGAGATGTCAGCAGTGTGTGACAGGTATCAGACATGTGAAAGATGCCTCAACTCTATCTTTTTCTTGCTTTGTCATAGAGCTCCTGTAAGACACCTTCTGATCCATAATTTTAGCTATTGTGTCCTCATTCCACAGATCCTAGGAATTCAGAAATGTCCTAATTAAGAGGTTCTAAGGGTTGTGGAATGGCTAAGATTCGGATCAATGTTTATAGTCATAATGATCAAAAACAGCCCTGATCAGCAGAAGCAAAGGTCAAAAACAAGAGGAACATGGTTACCTAAAGGAGGTGCAGAGCCAAGAGTATATGAAAAAACAAGGACACAGCCACAAGTGTGGAAGGCATAAAGTAAAAAGTAAATGACAAGATTCAAAACAGAACAGATGTCACAGGAAAAAAAAAATAGAGAATGTCTCCACAGTGTGAGGACCTAGGCTAGTTCCTAGAAAATATCTCCAATGACATGAACTCCCTAATTTGTAGATATATTATTTACAACTTATAAGTGAAGTTCAATAAAAAGAAAAGTTAAACATTATTTTTGTTACATTATATACACTTAATGAAGACACCCTGCAATATCTTATATAATCTAAACACCCCCATAAGTAATATTTCTCAGTTCAGAATAGGTTGAGGCTTTGGGCCATAGACCCCGGCGCTCACAGCTCCTCTACTACAACACTGTTCCTCTAAAGTTCTGTCATGGAACTTAACACAAGGATACCTGCACAGTGGCAGCCCAGTACAAAGTGCTGTATTTCTTCATTAGTCAGTAGACACATCTCTGCTATTCTCCAAGGGGGCTTCCCTAGTGGGCCATGGGAGATCAGAGGCTTAGGTGTAGATACTTCAGTAGGGCCTCATCTTCCCCGCTAGCCCGATGAGAAGATGCCTGACTGCCTAAACATGCAGAAAGGAGGTAACAGGAAAGATGGAGGAAGGGACATGATGACTGACTGGCCTGTAGGGTACAGCAACTCTTCTCCCTGGTGAGGGTTGGACACAGAAGTATGCCCTCCACAGGTTATCTTCTAGTACCTGGGGGTAAAATTATGTGTGCATGGCAGTCTGTTGATGCCAAGATTCCAGAGCTGCAGCAGTGAAGTCTGAGATAAAACAATTCGCTCTCCCTGAGCCTTTGATTTATTGGAGTTATCCAGGAGTGAGAACATTTGGGTTCTCCCAACCCCTCAACCATCTCCTCCTTCGATGTCCAACTTTGCCTTCAGCAATACAAGAGCCAAGAGTAGTGCTTATTCCAAGACTAAAGTATACTAAAGTATACCAATGTACTCTACTTCTGCATATTACCACTGGGCAACAAGGACCTTGTCTGGGTTGAATGAATTCAACCAATTCCCTTCCAGCCTCACTTACTAGCACTGTGTATATATGCCATGAAAGGAAGAGGATGACAAAATAAAAGAAATTAGCCTGACAAAGTGGGTGCATATAAAGAAAAGGTTAGATCAAGTCCTGAAATGGGAAAAAAATTTGAGAGTTTTAATTAAATTTATCATTATACTTTCTTATTAACAGCATCCGAACCGTCCTGATCTTTTGAAGATGCCAGAGGAATTTGGAATACTTTGTGACTGAATATGAACCTACCAGATTGATTACCTAAAATGATGAATCAAGGAAAATATGTTTAAACAAATATTTCAGTTAATATCTCAACAAAAAGTAGTAATAAATAATATAGCATTTGTCAGCATAAAGTATGTTAATGTTTCTATGATCAAGGACTATAGCAAATGAAGTTCTTATGAATGGAATCATATGATGTATAGGAACTGTTTAAAATTAGCTCAGAGGAGGTGGGAGTAGAGAATGAAGGAATAATAAAACATAATAATAAATACTGACCAGATTCTATAATATTTTAGGTTTGGTGATGAATATGTCTGGTTTCATTATTTATATATGTACATATATAATATGTATAACAATTATATATTATAATTATATATAATAATATGTATAATAATTTGTATCCTTATATATATAAATATATTCTTTAAGAACTCCAATAAACACAGGAGCTCCCTTCCTAGTTAAAGTCTTCTGCTCCAGTTTGGGTTTCCTAAAACTGGAGCCATGGATCAAACAACGGCAGATGCATGACAGCAATCCATGCTGAACTTGCAAGGTCAGGAAACGAAACACTGTGCCCTCATGATATAAACCAGGCCAGGAAAGTGTGCTGTATCCCCAGCCAATCTCTCCGATCACGTCAAGAGGATCTTGTAAAACTTTGATTCCCAAACTAAGATAAAGCATCATGAGGTGAGAATCTCGACTTTCCCTTTCTGGAAAGTTGAGTGCTCTCAAACCTATTCAGTCTGGACTTGGAAAGACTCTACTCCATCTCCCCAACTCTGAGCCAGAGCATCCATTGATCTATTTCCTGAGGACCCCTAATGAGTCCTGGTCTGCCCTCAAATTAACCTTATTAACTGTGAGAAGTTGCAGAAGTCCTCAAGACTTGGAAAATTTAACCTTTCCCAGATTTGCTGCACATGGTGCCCATATGTTTTGCTTCAATAAAGATAAAATAATTAAACTAATTTGAATGTACTAATTTGAATGTGTTGTAGATCATTGAAAAATTCTCTCAAATCTGATCTCAAATTCAGAACATTTCTCTACTTTTTATTGATACATGATTGTACACATCATGTATGTGTTGGTATCCTATAGATCCCAAACAATGCTTTCAAGTCTTTCAACACATCTATACCCATCCACTATTGTTGCCAGCTTCAAAGTCACAGTTGCCTTCTAACGTTAGGCCTAGAAAAGTTCCCATGAATAGATCTGTAGCCTGCCTCTGCAGAACACCACTTTCTAAATCACACTAAGTGTCCTGTTCTAACAGCTAAGCAAAATCCTTCTTTCTAATCTCTAAGCATTTCCCTGGATGGACACTGGATAGAGCCTCTTCTGGTCTCTGGCACGGCTTGCCTAATGCCAGACTCACCTCATAGGAATCCAGTCTCTAAGAAGAACTATAGTTCTCTACATGGTTACCTGCAAAATGAGAAGCATTAAGTATTTTCAGATTTTTACTTAAATACAAGATAATATTCTAGGATATCACTTAGACAATAAAAACAAATTGGAAGCCCCTTTTAACATATAAAATGCAGGAAGATGCCCAGTTATAGCACCACCTGGTATATATGCACTACAAGACATTAAGTTACTGTTTCCTGATAATTTGCAAGTGAAAACTATCAGCTCCTGCTTATTCAATCCAAAGGAATCCTTGACACTGGTGTTGACGAATCTCCTGAAGATGTTTTAAATCCTATCACATCCCAAATTTTCCACTAAATGTTCTCAGTTTATACTAGGGCTCTCTCCAATATTGAAGTTTGACATTGGCCTACACTATAATTTATTTCTCCCACTTACTGCACTCATATAATTCATAAGCCTGAAGTCCTGTCACAAGAATGACTGACACGACCCTGAAGAAGTATGTTGATTCTCCTTGACTTTTTGATAAATTTTGATAGTCATTCATTTACTCAATCACTTATTTACCCAACACACATTTTTTTTGACAGGCAGAGTTAGACATTGAGAGAGAGAGAGACAGAGAGAAAGGTCTTCCTTTTCTGTTGGTTCACCCCCCAAATGACTGCTACAGCAGGTGCGCTGCGCCAATCTGAACCCAGGAGCCAGGTGCTTCCTCCTGGTCTCCCATGCGGGTGCAGGGCCCAAGCACTTGGGCCATCCTCCACTGCCCTCCCAGGCCACAGCAGAGAGCTGGACTGGAAGAGAAGCAACCGGGACAGAATCTGGTGCCCCAACCAGGACTAGAACCTGGGGTGCCGGTGCCACAGGCAGAGGATTAGTCTAGTGAGCTGCAGCACTGGCCCCAGTACACATTTGTTCACTAACATGGATGGTATTGGAGATATATAAATGGTTAGTACAACTTGAAAATCAGAATACAGATATGAAAAAAGTTAAAATTTGAGAGGTTCAAGATGTCTAAATAGTGAACAGACTCAATGACCTTGGACCCAGGAGATACAAAAAGGAAGAAACACATTGCCAGGAACTGGTTCAGAGAAATTTTCATGGAAGAATGATCAGAACTGAATACTCTGTGCAGCACAAAGGAAACATGCAAACACATGACCAATAGCCACCCTTCCATCTATGTACCCAGCTCCAGGTTAGAAAACACCATCCTCCCAGGGCAAGGTGGGAGGAGGCTGCTGCCACCCCTGCTACTGGCAGCTGTGACAAAGGGAGAATTCCAAGGCCCCTACTGTTTTGAGTCCACCTGAAGAAGAGGAGGAAGAGGAAGGAGGAAGAGGAAGGAAGATGAGGAGAAGAGGAAGGGGAAGATGAAGAAAGGGAAGAGGAAGAAGAAGGAAGAAGAGGATGAAACATTAGAAAGACTTGAAAGCAACGTTTGGGATCTATAGGGTACCAACACATACAAATCAATAAGACACATCACATCAAAAAAATGAAGGATAAAAGCCATATATTTACCTCAACAGATGCAGATAGAATTTGAGAAAATACAACATTCTTTTATAATTTTTTAAAAAATTAAATATTGTGTATGGAAGGAATATATCTCAATACAATAAAACTAATATATGACAAATCCACAGTCAGCATCATACTAAATGGGGCAAAGCTCAAAGCATTTCCACTAAGATATGGAACCAGACAAGGATGCCTCCTCTCACCACTATTAATCAATATCATTCTGGATCTTGACCAGAATCATTAGACAAGAAAAAGAAATCAAAGGGATATAAATTGGAAAGGAGGAAGTCAAATTATCCATGTTTGCAGAAGACATTTTTTATACAGGGAAATCAAAAGACTCTAAATTAGAATTCATAAGAGAATTCAGCAAAATGACAGAATGTAAAGCCAACACACAAAAATCAATGGCTTTTGTTTGCACGAACAATGCCATGCTGACAAGAACTTGTAAAATCAGTACCATTCACAATAGCTAAAAAAAAAACTTTAAATATCTGGGGATAAATTAACCAAGGAAGTGAGAGATCAATACATGAAAATACAAAACATTCATGAAAGAAACAGAAGGAGACACATAGGGCCAGCGCTGTGGCTCAGTGTGTTAAAACTCTGGTCTGCCGCATTGGCATCGCATATAGGCGCCAGTTCGAGTCCCAGTTGCTTCACCTCTGATCCAGCTCTATGCTATGGCCTGAGAAAGCAGAAGATGGCCCAAGTCCTTGGGCCCCTGCACCCACGTGGGAGACCCAGAAGAAGTTCCTGGCTCCTGACTTTGGATTGGCGCAGCTCCGGCCATTGTGGCCATCTGGGGAGTGAACCAGCAGATGGAGGACCTTTCTCTCTCTCTCTCTCTCTCTCTCTCTCTCTCTCTCTCTCTCTGCCTCTGCTTCTCTGTAACTCTGACTTTCAAATAAATAAATAAATTTTTTTTTAAAAAAGAAGACATAAAAATGGAATAATCTTCAAAGTTACTGGAATGGAAGAATTAATATCATCTAAATATTCATACTTCCCAAAGCAATTTATAGCTTCAGTGTGATCCCAATATAAATACCAAGCACATTCTTCACAGATCAAGGAAAAAAAATCTTAAAATAGTATATGAAAACCCAAAGAGCATGAATAGCCAAAGACATCTTAAACAATAAAAACAAAGCCAGACACATCACAATACCAGATTTCAAGACATACTATAGGGCAGCTATAATCAAAATAGCCTGGTACTGGACAAAAATAATCATATAGACTAATGGAACAGAATAGAAACCCTGAAAACAAGCATGCATCTACCATCAACTAACCTTTGACAAACGAGCTAAAATCAATCCTTGGAGAAAGGACAGTCTCTTCCATAAACAGTGTCAGGAAAACTAGATTTCCATATGCAGAAGTTTGAAAGAAGACACTTACCTCACACTCTGCTCAAAAATCAACTCACAATGGATCAAGCATCTAAACCTAAGACCAGAAATAATCAAATTATGAGAGTAAAACATAGGGGAAATTCTGAAAGACATCAGCCTAAGCAAAGACTTCTTGGATAAGACCCAGAAACACAGGCAATAAAAGCAAAAATAGGCAAATGGGATTATATCAAACTAAGAAGCTCTGCTCAGCAAATGAAAAACAATATAAAGAGGCAACTGACAGAATGGAAGAAAATATTTGCAAACTACCCATCTGATAAAGCATCAATAACCAGAATATGTAAGGAGCTCAAGAAATTCACTAATAATACAATCTAGTTAAGAAACAGGAAAAAGATATGAACAAATATTTTTCAAAGAATGAAACACAAATAGTAAAGTGACACAGGAAAAAATTCTCAAGGATGGCATTGTGGCATAGCCCATTTCCCAGCAACTCCACTTCCAAACCAGCTCCCTGCTAATGGCCTAGGAAAAGCAGTGGATGATGGCCCAAGTACTTAAGCCCCTACTACCCATGTAGGAGACCTCAAAGAAGCTCCTGTATCCTCGCTTTGGCCTTGCCCAGCCCTGGCCATTGTGACCATCTTGGGAGTGAACAAGCAGATGGATGATATCTCTCTCTGTGTATGTCTGTCTTTCAAATATATAAATCTTTAAAAGAAATCCTGAGGATCACTAGCCATCAGGAAAATGTAAATAAAAACCACAATGATATATCCCCTCACCTCAGAATGGTTATTGCCCCCCAAAAAAAAATTTCCAGTGAGAATATAGACAAAAATATACCCTAATACACTGTTGATGTAGATGTAACTGGAACAATCATTATGAATAACAGCATAGAGATTCCTCAGAAAACTAAAAATAGATCTACCATAGGACTCAACTATACCACTCCTGGGAATAAATCCATAGGAAATGAAATCAGCATATGAAAGTTACTTGCACTCCCATATATGTAGCAGCTCAGTTCACTATAGCTAAAATATGTAATCAACATAGATGTCCATCAACTGATGACGGGATAAAGAAAATGTGGTACATATATATATATATATATATATATATATATTTCTCACCCATAAAAAGAATAAAATTCTGATATTTGCAACAAAATAGGTACAACTAGAGAATATTATAGTAAGTGAAATAAGCCAGACCCAAGAGACAAATATCACATGTTGTGTCTTAATTGTGGTAGTTAATATATAGAGTATAAAAATTTTGTTGATGTCATATCATTTGGTATACATAGTTATAAATAGTGCATCACTAAATCATACCATGTAAATGACAATATACTCTTATTTTTCATGTTAAAAACTGAAATGGAAAGGGGAATAGTTGAGAGTCTTAAGTTACTAGTAATGATTTTTTTCTAAATTTGAATGTTGGCTATGAGTGTGATCAGATAACAAAAAAATCATTTATCTGTATACTTATTTGAATTTTTAGTAGATATACTGTATTTCAAAACTTTAAAAAAAAAACAAAACAAAACAGCTAAAATCCAACCAGTAACAGGAAAAGAAAAATAATACTGTCTGGGACAGATTACAGAAAACTTCACAAATAACTTTGAGCTGAGTTTCAAGGAGTACATTCGGTTTTGCCAAATTGAAAAAGAATACTTGGAACTTACGTAACAGCATGAAAAAAAGGTTGAGGTAGTGAAAGAACAAATCTTCCATGGTGCACATGATAGAACAGGAAGAGAGGGAAGGCGTGGCTGGACCTAATAGTAAACAGGCAGGAGATTTAATTCTATAGACAACGTTTAGTCACAGAGGTTTAAGAATTTAATTCTATGGACCAGAGAAATTCACAAGAGTTTAGAGGAAAGGCTGGCATGTTTAAATGTGTGTTTGAAAAAAGTGTTACTTTGACACACCACTGTGTTGGATAGAATGGAGAAGACAGAGATCAGACATAGAAAAAGAAAAAAAGAGAGAGAAGCTGTGTATTAAAATGGATTAGAAAACATATTGGAACTAAAACCTATCACTGTGAGTACAATTCACACAACGTTCTTGTGGATGCAGCCATCAGTGACTCATCCATACCTTTAGGACTTCACCCCTTCCCTTGGGCCTGTTGCCTTCCAATTGCCAATGTCAGCCATGCTATGTTTCAGGTACTTTGCCAGAATTCCATAAGGTCAATCTGCCCAGTCCTGGTTAAGTATTCCAGACATTCCAGGGAATTTACAGCTTCCCAAACAGCTCTCAACAAACAACTGGAAAAAGTTGCTATAAAAAACACAATCCACAGAGTAACCCCATGGAATTAAACTCTAGTTGCTCACTTTGGCAGCTATCTTAAAATGCATCCCCATGCCCACATTCAAAGCAGCATTATTCACAATAGCCACAATGGAGGAAATCTAAGTGTCCATTGACAGATGAATACATAAACAAAATGTTGTATATACATGCAATGGAATATTAGCCTTAAAAAGGAAAGAAATTCTGACACATGCTAGAACCTCAATGAACTTTAAAACCATTATGCTAAGTGAAATAAACAAGTCAGAAAAGGACAAACACCATCTGTTTCTACTTACATACTCCCCTCCCTACGGTAGTCAAAGTCATCTAATCAGAGAGTAAGATGGTGCTTACCAGGAGCTAAGGAAAGGATAGAATGAAGAGTTCATGTATAATAAGTAGGGAATTACAGTTTGAGAAAAGGCAAATATCTGGAGGTAGATGATGGTGACGGTTTCACAATAACATGCATTTACTTAATGTCATCAAACTGCCAACATTGTTAAAAATGACCAACATGATAAACTTTGTCATAAATATATTTAACACAATAAATTATGTAATATTTACTGGCGGCCTTCTCTTCCCTGTGTCACCTTTCCCCATTTCACAAATAATGTTCATGGAACTTGTTAATGGAACTACTAGAAGTCCAACTTTTGTCTCAAAGTTGGTATCTGAGGAAACCCAAGTAAAACAGTTGGTACCAGAAGCAATCCTAAGAAGTAGATCCTAAGGATGGGATTCTGGAACTGGATCATTTTCCAGCAAGATGGCCAAAAGGCCCCACTCCATTGTGGGTTGTTAGATGAACCCCCCCATAATCTTCTCTAAGCATGGGCTGGATTTGATGACTAAAGTTTAACATCAGAAGTAGTAGACTATCACTTCTAAGACTAGAAGTCTTTTTATAAAAATGCAATGCCTTCCATTTGAGAGTTTCTCTCTAGGATCCTTCATTCTGGAAAAAAACAGCTGCCACATCATGGAACAACTCCCTAGTGGGGTTCTCAGCAAGTTTGGAAGTTGATCTTCCAAGGCCTGTCAGCAGCAATGCGAACGAAACTAGGGGTGGATTTCTTCCAGGGTCAAGCCTTGAGATGGCTGCAGCTTTGGCTAACACCTCAATCATAGGTCTGTGGAATATTCTGTTATAAATCTGGGCCTGGGGGCCGGCGCCGTGGCTCACTTGGTTGATCCTCCGCCTGCGGGGCTGGCATCCCATATGGGAACCAGGTTCTAGTTCTGGTTGCTCCTCTTCCAGTCCAGCTCTCTCATGTGGCCCAGGAGGGCAGTGGAAGATGGCCCAGGTGTTTGGGCTCCTGCACCTGCGTGGGAGACCAGGAAGAAGAAGCACCTGGCTCCTGGCTGTAGCGGCCATTCGGGGAGTGAACCAATGGAAGGAAGACCTTTCTCTCTGTCTCTCTCTCTCTCTCTCACTGTCTATAACTCTACCTGCCCCCCCCCCCAAAATCTGGGCCTGAAGTTTTGTTTACAGAATTTGTTTACTTACTGTTTTGATTTTTCAACTTATTTAGTTCATATAGAAGTTCCCTATGCTATGCTATATTTGTGTTTTGGTAAACTGATTTCCAAAATTTGGTAGCTTTGGATCTGTTTCAAAAATCTGACTCCCAAGTATTTCAGAAAATCCTCTTACCTTACTAAGGTTTACAAGTCTTGAAAGAGCAATTCTGTTTTGATTCCTGAAACTGGCTATCTGTGTTACATTTCTTTTCCTCAATTAATTTGCTAGTGTTTTATTGATGCTGTTAATGTTTTATGAATATTTTTCCCCTTGTTCATTTGTTTCTGTTATACAGTTTTGCTACGGGTATCTCATTGATGCCTGCTTCTATATTGCTTCTATTATATATTGCTGCATAATTCATTTTAGTTCTGTTTTTTTTTTTTTTGACAGGCAGAGTGGACAGTGAGAGAGAGAGAGACAGAGAGAAAGGTCTTCCTTTGCCGTTGGTTCACCCTCCAATGGCTGCCGTGGACGGCGCGCTGCAGCCGGCGCACCGCGCTCATCTGATGGCAGGAGCCAGGTGCTAGGTGCTTATCCTGGTCTCCCATGGGGTGCAGGGCCCAAGCACTTGGGCCATCCTCCACTGCACTCCGGGCCACAGCAGAGGGCTGGCCTGGAAGAGGGGCAACCAGGACAGAATCCGGCGCCCCGACCGGGACCAGAACCCGGTGTGCCGGCGCCGCAAGGCGGAGGATTAGCCTGTTGAGCCACGGCGCCGGCCATTAGTTCTGTTTTAAAAATCAACTTTAATTACAAAAAAAAAGAAGAAAGAGAAACAGAGAGATCAACTGATAAACAAACCACCAGCTAAGCTGCTGCTGGTTTACTGCCCAATAGAAAATTTGAGAACATAAAGGTTTGTTTTTAGCTGCTAAATAGTAGATCATTAATGTACTGGTGGTAAGTAGAAAAATAATCCCCATTGGAAAATTAGTGTAGTCTCACCTGTGGTGAATTGGGATGGAAATACAGACAGCAGGTATGCATTGCCTTGTGCAATCTAATTAGCACTTGAGAGATAAAGTAGCAATGATAATTATAAGGACCACAGTTTGTAGTTTAGTTGGTTATTGTTACACATCACTAATGTGCTAAAGGGGGAAAAATGGCAAGCTTGGGTCAATCACCAACTAAAAGCCGAACTGAAAACTGAAAACCTCATTGACAGCATTTAAGTTTTCCTTTATTTCTTACAACAGAAGGCAAACTAGGCTGATCAGGACTAGGACTTAATTGTAAGATCAGCCAAAATCACAGAGAAGTCTAAATATACGGTCCCCACAAATCTCCAACATTAACTTCAGGGCCTGCTAGGGAAGGGATCAGAGCTTGAGACTGAAGTGGGAGTATCTTGGGAACCTCAAACCCCAGATTTTCCTGAACCCACTAAGCCTAAAGTAGTGGCCCACTCTCCTTATGAGTCTCTCCTTGCATAGACTTGTTAAAGTGAATGCCTCATAGATGATGTTTCCCTTCAACAAGATATGCTTCTATATATCTGATGGCTTCCAGGCCAATATATAGGGCTAAAAGTCAAGGCTTAGGGGCTGGCATTCTGGTGCAGTGAGCTAAGCTGCCGCATGCAATGTCAACCCATAGCAGAATACCAGCTGCATTGCTTTCAATCCAGGTCCCTGCTAATGTGCCTGGTAAAGCAGCAGAGGATAGCTTCTGTGCATGGGCCTGTACTACCCATGTGGAGGACCTAGATGGAGTTTCAGGCTCTTGGTTTCATCCTGCACCAGCCCTGGTCTTTGAAGTCATTTGGGAATAAACCAGCACATGGAAGACCTCTTCCTCTCTCCCTTCAAATAAATAAATAAATCTAAAAAAAATTTAAAAGTCAAGCCTTAGCCTGACTTCAGAAATAATACACTAAAAAAACTTGAGACCCAGCTAAATTATATGCACAGGAACTGAAAAAAAATGTGTTACAAATAAAGCAAGTACATTTTGGCCTGGAAGAGCAGGAGCTAAGGGAGAGATTAGTGAAATGGGAGCATTTGCCTATAACCAAGAATTTGATGCCTGTGAAAAATATCTGGAAGGAGTTCTGTGCTACCAGGATAGAGCTTTAAATGCTGGGGGAAACCTACTGACCTATGACAAATGTAGTAGTGACACCAGAACTGTTTGGACAGAGGACCAGCAAAGAAGCCAAGATGTTCCAAAAGGTGAGTGTTTTAGAAGGAAATCTATCATATAAAACCCAAAAACTCAGCAGATGTCTCTGTTCCTCAGGACAATCCAGGGCACACACCCCACACCAATGCAACAAGAAGTGCCCAGTGTGGGGAGGAGGGCTGGCACTGACCTTGTGAAGAAGCCCAGTAGTGTCTGCGCTCTTCTAGGCACAAGTGCAGAGCAGAGAAGCACCACAGGATTCTGGGATGACTGGATTCTGCCATAGCATAGATCAGGAGGCAGCACTTAACCTTCAGAACAAGATGGCTGTAATTATCCAAATAGGCAACAGAGGCTGAATAGTAACCAGGGATCTGTGACCTACAGGGATCTGTGGTGATGGTTAATAGATTACAGTGTGCCTAGAGCTGAGATGGATAAGGGTGCCAGTTGATCTACACACTCAAAAAATATCAGCATGGTAAGACCAATTTCCTCCTTCCTACTGACTTTAGCCACATATATTGCAACTCTATCACCATGTTCAAGGCACACATGGTTCAGGGGCTCCATCCTGAAAAATGTGCTGGAAGGAGACACACAAGAATCTCGTCAGTGATGCCTTATAGGACATCAACTCAAACAACATGGACCTGCAGAACATGGACTCATGCTGCATGTCCATGATGCAGCTCACCTGGTGCTCCTAGATATTCCATGTGTGCCACAGCACGTGCAACCTGCAATTAGGAATGAACCACATGCTGCTGCACCACTGAGGCATTTCTAACTCTATAGTGAAAGGAGTGCCCCCTTTGGATTCTGAGGAACACAGTCTTCTGCTGGGTTTTCAGGTGTTTGTGATACATCCATTCCAACACACCCACCTCTCTGCGTCTCTTGACTTTGTCATCTTTTTTTGAATTTTTTATTTTATCTTAAAATTTTTATTTAATGAATATAAATTTCCAAAATACAGCTTATGTATTACAACGGCTTCCCCCCCCATAACTTCCCTCCCACCCACAACCCTCCCCTTTCCCGCTCCCTCTCCCCTTCCATTCACATCAAGATTCATTTTCAATTCTCTTTATATACAGAAGATCAGTTTAGCATATATTAAGTAAACATTTCAACAGTTTGCACTCACATAGCAACACAAAGTGAAAAATACTGTTGGAGTACGAGTTATATCATTAAATCACAATGTACAGCACATTAAGAACAGCGATTCTACATGATATTTTTTTAAAAATTGATTAATTTTCTATGCAATTTCCAATTTAACACCAAGATTTTTTTCATTATCAATTATCTTTATATACAGAAGATCGATTCAGTATATACTAAGTAAAGATTTCATCAGTTTGCACCCACACAGAAACACAAAGTGTAAAAATACTGTTTCAGTACTAGTTATAGCATTACTTCACATTGGACAACACATTAAGGACAGATCCCACATGAGACGTAAGTACACAGTGACTCCTGAAGTTGATTTAACAATTTGACACTCTTGTTTATGGCATCAGTAATCTCCCTAGTCATGAGTTGCCGAGGCTATGGAAGCCTTTAGGGTTCGCCGACTTCGATCTTATTCCAACAGGGTCATAGTCAAAGTGGAGGTTCTCTCCTCCCTTCAGAGAAAGGTACCTCCTTCTTTGATGGCCCCATTCGTTCCACTGGGATCTCACTCGCAGAGATCTTTCATTTAGGTATGTGTTTTTTTTTTTCCAGAGTGTCTTGGCTTTCCATGCCTAAGATACTCTCATGGGCTCTTTAGCCAGATCTGAATACTTTAAGGGCTGATTCTGAGGCCAGAGTGCTATTTAGGACATTTGCCATTCTATGAGTCTGCTGTGTCTCCCACTTCCCATGTTGGATCGTTCTCTCCCTTTTTGATTCTATCAGTTAGTATTAGCAGACACTAGTCTTGTTTGTGTGCTCCCTTTGACTCTTAGACCTATCAGTGTGATCAATTGTGAACTGAAATTGATCACTTGGACTAGTGAGATGGCCTTGGTACATGCCACCTTGATGGTTTATATTGGAATCCCCTGGCAAGTTTCTAACTCTGTCATTTGGGGCAGGTCCGATTGAGCATGTTCCAAATTGTACATCTCCTCCCTCTCTTATTCCCACTCTTATATTTCACAGGGATCACTTTTCAGTTAAAATTTGAACACCTAGGAATAATTGTTTGTTATTTACAGAGTTCAACCACTAGTACTAGAACAAAAAAAAAAATACTAAAATGGATAACGTATTACATTGTACAACAACAGTCAGCACAAGAGCTGATCAATTTACTGTTTCTCATAGTGTCCATTTCACTTTAACAGGTTTCCCCTTTGGTGCTCAGTTAGCAGTCTCCGATCAGGGATAACATATGATATTTGTCCCTTTGGGACTGGTTTAATTTACTCAGCATGATGTTTTCCAGATTCCTCCATCTTGTTGCAAATGACCGGATTTCATTGATTTTTGACTGCTGTATAGTATTCTATGGAGTACATGTCCCATAATTTCTTTATCCAAATGTATGCTTTGAATTCCCTGTGATCTTTTGCTGTGAGGTTCCCTTCGTTTACCTTCTTTCATGTTGATGGCTGTGTTTCTCTGTTTCTGTGTGTAACACATCTTTAAGCATCTTTTGCAGGGCTGGGCGAGTGGCACCAAATTCTTTCAATTTCTGTTTGCAATGAAAGATCTTTATTTCACCTTCATTCACAAATGAGAGCTTTGCAGGATATAATATTCTGGGCTGGCAGTTTTTCTCTCTAAGTACCTGGGCTATGTCTCGCCATTCCCTTCTACCTTGTAGGGTTTCTGTTGAGAAGTCTGCCGCGAGTCTAATTGGAGATCCTCTGAGTGTAATTTGATGTTTCTCTCTTGCGCATTTTAGGATCTTTTCTTTCTGTTTCACTGTGGTGAGTTTAATTACAATGTGTCGTGGTGAGGATCTCTTTTGGTCATGTCTACCAGGGGTTCTATGAGCTTCTTGTACTAGGATGTCTCTGTCCTCCAAAACTGGGAAATTTTCTATTATATCAGTAAAAAAGCATTCTAATCCTTTCTCCCTCTCCATGCCTTCAGGAACTCCTAGAACTCGAATGTTGGGTTTTTTAATAGTATCCTGTAGATTCCCAACAGTATTTTTTAGATTTCTAATTTCCTCTTCTTTTCTTTGGTTTGACTGTATATTTTCCTGTGCTCTGTCTTCTAAGTCTGATATTCTCTCTTCTGCCTCACCCATTCTGTTTGTAAGGCTCTCTAATGTGTTTTTCATTTGATCTATTGAATTCTTCACTTCATTATGATTTCTTGTCACTATCACAGTTTCATGTTCTACTAGTTGTTTCATTTCAGCTTGATTCCTCCTTAATATTTCATTTTCACGAGATTTTCTACCATGTCCATTAAGGATTTCTGTAGTTCAAGAATTTGTTTTTGAGTACTTCTTAGTGTTCTTATCAATTTTTTGAGATCTGCTTCTTGCATTTCTTCTATCTCATCATCTTCGTAATCTTGAATTGGGGTGTCTTTTTCATTTGGGGACGCCATAGTGTCTTCCTTGTTCTTGTTACCTTGGTTTTTGCGTTTGTTGTTTGGCATATTGGTTTCTTCACTGTGGTGTTTTTTTTCTTGTTATACTATGACTCTAGATAAGTGGACTGTCTGCTTTCAATGGAGCCTTAGAGGCTTGAGATGGGTGTGGCCTGATAGCTCTGTTTGGTTCCCCAGGGTTGAGGGTGTGTTAAAGGAGACACTCCCAGGTTAGGGGTGGTAAATCTCTCTCTGTTTCTTTCTTTATTTTTAATTCAAAAGGGAAGTAATTCCACACAGCTGAATGGAATTGGGGGTGGTTAGCAGGCGAATGATATACCCACAGGAGCCAGAGATCAGAAGCTCTTTCCCAAGGACCACAGAGGGAATCTCTGTGGCCTTCAGTGTGGGTTCAAATTCTCCTGCAGTCTTACCACTGGGATGCCAAGGCTACCAAACTGTAGCATCTCTGGAGAGTACTCATGTGGTGAATTCCGTGAGTTCTCTCCCCCACAGTCTCTTTTTTTTTTCACAGTCTCAGTTCATTAGCACCACACATTCATTAGGTTCTAATTTCCTGTTATTTCACCCCCACGCCCAGAGTCAGGTTTTTCTGCTAGGCTCAGGGCCAGTGCCGACCCAAGGTTGCCCTGCTTATGACATATGTCCAAATTGGCGCCTGCTCTTTGTCTTGCTCACTTTTGAGAGGTGGGCAGAGAGAGAGAAACTCGTGTCCATATGGATCACTTTTTTCTTTCTCTCTCTCTTCTAGTTATCCTGGTGAACTTTTCCCCACAGGGTTTCAAGCCTTGTTCGCTCTAGTCTCCTCTTTCTGCTTCCCTTCTGGTGTCTCAGGCTATTGAGGTTCGGCTCACCTTGCATTCCAGCGCTGGTGCGTTGAGTCTGCGGCTGGTGTCCCAAACTGCGGGCTCCCACGCTCTCCTCGAAGGTCCACTGTGAATCACTAGTTCCAGAAGAGTTTCCTCTGCTGTTTCTTCCCCTACTCTTCCTTGAACCTGCAGTATCTCCACTTTTATTAAACTGTCTCTCCCCGGACTATCAGTGTGCTGCCTTCCTATTCCACCATCTTGCCACCACTCAATAATTGTGTGTTAATTACAGAGTTCAACCACTAGTACTAGAACAAAAAAAATACTAAAATGGATAGATTTACATTGTACATCAACAGTCAGGACAAGGGCTGATCAAGTCACTGTTTCTCATAGTGTCCATTTCACTTCAACAGGTTTCCCCTTTGGTGCTCAGTTTGTTGTCGCCGATCAGGGAAAACAAATGGTATTTGTCCCTTTGGGACTGGCTTAATTCACTCAGCATGATGTTCTCCAGATTCCTCCATCTTGTTGCAAATGACTGGATTTCATTGTTTTTGACTGCTGTATAGTAGTTCTGGCAACAGAGACGTCACTACATTAAAGGCTGAAGATACTGTATACTCCTAAGTGCTAGAATTTGAAGCACAAAATCAAGAGAACTTCCACACTATGAAATGACGGTAATAGATTTAGATACTGAACTTGGAATTCTAGAAGAAATGTACAGCTGTGTAATAAAGATGTCTTCAGATGAATTTACACGTAGATACCAAGATTTTAGTCACATCGGAGATAGGTTTGAATTTCCTGAAGAATGTGGAGTGAAAGTTTCTGCCAGAAGATAACTTAGAAATGGAAAGAATTGTCACAAATAAGTAATACTGATGGAAAGAAGGCTGTTACCATAGAGATAAAAGAACTAGCATAGCTGACATTTGCACTGCGAAAGAACTTTTAAAAAAAAAGTCATTCCACTCTCTATACAGTAACAGTATGTCTATAGATGTTCCCCTTGCTATAGAGCAAAACTTTATATGAATCCAAAGATTCATATAAAGAAGGATCTTAAACATTCTTAAAACCCAAGAAAACCTAACTGAGCTCTTTCAAAATTGCATTCTGAGATGGAAGCATGTACAAAAGTATATTCTGTAATCAAATGTGTACCTTTGAGGACATATAGGTATATATTGTTTTCTGCTGGTAATGTATTTTTCAGCCATTCTTTTCAACCAATTGAGAGAATAGATTCCAAATTCAAATCTGATCTTGTTAACTTAGCAATATTTCTGCCTTACTTGGAAGCTCCTTATGTTTTCTATAAATAAAAGGGGGAGAAGAGGTCTTGCTTAGTGTAGAGTTTTAAGAATTGTGTTTCAGATTTAAATAAAATTAATCTGCATTTCAAAAATCAACAACATAAACTTGTGTGGCACATGGGCAGAATGATTTTGTCTTTTGAGTAATAAAAAAACTCAGCTTTGTATTTTGTATGTTTCTGCTTTTAGTCCCCACTTCATTATTGTAGCAGTATAGTTTTTATTATATTTTACAAAAAAGCATCAATCCATAGTATAATGAAAATAAAAACAAGAAGATAGTCATCCTTCACAATAGATAAGATCAGGAACCCTGCCCTAAACAAGGAACTTCCTGTAAATTGTATGAAAGATATATGAGCTGGTATTTCACTCCTGGGGAAGGGTTAGTGCTATCTCCTTTGCCTGTTGGCAGAGGGAGCATCCTCAGAGAGATAATAACTTGGCAGGTTGAGGCCAGTAACTGACTCTAGGACTAGGAAGCAATGGAAACTGTTCAGGCAATCTGTCAAAAGGAGAGGGAACTGAATCTGAGGAGCAAACATCAAAGCGCCCGAAACAACTGACAGTACAGGTGCCACCTCGCTCTTCACTGGGAAATCTTCAAGGAGCTACTTCATACATTCTAGCATTCAACCACTGTTCACCAAGAGCACTTGGACAACTTTAAAAGCTGGGGGTATTTGCTTTTGAAATTTGTGCCCTTTCCAGGATCCCAGACTTCTGATATCATCCTATTCTGTTAGCTAGAGGGGAGATTTAGACCAAAAGATAATGCCTGTATTTTAAAAAAAAGAAAAGAAAATAGAAAAATAATAAGGTAGCTTTCTATTATCAAAAATAAATCATATGCAGATGAAAGATAAAAGCCACCCTAACTTACACATCTAGCATGTGGGTGTCATTTGTATAATTAAAAAAAAACCTCAAAAGTCAAGCCTTCAAGACTCTCTAACAACATGCTACCTACAACAACTCTTGAGGCATCACAGGAGTGCTTTCCAGACAGGGTTCAAATTCCAGCAGAGCCCAGTCTTATCAAGTGAACGAAAACTTGCAAAACCAGCAGCTTGTCAACAAACATGAACTTTGTAACCAAACAATCCAAATCAAACCTCTGATCCCTTCTTAAACAACTCAATATAATCAAATATAGTAACTATAATGGAAACAAACTCCACTATAAAAATCCATCAGCTAAGGAGATTAAGCCTTCTCCTTTCCCTTCCTCAAGATGGAGACCAGGAGCTGGCACTTTGGTGTAGCAAGTAAGGCCGCTGCCTGCAGGACCAGCATCCCTTATGGGCGCCGGTTAGAGTCCTGGCTGCCCCACTTCAGGTCCAGCTCTCTGCTGTGGCCTGGGAAAGCAGTAGAAAATGGCCCAAATCCTTGGGCCCCTGCACCTATTTGGGAAACTTGGAGGAAGCTCCTGGATCCTGCCTCTGCCTCTCTGTAACTCTGTCTTTCGAATAAATAAAAAATCTTAAAAAAAAAAGGATGGAGACTGCATCTTTTGGCTAGAAATTTACTCATGTCCTTAAAACAGGCATTCAGGCCTGGTGCTGTAGCATAGGAGGCTAAACTGCCTTCAGAGCTGGAATCTCATATGGGCACTGGTTCGTGTCCTGGTTGCTCCTCTTCCAATCCAGCTCTCTACTATGGCTTGGTAAAACAATAGAAGATGGCCCAAGTGCTTGGGTCCCTGCATGCACATGGGAGACCCAGATGAAGCTCTTGGTTCCTTGCTTGGGATCAACCCAGCTCTGGCCATTGTAGCCATTTGGAGAGTGAATCAGCAGATGGAAGACCTTTCTCTATGTCTCTCCCTGTGTCTGTCACTCTGCCTCTCAAATAAATAAATAAAATTTTTTTTTTTTTTTTTTTTTTTACAGGCAGAGTGGACAGTGAGAGAGAGAGACAGAGAGAAAGGTCTTCCTTTTGCCGTTGGTTCACCCTCCAATGGCCGCCGCGGTCGGCGCGCTGCAGCCGGCGCACCGCGCTCATCCGATGGCAGGAGCCAGGAGCCAGGTGCTTTTCCTGGTCTCCCCATGGGGTGCAGGGCCCAAGCACCTGGGCCATCCTCCACTGCACTCCTGGGCCACAGCAGAGAGCTGGCCTGGAAGAGGGGCAACCGGGACAGAATCCGGCGCCCCGACCGGGACTAGAACCCGGTGTGCCGGCGCCGCAAGGCGGAGGATTAGCCTGTTGAGCCACGGCGCCGGCCTAAATAAAATATTTTTTAAAAAGTAATTTTAGGCCAGCACCATGGCTCAATAAGCTAATCCTCTGCCTGCAGCACCAGCACACTGGGTTCTAGTCCCAGTCGGGGCACCAGTTCTGTCCAGGTTGCTCCTCTTCCAGTCCAGCTCTCTGCTGTGGCTCAGAAAGGCATTGGAGGATGGCCCAAGTGCTTGGGCCCTGCACCTGCATGGGAGACCAGGAGAAGCACGTGGCTCCTGCCTTCAGATCAGCGCAGTGCACTGGCCACAGTGTGCCAGCCACAGCAGCCATTTGAGGGGTGAACCAACAGAAAAGGAAGACCTTTCTCTCTGTCTCTCTCTCTCTCACTGTCTAACTCTGCCTGACAAAAATAATAATAATAGTATTGTTTGATAGCTTGAAGCCATCTGACTAACTCTAGGACTAGGAAACAAAGGCATCTCTGTCCATGCAATTTGACAAAAGGAGAAAGAGCAGAATCTGAAGAGAAAACATCAAAGTGCCCAAGACAACTGACAGGAGATGGCACCACTTAGCTATTCACTGGGAAATCTTCAATGAGTTATTTGAGGACCCCAAAAGCCCCAGAAGCACAAGCGATCAAAGATAAAATACACAAATGGGATTACATCAAGCTGAGAACCTTTTGCACTGAAAAGGAAACACTTAGCAAAGTGAAGAGTCAATCTACTGAATGGGAGAAAATATTTGCAAACTATGCAACTGATAAAACATCAATGTCAATCCAGTTAAGAAATGGGCAAAGGGCCTGAACTGGCATTTTTCAAAAGATAAAACTGAAATGGCCAACAGACACATAAAAAAATTCTCAGGATCACTGGCCAGCAGGGAAATGCAAATCAAAACACAATGAAGTTTCACCTCGCCCCAGTTGGAATGGCTCTCATATAGAAATCAACAAACAATAAATGCTAGCAAGGATTCAGGGGAAAAGGTACCCTAATCCACTTTTGGAGGGAATGAAAACTAGTACAACCATTGTGGAAGACAGTATGGAAATACTTCAGAAAGCTGAAAATAGATGTAACATATGATGGAGCTATTCTACTCCTAGGAATTTACCTAACTGAAATGAAATCAGCATATGAAAGAGTTATCTTTCAGCTGTTTAATGAAGCTGAATTCGCAATAGCTAAGCTATGGAATCAACCCAGATGTTCATCAACTATGACTAGATAAAGAAATTGTGGTGTGTATATATAGTATATATACTATATATACACTATATATATATTATAAATATATATATATTATACATATATAGTATACATATATATACATATATAGTATATATATGCATATATATACATATATATGTATATATACATATATGGTATATATGTATATATTATACATATATAGTGTATATATACATACTACTCAGTTGTTAAAAAAAAAAGAGAGGGAATGAAATCCTGTCTTTTGTAACAAAATGGATGCAACTGGAAACCATTATACTTTCTGAAATAAGCCAGTCCCCCAAAGACAAATACCATAAGTTCTCCCTGATGTGTAGTAACTAATAGAGTACCAAAAATGTAATATATAGGCATGACATTGACATTTAGAGATTTGATGATTGTTTACAGCCCTTGTCTCTACTCTTGAGGAACATTGTGGTTTTTTTTTCTTACTATTTGTTGAACTCTTTATTTAGTGTAGGATTAATCTTATGAATATAAAGTAAACTGAAAGTAGATCACTATAAAAATTAAGAGCAGGAATGAGAGAGAAAGCAGGAGGAAGTGTGGGAGTTCAGGTGGGAGGGATGTAGGGTGGGAAATTTCACTAGGTTCCTAAATCTGTATATGTGAAATACATGAAATTTGTATACCTTAAATAAAATTTAAAAAATTAAAAAAGAAAGTAATCAGATAAACACTTTAGTTGTCAAAAAATATATCTATGCATGCACCTGCTTCATAAACAGATTGGAAGAAATAATGTAATTTAATATATTATTTAATTAATTTGGGGCACATTCATGAATATTAGTTATTGTGGTATCATAGAGTTTGCTCTAACTGAAGATATAGTATAGAGTGCACCATCAGAATTTTTCCCTTGAAAAGATCATAGGAAACAGGTTGTTTTTCTTATTTGGTTAATTTAAGAGGGGCTTAATTGCTTAACTTCTAATGAATTTTCTAATTCATTAAATTTTTCAAAATACAAATAAAAAAGGTTCAAACATGTTTTCCATGAGCACCCTGATGACCTGAAGAGCCAAGGACATTTGCTTTTGTGCAGTACATCCTTTACAGGATTCTAAATTTCCAATATCATGGTATTTGAATTTTCTACTCAGCTTAGTATGAGTCCCCCTTTTTATTTGGGCTTAGAGAAGTCAATAATCTTATTTTTCTAACACCTTTCAAAATTTTTATTTATCTATTTATTTGTGTGGTTTTGTTAATTGTCAACTCCCCCTTATGAGACTGCGTATCCTGTGATACACCTGGAGGTTTCATTGTCAGCCAATGTTCAAGAATTCCTGGAAGTCCTTTTAAATCCTGCTCCCCCATTCATTCTAGAAAAATCACTAAACAGAGATACAATGCAACACATCAAATTTGAAAATGAAAAATAAAAATCCTCTGAAGGAAAAGTATAAGTGGTTTTTTTTTTTTTTTTTGACAGGCAGAGTGGACAGTGAGAATGAGAGACAGAGAGAAAGGTCTTCCTTTGCCGTTGGTTCACCCTCCAATGGCTGCCGCGGACGGCGCGCTGCGGCCGGCGCACCGCGCTCATCCGATGGCAGGAGCCAGGTGCTAGGTGCTTTTTCCTGGTCTCCCATGGGGTGCAGGGCCCAAGCACTTGGGCCATCCTCCACTGCACTCCTGGGCCACAGCAGAGGGCTGGCCTGGAAGAGGGGCAACCGGGACAGAATCCGGCGCCCTGACCGGGACTAGAACCCGGTGTGCTGGCGCCGCAAGGCGGAGGATTAGCCTGTTGAGCCACGGCGCCAGCCAAGTATAAGTGTTTTTTAATAGAGGGCCCTAACCCAGGCTGAGAGATCACTTGAAAAAGTGATATTTAAGCTGAAATATGAATGATAAGAAAAAGTTATATTTCTCAATACTAAAGTTATTTTATATATAATACCCCAATACTAAAACATTTTCATGCTAGTTGAATTGCTCCTTTAAATACTAAAGATTTTTAAAAATCTAATGAGAACCCACATAGTAATTACATAGAGTAATTATTAACTTTAGAATAAAAGTTAACAATATACCAAGATCAAAATTCCACTTACATGCAATGCAAAAGAAAGGGAATAGAGCCCTAACCTTACCAAACAACCAAAACCTTTTGAAAGCAGCAACAAACATGAACTTTGTAACCAAATAGAATTCAAATCAAAATCTGATCCCTCATAAACAACTGAATATTCCCTGACAGTCGAAGGCAGAACTACACTCACCAAAGAGATACCATGATGTGCACACTTGCAGAAGCTGTATGGTGGCTTCATGCTCCTGTGTGGCAACTGAATGTCTCATTTCTTCTCTTAACTCAAGTTTTAGAGCATATATTCTTGGAGAATCAACATTTATCCTTAGAATATAGGTATGTGTGTTAGGTAAGCACATCACAAATCAGTCTAAAAGTTAGAAAAACCTGAAGAAACAGCAAAAGCATGTGATAAGTGCAGAAGCATCACCCAGAAGAAGCAACAGGACAGACCCAGGTCCACTCTTCATCTGACATCACAAAGCAACTACCCTAAAAATCATTTTGTGAGAAATAGATGAATAGAAATAGATGAATAGATAAATATAATTTGAGTCTTTTGCCAAAGGTGTGAAATGCTGGTGTGTGCCAGCTGGAGTCTTGGGATGTCTTCAGAACTCTCAACCAAGTGGCACAGACTTAGGGGAAATGGTTCTTTGGGGAAAATACATCCAGGCAGTGAGACCTCCAGGGTTGGGTTTCTTGGGTACTTGAGTGTTGCCATAGTCCTTGTTTGAGATGGACACAAGGGGTGGCAGACACAGATGTAGGGTTCCAGGAAATGAAGACAGGACTTGAAGAGCCTTTATTTAAAAAAAGATAGAAACAGCTTTCCCTTTCACTCTTTAGAAGTATTTTGCCTTTCTTCACATTTTCTTAACCTTGCTTCAAATATTTTAACATGAAATTCTATCAGCAAATAACAGAATCCTAGAAAGCAACAGAATCTGTGGAAAACTACTCCATTGCATAAAAGCATGACGTGATTTAATCTGAAATAAAAAAGACTTCTGCAGGAGAAAAAAAAATAGTTTTACCAGTGTAATCCAGATATTCACCCTGCGTCCTCCCCTTTCATTCACTATTACCCTCGTCACAAAAAAAAAAAAAAAAAGGCTGAGTCTCCATGAAAATTACTGAAATACACAAATACCCCTCCATGCTTTCTGTGTATTTCTGGAGGCTTCCATTTATGTGGTCTGAACTCACACTCCTGCTGAAAGCCTTATATCATCATACTGGCCAGCTGTGTTCTGGAGCTACTGTCACCTGTGAGATCTCCATAAGCTGTGCTTTCTCTTTCCCTATAGTTTCTAAAGCACCACTAACTGGTTCCTTATTTATAGCTGACTTTGCTACATACTTGGGAAATATTAGGAGATTATACTTCAGTGCAACATGAACAGAAAACAGGATTAAGTTTATTGTTGGTCTCTGCTGCCATCTATATGCATGGTATTTCTTATTGGCCATCTCTCTTTGCATATGTATCTCATTCAAGCCTATTCTTGTCCTTTTTTTCACTCTTTCCAAGTCTTCAAACTTATTGCATCTACCTGTACACCAATGACCAAAAATTCATATTTTATTATTTATAATATCATTCTTTTTTGTCTATACCTCTTCCATCTGACCACTAGCCAGAAATCTTGCTCTACATTATTACCCATTACCATCAGTAGATTTTTCCTATATCAACGTGAACCTTTCATTTTTCCTTGGCTAAGTGTCACAAACTACAACCAAATTCTAAAATAGCACTATTTCTTCTTGATACATAAGTATACACTTGCCTGCATGGATGAACATAAGTGAACGGAAGAAGTCGCACTGGAAGCAAAATGGTGTAGCTCCTGACCAAGAGGTCAGATACAGACAAGGCAGAAATGAAAGCATTCAAGAAAATCAACTTTCTGTTTTCACTGAACCATCAAAACATTGAGCCATCAAAACATTATAAAGTTGTTGAACTAAATATGTACAGTGAAATTAAGATAAGGATTAGTGGCATGATCACTTCAAACATGTTTATGTTGTAAAGATAAAAAAGAACTAAGAAACTCTTCACAATTTCTTAGAAAATTAAAGGAGACAAATGTGATATGACAATTAAATTCAATACATGAGCTGGAATGGACCATATACTCATGGGTGAAAATGTGCTGTAGAGGGCATTTGTGGAAAAATGATCATGACTGTACCTTCTTTCCTTCCTATCATTAAATAATTTTATATTTTGAAACAATATCAACTTACAAAATCTAACAGATACAGAACAGGTACAGAAGAAAGAATTTATCTTCCTGGATATTTGAGATTAAGTTGATAATACAATGAATGATCCATGACCCTCAAATAGAATATTTCATACAAAGACATTTCATACATAGACATTCTCATAGTACAAACACATAAATGTCAGAAAATTAATATGGATATTTTACCACTACTCAAGTTGTGTTAGTCTCAATAATGTCTGCAAAGAGTCCAATTCAGAACCACACACTGCAGTAAGATACCATGTCTCTTTAGTTTTTTAATCTGGAACAGCTACTCATTTATTCCTTGACTCCATGGCCTTGAAAGTTTGCAACTTTCATGTAACCTAAAAATATTTTCCAAAATAAAATAATTAAAAATAAAACAACTGAATTGCTAGAAATACTGTGACTCCAAGCAGAATGTTGGGAAGAGTTCCAGGGGCCGGTGCCATGGCATAGCAGGTAAAGTTGCCTCCTGCACTGCCGGCATCCCATGAGTGCCGGTTCCAGTCCTGGCTACTCCACTTCCCACCCAGCTCTCTGCTATGGCCTGAGAAAGCAGAAGAAAGTGGCCAAAGTCTTTGGGTCCCTGCACACACATGCGAGAACCAGAGGAAGCTACTGGCTCCTGGCTTCGGATCAGCCCAGCTCCAGCCTTGTGGCCATTTGGGGAGTGAACCAATGGATGGAAGACCTCTCTCTCTCTCTCTCTCTCTCTCTCTCTCTCTTTCAAATAAATGAATACTTTTTAAAAAAAAAAAAAGGAAGAGTTCCATCCTCAAGTCTGAGAGAATACAGCTGAAGTAGATGTTACATATAACATCAGTTTTTTTTTTTTAGAGCCATTGAAAACTCTGTACAAATCTGTAAAAAGAAGAGGAGATGATTCATAAAGGACGTCAGGTTCCTGTTTTACAGGGTTCCTTGCTAATTTACCTGGACCTTTCATGGGTGGTTCCCCTCTGGATGGCATTCCCCTACTGGAAGAATTCTAAATTGATATCTTAGGACTGGCTCCTAGCCCCAAACTCACTCCAAAAGAATCCATTTATAAGCTATATCTCAGACACAAATGAAATTAACTTTATAAGGGAAAACAACAAAGAAAAAAACACATGGGGGAAAAAAGAAATATTTCCACTTAGGGATGCTAGTAGTACATATATTATATTTTCAAAATCAAATTATTAAAGGCATGAAATGAATGTCAAAAGGTTAAAATATGCCAAGAATAAGAACATTTTAAATTCTGTAGAGGAATATGTTAAGTATGTTATACTACACAAATATTCCTACAAGTTTCAAATGGTTTAAAAAAAATTAAAGAAAAATACAGAAAAGATTCTTGTAGAAGCATCAACCCCAGAATTTGAGATCTTACTTTATTAGTTCTGTTGTAGAAAGCACAAAAACATTTAATCTGAAATTAAATTAAAAGATTTTGGTGAGGGGAAAAAAAGTAACTTTTCCAGTGTAATCCAGATATTTGCCCTGTGTCCCCACATTTAATTCACAAAGTTCAAGATTTCTGGATTCAGTCTAGCCCAGTTCTGGGTGTTGTAGGCATTTGGGGAGTGAACCGTTACATGGGAGATCTCGCCCTCTGTCTCTGCCTCTCTTTGTCTCTCTGCCTTTCAAATAGTAAAGGTAGGGTTCAGTAGTATGTATCTTGTGTACAAGTCTATTGTTGGTCCACAGTGCTTATGGCCTGCTTGGATTGGTCAGCAATAAAAAGCTGGTGTGTTCTTCCAGAAATGCAATGATTGCAAAGTGAGATCCAGCTCATCTGGGATCTATGGGCAGGTTGGTTATTACCTCATTTAATAGGCCCTGTAGTTTCTGTGAAGCATTTCAAAATAGAGTCTAGCACTAGGATGTTAATTATAGAGAATAAAAATTAAAATCTAACTCTTAAAATTTGGAGTTATATGAGGCAGCCTGACTCCTATTTCCCCCATTAACTTAATGAATGAATTTTTTAAATTTTTTTATTTATATAAGATGAACAAATTTCATTTTTTCATATATACATATTTAGGAGCATAGTAATACTTCCCACCTAACCTTCCTTTCTGACCACATTTCCACCCACACTCCATCCTCCTTCATTTTCTTTTACTTTTTATGATATACTTTCATTTTATTTTACAATCATAAGCTTAACCCTCCACTAAGAATTCAATAAATAGTAAGAAAAAAGAAACACTATTCCTCAACAGTAAAGACAAGAGCTGTAGGCAATAACCAATATTTAGTAAATAGTTGAATTGTAATCATCTAAATGAGAAGATTACAACTGCAAGCTAAGAGAGGGAGACTAGGATCTGATAAAGTCAACATCAAAGACATTAGATACAGGAAACCAGTTTCAATTCTACCAGATGAAACATTTCTTCTTCCAACATAATTCTAGGAATTATACCACTTATGAGCTGAAACACATATTTAAAAGACTCTAGTTCAAGTCTTTCACTTAACAGATGGAGAAATATAGGAACAGACATAACCACTTTTTCTCAGCATTATATAATAAATGTCTGGATCAGGCCTTCATCCAAGGCTTCTAGCTACTAGTCTACTGCTTTCACATAACACAAGAAAATGAGTCAGAAATTTTGTTATAAAAAAGTGGATACTATCCTTATATAAAATATACAATGAAAATTTCTTGAGCAGTTTTCTGTAAGTCAGCTCAATAGAATGAACACCAGTGAGGTTGTCTCTCTAGCTCACCTCTTCATTAGCATCCTTACTCAGAACTACCTCACTCCTGGTGAAAACAATTCTTGCTTTGTTTAATTTTAAAATTCAGTATTACTCAACATATGTTATTAAATTAATATGCTAGTGTCATTTCTTACAGGTAACTAAAACTGCATATTCTGGTGAAAATAAAAATTCATCTGAACCTTGACACAGTTAGCACCCATTACCAGGCAACAGAATAATCAAACGAGAACCAATATGGCAGCCAAATAAGGTGCTCCAGCAACACCTTCCCAGATAGATATCAAGTTAAGCAGCTATTCACCCCCTAAGTCATCTTCACAAGAGCTTTGGAAGCCAGACTACATCATACACCAACAAGTGTCAAGAAGTTCAAGAGAAACCATTGTCTGCCAGAAAACAGCCATCAATCAACCGAAAGTTTCAAATTATTGGATAGAGAATTTTTTAAGATTTATTTATTTAGTTAGTTGAAAGTCAGAGGTACACAGAGAGAGAAGGAGAGGCAGAGAGAGACAGGTCTTATATTCACTGGTTCACTCCCCAATTGGCCGCGATGGCCAGAGCTGTGCCGATCCGAAGCCAGGAGCCAGGAGCCTCTTCCAGGTCTCCCACACAGATGCAGGGGCCCAAGGACTTGGGCCATCTTCTATTGCTTTCTCAGGCCATAGCAGAGAGCTGGATCAGAAGTGCACAGCTGGGACTCGAACTAGCGCCCAAATGGGATGCCAGCACTGCAGGCGGCGGCTTTACCTGCTACGCCACAGCACTGGCCCCCTGGATAAATATTTTAAAATACTTTTTTTTTATGGAAGCTCAACATACCTCAAGATAACATAAAGAATTGATTTAATATTCTAATAGAGGAATCTGATAGAGAAACAGAATAATAAGACAAAATTAAACAGAAATCTTTCAAAGTACACTAAATGAATTTAAAACTGATATCAAAGGCATCAATATCAGAATAGATCAAGTAGTACAAAGAATCAGTGAATACAAAGAAGGAATTTGAAAATACACAGTTGGAGGAGAAAAATAAAAAGAATCAAGAGGAACAAAGAAAACTTCTAAGAACATTTAGGACAGCATGAAAAGAGCAAATACCTGGGTTGCGGCAGTTCAAGAGGAACTTGAGAATGCCAACAGGTAGAAAGCATATACAAAGACATTATGACAGAAAACTTTCCAATATAGAGAAAGACATGACTATCCAAGTACTGGAAAGTCAAAGGTCACCAAGTCACATGCCTTCTACCAAAGTCTACCCCAAAGACATATTAAACTCAAGTTCTCCAAGGTTACAGATAAAGAGAGGATTCTCAAAGCCGTAAGAGAAAAGGCAAATAACACATAATGGGGTCACATACAGCTCACATAATAGCTGCAGGTTTCTCAGTAGAAATTAGAAATCTTATATGCCAGGACGTAATGGGATAAGACTTTCACACTACTGAATGAGAAAAAAAAAATCTCCAGTCAAGAATATTGTACCCAGCAAAGCTTTCCTCCAGATATGAGGGAGAGCTAAAGACATTCGAAAACAAACAAAAGCTGAGAGAATTTATCATCACCAGACCTGTCTTATAAGAAATTCCAAAGTGAATTCTTCAAACTGAAAGAGATGCTAATGAGCAAGAAGAAAATATAAGGGAGAAAATTCACAGGGATTTGCACGAAGAAGCCCAAATGGAGAGGAATTGAGAAGTCCAGCCAATAGCCAGTGATCAGCTGCAGGACACACAAGCGAACGAGCCTCCAGATGATTCCAGCCATCAGCTCTCCAGTCTTCCACCTGAGGCCAAAATAGTTCACGGCAAAGATAAGACAATCCCACTGTCTCTATGTAAAATACTGACACAAGGTCTGTAAGCATATGAAATTACTTCACTCCAACAAAAATTAAAGCCATATAACACATTAAGGACAAAGTCCTAGAAAATATAAAAATATGTATAGATCATTCAATACAGGAATTTGAAATGCTCTATCAAATATAGTTTAGTCTCCGAAAAATGAATAGCCCTTCTTCATATATTTTGGTTTCATTTCTGAAGATATATTGATTTCTCACATTATTTATTTTCCTAATCAATTTTGGCACAGAAATTACATTATGAATCTATAGTTTTGTTTATAATATAATTTACCTGGAATTACAATTTTAAAGAATAAAAATAAAATTTTTTATCCAACAAACCAACATCTTCAACATAAAATAAAATGAAATAAATAATAAAATAAAGGACCAGAGGCTAAAGCACTTGAAATTCATTAACATGTTAAATTAATATATTACTATGGATTTTAAATTTTAAAAATTAATAACACAAACATAAAGTGTAAATAATAGTAGTCATAGCCAGCAAAACATAAAATACCAGTTCCCTCAGCAATTTATATGACTTTTGATAATTTCACTTCCATCACTCTTTACTACACTTCTTCAAAATTATTCAATTTGTTTTATTTATTTAATTTGTTTATTTGTTTGTTTTATTTGAAAACAAGACAGAAAAAGAGAGGCAGAGACAGAGATTTCCCATTTGCTGGTTCATCCCCAACAAGGGCTGGGGCCAGCCCAAGCCAGGAGCCCAGAACTCAATCTGGATCTCCCACATGGGTGTCAGAGACCCAGCTACTTGAGTCATCACCGGCTGTTGCCCAGTGTGTACATTAGCAAGAAGCTGAAATAGAGGGCAGAACCAGGATGTAAACAAGGCACTCTGATGTGTGATGTGGGCATCCCAAGTGATGGCCTAACCAATGTGCCAGCATTACATATGGGCACCAGTTCAAGTCCCAGCTGCTCTACTTCTGATCCAGCTCTCTGCTATGGCCTGGGAAGCAGTAGAAGATAGCCCAAGTCTTTGGGTCCCTGCACCCATGTGGGAGACCTGGAAGAAGCTCCGGGCTCTCGGCTTCAGATGGGTGCAGCTGCAGCCATTGAGGCCAACTGGGTGTGAACCAGCAGATGGAAGACCTCTGTCTCTCTTTGCCTCTCCTTCTCTCTCTGTGAAACTGTGACTTTCAAATAAATAAATAAATCTTAAAAAAAAAAAGAAGAGGTACAAGAAAAACATTAACAAAGGCATGTAAATGGACAGTACAGAGGATATTCAAGTAACTGAATTTTCCAGATTTTCTAAAGCATAGAATACTAATAGTAAAAAAGGAAAATATTAGCAAAAAATAGTGATATATTTTTAAGTCCTTGAGTTCTATCTTAACAAGTTCATACGTAATTCAGGGTTTTGTCTTTTTTTTTTTTTTTTTGTATGGAATCATTGACTATTTTTGAACAGGAAATTATATAACTGGAGGTTTCCTTTGGGAATCTATTGTTGCAATGGAGTTTAGATGAACTGAAATGAGAAGAAACCAGAAGCGCAATTAGAAAGTCAGAAAAGAAACACTATTTTTTTAATTTTAGGATTCTACTTAGCACCACTTAGATGGCTATGATGAGAAAGAAATAAAAAGCAGAGGGGGGAAATTAACAAGTGTTGATAAGAATGTGGTGAAACCAGAAGCCTTACTTATAATGGGAATGTACAATGGAGCTGTTACCATGAAAAAGAGTTGGACAGTTTCTCAAAAATTAAAAAGACAGTGATCAAAACCCTACAATTCCATTCTTTGGTATACCCCCAAAATAACTGAAAATATGTCTTTACACAAAAACTTGAACATGAGTGTTCATAGTAGCATTATTCACAATAGCCAAAGTGGAAAGAACTCAAATGTCCATCAACTAACAAAAGGATAAACAAAATACAATCTATATAAAACAAATATAATTTGGCAGCAAAAATAATGAATTACTAGTACACACCACTACATGGTTGAACCTAAAAAATATTATGCTAAAAGAAAGAAGATACACACAAAATCACAAACATTCTGTGATTCCATTTATGTAACATATTCAGAATAGGCAAATCAGTATAGACAGGAAGTCAGTGGCTACCAGAGTCTAACTGTAGGGAAGAATTGGGGAACATCTGCATGCAGTTTACTTTTAGGGTGGTAGAAATGTTTTGCAACTCCTAGTGGTGATGGTTGCATACATTTTTGGGTATACTAAAAGACCACTATATTGTACATCCTAAAAATGATTAAAGTGGTGCATATATGTTGTTGTGGGGGAAGCTGAATCCGGAGAGGCCTAGAGGAAACTTCCTGAGCCTGCCTTGAAATTGAAAACCTGTCTTTAAGTTTCAAATCCTTGGTAGCAAACACCCTGCCCGAGGGCGCTTCTGCCTAAGGATCATTAAGGTGGTATAATAGGAGTGGCTAGGACCCTTTTGCATCACAACACCCCACCCCTTGCCCACATCCGCGCATCTGCTCTGTACCAGCTGCTCTGTACCTCAGCTATATATACACCTCCCTTTTACAATAAAGTGAGACCCTGCTTCGACTGGGCTCCACAACGCACCTGATTGTCCCCAGGGTTTGGGGAAGGCTGAGTGGCGGGTGGCGCACTTTCCCCTCCTCGGTCAAGGCAAGCTGCGGGCAGCCTGCCTAATTCTCCGGCGGTGGCGAGGAACAGTCACTGCATGTTGTGAACTTTATCTCAATTTTTTTAAAAGCAAGAAAAATAAATACCAAGGAAATGAGCTGCAATTCAAATCCATGTGAATAAAATGACAGATAAATTGTTGAGGAATACAATCTACATGTTTTTACAGCCACTATATTTCATGACAGTTACAAAGCCATCAACTGTCAAATACACCACAACTTGTATACCACCATGCCAGAAAAGTGCTACCAATAAACTCTGACATGTCAACCATAGCAAAAGCAACCTATTTCATAAATTTTAACATGTAAATAAAAGTGCTTTAGAATAAAAAAAAAATAATTAGATTTAAAGGAAACAAGGATTTTAGGAATAAGGAGAAAGTGATGAGTTCAGCTTGGAACATCTTGGTCTCAAATGCACTTTCTTGGGTAGTAAAGCTGAAATCGCTATTATGAAACATAATTACTTACATCAATGTAATGGGTGAGAAATTACTATTTTTCACTTTTTATCATTTCATTTTGAAATAATTTCAAACTTTCAGGAAAGTTGCAATATCAGTCTAAATATTTCACACATTCTCTTACCAGGCATAAAGTTATTTATAGGTAAGCAATGAATTTCCCACAAGCAAAACAGCCTAAAAAAAGTACTTTTTATTTTACATAGTTAAGCAAGAAAGAATCCAGAAATGGCTAAGGGGTGATCCTAGCTCAGAGTTTCTTGTGAAGCTGTAGTCGGAATGTAGGCAGACGTGGCAGAGCTACAGGCTTGATGAGGGCAGGAGATCATCTTCCAGGATTACTAACATGGAGATTGTGCTGCTAGTTTAGGACTTCTGGTTAGAACTCCTGCACCACCATTGAACAGCCATAATTTCACGAGCAGGTAACAACATCTTAGTATAAATATCGTCATCTCTGGTGGTGGTGGCTGTGGGGTGGGAAGACAATAACGGTCTCCACTGCCCAGTAGTGAGTTTTAAGCCAGGTAAGAAGCCTCTGCACAGGGGGGGATGGACAGCCAGCAGCTCCCCACAATAAGCATGCAGTCTTCAGAAAACTACATTTTTAAGGAATATATAACATGGGGAATCTTGATAACACAAGCCCGAAATCAAAAGTTACAACCATATTCACAGGAAGAATCCACGATCTTAAAAAAAAAAAAATTAGAAGGCATCATGTTCAAAAGCCAAGAATTTACCATTCAGAGACCTCTTCTCCCTTCTCCTCTCAAAACACTTCCCACCCGGTCCTTTTATATTTAGAGGATCTAAAAGACCTCCTCTATCTTCAAAGCTTATGGAAATGAAGCACAGAAGAAAAGGCAGATAGCAGGCTATCAGAAAAGTGCATTGGCGCCCATTGCATTACCAAGGTAAATATTCAATTATCCGTATTTATTAGGTACATTGTATTTTGCAGGACTCTAAAGTGCTCTCTGCAGGATGTGAAATGTAAATAAAACACAATCATAGAGTTCAGAAGGTTAAGATGAGAAGAAGGTTACCAAAAAGGTACAAATAATAGAATATGAGAAGGAATTCATTTTGCTCTATGTAGCCATTTATGTGCAAACCTGAAGAGTGGTGCAAACATCAGTACTGTCAGGAGTCAATGAGGTGAAAATCACACACAAATAGAAGGATTGGGATAGGTCAGGTTTTTAAAAAAATGACCCCAGGAGCAACTTTCAAGAATACATTTTCAATTAAAAAGATACAGGCAGACCAATGAAGAAGGAAAAGGTGAGTAGTGAGAAAGTGGAAAAAAACACTGTTTAAAAGTTTAGTAAAATATTCAATAAGATAATATTAGTTAACATGTGGAGGAGATAGTGGGAAACTATGGGATCATTAAAAGAAATGACACATAAAGAAAACATCCTAACACAGAAAGGTGGTAAAATTTATTTTAAACTATTTAAATAGTTTAGAACAAAAAATATTTGCATATACTTAATATCAAGCTTCAAAATATGTAAAGCAAAAACAGAAGGCACTATTCAGAATTGAACAAATTCAGAATATTTTTTTGACAGAGTTAGAGAGAGACAGAGAGAAAGGTCTTCCTTCTGTTGGTTCACCCCCTAAATGGCCGCTACAGCTGGCCAGCGCACTGCGGCCGGTGCACTGTGCCAATCTGAAGCCAGAAGCCAGAAGCCAGGTGCTTCCTCCTGGTCTCCCATGTGGGTGCAGGGCCCAAGCACTTGGGCCATCCTCCACTGCACTCATGGGCCATAGCAGAGGGCTGGACTGGAAGAGGAGCAACCAGGACAGAATCCGGCACCCCAACTGGGACTAGAACCCCGGGTGCCAGTGCCGCAGGCGAAGGATTAGCCAAGTGAGCCGCGGCGCCGGCTCAAAATAATTTTTTTTGTTTTTGACAGGCAGAGGGGACAGTGAGAGAGAGAGAGACAGAGAGAAAGGTCTTCCTTTTTCTGTTGGTTCACCCCCCAATGGCCGCTGCGGCCAGTGCACTGCAGCCGGCGCACCGCGCTGATCCGAAGCCAGAAGCCAGGTGCTTCTCCTGGTCTCCCATGGGGTGCAGGGCCCAAGCACTTGGGCCATCCTCCACTGCACTCCCGGGCCACAGCAGAGAGCTAGACTGGAAGAGGAGCAACTGGGACAGAATCCAGCACCCCGACCGGGACTAGAACCCAGGGTGCCAGCACCGCAGGCAGAGGATTAGCCTATTGAGCTGCGGCGCTGGCGGCCCAGAATAAATTTTAAGCATCTCCCAGTATAATATGACTAGAATACACCAAAAATCAATATGAGCTAGTGTACCACTGGTATTTAGTCTCATTAAAAAAATCAGAGAAATACAGATTAAAAACAAAACTAGATATTCCTATATACTACCAGATGATTAAAACATTTTAAGACATGCTAGGCGACTTTAGCAATATGCAAGGCTGTGGAGCCATGAGGACTCTGATAACTGCTGCTGGTAGGTACAGCCACCTGGCTAATCTCTTTGGTATTAACTCTAGCAGCTGAAGGCCTGGCAACTCCACTCCTACTAAAAGTATTCAACAAGCAGTACAGGATACTCTACTTCTCACAAATGGCCATACAAGTGTGATTCTAGGGAATCTCTGGCCCCCAGCACTAGTGATCACAGCCCAGGAGGTTAAATCATCACCGGGTATTTGCCCTCAGGGATTCTAGGACTACTATATTGTAGGGGACAGCCTGAGATCCACAACCATCAGGAGTTGGTTGACCAGGTCCCACCTCAGAAGGCCAATGATGTTTTACCAACCTGAAAAAAAATATTTCAATATTTGAAAAGTTGTCATCACCTTAAAGGAGTATGCTATCTCTGAATATCAGTTTGTTTATTTATTTAGTTTCCCTAAAGAAATTCAAGCACATCTGCAATAGGATATATGAAACTAACTTATATGCAACCACTGATTCATTACAAACAAAAAGAAACAAATAGAAAAAAAAATAGATGAGTAGGTGATACTCAGTTCATATAGTGGAAGATTCTACAGTGATGAAAATAAATGAGAGCTATATGCAATGTCAAAGAATCTCACAAACAGAATTGATAAGATAAAAGGACATGAAGGAATATACATACTATATATGATGAATGAATATATACACTAGTATATGTTTCCATTCACATAAAGGTTTGAATAGATAAAACTAAATAATTGTATAGAAAAAAGAAATATTAGCCAAAACCACACAATGTGAGAGGATATGATCATCAGGGTTGTGAACAAAAAAGATGAGTACAGAGACTCTAGGCCAGAAGAATCCCCTGTATTAAATTATTTGCTAACTCACCTTTATATGCTTAATGTATTTTTCTTTATTATTTTGTATTTGACAATAAAAGAAAAAAAAGGGTTAAAAAAATCTTGAAGCTGGCTGGGATCAAAGGGTTTGCAGCTGACATGTTATCACAAATACTTTGGCAGTAAGTGGGCAGAGCTATGGACCAAAGTAAGGACAAAGGAAAATGATTGGACAATAAGGCAGCAGGAATGGTATTTATTCAAAGACAGCTCATTACTGGACACAGAGCACCCTGAGGAGAAGCAGAAGGTTTCTCAAATCGGAAAGCAAGTTCTCCAAAGGAAAATGGGCACCAAGGGAAAAGTAAGAAAATAAGCTGTATTTTTTTCATTTTGTGCATTTTTTATGTCTGTGTACATTTGTTGGTTCCTTTGGGAATTATAGCAAAAGGATAAAAAGGATACACGAGTGGCCCCAGTGCTAAGAATTTGATAAAAGGAAACATCTGTGGATCAAATGCTCTCTACAGGGTGTTGAATCAAATATTATTTAAGTCACCAGCGCAAAGGAGACTTAAACAACTGTGCTACAGCCATAAAACAGAACGTATATTTGTTGGAAATAATGTTGGAAAATAATATGAAAAATATTCACATTAATAAATAGGCAGAGTTGATTATAAAGCAGAATTGCTGCATTGTTTATGACCCCATGTGAGATACTTAGAAAGATTTAGATTAAAAGCATGAAGTGAGGCCGGTGTCGTGGCTCAATAGACTAATCCTCCACCTTGTGGCACCGGCACCCCGGGTTCTAGTCCCAGTTGGGGCGCTGGATTCTGTCCCGGTTGCCCCTCTTCCAGGCCAGCTCTCTGCTGTGGCCTGGGAGTGCAGTGAAGGATGGCCCAAGTGCTTGGGCCCTGCACCCCATGGGAGACCAGGAGAAGCACCTGGCTCCTGCCATCGGATCAGCGCGGTGCGCCGGCCACAGCGCACCAGCCGCGGCGGCCATTGGAAGTGAACCAATGGTAAAAGAAAGACCTTTCTCTCTGCCTCTCTCTCTCACTGTGCATTCTGCCTGTCAAGAAAAAAAAAAAAAAAGCATGAAGTGGGTGATAAAATCACAGATGAGTTCTGTTTTTCCTTATTGGATTTTGAAACTTCCTATAACTGATACATATATTTATTTTGTAAGGTTAATGATACTTAAAAGCATAATTCAAAATTGATAGCAACTATTGAAAAGTATATGTTCATATGGTAAAAGACTCCGGGAAGATCACACCTAAGGAAAAATACTATTAGGATGGAGAATTATAATTTTGCTTCTTTTTACTTTCTTTCAATGTTAATTCTACTTGAAATAAAAAATACAATTTCGGCCGGCGCCGTGGCTCAACAGGCTAATCCTCCGCCTTGCGGCGCCGGCACACCCGGTTCTAGTCCCGGTCGGGGCGCCGGATTCTGTCCCGGTTGCCCCTCTTCCAGGCCAGCCCTCTGCTGTGGCCCAGGAGTGCAGTGGAGGATGGCCCAAGTGCTTGGGCCCTGCACCCCATGGGAGACCAGGATAAGCACCTAGCACCTGGCTCCTGCCATCGGATGAGCGCGGTGTGCCGGCCGCAGCGCGCCGTCCGCGGCAGCCATTGGAGGGTGAACCAACGGCAAAGGAAGACCTTTCTCTCTGTCTCTCTCTCTCACTGTCCACTCTGCCTGTCAAAAATAAAAATAAATAAATAAATAAATAAAATAAAATAAAAAATAAAAAATACAATTTCAGGCTAGAAAAATTTTTGATATATGGATTATAAAGTCCTGAACTGTTTCATTTCTTTTCATGCATTTTTGCTCAATTCTTACAAAAACAAAAAAAACATTTAATTTATATTATACTGAAAAAATGTATGTAATTACATAAACCTCACTCTCCTGACTTTAAATAAATCATCTGGGGATCTTATTCAAATTCAAAATTTTGATTTACTGGGTTTAGAAAGAGCTTTCAGCTCTAACAAGTCCCCAAGTAACATGATGTATAGTTTAAGGCCTGCACTTTGAGTAGCTAAGTAATAAACCTTTGTCCTAGTAATAAGATCTTGAGTAATGCAGAGTTGATTACAAATGGTTGAGTCAACAAACACCATTTGGTCATCAATGAAGCCCTATGAACTCTATAAAAATATCTACTTTTTTATGGAAAAAAATCAAGTCATTATATCAGGGTAAATTTAATACACCTGTTCATCTCAACGAGTTAAAAAGTAGGAAACCTATAATGTAGAATTTAACATCTTTTTTTCACAAACTATGTTTCATGGAATTACTGTCAAGAAGCTCTTTAGGTTTTTTCCTATCTTATTCTCTCTCTCTCTCTCTCTCTCTCTCTCTCTCTCTCTCTCTCTCTCTCTCTGTCACCTTTCCCTTACATTCACCCTCCACTTCTCTTTCAGGTTATTAAATGCAAAGCAGCCATTGCCTGGGAAGCAGGAAAGCCCCTTAGCATTGAGGAGGTTGAGGTGGCTCCCCCGAAGGCTCATGAAGTTCGAGTTCAGGTAAGTGGAAACTGTCTCCAGGGACAGACGGGACCCTAAGTAAAGAATTGGTTTCTATCAATTCAATCCCACATGGAACGACTGGGAAGCCTTGGAGTTTCCATTATGGGGCAGTTTTAGTTTTAGGTCAGGTAAGAACAGGCACTATCCTCAGGAGTGATAAATCATTAATTGTTTCAATAACATTTGATAATCAACTTAAAATGTAATTCAACTAGCTTAACATAAATCATTAACGTTAAGAACCAGATAAAGGAATTCTCTTTGGATTAGGATGTTGGGTTTTCCTTTTGTTTTCCAATTGCCAATTATTGGAAAGTGTTATTAAAAGAAAGAGAGAATTAGGTCCAAAACAAAGGATAGGAAAATCCGGACAGCACAAGTGTCTGGGTGCAGGCAGAAGAGCACAGTAAGTTCCGATGATGTCCCCCGTTTTCCCCAGTGCTAGTCAGCCTTAATTTTCCTCAGGAACAGCACGTAAAGTGTTTGGTTTATACATGAGAATGAGTGAGACGTCCTTATGAACAGTATTTTGAAGAAAAGTAATACAGGGATACAGTAGTAATTGATTTAAACAATTTTTATTTCATATCTCTGTTCTACCTATATTGCCTCTTCATTTCACGTAGTCTAAGCAAAAGTTGAACAAACCTTAGAAACATGTACTCCTTCCACTCTTTTCCCTAACAGACTTTAACTTTCCTCTATTATCTTTGATTGGTTTCCTCTCCTGGGGACAGTAATTGCTGATTCTATCTGTTTTTAAGATTTGCTAACAACAATGGAAGGTAAAGAACAAAGGTGCATCATAAGAGAAAAACAATCTGAGTACATTTTTATCTGTTCTTTTTTTCAAAATGTAATTTTTATTGAGTTCAGGAGTATCACAATGCTTCAAGATGGCATTGGGCCAAAATTCACATATAAGATCCAATCCACTAATATAATGGCAGAAACATGATCAAATCTGTGATTGTATTCTAGATAATTGCCGCTAGCGTATGCCGTTCTGATACCTATGTGATCAATCCTGCATTTAAAGAGGGTCTTCTCCCTGTGATCATTGGCCATGAGTGTGCAGGAATTGTTGAAAGTGTTGGGCCAGGAGTGACCAACTTCAAACCAGGTATTTTAATTCCTGATCCCAATTAAATGGATATTTCAGGCTATTTTGGTGGTAATTTCTGTCCTGTCATTGCCTACTGTATCTGATCTCAATTTACACAGTGGAACCACCTTTTTCAAAGTAAACCTGACACACGGTCTATCACAGTCTAACAACAGGACAGAATAGTTGAAATTAGAATTATCTAATAAAATTTCTGAACATGATCAGTTAATTTATATACAGTGCTAAGGAATTGTCAAAAGGAGACAGGGTTGCTTAAACTGAAGCTTCCGTGGGGTATGTACAATCTTTTATCTACAGGAAATAGAAAGCTTTTATTTTTATATGAAGAATGAAAATTTTCAGGTAGCTTAAATGAAAAGCATTATACATATGTTAATGTTAGGTGTCTATTTGTAGGCAAGATAAAAGTAGTACCTATGTAATACACAGCAATGGCTGAAATTATTTACATCATATTCTATAACAGATCCACCAAATACTGGAATATGGCCATTGTGATCCTCATTTGAATGACAGATTAAATCATATCACTTCCCTATTTAATGAAAATGCTCCAAACAGAGATTAGTAGATTTTATTCCAAACAAGATCACAGAAATAAACTGCTCCTAAAAGTTTTGCATCCATGAAGAAGTCTAACCAATGTAATCTGTTAGTCCCAGCTTTGCTGTCTACTGGCTGTGTGCTCTGGCTGGTTATGTCACTTTTCTGTGACATCTCTCAGTACCTTGTTTCCTAAAATGGGATTATACTAATACTTATCACAGAGGGTTATTCTGAGAATCATGTAAGATAATACATGGAAGCAGTTAAAAAGGTGCCTGCCACATACTAAATATTGAATTAACACTAAATGTGAATTATCATCACTATCCCTCCATCATCAAAGAACAGAAGCCATTACATAATTTGGAATTGAGTTAAATAAGTGGGCAAATGTGGAATATGAAAGTGAAGCTAAATAGTGAAACAGGGAAATAATGTAAAGTTTACTCCAGACTTCTAGCCTGTTTTCACCTCTCCTTTTATCAAAGAATGTTCTTTGAGTGTTTGGAAATAAAACAAACAAAAGTTAAAATGTAGAGTTCCAAAGACAGCAGAGTCTTAAATGGGACTTTACACCTAATGATATTAATACAGACCTGTTGCTTGAATACTGAGCAGAATAATATATGGCAATATGTGCAGTACTGGGGGAACTGAGATCTTATAACTTGATATTGTAGCCACCTATTCTTTCTTTTTAATATAAAATGTATGTGATAAGGAATGATACTTCTCATTGATTCATCTGCTGGAAACCATAAGTAACATGTTAGGCACCAACTAACCTATGGTCTTTCTGTCTAGGTGACAAAGTAATTCCACTTTATGTACCTCATTGTAGAAAATGCAAGTTCTGCCAGAGTCCACTCACGAACTTTTGTACAAAATTCAGGTAAGCTCTATGCATTGTTTGTAAGAACATGAATTGATAGAAATACTTTGGACAGCAAACTGATAACACCTAAATGGAGTTGAAGAGGTGCTAACCTCCCACCCACCAATTCCACAACAATGTGTGTACAAGACACTGCTGCAAATGCACACAAAGAGACACATGCTAGAGTGTTCATGACAACGCTGTTTATAACAGCATGCAATTTACTACCGCAAGAATTTCCATAAATAAGAGAATGGATTAATAAATTGCTCTGAGATAATATAATGTAATACTATTAATCAGAGAAAATCACTGAACTTGAACTACTTAAGGACATAAAATAATTTATAAAAAAAAAAGTGTTAGGGGAAAGAAGAAAGTGTCTGAAGGACATTTTCACTAAAGTGTCTTACACAAAAACAATACCATAAGTTTTCCATGGTTACACATATGTGTCATAAAAGTATAAATATATCACTGGAATAGTAGCCGGTTCTATAAGAATTAGAGAAGGCAACAAAGCACAGTCATTTACTCCAAGGCTTCATAGTATAAATCTTGGAGACAGAATTTTAACCTCGTGGCAAAATCTAAATTCCAAATTGTTTTAACTTCACTGAGACTAAAAAAAAATCTAATTCTCACTAATGCTATTTGAAACTACTTATTATAAAAGTTAAATCTTCAATACTCACATCTATTACTGTGCCTCATATTCCTCATCGAAAAAATGAGCATAATAATGCTTGCTTCCTAAGGTTGTTGAAGATATTAAAAAAAAAATACCCTGTAACACTCATTTGCAAATCTCTAATAATAAAAGATGCAGCCAGTGACCACAAATTCTTTCTATATCACAAAAATGGAAGTGATCAGATATTGTGTCCCTCCAGAAGAAACATTCAACCTAAATTTAGAAGAGTAATCAAAGAGAGAAAGACTCTCTAAAGAATACTGACATTTATTTGGGAAAAACAGAGCACTGTAATAGAGATACCAGCACACAGCACTGGGAATGTGCATGCCAACAATTAGTTAACCAACAGCACATTCAAGGAGATTGTGCAGGGAAAGATTTAAAAAAAAAAAAAAGATTTATTTATTTATTTATTTGAAAGCCAGAGTTACACAGAGAGAGAAGAGGCAGAGAGAGGGAGGTCTTCCATCTGCTGGTTTACTCCCCAGTTAGCCACAACGGCTGGAGCTGAGCCGATCCGAAGCCAGGAGCCAGGAGCTTCTTCCTGGTCTCCCATGCGGGTACAGGGGCCCAAAGACTTGGACCATCTTCTACTGCTTTCTCAGGCCATAGCAGAGAGCTGGATGGGAATTGGAGCAGCCGGGACTTGAACCGGTGCCCATAGGGGATGCCAGCGCTTCAGCCAGGGCTTTAACCCGTTGCACCTCAGCAACGGAAAAGTTTTCAAAGGCAAAAATGAGCAGGATTACATGAGATATTTTGAGACAGTGATTGTCAGCCACAATGATTAATGATCAGGGTGACCTTAGTCCAAGGTTTGGTGTATGTCTTTTAAGTATTAATTTTTGTGGGCCGGCGCTGCAGCTCACTAGGCTAATCATCCGTGGGTACTCCGGGTTCTAGTCCCGGTTGGGGTGCCGGTTCTGTCCCAATTGCTCCTCTTCCAGTCCAGCTCTCTGCTGTAGTCCGGGAGTGCAGTGGAGGATGGCCCAAGTGCTTGGGCCCTGCACCCGCATGGGAGACCTGGAGAAGCACCTGGCTCCTGGCTTCGGATTGGCGCAGCACGCCGGCCACAACAAACTGGCCGTAGCAGTCATTTGGGGGGTGAACAAACAGAAAAAGGAAGACCTTTCTCTCTGTCTCTCAATGTCTAACCCTGCCTGTCAAAAAAAAGAAAAAATATTAATTTTTGTATAAGGTTATGGTTGACTCTGTGTAATGTAGTTCTGGAAGAGTCTTTTCTGATAGTTATTATCAGACAATTATGAATAAGAACTTTTTCTTCAAAAACCTTACAGCTTTACTTAGGACTGACACATGGCTCCATTTTGATTCTGACAGCTTTTGCATTCCATTCACAAAATATACAGAACTATGTATGAATTATGTGCCCATAAATATAAAACCTGAATCAGAACAAGTGCTTAGATCAAAAATACTAACTTACGAGGAAATACAGGGACAGAAAACTATGTAATACCAGATTATATAAATGTAATAGCAAAATCCACAATGAGGAGAACTTCTACAGGACAAATGACTCAATTTCTTCAAAAAATAAATTGTAAGGGAAACAATTATAAATTAATGCAGGTAAGAAGTATATCAACAAAAAAATAGGCATACCCCAAGGAATCCTAGCAATTTACAGAATAAATAGTGATGCTAAGGTTTGCTTTAAAATAGTCCAATAAGAGGAAGGAAATTGGTATTGTGGAGGGATAATAGATGAAACTAGATGGACAAAGAGTGTAAGAGATTTCATTAGACTCTTTCTAGCTTTATATAATTGTTTTTCTCCTCAAAATTTTTAAAGGTTAATGCATATAAAATCATTAAAAGAACTTTGACACACAGAATGAATTTAATATGTTTGTTGCTATTACCTTTAAAAATACTTCTAACACAGTATTATTAACATGAGAAGTTTCAGATTATTTACTCGACTTTGTCAACATTACAAAGTTGTCATGACAAATATATACTCCCCAGCACATTCTGGAGGTAAATGATTAGTGTTCTTTTCACTTCCCCTTCTTCATCTCTCTTTTTTTAATTTTCTAGTGAACATAAAAACCCTTTAATTGAACAAGAACTAATGGACGACAAAACCAGCAGGTTTACCTGCAAAGGAAAATCAATTTACCATTTCCTAGGAATCAGTGCCTTCTCTCAGTACACTGTGGTAAAAGATATCAATCTTGCCAAAATAGATGACGATGCTAATTTAAAGAGAGTTTGTCTGATCGGATGTGGGTTTTCTACTGGCTACGGGGCTGCAATCAATGATGCCAAGGTAAACAGTTAAACATCAGATTGTGCAACACAGAAGTTACTAGCAGGCAATGTGATAGAAAGGAGCCAGAGTCCATTATCCTCCTTCAAATTTAGCTATGTCATTTATTGTCTCTGATTTTAGGCAAATGGTTTAACCTATCTGGAATAACACGTGGGATACTGATGGAGATAAGTAAATCATATTATTGGTATATAATGTCTGACCCAGCAGGCAGAACATAGGTGGCACCCAATACATGTTCTAGACTACACCACAGTTAGATTGTGGACACCCCTGATTTAACACAGTCGGCTTAAACATGACCCCTAGGCCTGAGTGCTCCACCTGAGACACCTTCCCCACTGAACAGCATCAGAGGCTATGGAAGCCCTCACCCATCTCCTTATAGCCACTCGGGCTTCTCCCGAGGCTGAGAAATCTCCACTTTCAGTCAGTAGTAACTCATCTCTGATTCTCATCCCATCCTTTGGTTCCAAGGGTGGGTCTTTGGAGGCAGCTCTGACAGTGACAAAATGTGTCTCTGGAATCTCAAGTTAGAATTTAAAAACTCTAATGATACTTTAGGTCAAGATACCAAAGAAGGATCTCACAGTGAATCTCTCAAACAACCTCCTTATTTTAACCTCTCTGACATCAGACTTTATGCCTTGACTGAAAATTGTAAATGTAGACAAAGTACTCTTTCTAAACAACAAATCTGAAGATTTCACCCTTCTTGTGTTATTTTTTCCCCTCCAGGTGAGGTCAGTTTCCCCAGTGGGCTACAGTGGCTTTCTGCTTCCCTGTGAATTGTTTGTTGTCCCCTCGGTTCCACCCAGGATTCCCAGGCACTGGTCACTGTGCCCTCTGGGTGCCTTACACCTGCTTCCCACCTACATTGTGAGGAAGACTCCACTTAGATATCACTTCCTGACGGAGCCCTGTTTCAGCCTCTCAGGCACACAATGAGTGTCTTCCCAGTTTTCTCTAGAGTACCTGCATTTACCCATCTTCATTCTCATCAAACTCTAGGGAAATCCCCCCTTAATTTTTTCATCCTATTACACTATTTGTCCTTAAAGGTAAAAACTGTCTTGCTCATTGTGATACCTCCAGAGTCTAGCACTGTGCCTAGCAACTAATAGGTACTTGATAATTTTTCAACAAATGAATGGGTAAAACCAAGTACATATGAAATTTGTGAAACATCTTGGTGAGGCTATGTCCTCAGCTTTGTAATCCAAATTCCTCTTCTTCAGGTTACCTCCAGTTGGTCAGTGTCAATGAAACATAATCAGCCTAACCACAACAAAAGACTGATTTTGTAGCCAAGATATCATGTATGATTTTTCATTTAAATTTTTATTTACCAAGTAGATAGAAATACTACGTTGGGCCATCAGCATATTATCTCTCTCTAATTATTTTCATTCATTGAATCATTTGTTAATTTAAAAAACTTAACATTGTATGGGAAAACAAACTAAAATCTGAAAACTATTAGAGGGAAATGTATTGAAGTAGGGTGGAGCTGATGGCTGCTGTGACCACCTTACCAAAAGCTCGGTTCCTGTCCTTGGTCCTGAATGAAAATAAGGAGGCCAAAGTTTGAGGGTCGAGGAAAGAGATAGTTTAACCTATTAGCAGATGAAAACAATAGCAAATTAGCAGTCTCTAAGCAGACTACTGCTCAGTGAGGATGGGCTAGGGTTTTTAAAGAAGCTGCAAGGAAGTTGAGCTGCTGAGTCAGGTGCTAGGGCTCACTGCAGGTCTAGTAACAGGGTTATCTCAGACATCCACCCTGATCCCTGGAAAACTTGCTTGCCGGCTTTTCTTTTTAGAGGAGGGAATAGTTGGATGTTCTGTAAAACTAAGCAGCTAAACAATGTTATTTGGCTAGGATCTCAAAGAGGCAAAGTACTGTATTGAAAGACTTCAGTATTTGTTTAATCATGATGAAGCCAACTCAATCTAGAGCTCAAGCTTCCCCATTCTCTTAGAATAAATTCAAACCTTTGGTCATACCGGCCAAGGAAGGCCAGGTGACTTTGCAACTCCAGCTGGCTTTCTCAAGACCAGTCTGGAATTCACAAGCAAGCATTATTTATCTGTTTGAACATATATTTCAGTCACAGGCACAGTAGACTGCTTTTGTTCATCAGAATATGAAAAGAAAAAAGAGATGTATCTGGTTCAATTATAGCCACAGTAGTCAAGGCACAAGAGCATTCTCTCCTAGAGAGAATCAGAGACTCAGGGAAGAAATTTCACCCTCATCTTCTGGTCTCCATGCTTCTGGACTCCAACCTAACACTTCTATGCTTCTTAAGGGATATTAAAACTAGAGTTTCAGCTGCAGCTTTCTCTCTTTAAATTATTTTTAGCTGATAAAAAAAACCTATGTATTGATGGGATACAATGTGATGTATTGATGTACATTGTGGAGTAAGTAAATCAAAGTAATAAATATGTATATCTTTTCAGATAGTTTTTTTGTAGTAACATCATTTAAAATCTACTCTTGCCATTTTCAGATATAGAATACATTACCAACTTAACTACAGTCACCATGCTCTGGCACAATATGTTTCCAGAGCTATTCCTTCAAACTGACACCTTGTTTCCTATAATGAATGTCTTCCCATTCTTTATTCGCCAGCCCTGAACTACCATTCTACCCTCCACTTCTATGTCTTTCATTGTTTTAGATACCAGGTGTAACTGAGACCAGTATTCGTTTATGGTCTCGGCTTATATCACTAAGCCTAATGTCCTCCAGGTTCATCAAAGTCATTGCCAAAGAATGCATTTCCTCCTTTGTTAGGGCTGAATAGTATCCTGTCATGTACATGAGGGTTCTTCAAAAAGATCATGGGAGAATATAATTAAAAGATAAGTTTTTGGCAAAAAAACTGAAATTCATGCTTAGTTTTTTCATCATATGCATCATCCATGAATTTTTTGAGGACATCTCATATATACCAGATTTTCTTTACCCATTCATACATTCATAGGTATATGGCTTCCATATCTTGGCAGTTGTAATAGTTCTGCATATACATGAGTGTGCAGATCTCTCTTCAACATAATGACTTCATTTCCTTTAGATATATACCCAGCAGTAGAACTGTACAGCATTCTTTCAAATCTGGGCTGAGCGTGCTTAAACTCCCAGGACTTGTTCTTTTCACTGTTTTTTTTTTTCTTTTTTTGACAGGCAGAGTGGACAGTGAGAAAGAGAGACAGAGAGAAAGGTCTTCCTTTTCCGTTGGTTCACCCCCCAATGGCTGCTGCGGCCGGCGCACCACGCTATTCCAAAACCAGGAGCCAGGTGCTTCTCCTGGTCTCCCATGCGGGTGCAGGACCTAAGCACTTGGGCCATCCTCCACTGCACTCCCCGGGCCATAGCAGAGAGCTGGACAGGAAGAGGAGTGACCAAGACAGAATCCGGTGCCCTGACCGGGACCAGAACCTGGTGTGCCGGTGCCACAGGCGGAGGATTAGCCTATTGAGCCGTGGTGCCGGCCTTCTTTTCACTGTTGAGAAAGAAATGCTACCAGGTAAAACATCGCAGAGGAAATATAAATCGGATAATAAGACATTAAGGAAGGGAAGTATCAGTAATTCTGCCCATTCAGTAATAGCAGTAATAGAGTTTAACTTCTAGGAAGAAAACTGAAGCAACAACATCCTGTATCACCATAACCCCTGAATCCTTTCAATCTGCTTGTATCCTTTGCTGTCAATGAAACCGCAGTTCACAGAGTTCTTTGGAATCATGAAAATATTCTCTAACAGTGATCTTGTCACACAGATAAACATCCACTCTGGGTAGCGATGTTTTCAAATAGGGGGAAAAATGATTCAGTAAAGGACAGGCATTTGGTACAGCAGTTACAGTGCTGCTTGGGACATTCTCATTCCATATCAAAGTGCCTGAGCCAGAGTCCTGGCTCCACTTCCTATTCCAGTTTCTTGGTAATGGGAACCCTGGAATGTAATAGGTAATGGTCCAAGTAGGGCACTTGCCACCCACATGGGAGACCCACATCGACTTCTGGGCTCTTGTCATTGGCCTGGAGAGTCCCAGCTGTTGTGGGCATTTGAAATGTGAATCAGTGAAGGAAGATCTCTGTCTTGTAAGGGACATTGTAAGTCACAGTCTCTCTTTCAAATAAATAAACTAACAAAATCAAATATTTAAAAAAATATATTCAATCCACTGGTTCACTCCTCAGATGGCCACAATGGCCTGGGCTAGGCCAGGCCAAAGCCAGGAGCCGGAAGCTTCTTTGAGTTCTCTCACATAGGTGTACGGGTCCAACCACTTGGGCCATCTTCCAATGTTCTTCCCAGGCCAGCACCAGGGAGCTGGATTGAAAGTGCAGCAGCCAGGACACAAACCAACATCCACTGGGATGCCAGTGATGCTGGTAGTGGGTTAACCCACTATACCACAATGTTGCTCACATGTGTACTGATTTCTGATGGAAGAATAGAGACAAAGTTCATGGAGAGAATGTTCTTTAAGGCAGGGCTAGAATTGTAGGTTATATTTTAATTAGATAAAATACAGCAAAAAGTATATCAGGCTTAGAGAACAGTATAAATTAAGGCATGAGTTGTTGTAGCTGTTGTTGGGCTCCGGCCTCAACTTACTTTCAATCCAATTTAAAAAGGAAAAAGATGGGCCTGCCATGGCTCAATAGGCTAATCCTCCACCTGTGGAGCTGGCACACCGGGTTCTAGTCCCGGTCGGGGCGCCAGATTCTGTCCCGGTTGCCCCTCTTCCAGGCCAGCTATCTGCTATGGCCCAGGAGTGCAGTGGAGAATGGCCCAAGTGCTTGGGTCCTGCACCTGCATGGGAGACCAGGAGAAGCACCTGGCTTCCTGGCTTCCGATCAGTGTGGCGCACCAGCCGCAGCGGCCATCGGGGGTGAACCAACAGTAAAAGGAAGACCTTTCTCTCTCTCTTTCACTGTCCACTCTGCCTGTCAAAAAGAAAAAAAAAAGGAAAAAGATAAATTCTTTATAATTTGTATATTTTCAAAGTTTGTGCTGATAACAATGAAGGAAAAAGTAAAATAACTACTTTCACTAGGTTTGTTCTTTATGAGCAAATAAACTTAATTGTCTGCCTTCAAATAATTTCATCAGTTTAGGCAGTAACATAATTTTTCACATTGGCAGATTTCCTATATTGGTGATATCACATAGTTTTATAACAGACAGCATTTTATTCATATATTCATGCCTCCATCTTACACTCCCTTTTACATGAAAACAAGTGGGACCAGCTGCTTTAAAAGTTACTTCATAATTTTCCTACCCGCAGGTCACCCCTGGTTCTACATGTGCTGTCTTCGGGCTAGGAGGTGTAGGTCTTTCTGCTATAATAGGCTGTAAAACAGCAGGAGCTTCCAGAATCATAGCCATTGACATCAACAGTGACAAGTTTGCAAAGGCCAAAGCCCTGGGAGCCACTGACTGCCTCAATCCTAGAGAACTAAATAAACCTGTCCAGGATGTCATTGTTGAGATGACCAACGGAGGTGTGGATTTTGCTATTGACTGTGCAGGTGGATCTGAAGTCATGGTATGTATGTATTTTCCTTGGATCTTATTTTCAATTTGTTCTATGGTCATCAATTAATAGCAGAGGGCTGGAGCATGTTCATTAAAGTAACTATAATCATTCCTTCTTAATATGTTTAATATGGTAACAAGGAAGTGGAACGGTCTGCTGCAAATCTTTTCCTACTCCCTCATTTCTACATGGTTCCATGGCCAATGGTGTGTACTCCAAATGCCAATACTATCTTTGTGAATTCACACTTGTGTTAAGATAAGCAGCCATAACAATATTATTTTTAGATGTTGAATTTTCATTTCAGATCCCTTGGAAAAGCTCAATATTAGTAGGCTGGGAATAATATCTTTCTGATTTTTACATGAGCATCACAATTTCCCATTTTGAAATGATAATTTGAGGGGTTTCTTCACTTATAATTAATGGTAAAATGTTCATCTGACAACTAAAGTTAAATAAAATAACAAGTATATTATATACGTTGTACCATTGTTAGCAAAACATATCAAGAAATTAACTGAAGTGCATAAAAAAAGGAGGAATACTTTTTCTGCTTAACTATTTATACATTATGCATACATAGTATGCTGTTAATGTTTATATTTGATAAAATGGAGCATATATAATAGTATATATTTCTTAAAACTAAACACTGAAGTGTATATAGACTATGTTTATTTTTAATTTCATTTTTACTTTAATTTTAATAAATTATTAACAGATTCAATATGATTCATGAAATCATATTGCTTTCAACCCTCCATCTCACACTCCTATTCTCCTTCCTTCTACCTTTTTTTTAGTTTTTGACTTAACATATTTTAAATTTACATTGCCCTAAAAAGGCTTAAAACTTTATAGACAGAATTAAGATGCAGAGTAGGGAGGGAGCCTACTGCTCCAGACTAGGATAAGATAGCTTAAAAAAAAAAAGTGGAGAGAGTGCAGCCTCAGAGAAGAGCCAGGGAAAAACAGCAGAGGGATATGGTGGACCCACTTGGAGGACGTGGGTATCCATAACTCAGGACTGCTGCAGTGGAGAGCCTCTGCAACAGCGCTGGAGAGTGAGGTGAGACTAAACTGCAGAGACTAAGCCATTGGTGATAAAACGGCAGGATGACCCTAGAGGGAATCCAGCTTGGAGCACAGCGGGAGATAATGTACCTGCCAAACTAGAGGAGAAAAAAAAAGAGGAATATGTTTCTCTCTCCCCGACAAACCTGCAACAGCATCCTATAATAAGCTGATAAGGAGAAGGCACCATTTTGGACATATGTAACAGCTGTGCCAGATTGTACACAAACACAGCAACCAGCAGAGTGGAGACATGGGAGTCTGGTGGGGAGAACTGACAGGGGACTGGATACTCGTGACTGTGGAGACTTGTGTTCGGGACTGTAAAAAAACCTGAGGCTGTGTGGGAGGGCTCATGGTGTGGCTGGGACTTTAGGCCATCGCTGTAGAAGGCTCCACATATTCAGGGCCTCCTGGTTACCTGGTGAGGACATTGCTGAGGTATCTGAGCTTACACTGATGACTGCACAGATCCTTGGTGTGGCCCCTGGGGCACAGCAAACAAATATGATACCTACTGAGGCTAGCACTCAGGCAATGGTTTCCTTTGAGGAGAGGAGTTCAGATGAGCAGAATAAACCTACACTCTGATTTTTAAAATAAGAAAAAAATAAAGAGGACACCTGGGTATGTCACCTTAGACTTGCCCTTCACCCTGAAGAACAGAACAGAGCTCCCTGGCAACAACCACAACATGCCTCTAGATATTCACTGAAAGCAGATCTGCAGAGGCATCATACAAAGATAAAAGCTGCCACAGCACAAAGAAAAAAAAAAGAAGAAGAAGAAGAAACCAACGAGTATCTCCAAAAATGCCAAATAACAAACACCAATTCAAGAAACATGAATGAAGAAAACATGACATGCCCAAAAGAACACAATACCTTAATTCTAGATTGTGAAGATGATGATACTGAAGGAATGCCAGAAATGGAATTCAAAAACATTGATCATAAGATTACATAGAAGTGGGGCTGGTGCCGTGGCGCACTAGGTTAGTCCTCCACCTGCAGTGCTGGCATCCCATATGGGCGCCAGTTTTAGTCCCGGTTGCTCCTCTTCCAGTCCATCTCTCTGCTATAGCCTGGAAAAGTGGTAGAAGATGGCCCAAGTGCTTGGGTCCCTGCACCCACATGGGAGACCAGGAGGAAACTCCTGGCTTCTGGCTTCGGATTAGCGCAGCTCCGGCCGTTGCGGCCATTTGGAGAGTGAACCAACAGAAGGAAGACCTTTCTCTCTCACTGTCTGTAACTCTACCTGTCAAATAAATAAATAAATAATCTAAAAAAGATTACATAGAAGTAATCAGAAGCAAATGTATCAACTAATGAAGTCAGTACATGACATAAAGAAAATTTTTCCCATGAAATTGAGATATTAATGAGAAATCAAAATGAAATGTTGGAAATAAAGAATTCAGTAGAACAATAAAAAATGCAGTGGAAAGCCTTAAAAACAGAATCAGTGAGACAGAAGAATGAATATCTGACTAGGAAGATAAAGCATAGGAAATTATACAGTCAGAATTATACAGTCTGTGTGCTATGTTTCAGTATACTTGGGTGTTCTTTTGTACTGTACCTTCCAGAAAGCAACCGTGGACTGTACAACAGTAGGCTGGGGATCGTGTACTTTTGTTGGAGTGAATTTTAATGACAAAGGATTGACTATTTCTCCAGTGGAACTAATATTGGGCCGTACTTTAAGAGGATCAAGCTTTGGCGGTGGGTTTTTATTCTTCATAGTTTTTCAATTCCTTCATAATAGTACTGAAATTCTTAGGTTGAAGATTGACACAAAAGAAAATAAATTGTTTAAATACTGATAACCTAGAACATATCTGTAGATTTTATATAAACACTAACTACTAATAAGCAGAGTTCATATAGAAATGTATTATCTTAAAAACTAAAATTCAATTTGCAGTGAAGTAATCCAACATAAAAGAACAAAAGGTAAACTTTTAATTAATTGATACAATTATTTAATGTAGAAAATAATCTTGATATTTTTCTTGTGAAATCTTTAGATATATGTATAGAAACTTAAAGGAGAAGGGAAGGAGATAAATCTATGTGAAGCAACTCAAAACTTCAACAAACATTGATTACATTGCTTCTTAACCCCGTGGGCTGTGTCTTTCAATTTTTGCCATTTTGGCGAAATTATAGGTTGGGATGTAGATACTGTCCCAAAGCTGGTTTCTGACTACAAGAATGGGAAATTCAATCTGGAAGAATTGGTGACCCATACCCTGCCATTTGAAAAAGTCAATGAGGCACTGGACCTATTGAAACAAGGAAAAAGGTAAATTAAAAAGATGATTGACAAGTTTAGAAAACCTTCATGATGATTCTATTTTAATTTGATGTTAAGCACTAACCAGTTTGTCTTTCCTGAATTCCCATATCAGATACTAGATGTGCTTAAAAGATTGTACAGTGGCCATTGGAAAGAAAGAAAACCTCTGACTTCCATAATGCACACTACTAAACATTATTAAAATTACTACACTTGTTAAAATTACTATACACTGTTACAACTGAGTGGTGGTATCAATTGACACAGATCTTCACCTTGACAAACAATTGCAAAAACAGCTGGGGCTGCTGTCTAGAAAGAAAGATTTCTATGGTATCATGACAGATCTCTCTAGAACAGTTTTCCTTGAGTTTGGAATCATTACACTCTGCAATCTGACCCAGAATGCCCACTCAGTCCCTTCATAAACAGAGCGACATGAAACCACGGAGATGTGACCAGTGCGTGGCAGGTATCAAAGTGTGAAGGCTGCCTCATTCTCTCATTTTCTTGTTTTATGTTAGGCTTCTGTAAGATATCCTTCTGATCCATAATTTGATAGGCTGTGCTCCATTACCATGGATCCTAGGAACTTCTATAAATGTCCTAACTGAGCGGTTTGTAACAGTTGGGGAATAGCTAAGCTTAGGATCAATTGTTTAAGTCACAGTGATTTAGCACAGCCTTGATGGACAGAAGCAAAGATCAAAAACACCAGGAACAATATTATATGGAGGAGATACAGGGCAGAGAAGAAATGGAAAAAGAAGATACAGCAAATGGAGGAAGGAGCCTAAAGTAAAATGAAAATGACAGGAGTTTGAAGCAGAGAACAAATGTCATAGGAAAAACAAAATAGGACCATGATGTAAGGACTCAGGCTGCTTCCTAAGCAAGAAACCTGAAAAAATATCCCCATTGCCATCAACTCCCCAATTTGTAAATATGTTAGTGACAACATATAAAAAATTAAATAAAAAGAAAAGGAAAATAACATTATTTTACTCTATGTAAACTTAATGCAGAAGCTCTTATAATATCTTCCACAATCTCAGTATTCCCACATAGAATATTTCTTAAGTTCATAATGGGTTGAGGTATTGGGCCTTAGACCCTGGTGCTCATAGCTCCTCTACCATAACACCTTTCCTCTAAAGTTCTCAGTCATGGAACATAACCACACAGATACAGGCAAAATGGCCACCAAACAGAAGATGCTGCATTGCTTTATTAGCAGGTAGAAAAATCTCCCTGGTAAGCAGTGGGAGAGCACGGGCTTAGGGGTAGATATCTCAGAAAGCCTCCTACTTCCCCTCTGATTCACTGAGAAGACTATCTGGCTGCCTAAACTGATGGAAAGGAGGCAACAGGGAAGACAGAGGATGGGACTTCCAGATGTATTCACCAAGGGGGTACAGGAAGCACAAGAGAGGGCACGACTCCCTACCCTGCCAGCTACACTGAAGTAAGCAAGTGCCTCAGGGGAAGGGGATGAAACACAATTACTGACCAGCCTGTAAGGTGCACTGACTACACATGGTGATGAATGAACACAAAATATTCCCTCCACAGGTGGGTGTACTTCCAGCACCTGAGTGTAGAAAACATTTATGCAGGACAATCTGCAGATGCCAGGATATCACAGCAGCTCCATCAGTGATGTCTGAGATAAGGAATTCTTTGTCCTTGGGTTTTTCCCCCTCTTTGCTCCTACATGTTGGGGTTACCCAGGGGGGAGAATATTTGGCTTCTCAGACAGGAGCATCCCAACACAAATACTCCTCCTTCAGTGTCCAACTTTGCCCTTGGCTACAGAAGAACAACATCAGTGACTATTCCAAGACTAAAACCTCATTTGGTATGCTCTATCACCATAGTACGATTCAGCAACAAGGACCTTGGGGTCCAGGTTGAATGAGGGTCCTCAAATTGCCCCCGGCTTACATTGCGTTGTAAATTATTACATATGCCACAAACAGAAGATGACAAGATGAAAGGATGTCTATAAAGAAAGGTTAGACCAAATTCTGAAATGGAAAAGCAAAAATTTTTGTTGAGTTTTAGGTAAATTTATCATGAAAATGATACTTAACATAGTTCAATTCTTGTTAACAGCATCCGAACCATCCTGATCTACTGAAGATGTCAGAGGCAAAATTGGAACACTATGTGAATATGAACCTGCCAACTGATTACCTAAAATGATGAATCAAGGAAAACTATGAATTTAAACAAATATTTACAGTTAGTATCTCAACATATAACAGTTATAAATAATACAGAATTTGTCAACATAAAATATGGTAATGGTTTCCATGTTAAATGATTATAGCAAATGAAATACTTTTGAATGGAATCTCATGATGTTTAGGAATTGTTTAAAATTAGATCTGAAGAGGAGAGGGGAAATGAAGGGATAATAAAACCAGACTGAACATATTCTACAATGTTATAGGTAGGGTGATGAATATATGGGCTTTCATTACACTGTTCTCCCACTTCTGTCTATGTTGAAAACTTTCCACAATAAAAAGGTACTTACTAGGGGTCAGTGCTGTGGCATAGCAGATAAAGTTACTGCCTGCAGAGCCAGCATCCCATATAGGCACTGGTTCAGGTCCTGGCTACTCTGCTTCTGATCCAGCTCTCTGTTATGGCCGGGGAAGCAGTGGAAGATGGCCCAAGTCTTTGGGCCCCTGCACCCATGTAGGAGACCTGGAGGAAGTTTCTGCCTCCTGGCTTCAGATCAGTGCAACTATGGCCACTGTAGCCATTTAGAGTGTGAACCAGCAGATGGAAGACTTCTCTCTCTCTCTGTTTTTCTCTGCCTCTCTGTAACTCTGCAATTAAATAAATAAATAAATCTTTTAAAAAGGTACTTACTGGAAAAATATAGCTACATATTATATGTGTTTATAAAATGTCATATAATTACTATGTTCCCATAAGCTATTCTTTTTAAATAAGCTGCTAAATAAATTACTGTTAATGTCTTTTAGCCTCACTTTATCATTGCTTAATATAATCAGAAGTAATCAGGTATCAAAATCCATGGAAACAAAAATTTGAAAAGGAAAAAAAACTAAACTCTCAAATTTCTATCTCCACAAATAATCACCCTTTCATCTTTGACAATTACTGGAACACATCATGCTTAGTGCTTTACAGTTGAATGATCTTTAATTGGCTCTAACTGATGCCAATTTTCTATAGTCAACTAAACATAACAAAAAGTAAATTACTTATAATAAAGTAATTTATTAAATATATTTATTATTACAAGATTTATTAGATTAAAATTTATGTTAAAAAAGTAACAAAAATGAGTTTTTCAAACTATAGTATGCTTAGAGTTATAATGAAGGTTTAAAAGGATAAGGTAGGTAACTTAGATTAGTGAAGACTAGCTCTCAACTTGGTAAAATTTCCAAAGATTATCAGTGTTCCTTAAAGACTGACATAGGGCTGGTGCTGTGCTATAGTGGGTAAATCGCTGCCTGCAGTGCTAGCTTCCCATACAGGTGCTGGTTCGAGTCCTGGCAGCTCTACTTCCGATCCAGCTCATTGCTAAGGACTAGGAAAGCAGTGGAAGATACCCCAACCTTGGGCCCCTGCACCCACATGGGAGACCTTTGAGATGCTCCAGGCTCCCAGCTTCAGATTGGCCCAGCTGGGCTCTTGTGGCCATATGGGGAGTGAACCAGCAGATGGAAGACCTAACTCTCTCCCTCTCTCACTCTCTGCCTCTGCAACTCTGCCTTTAAAATAAATAAATCTTTAAAAAAAATACTCAGTGAGCAGAATTATGAAAAAAAAAATCCCAATGCCACGGCTGAGAAAGAACTTCTAACATCAATCTCATTCACAATAGCCACAAAAACAATCAAATACCTTGGAATAAACTTAACCAAGGACGTTAAAGATCTCTACGATGAGAATTACAAAATCTTAAAAAAACAACTAAAAGAAGATACCAAAAATGGAAAAATCTTCCATGCTCATGGATTGGAAGAATCCATATCATCAAAATGTCCATTCTCCCAAAAGCAATTTACAGATCCAATGTGATACGTACCAAAATACCAAAGACATTCTTCTCAGATCTGGAAAAAATGATGCTGAAATTCATATGGAGGCACAGGAGACCTCGAATAGCTAAAGCAATCTTGTACAACAAAAACAAAGCCGGAGGCATCACAATACCAGATATGAGGACATACTACAGCCCAGTTGTAATCAAAACCGCATGTTTCCGGTACAGAAACAGATGGATAGACCAATGGCACAGAATAGAAAAACCAGAAATCAATCCAAACATCTACAGCCAACTTATATTTGTTTTTTTTTTATTTTTTATTTTATTTTTTTATTTTGGACAGGCACAGTGGACAGTGAGAGAGAGAGACAGAGAGAAAGGTCTTCCTTTGCCATTGGTTCACCCTCCAATGGCCGCCGTGGTCAACACACTGCGGCCGGCGCACCGCGCTCATCCGATGGCAGGAGCCAGGTGCTAGGTGCTTTTTCCTGGTCTCCCATGGTGTGCAGGGCCCAAGCACCTGGGCCATCCTCCACTGCACTCCTGGGCCACAGCAGAGGGCTGGCCTGGAAGAGGGGCAACCGGGACAGAATCCGGCGCCCCAACCGGGACTAGAACCCGGTGTGCCGGCGCCGCAAGGCAGAGGATTAGCCTGTTGAGCCACGGCACTGGCCTGCCAACTTATATTTGATCAAGGATCGAAAACCAATCTCTGGAGCAAGGACAGTCTATTCAATAAATGGTGCTGGGAAAACTGGATTTCCATGTGCAGAAGCATGAAGCGAGACCCCTACCTTACACCTTACACAAAAATCCACTCAACATGGATTAAAGACCTAAATCTACGACCCAACACCATCAAATTATTAGAGAACATTGGAGAAACTCTGCAAGATATAGGTACCAGCAAAGAATTCTTGGAAAAGACCCTGGAAGCAAAGGCAGTCAAAGCCAAAATTAACAATTGGGATTGCATCAAATTGAGAAGTTTCTCTACTGCAAAAGAGACAGGAAAGTGAAGAGGCAACCGACAGAATGGGAAAAAATACTTGCAAACTATGCAACAGATAAAGGGTTGATAACCAGAATCTACAAAGAGATCAAGAAACTCCACAACATCAAAACAAACACCCACTTAAGAGATGGGCCAAGGACCTCAATAGACATTTTTCAAAAGAGGAAATCCAAATGGCCAACAGACACATGAAAAAATGTTCAGGATCACTAGCCATCAGGGAATTGCAATTCAAAACCACAATGAGGTTTCACCTCACCCCAGTGAGAATGGCTTAAATACAGAAATTAACTAATAACAGATGCTGTTGAGGATGTGGGGAAAAAGGGACACTAATCCACTGTTGGTGGGAATGCAAACTGGTAAAGCCACTATGGAAGACATTTGGAAATTCCTCAGAAACCTGAATATAGCCCTACCATACAACCCAGCATCCCACTCCTTGGAATTTACCCAAAGGAAATTAAATTGGCAAATAAAAGAGTTGTCTGCATCTTAATGTTTATTGCAGCTCAATTCACAATAGCTAAGACCTGGAATCAACCTAAATGCCCATCAACAGAAGACTGGATAAAGAAATTATGGCATATGTACTCTACAGAATACTATACAGCAGGAAAAAATGAAATCCGGTCATTTGCAACAAGATGGAGGAATCTGGAAAACATCATGCTGAGAGAAATAAGCCAGTCTCAAAGGGACTCTCTCCCTGATTGGTGACAACTAACCAATCACAAAAAAGGAAACCTGCTGAAGTGAAATGGACACTATGAGAAACAGAGACTTGATCAGCCCTTGTCCTGACCGTTGATGTACAACTTAATACTTTATCCATTTTAGTATTTTTTTTGTTCTACTTAATACCATTGGTTGAATTCTGTAATTAACATATAATTATTCTAAGGTGTTTAAATTGAACTGAAAAGTGATCCCTGTTAAATATAAGAGTAGGAATAAGAGAGGGAGGAGATGTACAGTTTGGGACATGCTCAATTGGACTTGCCCCAAATAGTGGAGTTAGAAATGTGCCAGGGGATTCCAATACAATCCCATCAAGGTGGCATGTACCAAGGCCAGCTCACTAGTCCAAGTGATCAATTTCAGTTCACAATTGATCACACTGATAGGTCTAAGAGTCAAAGGGATCACACAAACAAGACTAGTGTCTGCTAATACTAACTGATAGAATCAAAAAGGGAGAGAACGATCCAACATGAGAAGTGGGAGACACAGCAGACTCATACAATGGCAGATGTTTCAAATAACACTCTGACCTCAGAATCAACCCTTAAGGCATTCAGATCTGGCTCAAGAGCCCATGAGAGTATTTTAGGCATGGAAAGCCAAGACACTCTGTCAAAAAAAAAAAAAGAAAACTAAATGAAAGATCTCTGCAAGTGAGATCCCAGTAGAAAGAACAGGGCCATCAAAGAAGGAGGTACCTTTCTCTGAAGAGAGGAGAGAACTTCCACTTTGACTATGACCTTGTCTAAATAAGATTGAAGTCAGCGAACTAAAAAGGCTTCCATAGCCTTGGCAACTCATGACTGGAGCCTAGGGAGATAACTGACACCATAAACAAAAGTGTCAATTTGTTAAGCCAACAACAGGAGTCATTGTGCACTGATTCACTTATTCCTCATATAGGATCTCTGTCCTTAATGTGTTGTTCAATGTGAATTAATGCTATAACTAGTATTGAAACAGTATTTTACACTTTATGTTCTGTGTGGGCGCAAACTGATGAAATCATTACTTAATATATACTAAGCTGATCTTCTGAATATAAAGATAATTGAAAATGAATCTTGATGTGAATGGAATGGGAGAGGGAGTGGGAGATGGGAGGGTTGTGGGTGGGAGGGAAGTTATGGGGGAGAAAAAGCCATTGTAATCCATAAATTATACTTTGGTAATTTATATTCATTAAATAGAAGTTAAAAAAGAAAGCTATGATATTAATATCTAAAAATTTTATATTATATATATGTAATACAGTATGATAATTTGATGAATATATGCAATGTGTAATGATCAAATCAGGGTAATTGGAATTTTCATCTGGCAATGACATTTTTAAAAGAAGGATACACACATACACACACAAAGTGCAAAAGTCAACATAAAGATAGGTTTAAGTGTAAAAGTGATCATATAATAAACATCAAGTCCCTGGTAATAATAATAGAACTAAAAAGGAAAGAAAGTCCAATATATGGGAAGCAGTCCACCATAGCAGACTCCTAGAATGACATTCCCTGTAAATAACACTCTGACCTCAGAATCAACCCTTAAGGCTTCCTGGTCTGGCTGAAAGGCCTGTGAGAGCACCTCAGGCATACAAAGCCAAGACTCTATGGCAAAAAATATCCAACACAGAGGATCTCTGTGAGACCTCAGTGGAAAGAAAGGGCCATCAAAGAAGGATGCACTCTTCTCTGAAGGGAGGAGAGAACATCCATTTTGCTTATGGCGGTGTCCAAATAACGATGGAGTCTATAGTCAAAAAAGGCTTTCCATAGCCTTGGCAGCCCATGGCAAGAGCCTCGGATGATCACTGATGTCATAAATAAGAGTGTTAGCTGTTAAAGGAACAACAGAAGTCACTGTACACTTACTCCCTATGTAGGACCTCCGTCCTTAATGAGTTGTACTATGAGAATCGACTGCAAATCTTGTTCTCAACCTGTACTCTATATGTTGTGAGTGTGGGTGCAAACTGTTGAAATCTATGCTTAACATGGAGTTGGTCCTCTGTATATAAAATCAAAGTAAAAATGAACCATAATGAAGAAGGAGATGGGCAAGGGGGAGGGAGAGGGAGGTGGGATGGGAGGTGGGGTGGGAGGGTGGGTATGGGGGAAAGAACCACTATATTCCTAAATCTGTATCTATGAAAAATGCATTAATTAAATAAACACTTTTTAAAAAGTCAGTGAAACCCCAGAGTGAAGTGAATGGGGTTTAAGGCTTAACCATGGTCCTTCTTTTAGCAACAGAGGGACTTTTTTATATCCATGAAAATCCTGGAAAATTATTGTGTAAGTCTCCAAAATGTACACCTAATGCCAAAGTTACAAAAGTATTTCTCTCTCAAATTAAGGATTACTGAAACTTTATAATATGCCAGAGACAAGAAAAGTGACTATTTATGCAAGTGACATTGTGTAGAAACTTGCATGTAAGAACTACACTTTAAAGACAGTAGAAAGTCCATGAACTACCAACTGTTGGCTACTTTTCCTCAGTGCTACACATGTATTCTTCACTTGAACATCATTGATTTCTAAAGCTCTGGAGCAACACAAGTTCCAGCATTTCCAGAGAGTTAAGCCTCTGAAACAAAATGTGGAACTTGATCCCTTTGGGAGGGAACTTGATCCCTCCTAAGGACAGGGGAAGCGGAGAGAAAGAGACATGTTATTTTACAGGTTAGATGGAAGATCTACTTTCTCTTATTCTAAAGAATTTCTCCAGAATCACTTCTTCCTTTCCCCCAATACTCTGACCCAAACATTGGAAATTTTTTGCAAGAACATAAGCCATGGCCATTCAGGGTATTAAAGATTGTTAAATTTTCACAAAAACAATTTATTCACCAACACAATAAGATATAGAGGTCTATTTCTTTTTTTAAGATTTATTTATTTATTGGAAAGAGTTACACAGAGAGAGGAGAGGCAGAGAGAGAGAGAGGTCTTCCATCCGATGGTTCACTCCACAAATGGCCACAATGGCCGGAGCTGCACCGATCCGAAGCCAGGAGCCAGGAGCTTCCTCCAGGTCTCCCACGTGGTTGCAGGGGCCCAAGGACTTGGGCCATCTTCTGCTGCTTTCCCAGGCCATAGCAGAAAGCTGGATCGGAAGAGGGCAACCGGGACTAGAACCAGCGCCCATATGGGATGCTGGTGCTTCAGGTCAGGGCGTTAACCCACTGTGCCACAGCACCAGCCCTAGAGGTCTATTTCTTAAAGTGATTTTTAGCCTGAAATTATTACAAACCTTTACAAATATCAGTTAATAGAACAATATTTGAATTTACAGTGCAGTACAACAATACCACCATATATTCTTCTGACAAGGAAAATACACAACTTTAAGAAACATTCACTATCCCTTCAAATAACTTAGCCTGTCAAAATGGTACTACAGTGCCCTCTGGTGTTGCTTCCTACATTTTTCCATCACTTAAATCCTATTTTTCTTGAGAAAGATCAGTAAGACAGAATAATGCAAGCTTAATTTATATTATAGGTAACTTTTTAAAAGTTTGCTTTATTTAATTTAAAGGCAGAGTTACAGAGAGAGGGAAAGACACAGTGAGATTTTTCATCAGCTGGTTCACTCCCCAAATGACCTCAACAGCTGGAGCTGGACTAGGAAGAAGCCAGGAGCCAGGAGCTTCATCCAGGTCTCCTACATTGGTTCAAGGGTCACCAAGCTCTCAAGTAATCCTCCACTACTTTCCCAGGCTCAATACTGGGGAGCTGGAACAAGAGTGATTTGAACTGGCAGCCATATAGGATGCCAGCATTGCAGGTGGTGGCTTAACCCACTGTGCCACAATGCCCAGCCCGATATAGTTGACATTTGAAAGAGTGCTTTCAGTAGTGAATATTTAGCTTAGCAACACAATTGGGGTGCCAGCATCTTACACAGGAGTACATGGGATAAATTACTAGCCTTGGCACCTAGCCCCAGCTTCCTGCAAGTGTGAAAACAGGGAAGCAGCAGTAATGGCTTAATTGGGTTCTAGCCACCCATACAGGAGACCAAGATTACTACCCCAGCTGCTAACTTCAGTCCCAGCACAGCCCTGGATACTGCAGGCATTTGGGACAAGAACCAGGAGACAGAAGTGCTCTTTTTGTTTCTCTATCTCTCTGTCTCTCTACCCCTCATCCCTCCCACTCAAGCAAGATAAAATTTCAAAAAAAAAAAAGAGGTACTTTAATATGTATTATTTTGCCTGAATCTCCAATACTTTTCATGAGACAATACAACTCTTTAGGGCAGGGCCATTTTCCTATTCTTCAACATCCTTCTTCCTAGCAGATATGGAGATACATGGAACAAACAGTTCATGGAAAAAGAGAATTAAAAGATAAGCTTATTTTGATGCAAAAAATGTTTAAAGATTTATTTATTTATTTTTAAAGAGTTAAAGACAGGGAGAGACAAAGACACAGTTCTTCCATCTACTGGTTCATTCTCAGATGGCTGCAAAGCCAGGAGCTAGGAGCTTAATCCAGGCTCCATGTAGGTTACAGGGGTCAAAATACTTCAGCAATCCTCCACTGCTTTTCACAGGCCATTAGTAGGAAACTGAAACAGATGTGGAGCAGCCAGCAAATGAACCAGTGTCTACATGGGATGCTGGCATCACAAGCAGCAGCTTTACCTGCTATGCCACAATGCCAGCCCCGCTTGATGCAAAAAATTTTGAATCTATGAAGTTCATAGAAAATGATACTATGTAATAGCTACTCAATATTCAAGATATAGCCTAAATAGTATATCTATTCAGGATAATAAAACAGTAAATACAGTGTGTATTTATGTATTATTGTGTAGCTATTTCTCAGTGTGGACAAATGTTGAGCCTCATAAAATGCTTATTTACTTTGAAATTCTATTAAACCTAGTGCACTTAACTCAAACTTCAAGCACAAAGACAAATCAGTTATCTTCTCTTAACTTTCAGGGTCTTTTTGTGAGGAAATTGAAAGTAAACAAGGCATTTAATAATATAGAAGACAAACTGTATTTCCTTCCTTTATTTATTATACTAGTAAATTTATGTTCTACAGGGCTGCTTACAAGTAGTTAATGTAATTTAAGAATTTGGCATTAACAATGAAAGGCTTTATAATTAAGCCAAAAAGTCTAGGAAGAGATGAAAGAGATGCTCTTTTTCCTGGGAGCTATGAAAAAAGAAATGCAATTCCATATCATACAGTACTGCAAGTAACCTGATTTGATGAGGTATTATATTAAGAAAGCTTCAACTAGCCAGCAATATGGGGTAGTGGATAAAGCCACCACCTGCAATGCCAGCATTCTATATGAATGCTGGTTCATGTAACAGCAAAAACCACTTCTGATCCAGCTCTCTGCTAATGACCTGTGAAAAACAGTGGAAGATAGCACAAGTACTTGGGTCCCTGTACCCATGTGTGACACCTGGAAAAAGTTCCTGGCTCCTGCCTGGCCTGGCACAGCCATTGTGGCCATCTGGGGAGTGAACCAGTGGATGGAAGATCACTCTCTCTCTCTTTCCCTCTTTTACTCTGTAACTCTGACTTTCAGATAAATAAATAAATGTTTTTTAAAAAGAAAACTCCCACTAATAACCGTTTGTTTTCCTTGACAACTTGGAGACTGAATATTCACAGCTGATACTAGAATCTCTTTTTTCTTTGTGAAAAAGAAATCCATTCGCTGTTCACAGAATTCATATTTAAATCAAAAAGTCTTATGAGATTCCAAAGGCATTAGAAAGTGTTGCCTTACCCTATGAAAATAATCTCCAAAAGGAATCTGTAATTCTGATGGTTGTACTGATAAGGTTTGACCTGACCCTGGCGTGATTCTGTACTGTGCGGCTGTTCTTTGCAGCTCTGGGCATCTAATCCCCATCCGCTTTCTCTCCCATTCAAGTTCATCCCTCCGCCTCATGGAAGATTCGATGGACATGGACATGAGCCCCCTGAGGCCCCAGAACTATCTTTTTGGTTGTGAACTAAAGGCTGACAAAGATTATCACTTTAAAGTGGACAATGATGAAAATGAGCACCAGTTATCTTTAAGAACGGTCAGTTTAGGCACTGGTGCCAAGAATGAACTGCACATTGTTGAAGCAGAGGCAATGAATTATGAAGGTAGCCCGATTAAAGTCACACTGGCAACATTGAAAATGTCTGTACAGCCAACAGTTTCCCTTGGGGGATTTGAAATACCACCACCAGCGGTATTAAGGTTTAGGTGTGGTTCAGGGCCTGTGCACATTAGCGGACAGCACTTAGTAGCTGTGGAGGAAGATGCAGAGTCAGAAGACGAAGAGGAAGAGGATGTGAAGCTATTAAGTATATCTGGAAAACGATCTGCCCCACAGGTGGCAGCAAGGTACCACAGAACAAAGTAAAGCTTGCTGCTGAAGAAGATGATGAAGATGACAATGATGATGATGAAGAAGAAGATGATGATGATGATGTTTTCATCAAAAAAACTGAAGAAAAAGCTCCAGTGAAGAAATCTATATGAGATACCCCAGCCAAAAATGCATAGAAATCAAACCAGAATGGGAAAGATTCAAAACCATCAACACCAAGATCAAAAGGTCAAGAATCCTTCAAAAAACAGGGAAAAACTCCTAAAACACCAAAAGGACCTACTTCCATAGAAGACATTTAAGCAAAAATGCAAGCAAGTACAGAAAAAGGTGGTTCTCTTCCCAAAGTGAAAGCCAAATTCATCAATTATGTGAAGAACTGCTTCCGGATGACTGACCAGGAGGCTATTCAAGATATTTGGCAGTGGAGGAAGTCTCTTTAAGAAAATAGTTTAAACAGTTTGTTAAAATTTTCTGTCTTATTTCATTTCTTTAACAGTTGATATCTGGCTGTCCTTTTTATAATGCAGAGTGAGAACCTTCCCTACCGTGTTTGATAAATGTTGTCCAGGTTCCACTGCCAAGAATGTGTTATCCAAAATGCCTGTTTAGTTTTTAAAGAAGGAACTCCACCCTTTGCTTGGTTTTAAGTAGGTATGGAATGTTATGATAGGACACAGTAGTAGCAGTGGTCAGACGTGGAAATGGTGGGGAGACAAATATACATGTGAAATAAACTCAGTATTTTAATAAAGTAAAAAAAAAAAGGTTTGACCTGGTAAGAGATGTTCTAATTGGCATCACTGACTTTCTAAGCATATTTTAACTTTTCTCACAAATGTAAAGAAAATCATTAGCACTTCCCTTTTCTCCAATATGTATAACAGAATAATGAAAACTATATGGTTCTGGGGCTCCAAGATAGCAGAATAGGGAGGGAGCTTACTGATAGTCCAGGAAAAGATAGTTTAACAAAAGTGGAGATAGTGAAGTCTCAAGGAAGGGTTAGGGGAAAAACTGCATAGGGAACTCTTCCAGAATTAGAGGGACACGGTGGATCTATGTGGAGGACATGGGCGCCAAAGGCTCAGGAGCCCAGCTGCCAAGAATCTTCTCCTCCGCACCAGAAAGAGAGGTGAGGTGAAACCGCAGTAGCCCGACACACTGGCAGAAAAGCAGCAGGAAGAGCCTAGAGGGAATGAGGCTTGAAGCCCTGTGGAAGAGAGTACACCAGCCTAACTAGAGGAGAGAAAAAGACAAAAGGGACCGTACGGACATGATTCTCTCTCTCCACACACCTTACAAAGGCACGCGAGACTATAGAGCAGGTGCCATTTTGGACATATATAACAGCTGCGCCAGTTCAGGGCTGCGACCACCCTCAACCAAACAGAAAAACTTGACTCTGGTTGGGAGTAATAACAGGAGACTAAGACCTAGTGAATGTATGGAGCATATGAACTAGGACTGTGAAAAAAGGAATTGAGGGTGTGTGGGAGAACTCACGGTATGGCTGAGACGTGAGTAGTCTCAGTGTGAGATGCCACAAACTCAGTAGCCTTGGCTACCCGGTGAGAGAAATTGCAGGGAAATCTGAGCTTACCCTGAGGACTGCACAGATCTTTTGTCCTTAGGAAAGAATAGACAAATATTATACCCACTGGGGCTAGCGCTCAGGCACTGATTGCCATCAAGGAAAAGAGTCAGCTGAGCGGAATTACTTCCCTTCTAAATAAAAAAAAAGAAGGAGAGAAGATTTACCACACCAAACCTGGGTGTGTCACTTTTGGCACACCCTTAACCCTGAAGAACTGAACAGAGCTCTCTGGCCACAACCACCACAAGCCTCTAGAGATTCAACAAAAGCAGACAGTCCACTTAATCTAGAGTCACAGTATAATGAGAAAAGCCACCACAGTGAAGAAAAAATAAAGAAGAAGAAACCAAAGAATACCTCCACAATGCCAAACAACAAATGCAAAAATGGAGGAAACAAGAACAAGGACGACATTATGATGCTTCCAAAAGAACATGACACTCCAATACAAGATTATAAAGATGATGAAATAGAAGAAATGCAAGATACGGAATTCAAAAAATTTATGATAAGAACATTTAGAGGTTATCAAAAACAAATGCATGAACTACTGAAATCTATGCAGGACATGACAGAAAATCTCTCTCATGAAAATGAAATCTTAAGGAGGAATCAAAATGAAATGAGGAATTCAGTAGAACATGAAATTGAGATATTGAAGAAAAACCAAAATTAATGAAGAATTCAATAGATCAAATGAAAAGCACATTTGAGAGCCTTAAAAAAAGAATCAGTGAGGCAGAAGAGGGAATATCAGACTTAGAAGACAGAGCACAGGAAAATATACAGTCAAATCAAAGAAAAGAAGAGGAAATTAGAAATCTAAAAAATATTGTTGGAAATCTATAGGCTACTCTTAAAAAACCCAACATTCAGGTTCTAGACACTCCAATACAAGATTATGAAGAAGATGCGATAAAAGAAATGCAAGATACAGAATTCAAAAAATTTATGATAAGAACATTTAAGTTATCAAAAACAAATGCATGAACTACAGAAATCCATAAGCACATGACAGAAAATCTCTCTTGTGAAAATAAAATCTTTTTTTTGACAGGCAGAGTTAGACAGTGTCAGAGAGAGACAGAGAGAAAGGTCTTCCTTCTGTTGGTTCACTCCCCTAATAGCCGCTATGGTCGGCCTTACACTGATCCAAAGCCAGGAGCTGGGTGCTTCCTCCCGGTCTCCCATGTGGGTGCAAGGGCTCAAGCACTTGGGCCATCCTCCATTGTACTTCCAGGCTGCAACAGAGAGCTGGACTGGAAGAGGAGCAAACAGGACTAGTGCCCAGTGTCCCAAAGGCACTAGAACCCAGGGTGCCAGTGCAACAGGCAGTGTATTAGCCAAGTGAGCCACTGCACCAGCCTGTGAAAATGAAATCTTAAGGAAGAATCAAAATGAAATGAGGAATTTAGTAGAACAAGAAATTGAGATATTGAAGAGAAATCAAAATAAAAAAAGAATTCAATAGAACAAATGAAAAACACATTTGAGAGCCTTAAAAACAGAATCAGTGAGAGAGAAGAGAGAATATTGGATTTAGAAAACAGAGGACAGGAAAGTATACAGTCAAACCAAAGAAAAGAAGAAGAAATTAGAAGTCTAAAAAATATTGTTGGGAATCTACAGGATACTATTAAAAAAAAACCCAACATTTGGGTTCTAGGAATTCCTGAAGGCATGGAGAGAGAGAAAGGATTAGAAGGCCTTTTTAGGGAGATATTAGCAGAAAAATTCCCAGATTTGGAGAAGGAAAGAGACATCCTAGTACAGGAAGTACATAGAACCCCCAATAAACAAGACCGAAAGAGATCCTCACCACGACATGTTGTAATCAAACTCACCACAGTGAAACACAAAGAAAAGATTCTAAAATGTGCAAGAGAGAAACGTCAGATTACTCTCAGAGGCTCTCCAATCATAATCACAGCAGACTTCTTATCAGAAACCCTACAGACTAGGAGAATGGTGAGATATTGCCTAAGTAGTAAAAGAAAACAACTGCCATCCAAAATATTATATCCTGCAAAGCTCTTACTTGTGAGTGAAGATGAAATAAAGACCTTTCACAGAAAACAGAAATTGAATTTATCACCACTCGTCCAGCCCTGCAAAAGATACTTAAACACATGTTACACACAGAAACATGGCCACCAATACGAAAGAAGGTAAAGGAAGAAACTCTCTGTAAAAGATCACAGGAAGTTCAAAAAATGTATTAGAAATATCTCTGGGAAAATGGCAGGGCAAAGTCACTACTTATCAATAGTCACATAGAATGTAAATAGCCATAACTCTCCAGTTAAAAGACACAGACTGGCTGAATTGATTAAAAAACAAAACCCAAAACCCATCTATTTGCTGCTTACAAGAAACACATCTTTCCAACAAAGATGCATGCAGACTGAAAGTGAAAGGTTGGAAAAAGATATTCCATGCCAATAGAAACCAAAAAAGAGCTGGCGTAGCCATCTTAATATCAGACAAACTTTAACGAAAAAACTGTTAAGAGAGACAAAGAGGGGCACTATATAATGATTAAGGGATCAATTCAACTGGAAAATGTAAATATTATAAGGTATATGCACCTAATTACAGGGCACCAGTTTATTTAAAAGATATGTCAAGGGACTTAAAGGGAGACTTAGACACAATACAATAGTATTGGGGAACTTCAATACTCCACTTTCAGCAATAGACAGATCAACCAGACAGAAGATTAACAAGGAAATAGCAGCTTTAATTGACACGATAGTCCAAACGGATCTAATAGATATCTACAGAACTTTTATCCTACATTTAAAGAATACACATTCTTCTTAGCAGTGCATGGAACCTTCTCTAGGATTGACCAAATACTGGGCCATAAAACAAGTCTCAGCAAATTCAAATGAAAATAAATCATACCATGCATCTTCTCAGACCACAATGGAATAAAGGTAGAAATCAGCAACTCAGGAATCTCTAGAACATATGCATACACATGGAGATTGAACAACATGCTCCTGAATGAACACTGGGTCATAGAAGAAATCAAAAGAGAAATCAAAAACTTTCTGGAAACAAATGAAGATGACAGCACAACATATCAAAACTTATGGGATACAGCAAAAGCAGTGTTAAGAGGAAAGTTTATAGTAATAGGTGCCTGCATCAAGAAATTGGAAAGGGACCAAACAAATGATCTATCAATGCATCTCAAGGACCTAGAAAAACTGCAGCAAACCAGACCCAAAACTAGAAGGTGAAGAGAAATAATTAAAATTAGAGAAGAAATCAACAGAATTGGATCCAAAAAAATTACAAAAGATCAGTCAAGCAAAGAGTTGGTTTTATGAAAAATAAACAAAAAACACCATTGGCCCAAATAACTTTAAAAAAAGAAAAGACCCAAATCAATAATACAGAGATAAAAAGGGGAATGTAACAACAGACATCACAGAAATAAAAAGAGTCATCAGAAATTACTGCAAAGAGTTGTATGCCAGCAAACAGGGAAATCTAGCAGAAATGTTTAGATTCCTGCACAGATACAACCTACCTAAATTGAACCATGAAGACACAGAAAACCTAAACAGACCCATATCTGAGACAGAAATTGAATCAGTAATAAAAGCCCTCCCAACAAAGAAAAGCCCAGGACAAGATGGATTCACTGCTGAATTCTACCAGACATTTAAAGAACTAACTCCAATTCTTATCAAACTATTCAGAATAATTGAAAAAGATGGAATCCTCCCAAATTCTTTCTATGAAGTCAGCATCACCTTAATTCCTATACCTGAAAAATATGCAGCACTGAAAAAGAATTACAGACCAATTTCCCTGTTGATTATAGACACAAAAATCATCAATAAAATTCTGGCCAATAGAACGCAACAACACATCAGAAAGATCATCCACCCAGACCAAGTGGGATTTATCCCTGGTATTCAGGGATGGTTCAATGTTTGCAAAACAATCAACGTGATACACCACATTAACAGACAGCAGAAGAAAAACCATATGATTATCTCAATACATGCAGAGAAAGCATTTGATAAAATTCAACACCCTTTCATGATGAAAACCCTAAGCAAACTTAGTATAGAAGGAACATTCCTCAATACAATCAAAGCAATTTGAAAAAACCACAGCCAGCATCCTATTGAATGGGGAAAAGTTGGAAGCATTTCCACTGAGACCTGGTACCAGACAGGGATGCCCACTCTCACCATCGCTATTCAATATAGTTCTGGAAGTTTTAGTCAGAGCCATTAGGCAAGAAAAAGAAACTAAAAGTATCCAAATTGGGAAGGAACAAGTCAAACTATCCCTCTTTGCAGATGATATGATTCTTTATCTAGGGGATCCGAAGAACTCTACTAAGAGACTATTGGAACTCATAGAAGAGTTTGGCAAAGTAGCAGGATATAAAATCAACAGCCTTTGTACACAGAGGCAACGCCATGGATGAGAAAGAACTTCTAAGATCAATCTCATTCACAATAGCCACAAAAACAATCAAATACCTTGGAATAAACTTAACCAAGGACGTTAAAGATCTCTACAATGAGAATTACAAAATCTTAAAGAAAGAAATAGAAGAGGATACCAAAAAAAGGAAAAATCTTCCATGCTCATGGATTAGAAGAATCCATATCATCAAAATGTCCATTATCCAAAAGCAATTTATAGATTCAATGCAATACCAATCAAAATACCAAAGACATTCTTCTCAGATCTGGAAAAAAATGATGCTGAAATTCATATGGAGGCACAGGAGACCTCTAATAGATAAAGCAATCTTGTACAACAAAAACAAAGCCGGAGGCATCACAATACCAGATTGCAGGTCATACCACAGGGCAGTTGTAATCAACACAGCATGGTACCAGTACAAAAGCAGATGCACCGACCAATGGAACAGAATAGAAAAACCAGAAATCAATCCAAATATCTACAGCCAACTTATATTTGATCAAGGGTCTAAATCAATCCCTGGAGCAAAGACAGTCTATTCAATAAATGGTGCTGGGAAAACTGGATTTCCACATTCAGAAGCATGAAGCAAGACCCATACATTACACCTTACACAAAAATCCACTCAGCATGGATTAAAGACCTAAATCTACGACCCAACACCATCAAATTATTAGAGAACATTGGAGGAACCCTGCAAGATATAGGTACCACCAAAGACTTCCAGGAAAATACCCTAGAGGCACACGCAGTCAAAGCCAAAATTAACAATTGGGATTGCATCAAATTGAGAAGTTTCTCTACTGCAAAAGAGACAGTCAGGAAAGTGAAGAGGCAACCGACAGAATGGGAAAAAATATTTGCAAACTATGCAACTGATAAAGGGTTAATAACCAGAATATATAAAGAAATCAAGAAACTCCACAACAACAAAACCAACAATCCACTTAAGAGATGGGCCAAGGACCTCAATAGACATTTTTCAAAAGAGGAAATCCAAATGGCCAACAGACACATGAAAAAATGTTTTGGATCCCTAGCAATCAGGGAAATGCAAATCAAAACCACAATGAGGTTTCACCTCACCCCAGTGAGAATGGCTCACATTCAGAAATCTACCAAAAACAGATGCTGGCGAGGATGTGGGGAAAAAGGGACATTAACCCACTGATGGTGGGAATGCAAACTGGTAAAGCCACTATGGAAGTCAGTCTGGAGATTCCTCAGAAACCTGAATATAACACTACCATTCAACCCAGCCATCCCACTCCTTGGAATTTACCCAAAGGAAATTAAATTGGCAAATAAAAGAGTTGTCTGCATCTTAATGTTTATTGCAGCTCAATTCACAATAGCTAAGACCTGGAATCAACCTAAATGCCCATCAGCAGTAGACTGGATAAAGAAATTATGGCACATGTACTCTACAGAATACTATACAGCAGTAAAAAACAATGAAATCAGGTCATTTGCAGCAAAATGGAGGGAATGGAAAACATCATGCTGATGAAATAAGCCAATCCCAAAGGGTCAAATATCATGTTCTCCCAGATTGGTGACAACTAACCGTGCAACTAAAAGGAAATCTGTTGAAGTGAAATGAACACTATGAGAAACAATGACTTGATCAGCCCTTGTCCTGACTGTTGATGAACAACTCACTACTTTATTCCTTTTAGTATTTTTGTATTCCACTTAATACCATTGCCTGAATCTTTAATTAATGCACAATTATTCTTAGGCTTTTAAATTTAACTGAAAAGTGATCCCTATTAAATATAAGAGTGGGAACAAGAGAGGGAGGGGATGTACAGTTCGGCACATGCTCAATCGGACTTACACCTATGGAAGAGTTAGAAACGTGCCAGGGGATTCCAATTCAATCCCATCAAGGTAGCATGTACCAATGCCATCTCACTAGTCAAAGTGATCAGTTTCAGCTCATAATTGATCACAATGATAGGATTAAGTGTCAAAGGGATCAATTTAACAAGACTAGTGTCTGCTAATACTAACTGAGAGAATTAAAAATGAGAGAACGATCCAACATGGGAAGCAGGATGCACAGCAGACTCATTGAATGGCAGATGTCCTAAACAGCACTCTGACCTCTGAATCAGCCCTTAAGGCATTCGGATCTGCCTAAAACGCCCATGAGAGTTTATCAGGCATGGAAAGCCAAGACACTCTGGCAAAAAAAAAAAAAACAAAAAAAACTAAATGAAAGATCACTGTGAGGTAGACCCCAGCAGAAATAACGGGCCATCAAAGAAGGAGGTACCTTTCTCTGAAGGGTGACAGAACTTCCACTTTGACTATGACATTGTCTAAATATGATCAGAGTCGGTGAACTCAAAAGGCTTCCATAGCCTTGACAACTCATGACAAGAGTCTAGGGTGATTACTGACATCATAAATAATAGTGTCAATTGTTAAATCAACAGGAGTCACTGTGCACTTACTCCCCATGTAGGATCTCTGTCCTTAATGTGTTGTACTATGTGAATTAATGGTGTAACTAGTACTCAAACGGTACTTTACACTTTGTGTTTCTGTGTAGGTGCAAACTGTTAAAATTTTTACTCAATATATACTAAATTGATCTTCTGTATATAAAGATATATATAAAGAAAATGGATCTTGATGTGAATGGGATGGGATATGGAGCGGGAGATGGGATGGTTGTGGGTGGGAGGGAGGTTATGGGGGGAAAAGCTACTATAATCCAAAAGTTGTACTTTGGAAATTTATATTTATTAAATAAAAGTTAAAGAAAAACTATATGGTTCTGCTGTATCTGTTAACCTGGGAATCAAAGACTATATCGTTTATATCCATAAATCTATCAGTGGTGGTACAAGCAGAAGCATGACAGACTGTAGAATTATATCCAAAAAAACTGTAGATGCCATTTAGAATCGCTACCCTTAAATGATGAAGGAGACCTAGAGCAGCTGTCTATTGTTCCTGAGGCATTTTTCCTGCTCATTAACATGGGCATTTAGCAGTGCCAGAGCTAGAAGAGCCTTGGTAAGGGAGTGTCTATGCTGTTGACCCCTTGCTCATCAACAGGACCAATACATGTATTAGCCCACTGAGCATGAACTTGGATGGCCTGCCACAAAACAAGTCATCTTGTTCATATGATTGCTCACAGTGTCCTACAACATCAGACCTTTCAATGAGAATCATGTTGAATAAAAATTCCCTAAACCTTAGTGGCCCTTACAAAAGGTTCATCCACATAAGTCTTCTCCAGACTCCCTTATTACCAATGTTACAATCCCAAAGCTTCAAATCCCTGGTCATCTGAACAGACATTGATTACAACCCACCAAATAAATATAGACCCATACCATAGGCTACTTTATTGTTGTAAAGAGGACTCACAAAGATGTAAGTTTTGAAATTCAATGCCCTGGCAAGATTTCCCAAGACATTCATTATTGCCAGAACATTATACAGTATATGTGGAAATGAAGCTGGAATTCTGTTCCTCCTCCATGAGTTACTCTTAGGAAATCTCCCCCAAAAGATAGAAATAAAGTAAAGGTATGAATTAACTGCTCGGGTAAGATTCTGTGTCTTGAGGATCTCCTTGGGTCCAATCTTATGTATATTGCTTCCACCTGATAATCCCATCCTCTTGGATGTGCCCAGACTTATAATTATAGATCAGATAATATCCAGTTCATGATGAGAAAATCAGACAGCATGATCACCTAGAGTGCTTCAAAAGCAGGCAGTAAATTATAACCAAGCATAAAGAGAGCATGACTTTGCTCTAAAATTCCGTTTTCCACTGATTCCCCTATATGAGCTTGCCATAGGCTCCATACAACATCCTGCCACAGAGACGTAAGAACCAGTTGACCCATGAAAGAAAATTATGAGTTGTTTTCAAAGCAGTCGTCTCATTGAGAGACTTCCTTTTCAATAAGCTCTACCCAAAACTAGAATTCTTTCAAATCACACTATTAGTGAGAATTTCTCAAAAATTTTGCTGCCTACCTTGGCTATCTGCCACCCTACTTCTCTTTAGAAAAAGAACTACAATCTGTGCAGAAAACAAGTAGTAATGAGCTCAAGGAAAGTGAGAGTCTCTCTCTGAACCTAGGAGATAACCCATGATTGGATTAGTCACATTCCACTTTGCTAAGAACTGATTTGGGATGGGCAATGACTCAGTTCTGGTGAATAAAACATAAGGGGAAGAATCCTGGGAGACTGGAGTTCCCTCTTAATGAAAAGAAGAGAGAAATGAAGATAATATTTTACCCTTTGAACTTTAGATGCTCTCAGGTAAACACATGACATGATGGAGATGGCATAGCCATCTAAAAACCGTGATGGGAAGGACAAGTGAATGGCTGAGAAGCTGAGCTAGAGCCCTGACACCACTGAACAGAGAATTTACCAGCACTCCCTAGACTTTTGGTTATGTAAGATCTTAAACCTTCATTTCTTTGAGACTCTTTTGTCAACTACTTTATTATTTACAGCAAAACAACTTGATTGATAGATATGGTACTTCTACTGGCATCTCCAAAAGTCACAGAGGATCACACAACACTATTTACCAAAATGATTCTGCTATGTATCACACTGATAATGCTCTATCGTGTTTTTCCACCACACTAATTGGTCTCTACCACCCTAGTATCTGGTAGCCTAGCAGAAATCAGGAAACACATTTCAAACATAGCATCCCCCACCACCCAACAGAGAAAATGAACAATAATACTCTCCCTCAACACTGTATTTCTCAATCACTTTGTTAAAGAGTTTATGTCCTATATCCTCTGAAGCAACATATAAATAAAATAGGTAAATTTGATAAATTCTCTGTGTGTCTTTATATTCCTTCCTTCATTTTACCTAAGGAAATATGTGGCATCCCAACTTCACTTAACATGAGCTTCACTTAACCTGAACAGAAAATTTCTAACACTCCTGTCTGTTAGATCTAGTACAACAAATACAGAACTTCTAGACAGGGTATCCATTACAATAAATTTAGCTTGCTCTAAAATTCGGTTCTTTCTTCCTGGCATAGCACATAGAGAAGTCATTCCCAAGAGTGGGATGGTTGGGTCATATAGTAGGTCTATATTCAGCTTTCTATAATATCTCCATACTGTCTTCCACAGTGGCTATACTAGTTTACATTCCCACCAAAAATGGATTAATGTATCTTTTCCCCTACATCCTCACCAGCATTTCTTGTTTGTTGACTTCGGTCTGAGAACCATTCTAATGGGAGTAAGGTAAAATTTCTTGTGGTTTAAGCTTGCATATCCCTGATAAGCTAGTGATCCTGAGCATTTTTCCATGTGTCTATCGGCTGTTTGAATTTCCTCTCTTGAAAAATGCCTGTTGAGGGGGCTGGCTCTGTGGCATAGCAGGTTAAAGCCCTGGCCTGAAGTGCCAGCATCCCACATGGGTGCCAGTTCTAGTCCCAACTGCTCCTCTTCTTTTTAAGATTTTAATTATTTATTTGAGAGGTAGAGTTACAGTGAGAGGGAGAGACAGAAAAAAGGTCTTCCTTCCATTGGTTCACTCCCCAAATGGCCACAATAGCCAGACCTACACCAATCCAAAACCAGGAGCCAGGAGCTTCTTCCTGGTCTCCCATGTGGATGCAGGGGCCCAAACACTTGAGCCATCTTCTACTGCTTTCCCAGGCCACAGCAGAGAGCTGGACTGGAAGAGGAGCATCTGGGACTAGAACCGGTGCCTATATGGGATGCCAGAACCCCAGGCAGAGGATTACCCTACTGTGCTTCATGCTGGCCCCTGCTCCTTTTCTGATCCAGCTCTCTGCTATGGCCTGGGAAAGCAGTAGAAGATGGTCCAAGTCTTTGGGGCTCTGCATCCACATGGGAGACCCAGAAGAAGCTCCTGGCTCCTGGCTTTGGATTGGCACAGCTCCTGCCATTGCAGCCATCTGGGGAGTGAACCAGCGGATTGAAGACCTCTCTCTCTGTCTCTGCCTCTCTCTGTAACTCTTTCAAATAAATAAATAATTTTTTTAAAAAAGAAATATGTCTTCTGAGGTACTCTACCATCTCCTGACTAGGTTGTTTGGTTTGTAGTTGTTGAGTTTCTTGAGCTCTTTATAGATTCTGGAAGTTAATTCTTTATCAGCTCCATAGTTTGCAAACATTTTCTCCCATTCTGTCAGTTGCCTCTTCACTTTGCTGAGTGTTTCTTTTACAGTACAAAAGCTTCTCAGTTTTATGTAATCCCAGTTGTTAATTCTGGCTTTGATGGGCTGTGCTTCTAGGGTCTTTTCCAAGAAGTCTTTCCCTATGCCAATGTCTTGTAGGGTTTCCACAATGTTCTCTAGCAATTTTATGGTATCACATCATAGATTTAGGTCTATGATCCATTTTGAGTGGATTTTTGTGTAAGGTGTAAAGTAGGGGTCTTTTTTCATACTTCTGTATGAAGGAGATCTAGTTCTCCTTCTCACTTCTGTATGTGCAGATCTAGTTTTCCCAGCACCATTAGTTGAAGACACTGTCTTGGCTCTAGGTATTAGCTTTACTACTTTGTCAAAGGTAAGTTAGTTGTAGGTGCATGGATTGATTTCTGGAATTTTGATTCTGCTCCCTTGGTCTAAATGTCTGTTTTTATTCCAGTACCAGGCTGTTTTGATTTTAACTGCCCTGTAGTATGTCTTGAGGTCTGGAAATATGATGCCTACAGCTTTATTTTTATTGTTTAAGATAGCTTTAGCTATGTGGGAGTTGCTTGTTCTTCCCTATGAATTGGGCAACATTTTTTTCTAGATCTGAGAAGAATGTTGTTGGCATTTTGATTGGGGTCACATGAATCTATAAATTGATTTTGGTAGTATAAACGTTTTGAAGATGTTTATTCTTCCAATCCATGAGCATGGAAGATTTTTCCACTTTTTAATGTCTTCTTCTATTTATTTCTTTAATGTTTTGTAATTTTCATTGTAGAGATACTTGTCATCCTCAGTTAAATTTATTCCAGGGTATTTAAATTTTTGCAGCTATTGTGAGTGGATTGATCTTAGTAGTTCTTTTTCAGCTATGGCATTGTCTGTGTATACAAAGCTATTGATTTTTGTATGTTGATTTTATATCTTGCTACTTTATCAAACTCTTTTATGAGCTCCTATAGTCTGTTCATGGAGTCTTTTGAGTTCCCTATATATAAAGTCATGTCATCAGCAAAAGAAATAGTTTCACTTCTTCCTTCCCTATTTATATCTCTTTGATTTCTTTTTCTTGCCTGATGACTCTGGCTAAAACTTCCAGGACTATATTGAATAGCAATGGTGAGAGTGGGCATCCTTGTTGGGTTCTGAACCTCAGTGAGAATGCCTCCAATTTTTCCTCATACAGTAGGATACTAGCTGTGGGATTGTTATAAATTGCTTTGATTATGTTGAGGAATGTTCCTTCTATACCCAATTTGCTTAAGGTTTTCATCATAAAAGGGTGTTGAATTTTGTCAAATGCTTTCCCTGCATCTATTGAGATGATCATATAGTTTTTGGACTTCAGTTAGTTAATGCTATTTATCACATTTATTGATTTTCAGATGTTCAAACCATCTCTGAATGCCAGGAATAAACCTCACTGGGTGAATGATCTTTCTGATGTATTGCTGAATTCAACTTGTTAATACTTCTTTTGAGAATTTTTGCATCTATGTTCATCAGGGATACTGGTCAACAGTTTTCTTTATCTTATGTATCTTTTTCTGGCTTAGAAATTAAGGAAATAAGGTGGGAGGACACTCTCCTTTTCAATTGTTTTGAATAGCTTGTGAAGAACTGGAATTAGTTCTTCTTTAAATGTCTGGTAGAATTCAGCAGTGAACCCATCAGGACCTAGGCTTTTCTTCGCTGGAAGGATCTTTATTACTGGTTCACTCTCCATCTTGGTTATTGGTCTGCTTAGGTGTTCTATGTCTTCATGACTCAATTTAGGTAGGTTGTATATGTACAGGAATCTATCCATTTCTTCTAGGTTTCCCAATTTGTTGGCAAATGTTTCTTTGTAGTAATTCCTGATGATTCTTTTTATTTCTATGGTATCTGTTGTTATGTTACCTTTTTCATCTCTGATTTTGTTGAATTGGGTCTTCAGGTCTTCTCCCTCTTCTTTTTTCTTTTTTTTTTTTTTTTTTTGTTAGTTGGGTCAATGGTATGTCAATTTTGTTTATGTTTTCAAAAAATTAGCTCTTAATAACATTGATCTTTTGTATTTTGTTTCAATTTTATTTCTTCCTTAATTTTAATTATTTCTTTCCTCATTCTAATTTGAGGTTTAGTGTTTGTTGTTTTTTTTTTTTTCTAGATCCTTGACATGCATTGACAGTTCATTTATTTGGTGACTTCCCTGTTTCTTGATGTAGGCACTAACTGCTTTAAACTTCCCTCTTAACACTGATTTTGCTGCATCTCATAAGTTTAGGTACAAGATACTATCATTTCATTCATTTCCAGAACTTTTTTTAATTCTCTTTTGATTTCTTTTATGACCCATTATTCATTTAGGAGTATGTTGTTCAGACTCCATGTGTTTGCATATGTTCTCAAGATTTTTGATTTGTTGGTTTTGAGCTTCAATCCATTGTGTTAAGAAAAGGTGCACAGTATGATTCTGAATTTGAATTTGCTGAGTTTTGCTTTATGATCTAGTATATGGTCTATCATATAGAAAGTTCTCTGCGCTGCTGAGAGGAATGTGTATTCTGCAACTATGGGGTGAAAAGTAGATATCAGTTAGGTTCATAGTGGTCAATTAGCTCTGTTGTTTATTTAGTTTTTGTCTGGTTGATCCACCCATTGACAAAAGTGGGGTGTTGAAGTCCCTCGTTAATATTATTTTGGAGTCTATGTCTCCCTTTAGATCTGTTCACAGTTCTTTTAAATATCTAGGCACCCTGCAATTGGGTGTATATACATTCATTATAGTCATGTCGTCCTGTTGTATTGATCTGTTAATCATTAAATAGTGTCCTTCTTTGTCTCTTTTACCAGTTTTTGTGTTAAAGTCTACTTTGTCTGATATTAGGATGGCTACACCTGCATTTTTTTTCTATTAGCATGGAATATCTCTTTCTACCCTTTCATTTGCAGTCTATGTGTATCTTTGTTGGTGAGGTATATTTCTTGTAGACAGCAAAGAGATGAGTCTTGTTTTTTAATCCAGTCAGCCACTCTGCTTCTTTTAACTGGAGAGTTGAGTCCATTTACATTCAAGGTAACTATTGATAAGTAACTACTTGACCTTGTCATTTTTCTGTGAATATTCCTATTGTTTACTTTGGATTTCTTTTATACTTTTACTGGGGGATTGTTTTGTGTTCATTGTCTTTCATGATGATTTTTTTTCTATATTTCTATGTATAGCACATCCTTTAGCATCTTTTGCAAGGCTGGATGCATGGTGACAAATTCTTTCAACTTCTGTTTTTAATGGAAGATCTTTATTTAACCTTCAATCATAAGTGAGAGCTTTGCAGAGTATAGTATTCTGGGTTGACAGTTTTTTTCTCTTAAGATATATAAATATATATTGCCATTGTCTTCTAGCCTGTAGGGTTTCTGATGAGAGGTCAGCCATGAATCTAATTGGAGCTCCTCTGAAAGCAATCTGGCACTTCTCTCATTCACTTTTTAAAATCTTTTCTTTATGGTTTAATGTAGAAAGTTTGACTACAATGTGTCGTAGTGAGATCATTTCTGATCATATCTGTTAGGAGTTCAATATTTTTCCTGTACTTGGACATTCCTTTCTTTCTCCAAATGAGGAATGTTTTCTGTAAATATTTCACTAAAAAGGCCTTCTCATCCATTCTCACTTTCCACACATTCAGGCACTCCTAAGACATTGATATGTTAGGTTATTTGATAATATTCCATGGATCTCAGGGGCTGGCGCTGTGGCACAGCAAGTTAAAGCCCTGGCCTGAAGCACCGGCATCCCATATGGGCCCTGGTTCTAGTCCCGGCTGCTCCTCTTCCGATCCAGCTCTCTGCTATGGCATGGGATAGCAGTAGAAGATGGCCCAAGTCCTTGGGTCCCTGCACCCACATGGGGGACCCGGACGAAGCTCCTGGTTCCTGGCTTTGGATCAGTGTAGATCTGGCTGTTGTGACCATCTGGGGAGTGAACCAGCAGATAGAAGACCTCTTTCTGTCTTTGCCTCTCTTTGTAACTCTGTCTTTCAAATAAATAAAAAATAAATCTAAAAAAAGCAGCTGTTTTGTGTCCTCTGGACAATTGTACCCTAGTTGAACAAGATATGTCTAGTAGTACCCAACATGCTGAGTTATATGCTACTTTGTTGGCCAGAAGGCATGCTTTGCAAGAAGGCCAAGGTCAAGGTCATTTTTTACTAACTCATGCATAGTTGCAAATGGCATAACCCTATGGTCAAATAAACAATCACCAAAAAATATGAAGTTTAATGGAATTATTTCTGGTCCAGAAACTTATCTATATAAGACCTCCAAATACATAGAAATGTTTTACTGATGTCTCAGTTCACCAAAAGGATAACAATTACAGGTTTGCTTTTAATAATGTAGTAGCTACACTTGCCAGACCAGCTCAATTTCCTAAGATAGTCATACAAAGACAAAATAAAGAACAAAAGGCTATAAATAACTCCTGGAAGGGAACTTTCATTTCAGAAGTTCATAATCAGGACTCAGAGGGATATATCATGCATATAATTGGTTTACAGACAAAAACATACTTGGGCCAACATTGTGGTACAGTGGATTGAGCTACCACCTCTGACACCAGATCCCATATGGAGCACTGGTTTGAGTCGCAGCTGCTCTCCTTCCAGTATAGCTGCCTGCTAAAGTGCCTGGGAAAGCAGTTGAAGGTGAACCATGTACTTGGACCCCTGTACTAACCCAGATGGAGTTCCTGGCTCCTGGCTTCAGCCTGGCCCAGCACTGAAAGTTGTAGCCAGTTGAGAAGAGAACTCAAAAATCTCTTTCTCTGTGTTACTCTGCCTTTCAAACAAATTCAATCAATCTTTTTTTAAAAAGAACATATTTTCGCACTACAGTAAACTAGACAATAAGTCATTGTGAAACTTGCTTTAAGTTTAAGCACCAATATACAAATAAATGGTAAACTAACAAACCAAAGACCTATTCAGATCATTCCAACAGAATATTCAGGCCCTTTGCCTAATGAAAATTTTTTTTACTTTTATTTAGTAAATATAAATTTCCAAAGTACAGTTTATGGATTACAATGGCTCCCCACCCCCATAACTTCCCTCCCACCCACACCCCTCCCATCTCCTACTCCCTCTCCCATTCCATTCACATTGAGATTCATTTTCAATTATCTTCATATACAGAAGATCGATTTAGTACATATCATAATGAAAATATTTTAAAGTTTTGCTGTATCCCATTCCCAGGCAAGCAAGGTGAGGGATTTAACATTATAAAACCTGTAGAGTCATTAGATATCTCATGTTGGCATACCTAACATTGAATCTGACAAGGAACTAACATTGAATCTGACAGGGAACATGCTTCACAGCTAAAGATGTTCAAAAATGGGATCGATCCAAAGACATATTTAAAACTGCCTTATAATACAACTGCCCCAAGATACATTAAATGAGTTAGTGAATTGTTTTAAAAACAGTTAAAACTAATAAGGGCTATTAACCTTCCAATCTGGTATAAGAACTTATGAAAAGTTAGCTACTGGGGCTGGGGCTGTGGTATAGTGGGTAGAGCCACCACCTACAGCGCCAGCACTCCATATGGGTGCCAGTTCATGTCCCAGTTGTTCATCTCCAAATACAGCTCTCTGGTATGGCCTAGGAAAGCAGCAGAACATGGCCCAAGTGCTTGGGCCCCTGCACCTGTATAGGAGACCTGGAAGAACCTCCTGGCTCCTGGCTTCAGATCAGCCCAGTTCTGGCTGTTTTGGCCATTTGGGGAGTGAACCAGTAGATGGAAAAACTTTCTCTCTATCTGTAACTTTACCTCTCAAATAAAGAAATAAATAAAGCTTAAAAAAGAAAATCTAGCTACTTATTAAACTCTAGAAGTAGACATACTCCAGACACTCCTCTAAAAGCATTTTTTTTTTGAGAGTCAGCAAAGTTAGATTTATTGACATGCATGGGCAGGCAGCCAGAGGTTGACTGCTGCTGCTAAAAACATTCTATAATTAAGATAAACTCAACCATTTTTTCGACCATCTAGACAAATACTTTAAACTAAAATTCTTAAGGAATTGAAACCCCAATAATATGTCTCTAAACATGGAGATTTTTTTTAATTTTAGAATTCAGAATAGGAATTTATTTTTTTTAAAGTTTTTATTTAATGAATATAAATTTCCAAAGTACAGCTTATGTATTACAATGGCTTCCCCCCCCATAACTTCCCTCCCACCCGCGACCCTCCCCTTTCCCACTCCCTCTCCCCTTCCATTCACATCAAGATTCATTTTCAATTCTCTTTATATTCAGAAGATCAGTTTAGTATATATTAAGTAAAGATTTCAACAGTTTGCCCCCACATAGCAACACAAAGTGAAAAGTACTGTTGGAGTACTAGTTATAGCGTTAAATCACAATGTATAGCACATTAAGGACAGAGATCCTACATGATATTTCTTTTTAAAAAATTGATTAATTTTCTATGCAATTTCCAATAAAACACCAAGGTTTTTTTTTTCTCATTTTCAATTATCTTTATATACAGAAGATGGATTCAGTATATAGTACACAGTGACTCCTGTTGTGGATTTACCAATTTGACACTCTTGTTTATGGCGTCAGTAATCTCCCTAGGCTCTAGTCATCAGTTGCCGAGGCTGTGAAACCCTTTGGGGTTCACTGACTTCAATCTTATTCCAACAGGGTCATAGTCAAAGTGGAAGTTCTCTCCTCCCTTCAGAGAAAGGTTCCTCCTTCTTTGATGGCCCCGTTCTTTCCACTGGGATCTCACTTGCAGAGGTCTTTCATTTAGGTCTTCTTTTTTATTTTTTTCCAGAGTGTCTTGGCTTTCCATGCCTAAAATACTCTCATGGGCTCTTCAGCCATATCTGAATGCTTAAAGGGTTGATTCTGAGGCCAGAGTGCTATTTAAAACATCTGCCATTCTATGAGTCTGCTGTGTCTCCCACTTGCCATGCTGGATCATTCTCTCCCTTTTTGATTCTATCAGTCAGTATTAGCAGACACTAGTCTTGTTTGTGTGGTCCCTTTGACTCTTAGACCTATCAGTGTGATCAACTGTGGACAGAAAATGATCACTTGGACTAGTGAGATGGCCTTGGTACATGCCACCTTGATGGGATTGTAAGTGGAATCCCCTGTCATGATTCTAACTCCACCATTTGGGGCAAGTCCGATTGAGCATGTCCCATATTGTTCTTCTCCTCCCTCTCTTGTTCCCACTGTTATATTTAATAGGGATCACTTTTCAATTAAAATTTAAACACCTGAGAATAACTGTTTGTTAATTACAGAGTTCAACCAATAGTACTAGAACAAAACAGATAAAAAATACTAAAATGGATAAAGTATTAAGTTGTACATCAACGGTGGGGGCCAAGGGCTGATCAAGTCATTGTTTCTCATAGTGTCCATTTCACTTCAACAGGTTTCCCCTTTGGTGCTCAGTTAGTTGTCACTAATCAGGGAGAATATGTGATATTTGTCCCTTTGGGACTGGCTTAATTCACTCAGCATGATATTTTCCAAAATCCTCCATCTTGTTGCAAATGACCTGATTTCATTGTTTTTTACTGCTGTATAGTATTCTGTAGAGTACATGTCCCATAATTTCTTTATCCCGACTTCTGTTGATGGGCATTTAGCTTGATTCCAGGTCTTAGCTATTGTGAATTGAGCTGCAATAAACATTGAGGTGCAGACAACTCTTTTATTTGCCAATTTAATTTCCTTTGGGTAAATTCCAAGGAGTGGGATGGCTGGGTTGTATGGTAGGGTTATATTCAGGTTTCTGAGGAATCTCCAGACTGACTTCCATAGTGGCTTTACCAGTTTGCATTCCCACCATCAGTGGGTTAATGTCCCTTTTTCCCCACATCCTCGCCAGCATCTGTTTTTGGTAGATTTCTGAATGTGAGCCATTCTCACCAGGGTGAGATGAAATCTCATTGTGGTTTTGATTTGCATTTCCCTGATTGCTAGTGACTTGAACATTTTTTCATGTGTCTGTTGGCCATTTGGATTTCCTCTTTTGAAAAATGTCTATTGAGGTCCTTGGCCCATCTCTTAAGTGGGTTATTTGTTTTGTTGTTGTGGAGTTTCTTGATTTCTTTGTAGACTCTGGTTATTAATCCTTCATCTGTAGCATAGTTTGCAAATATTTTTTCCCATTCTGTTGGTTGCCTCTTCACTCTCCTGACTGTTTCTTTTGAAGTACAGAAACTACTCAATTTGATGCAATCCCAATAGTTAATTTTGGCTTTGACTACCCATGCCTCCAAGGTCTTTTCCAGGAAGTCTTTGCCAGACCCAATATCTTGCAGGGTTTCTCCAATTAAACATGGAGATATTTTAACCCAAAATTTAGGAAATATTCTGTGCTACCACAGAAAAAGGAATAATAGGAATGATTAAGATTAAAATACTCTTTTCTTTTATGGGATAAAACTGGTTTATGTTTGTATCTCATTTAATTACTACTAATATTTTGACTTCAACTGATATGTTCTTACCAGTGATCTGTATGTCCTCACCATCAGACATACATTTTTTCTCTGCCTTCCCTGGATCTACCAATACTTAAATTATGCTACCTACCTATGCTTGTATATGATTTTAACATCCCCATAATTATGCATTTTGTGAACATGAAGTTCCAAGGGGTGACATCTCTTGCTGTACTCCAATTAATGATTCCACTTGGTCGCTGTTTATCGACATTCCTTCAGCAAGTCTGATAATATAAAGGGACAAGCATAGGTCTCACATTTTAGACATGGAATCAAATAAAAATATTACTTGTGATCCCCTTTTAAAACTTACACAAACCTGCCATACAACAATGGATCACATGACCTAAATTCCCCTAGATTATTTAAATAAATTATTTATTTTTATTTCTTAATAAATTATTAAATATTCTCTAGATTATTTAGATTATAGGGAACATTATGACTACTCAGATTATGAAAAAGGTTCAGGCTTGATGATAGTAATTCAAAGGATGATAAGGATCACAAGAAAGATGTTGCTGATTATGAAGTTAACTCTATGGCTTCTACTTTAAAAATGTACTTTGTTCTAAATAATACCTTTCCAAACATCTCTACTTTAGAGATTCCACCTTTATCTTTCATTCAGGAATATCCTCGGGGAGTTTCTTGGGATTATAACTACACCACTTCCATTACCAAACTTCTCAGTGTTCTACATTCACTAAAACCTCTATTTGTGTTACAGCTACACTAAAACAATTTGTCACTCACTACTGATCTTCTCTTCTCCTCTTCAATATCTCTCATCCCATCTTTATCATTAGTAAGTGGCAAATTAAGTCATAAGTAGAGATATCAAGAATTCCTGAAGTTAAAATACAATTACTATAATCTTATGATATGTTCTTCCACAATCTAGTTCATCAGTTTTTCATTTAGTAAAAAATTGATAAAGCCATTCACTGTTACAGGTGTCAAGATTTCAGAAACTAACAAAACTCATCAAATTTTATATTCTGTTGTATAATATGCTAGGTAGCATAAATGCCAATAAATAAATAGGAGAGCAAAGAGTATTGCTGTATTAGACAAAACAACCAAGACATCACACTCATATTGAATGGAATATTATAAAAATTCTCTTTTTGAAATATCACTCACGCCCAGACCAGCAGAGGCAGCAGCCGGAGCAGCCGCAGCCTGCGCCCTCTCCCGCCCGCCCGCCCCCCGCCGCCCTCCACCCGCCCCGGGGTCTCTTTCCCCCTTCCTCCTCCTCCTCCTCCACCCCCCCTTCCTCCCTCCGGCCCCCCTCGCCTTCCCGCCCGCCCCTATTGTTCCGCCCCCGGCCTCCCGCCCTTCCCCTTCCCGCCCGCTCCCCCTTTCCCCCTCAGTTGCCTCGCGCCTGCAGTTTTGGCTTCACCCCCACCAGTGACCAAAGACTTGACCACTCAGAGTCCAGCTCCCAAGAACACCGCTCGAAATGGACACCGGTGTGATTTAAGGTGGATTAAATGTCACTCTCACCATCCGGCTACTTATGCATGGCAAGGAAGTTGGCAGTATCATCGGAAAGAAAGGAGAATCTGTTAAGAAGATGCGCGAGGAGAGTGGTGCACGTATCAACATCTCAGAAGGGAATTGTCCTGAGAGAATTATCACTTTGGCTAGACCCACTAATGCCATTTTCAAAGCATTTGCTATGATCATTGACAAACTGGAAGAGGACATCAGCAGCTCTATGACCAATAGCACAGCTGCCAGTAGACCTCCGGTTACCTTGAGGCTGGTGGTTCCTGCTAGTCAGTGTGGCTCTCTCATTGGAAAAGGTGGTTGCAAGATCAAGGAAATAAGAGAGAGTACAGGGGCTCAGGTGCAGGTGGCAGGGGATATGCTCCCCAACTCAACTTAGCGGGCCATCACTATTGCTGGCATCCCCCAGTTCATCATTGAGTGTGTCAAACAGATCTGCGTGGTCATGTTGGAGTCCCCTCCGAAGGGCGTGACCATCCCGTACCGGCCCAAGCCGTGCAGTTCTCCGGTCATCTTTGCAGGTGGTCAGGACAGGTACAGCACAGGCAGCGACAGTGAGAGCTTTCCCTACACCACCCCGTCCATGTGCCTCAACCCTGACCTGGAGGGACCACCTCTAGAGGCCTATACCATTCAAGGACAGTATGCCATTCCACAGCCAGATTTGACCAAGCTGCACCAGTTGGCAATGCAACAGTCTCATTTTCCCATGACCCATGGCAACACCGGATTCAGTGGCATTGAATCCAGCTCTCCAGAGGTGAAAGGCTATTGGGCAGGTCTGGATGCATCTGCTCAGACTACTTCTCATGAACTCACCATTCCAAATGATTTGATTGGCTGCATAATCGGGCGTCAAGGCGCCAAAATCAATGAGATCCGTCAGATGTCTGGGGCGCAGATCAAAATTGCGAACCCAGTAGAAGGATCTACTGATAGGCAGGTTACCATCACTGGATCTGCTGCCAGCATCAGCCTGGCTCAATATCTAATCAATGTCAGGCTTTCCTCGGAGACGGGTGGCATGGGGAGCAGCTAGAACAATGCAGATTCACCCATAATCCCTTTCTGCTGTTCACCACCACCCATGATCCATCTGTGTAGTTTCTGAACTGTCAGCGATTCCAGGTTTTAAATAGTTTGTAAATTTTCAGTTTCTACACACTTTATCATCCACTCGTGATCTTTTAATTAAAAGCATTTTAATTCCTTTCTCTGTTCAGCTGTTAATGCTGAGATCCATATTTAGTTTTATAAGCTTCTCCCCGTGTTTTTTTTTTTTTTTTCTTTTGGTTTTTTTTTTGGCTCATGAATTTTTCTGTTTATCATGGAAATGTAAGAGTGGAATATTAATACATTTCAGTTTAGTTCTGTAATGTCAGGAATTTTTCAAAAAAATTAAAAGATGGACTGGAGCTTTTTCTTTGTGAATAGAAACTGGATGCCACAGTGAAAAAAAAAAAAAGAAATATCACTCACAACATCTCAGATCCCTTCTAAAAGAGACTGTTGAATTTTAAATATTTGCTTTTTCCAAAGCCCATTACTCTCTTTATTTATTTATTTATTTATTTATTTATTTTTTGACAGGCAGAGTTAGACAGTGAGAGAGAGAGAGAGACAGAGAGAAAGGTCTTCCTTTTTCCATTGGTTCACGTCCCAAGTGGCCGCTACGGCCGATGTGTTGCGGCTGGCGCGCTGCACTGATCCGAAGCCAGGAGCCAGGTGCTTCCTCCTGGTCTCCCATGTGGGTGCAGGGCCCAAGGACCTGGGCCGTACTCCACTGCACTCCTGGGCCACAGCAGAGAGCTGGACTGGAAGAGGAGCAACTGGGACTAGTACCAGCACCCCAAGTGGGACTAGAACCCGGGGTGCTGGCACTGCAGGCATAGATTAGCCTAGTGAGTCACGGCTAGTGTTTAGCCTAGTGAGCCTAATGCCCATTACTCTCAACACTCTATAGAGAGACAAAGTAGAAGTGTTTAATTTAAATTAGTCCAACATTGATGTGTAGTACTCAATAAAAATAAGTCTTTGCCTTCATAAGGCATTGACCCTGCAACCAATGAAAAGTTTACCAATATTCAAAAGAAAAGAGAAAGAAAGGACTATAGGGTGATGGACATAGTTTTAAAGAACTCAAAAATATCTGGAATTAAATATATGTATTGTGTCAAATGTGTTCAGATTAAGTGAAAATTCATTAAAACTATTTCTACTCATATCAATTTCTGGAACTTTGGCTTGCAGATAGCTTTCTGCTATTGGGGCAAGAATATCATACATCTAGAAATATTTGAGAAACTAAAATATTCTAGTTATGTTTTATTTGCAAATATCCTGGGTTTGTATCTCATAAAAAGTGTATTCAGTCTTGGCCTTCCCAAATGAGTAAAAGTACATGCTCCTTTTGGCTTTTGTTTTCTGCCTTTATGTGCTTAGGTGACTCCAGGTTCCACCTGTGCTGTGTTTGGCCTTGGAGGGGTTGGCCTGTCGGTCATCATAGGCTGTAAAGCAGCTGGAGCAGCCAGGATCATTGGAGTGGACATCAACAAAGACAAATTTAAGAAGGCAGAGGAAGTGGGAGCCACTGAGTGCATCAACCCACAGGACTTCAAGAAACCCATTCAACAAGTTCTATTTGATATGACAGGTGCCGGTGTCGAATTTTGCTTGAGGTTATTGGGAATCCAGACACAGTGGTATGGGATCCTCTACACTAAAAATTATCAATATTTCTACCCATTAGGGCTTTAGATTTTGTTTAAATGAATATTCTTAAATCCCCTCCACATTTCTGTATTTAACTTTCCTTCCTCCTTACAACAATGATATCTCAGCTGGTACCCCCTGTGCATTCTAGACACTGAGTCTAGAACTATCATTCTGAGTTCTCTTTCCCCTCTCTTTTCTATCATATGGTTCTTCCAAGCAGCAGACATTAATCTTCCAGCAGGCAGAACAGTAAAACAGTGCCCTCTGGTGTTCTTCTTACATTATTCCAGCTCCTAAATCCTATTTTCTTTGAGAAAAAGAACTCAGGAAAATGAAATACTGGCAGCTTTCATTTATATTATGGTTAACATTTTAAAGAGTACTTTCAGGAGCAGGTGTTTAGCCTGGTGGTGGAGACACCAATATCCACACTGGAGTGCCTGAGTTTGATTCCCATCACTAGCTCTCTCTCTTCTTTCCCCTCACTCACACACACACATGCACACACACACATGCACACACGCACACACACAGTCTAGGAGAAGACAGTTTAAACAAAGTGGAGAGAGTACAGTTTCAGGGAAGAGTTAGGGACAAAAGGGCAGAGGAAACTATGTAAATTAGAGGGACAGTTTAGACCTACGTAGAGGGTATAGACTTGGGCAGCTTAGGACTCCAGCAGCTGATAGCCTCTGCAGCAGCTTTGTAGAGTGAGATGAGATCATACTGCAGCAGCCCAAGCCACTATTGATAAAGCTGCAGGAAGAGTCCAGAGGGAATACAGCTTGGAGCCCCATGGGGGATAGCGTACTTGCCAAACTAGAGGAGAAAAAAATGGGAGGCACGTTTCTCCCACCCCAATCACCCTGCAAAAGTGTGCTGTAACAAACCAATAGAGAGTAGGCCCCATTTTGGACATACATAACAGATGCAGCAGTTCATGTCCACGCCCAACAACCAACAAAGCAGAGACTGTGAAGTTTGGCTGAGAGAACTGACATGGTCCTGGGTGCATGTGACCACGGGAGGCTGTGTGCCAGGACTGTGAAAACACTGAGGCTGTGTGGGAGGGCACAAGGTGTGGCTGGGACTTTAGGCAGTGTGGGAGGATCCACATGCCCAGAGCTCTCAGGTTACCTGGTGAGGGTCATTGCTGGGGAATATGAGCTTACAATGAAACTACACAGATCCTTTTTGTAGTCCTTGTGGCAAAGTGGAAATAATAATATACTCACTGGGGCTAGCACCAGGCACTGGTCTCTTTTGAGGAGAGGAGGTAAGCAGAGTCAATGCCAACAGAGAAGAACAAAACTCCACTTTTATTAAAAAAAAAAAAAAAGGAGATTTACCATGCAGAAACTGGATGTGTCACCTTAGACACGCCCTTCACCCTGAAGAACTTTACAGAGCTCCCTGGCCACCACACACCTCTAGCTATTCACTGAAAGCAGACATTCCACTAATCTACACATAGTCCAAAGATAAAAGTTGCCATAGCAAAAAAAAAAAAAAAAGAAGAAGAAGAAGAAGAAGAAACCAACAAGTATTTCTACAAATGTCAAATAACACATCAATATGATGCCCCCAAAAGAACACAACACTTCAATACTAGATTTTGAAGATAGAAGAAATGCCAGAAATAGAATTCAAAAAATTGATCATCGGATTACTCAGAAGTAATCAGAAGAAAATACACTAACTAATGAAATTTATATATTACATGAAAGAAAATTTCTCCCACAAAAGAAAAATCAAAATAAAATCTTGAAAATGAAAAATTTAATAGAACAAATTAAAAAGGCAGTGGAAAACCTTAACAACAGAATCGGTGAAGCAAAAGAAAGAATATCCAATTTAAAAGAAAAAACACAAGAAATTATACAGTCAGACCAAACACAAGAAGAAATTAGAAAAATAAAAAACACTATTAAGAATCTACAGGATACAATCATAAGACCCAACATATGGGTTAGGAGTTCCAGAGATGTGGAAAAACAGAAAGGATCAGAAGGTCTTTTTGGTGACATAATAACAGAAAACTTCCCTAATTTGGAGAAAGAAAGGGACATCAAAGTACAAGAAGCACACAGAACCCATAATAAACATGACCAGAAAAGATCTTCACCACGACACATTAAATCAAACTCTTCACAGTAAAACATAAAGAAAACACTCTAAAATGTGCAGGAAAGAAATATCAGATTACTTTCAAAGAATCTCCAATTAGACTCACAGTAGACTTTTCATCAGAAACCCTACAGGCTAGGAGAGAATGGCAAGACATATTTCAAGTCTTAACAAAAAAAAAAAAAAAAAAAAAAAAAGTCAACCCAGAACACAGTAACCTGAGAAAGCTCTCATTTATGATTTAAGGTGATAAAAAGACCTTCCAAAACAAACAGAAATTGAAAGAATTTGTCACCACTTGTCTTGTCCAGCCTAACAAAATATGATTAAGAATGTGCTACACACAGAAACACAGAAACATGGTCATCACTACAAAAGAAGCTAAAGGAATAAAATCTCCAAGTAAAAGTATATAGGAAATCCAAACTAAACAATAGGAATATTTAAGGAAAAATGGCAGGGCAAAGTCGTTACTTATCAATAATCACCTTGAATGTAAATAGCCTCAACTTTCAGTTACAAGACATAGACTGGCTGAATGAAATAAAAAGGAAAACCCGTCTATTTTCTGCCCACAAGAAACACAACTCACCAACAAAGATGCACACAGACTGAAAGTTAAAGGATGGAAAAAGACATTCCATGCTAACAGAAACAAAAAAAGAGCTAGTATAGACATCCTAATATCAGACAAAATAGACTTCAACACAAAACTGTTAAAAGAGACAAAGGACACTATGTAATGATTAAGGGATAAATTCAACAGGAAGATGTGACTTTTGTAAACATATATGTACTTAATTACAGGGCACCTGGTTATTTAAAAGAAATCTTAAGGAATATAAAGGGAGACATAGACTCAAATACAATAGTAGTGGGGGACTTCAATACTCCACTTTCAGCAGTGGACAGATCAACCAGAAAGAAAATCAGCAAGGAAGCAGCAGAGTTAAACAACACCACAGATGAAATGGACCTAGCAGATAGCTACAGAACTTTTCATCCTACAGCTGCAGAATACACATTCTTCTCACTAGTGAATGGAACCTTCTCTAAGATAAATTACATGCTACGCCATAAAACAAGTCTCAGCAAATTCAAATGAATCTAAATCATACCATGCATCTTCTCAGACCACAATGGAATAAAGGTGAAAATCAGCAACTCAGGAATCTCTAGAACATATGCATACACACGGAGACTGAACAACATGCTCCTGAATGAACAGTAGGTCATAGAAAAAATCAAAAGGAGAATAAAAACTTTCTGGAAACAAAAGAAGATGACAACACAACATATCAAAACTTATGGAATACAGCAAAAGCAGTGTTAAGAGGAAAGTTTATACCAATATGTGCCTACATCAATAAACTGGAAAGGCACCAAATAAATGAGCAAATAAATGCATCTCAAGGACATAGAAAAACAACAGCAAACTAAACCTAAAATTAGTAGGAGAAATGAAACAGTTAAAATTATAAAAGAAATAAACAAAATTGAAGCCAAAAACAATACAAAAAATCAGCAAAATGTACAGCCTGTTTTTTGAAAAAATATACAAAATTAACACACCATTGGCCCAACTAACCAGAAAAAGGAGAGAGAAGACCCAAATTAATAATATTAGAGATGAAGAAGGAAATATAACAATAGACACCACAGAAAAAAAAAGAGTCATCAGAAATTACTACAAAGAGCTGTATGCCAACAAACTGGGAAAACTAGAAGAAATGGATACATTCCTGGACACACACAACCTACATAAATTGAGCCATGAAGACACAGAAAACCTAAACAGACACATAACCAAACCAGAAAATGAATCTATAATAAAGACTTTCCCAATAAAGAAAATCCAAGGACTACATGGCTTCACTGCTGAATTTTACCAGGTATTTAAAGAACTAAACAATTCTTCTCAACTGAAAGGGACGGAATCCTCCCAAAATTCTTTCTGCGAAGCCAGCATCACCTTAATTAATAAACCTGAAAAAGATACAACAGAGAAAAAGAACTACAGACCAATTTCCCTGATAAACATGGATGCAAAAATCCTCAATAAAATTCTAGCCAATCTATTCCAACAACACATCAGAAAGATCATTCACTCAGATCAAGTGGGATTTGTCCCTTGTTTTCAAGGATAGCTCAACATTCACAAACCAGTCAATGTGATATATCACATTAATAATCTGAAGAACAAAAACCATATGATTAACTTAATAGATATAGAGAAAGCATTTGATAAAATAAAACACCTTATCATGATGAAAACTAAGCAAACTGAATATGTAAAGAATATTCCTCAACACAATCAAGACAATTTATGACAAACTCATGGCTAGCATCCTATTGAATGAAGAAAAGTGGGAAGCATTCCCACTGAGAACCAGAACCACACAAGGATGCCCACTCTCTCCATTCCTATTCAACAGAGTCCTAAAAGTTTTAGCCAGAGCCATTAAGAAAAAGAAATCAAAGGGATACAAATTGGGAAGGAGGAAGTCAAGTTATCTCTATTTGCAGATAGCATGATTCTACATATAGGGGGTCCAAAAGACTCCAATAAGAGACTATTGGAACTCATAGAAGAGTTTGGTAAAGTAGCTAGATATATAATCAATACACAAAAATCAATAGCCTTGGGGGCTGGCGCTGTGGCATGGCAGGTAAAGCTGCCACCTTCAGTGCTGGCTCCCCATATGAGTGCTGGTTTGAGCCCCAGCTGCTCCACTTCCAGTCCAGATCTCTGCTGTGGCCTGGGAAGGCAGTGTAAGATGGTCCAGGTCCTTGGGCCACTGCACCTGCATGGGAAGGCCTGGAGGAAGCTCCTGGCTCCTGGCTTCGGATAAGCTTAGCTCCAGCCATTGCAGCCAGTTCAGGAGTGAACCAGTGGATGGAGGATCTATCTCTTCTCTCTCTATCTCTCTGCCTCTCCTTCTCTCCCTGTGTAACTCTGACTTTCAAATAAATAAATCTTTTAAAAAATCCCACGGGAGAGCTCAAAAAGCTAAAGCAACCTTATACAACAAAAACAAACCCAGTGCCATCACTATCAGATTTCAAGACATACCACAGGGCGGTTATAATCAAAACAGCCTAGTTCTGGTATAAAAATAGATGGATAGACCAATGGAACAGAATAGAAACACTAGAAATCAATCGAAGCATATACAGCCAACTTATATTAGACCAAGGGGCTAAAACCAATCCCTCAAGCAAAGACAGTCTCTTCAACAAATAGTTCTGGGAAAACTGGATTTCCACATTCAGAAGTATGAAGCAGCACCCCTACCTTACACCTATCAACTGCCAGAGTATTATGAATAATGCTTGTAAAACAAGCTAAAATTCTCCTCCTCCTTCTCCAGAACTGGTCATAGGAAATCTCTCCAATAAGTGAAAGCAAAATGAAAGTGGGAAGTAACTGCAACATTGTGTGCCTTTAGGACCAACTTGAGTCCAATGCTATATAAACCACTTCTGTCTGATAATGCTATCCTCTTAGTTTTGTCCAGCCTTATAATTCTGTGGATCCAGTTCATAGTGAGAAAACCAGACAGCACAATTACCTGCAGTGTCTCACAAGTAGGCATTTAATCCTAACCAGGTTTTCCATCAGGTTTTTCACTATAGGAATGCCAAGCCCACAGGCTCCATTAACATCTTACACAGACACTTAAAAACCAGTCACTCCATAAAAGGAAAGCATGAGCTGTTTATCAAGGCAGCCTAGATGAAATGAAGAGACTTTCCTTGCAATAAGCTCTGCTCAAAGCTGGTCGTCTTTTAAGTCATGCTATTAATAAGTGAGGGCTTCCAAAAAATGGAGGTGCCTACTTTGGCTACCTGGTTCATCTCATTTCTCCTTTAGAAAAAGAAACCCAAATTCTATCTAAGAAACATGCAATAATGAGCTCAAGGAAACTGGGCTCTCCCTCTGCTCCAGCAGCTAATCCATGATTGAAGTAATCCCTCTCCCTTTTCCTAGAGACTGATTTGCAGTGGACATGTAGACTTGGTTCTGGTGAATGAGACATGAGATTAAGAATCCTAGGGGGCTGGCGCTGTGGTGTAGCAGGTAAAGCCGCTGCCTGCAGTGCCGGCATCTCATGTGGTCGCGGATTCGAGTCCTGGCTGCTCCACTTCTGATCTAGCTCCCTGCTAAGTGTGCCTGGGAAAGCAGCAGAGGACGCCTCAAGTCCTTGTCCCCCTGCACCCACGTAGGAGACCCAGAAGCAGCTCCTGGCTCCTGGCTTCGGATCAGCGCAGCTCCGGCCATTGTGGCCATCTGGGGAGTGAACCAGTGAATGGAAGACCCCTCTCCCTCTCTTTTTCTCTCTCTCCCTCTCTGTAACTCTGCCTTCAAATAAATAAATAAATCTTAAAAATGAAAAAAAAAAAAAAGAATCCTGGGAAACTGAGACTTGAGATTAAGAATGCTGGGAATGATTTCTCTCTGGATAAAAACAAAAAGAGTAGAGTGAATAGAAGACTCTTTGCTTTGTACCTTAAGATATTATAATATAAATATGTGACATGCTGGAGCTACAAGAACCATCTTGCAACTGTGACTGCAAAGACATGGGAATGACTGGCACTGCAGCACAGTAGGCTAAGCCTTCACCTGCAGCGCTGGCATCCCATTTAGGCACTGGTTCATGTCCCTGATGCTCTTCTTCTGATCCACCTCCATGCTAATGCACCTGGAAAAGCAGTAGAAGATGTCCCAAGTGATTGAACCCCTGCACCTACATGGGAGACCTGAAAGAAGCTCTTGGCTCTTGGTTTCAGATCAGCTCAGCTCAGGCTGTTGTGGCTATTTGGGGAGGGAACCAGTGGACAGAAAAGAAAACCTCACTATCTGTGTCTCTTTCTCTCTCTGACTATAACTTTACCTCTCAAATAAATAAATAAACCTTTAAATCCCCCCAAAAAAATAAAAAAGACACACAGATAGGCTGGACTAGAGCCCTGCCCTCTGCCATCACCGAGCAGCAGAACCCACCAACCCCTGAAAGACTTTTGGTTATATCAGACAATAAACCTGTATTTGTTAAGTCAATAAACCTTCATTTGTTAAGCCTCTTTTATTCAAATGTTTTATTATTTTAAGCAAAACAACCTAATAAGTACCTCCATTACCACATCCTAAAATCATAGTAGATCAGAGAATACCATTTACCAAACTGATCCTGCTGCTAATCACAGTGCTTGTGCCTACCTTGCCTCTCCTGCCACACTCCTTGGTCTCTACCACCCTAGTATCTCATCCTGATAGAAAACAAGAAGCCCATCTCAACTAGAACACCCACACCAACCTATGTGAAAAACAAATCATGGCACTCTCACTCAAGAACGTATTTCTCCATAACCTTGCTGAAGAGTTTGTTTTCTGAGCCCTCTCAGGGAGGAAAGCATATGATAAATTCTAACATTCTTCTCTGTCTCTTTGTTTTCCTTCTTTTACATTATCTAAGATAACATCTAGCATCTTCATTTAACACTGATCATTTTTGAACTTGGGTTTCTAACTATGAATAGAACAATTTTAGCTACTCCTTTCTGCTACAGCTAGTACAACAAATACAGAACCTTCTAGTGGGGGCACCCAACAGGATAAATTCAGCCTAATCTAAAATTAAGTTCTTCCCTTGCCCTAGTACTCACAGAAGTCATTCTCACAAGAACTGGTCCAATTTTTATCAGTATGCATTAGGAAAATATGATATTATTTTAGTATATAACCTTTCTCCCTTCATATTTAGTAATTGCCCCTAACTGCTTAGTCTAAAGATAATCATAAATCTGAAGACAACAGGGATGGTAGAAAACAGGAATGAGGATATTGGCTTTCCCCTTATAGGGCTGCTGCTTAGGCAAGGTCCTTATATGGTCTTCAAATCAGCAAGTGACATCCATATCAGATAGGCGAGAGAAAATGTTTCAGTTAACAAGTTAAAATTAGTCAAGATTAGAGATTTATGGCTACCTGATTCATCTGAACTTTTCAATATATCCTATTCTTTTCCAATCAATGTCCTAAGAGACCTTGTGTTCCTGTGATGTTAATTAGTGCTATAATTGGAAATCCACAGGGTCAGATTCTTAAGTTGGCTTCTGGCTAGTTTAGCCACAATGAATTAATTAATCTTCTACCATTAATAAATGAATTAATGAATCTTCTACCATTGTCATGGAATACCCTTGGGTTACAGATCATATCATGAGCCAAGATCTGAAATTTGAGTTTGCCATTCTCTTTCATTAAACTCCCTAGAACTTTTAGAAGCAACTACTTATCTCCACAGACTCTGAATAACCCATGAACTTAGTCTTCTGATAATAGCTCTATGGTCCCCAAGGTCTTGCCTTCACTATTTATTTTATTCTATGAAGTCAGAGTTGATGTTGTTAATAACTGATCCACTTCTGCACAACTGGAGTTGCTCACCCTCCTTATTCTCATCTGAGTTTTCACTGACTTCTGCTTTGACCAGTTCTGATATATAATCCCAGACTGACCCATTCATTTCTTTGACGGTCTGTTTTCTTACATCACTACAGGAACTATTTTTTATAACATTTGCAATCATGGTAATTCACAGAAATAAATTCTGGTTTATTTAAGATGTTAAGACATTCATTATGTAAATACATAGATCACAGAATTATAATAAGTAAATTTGTACAGCTTGGAATTTAGCCAAACCTAATAGTAGTACCGATCTGGTGACCATTTTCCTTGCCCTCAGCCCGAGGATGCAGACTGAATCATCAATGCCACCCTTGGACACAGGATGCCACCCTGACTTGGTTGTCATTTATGTCCCAGAGAATTTATCATACTTGCAACCACTGCTTTCACCAGAGAGAGTCCCTTGGAAGTCGACAGCTTTTAATTTAAGGTCTTAGACACAATTGAGATTGATGGAGCCTGAGTTCTTTGCCCATTCTTTAATTGTGGAGAAATATTTTCAAACTCATAAGATGGTGAATTCCCCAAGAAGAGAATTTTAATGTCAGGCATAAAAATAATGAAAAATATCCACCATGAACCTACTTTTGGACTCATTTGTTTTGTTTCCTGACTTAAATGAAATTAGGAACAGGAATCCATAGCTCTTCCAATGAACTTCATATACAGAGAAAAAAGTAAAGACATGTCTAAAGTGATATTTAAAACCCCTTTCTCCTAACTCAGGTTTGCCTCAAACCAGGAAATCTGCAATGGATAAAAGGAAAGGGTTTGCTGCTTCCCATTTCCCTTCACCATCCTTTGTGTCTCTTGCTAACTACTGTTTCAAGCCTCCTCCATTGTCCAGCTTAGATGGGAGGGCTATCTGGAGCCAAAGACTATATTTTAGTACAGTTGCCATCTGACACTGGTGCCCTTCCAGCTTATCACCTTAAAAAACTGTTTTATTTATTTGAAAGGAAGAATTACAGAGAAGGAGAGAAAGAACGAAAGAAAGAACGAAAGAAAGAAAGAACGAAAGAAAGAAAGAAAGAACGAACGAAAGAAAGAAAGAAAAGAGAGAGAGAGAGAGAGAAGGAAGGAGGAAGGAAGGAGGGAGGGAGGGAGGGAAGGAAGGAGGGAGGGAAGGAGGGAGGGAGGGAGGGATCTATCTTCCATCTGCTGGTTCACTCTCCAAATGGCTACAACAGCCAAGGCTGGAGCCAGGAGCTTCTTCCAGGTCTCCCACGTGGGTGGCACGCGCCCAAGCACTTGGGTCATCCTCTGCTGCTTTCCAGGCACATTAGCAGGGAGCTGGATTGGAAGTAGAGTAGCCAGGACTCAAACCAGCATCCATATGGGTTCAGTACTTCTGTTCTGAATGTCAGAGTTTGAAGTTGGTACAGAGCATTACACAGAAAAAGAGAGGGAGCATTTTGTGCAGGAATTAAGATGCCAATTCAAATATGTGCATCCCTGGGGCCAGCATTGTGGTGTAATAAGTTAAGCTGCTTTCTATGATTCTGGCATCCCATATGAGCTCCAGTACAAGTTCCAGCTGCTCAACTTCCCATCCAGCTCCCTGCTAATGGCCTGGGAAAGTAGTGGAAGATGGCCCAAGTACTTGGGCCCTTGCACCCACATGGGCGACTTGGAAGAAGCTCCTGGCTCCTGACTTTGGAGCAGCCTGGCTCTGGCTGTTGTGGCTATGAGGGGAGTGAACCAGCACATGGAAAATCTCTCTCTCTCTCTCTCTCTCTGCCTGTGCCTCTCTGTAACTCTGCCTTTCAAATAATGGATAAATCTTAAAAGAGAGAGAGAGAGAGAGAGAAAGGAAGAAAGGAAGGAAGGAGGGAGGAAGGAAGTAATGTCCTTTGCAAATATTTTCCCAGTCTGCAGCTTATCTTCCTTTCTGTTGACACCAACTTTCACTGAGCAGAATGTTTTTATATTACCCATCTGTGTTTTCATGCTGTCTACTTTTTCCATTAAATTCCTTAGCATATTAATCATAGTTGTTTGAAATTTATGGTCTGATAATTCCAACATCTCTGCCAAATTTTAAGTCTGGTTCTGATACATGGTCTGTCCATTCAAACTGTGGTTTTGCCTTTTAGTGTGCCTTATACTTCATTACTGAGAGCCAAACATGATATGCTGATAAAAGGAACTACAGTAAACAGGGCTTTAGTGACATACTGCTAAGGTATAGGGGAAAGGGAAGTATTCTATAGTTATATGGTTTGATTTCAGGGAGAACTTTGAACCTGTGTCACTGGGCTTTGAACTCCACAATTCTCAGTTCTTTCTTTTTTTCTACTTTTCCCCCTACTCCCTTAGGTGGCAAAGGATGGCTAGAGGGTGTTCGGATTAGGTAGAGCCTTTCTCTGGGACTGGTTATGCTCTGGTAACTCTCAGGAAGAGAGTTACCAGTGAAATAGTTCCTCTTGAGAGCAAGCCTTGTTAAGAACAGAATGTTCTGCCACACTTCAAACCAGTTACTTTTCTACTCCCCCTTGAAGGGAGCAGCAGGGGATTGGTCTCCCACCTTCATTGTGAGAATTCATGGAAGTCAAACTCACCCAGTGTTAAGAGTGGTTCCCCTGGAATTCATAACTGTCAGATTGATCCAAGATACATCTCCAGCAAATTTGTGAATTACAATTCAGGTTTTCCTACCTCAGTAGTGGTCCTTGAAGGGGCAGGCCTCTAGTCTGGTAAGTCGTCATGTTCCGTACCCATCCGTCTGTGTCTCTCACTGTGGAGCAGCAGCTTCCCCTGTGACCTTACTTCTCTCTGGGCCTAGGAAACACTGTTAATTTTGCAGTTTGTTCAGCTTCTTGCTAAGATGGAGTGCTGTTTTCTAAAAGTCCTGTTATTCTTAAAGAAGTCTCTATAAAAATGCAAGTCTCTCTTCACAGAAAATAGACAATATTTTTTACCATAGGGAAAAGAAAATTAACTCTCAGCTTAATGCTCTTCACCACCACCACCACCACCCCGCCCCCTCCCTCCCCAGCCAGAAACTGCTTGCTGCGCTGCAGGCAGAAGTGCTGGTATATAAAAGGCATGCGATCGGGAGGTAGGACGGTCTGTTTCTGCTTCTGGACATTCCTTTTAAGGAACAAATGTTCTGTTAGGTTGTCGTGAGACTTGTGTGGGAGAATAGCAGAAACAAAGATGGAGAGGTAAGCAGGGGATTACACAGGGCCTAACTGGCTAGCTACAGGGTATTCTATCCATCTCTTAGCCCTTGGAGATCTTTAAATAATAGAATGACATTTCTTTCTTTATTTAAAAAAAGATTTATTTGATTTATTTGAAAGGCAGAGTTAAAGAGAAACAGAGAGAGAGGGCTTCCATCCACTGGTTCACTTCTCCAATGGCTGCAAGGGCTGAGGCTGAAGCCAGGAGCCAGGAGCTTTTTCCAGGTTGCTCATGTGAGTCCAAGGGCCCAAGAACTTGGGCCATCCTCCACTGCTTTCCCAGGTGCATTAGCAGGGAGCTGGATGGGAAGTGGAGCAGCCAGGACTCAAACCGATGCCTATATAGGATGACAGTATTGCAGGCAGTGGCTTTACCCACTGTACCACAACATCGGCCTCAACATTTCTTTTTTTATAACCTACCTCAGTCAGTAGTGTTTGGGGGCAGAAAGGAAATGGCATTGATGTAGGTTCAGAAAGATCAATATGGGGGCATTATTTCAGAACTGGCATCAAGGAAATCAGATGGGGGGCTCTTTCAGTAACCCTGTAAGAAATGACTAGAACCTGAACTAAGGTAGAAGCAGTGGGGAGCAGGTAGGGGACAAGCTGGAGGACCTATTTAGGGCTTGCTGATGACAGATTGCAGGGACCAAGGGAGAGGGAGAAGTTGTGACTCCCCCATTTCTGGCTGGGGCAAAGAGGTGTAAGGTCTCAACACACACAGACAGAAGGATGAAGTCCTTTAAGGAGAGAAACATATGATGAGCTCCCTAACAACTGAGTTTGAGATAATCCCAAGGGATGAAGTTTGCTGGTAGGCCCACATATGGAGGTTAGGAGAGCCATTCTGATTAGAGATACTGATCTGGTGTTCATCCTCATATAAGAGTATAGCCAAAAAGCTCATGGAGGGGCTGGCATTGTGCCATAGTGGGTCAAGCCACCGCCTCAAATGCTGGCATCCTATATGGCTGCCGGTTCAAGAACTTCCCATGCAGATCCCTGCTGATGCCCCTGGGAAGGCAGTGGAGGATGGTCCAAGTGCTTGGGCTCCTGCACTCACCTGGGAGACCTGGATGAAGCTCCAGGCCCTGGCTGTTGCAGACATTTGGGGAGTGAACCAGCAGATGGAAGACCTCTCCTCTCTCTCTCTCTCTAACTCTGCCTTTCAAATAAATAAACAGTGTTTTAAAAGCTTACAGAAAATTTGAAATAGTAGTATGAGTTTATTTTTGCCCAAATAAAATTTTGAAATCAACTCATGGTCTTTTTCTTAATAAATATTTTCCACGTTAAAAAGAAAAGGTTGCACTAAAACTAATACTCTTTTTTTTTTTTTTTTTTTTTTTTTGGACAGGCAGAGTGGACAGTGAGAGAGAGAGACAGAGAGAAAGGTCTTCCTTCGCCTTTGGTTCACCCTCCAATGGCCACCACGGCCGGCACACCGCGCTCATCCGATGGCAGGAGCCGGGTGCTTCTCCTGGTGTCCCATGGGGGTGCAGGGCCCAAGCACTTGGGCCACCCTCCACTGCACTCCTGGGCCACAGCAGAGAGCTGGCCTGGAAGAGGAGCAACCGGGAAAGAATCCGGCGCCTCCACCGGGACTAGAACCCGGTGTGCCAGCGCCACAAGGTGGAGGATTAGCCTATTGAGCCACGGCGCCGGCTAAAACTAATACTCTTAATTTCATTTTTCCCACAGACGTTTAAAAGACCCTCTCATATAAAAAGAAGTCAAAAGCCACGGTTTGACTGAGAGGGTGAAGTGGGAAAGGGTGTGGGCAGAATTTTCGAGATTACCAACGCATGTGGCCTGTACTTAGAAAAGCGCCATGAAAAGACTTAGAGCAGAGCAGCCTATTTTAAGAACATCTAGCACGCACAGCAAGCAGAGTTTTCCTCTTAAACATCAAACGCTCCACCCTCTCTCTCTCTCTACCCTATGACCCTGTCTTAAGCCTTTGCCCTCCTCTCGAAGGTTCTTTGCCAAGTTCCCTCCAGTGTACTACAGCCCCGCCCGCCCAATCCAACGTACCCCTCAGAAGCTGCTGAAAGACGAGCTTGGGAGGTCTGCAGAACAAACTGCCCTCCTTCTGCCCGCCTGTATCCTTATTCCCCAAGCTCAGTTTGGGTCCCTTGAGGGGCTGCATGCCACTCGGCCTGGCATCGCCACACGCCACGCTGGAACAGGGGCGCTCTGTCTCGCGGGCTCCCAGCCAGCCTCCCGTTCCCTCGCCTTCCTCCACTCTTTATAAGCCTTCTTTTCCAAGGCTGGACCACAGCTACACGGGGTCACCGTTCCTGTCCCAGAAACTGCAAGGAGCCCTGACAAGCGGGCGCGGGTCAGCCGGGCCCGCTCCCCGGCGAGGCCACGCCTCGGGCGCCGCCCTCCGGGTTGGCGTCCTCGCGGACGTCGCCTCAGGCCCCGCCCCCGCCGCACGCCCCGCCCACTTCCTCGTCCCCGGATGCCAGAACCCGCGCGGACCTGATCCCGAAGACATGGCTAACAAGGTAGCTCTCGCCCGGTCTTGGGCTCCGGGACGAAGACAGGGAGAGCAGGACGTGGCAGCTGACCGCTAGCCCGGGGCGTGCGGGGCTGCGCGCGGGACGGGATCCCGCTACCCGGGTGCAGCGGGGAGGGAGGGAGGGAGGCTCTGTTGCAGCTCCTCACTTTGTTGGCTGCTTCGGGGACTAGCGGAGCGGGCTGGGGGAAGGGAGAACCGGGCGTGGGGGCCGGGCCTGGGCTGGTCGGAGCGGCCATAGCTTGCAACCAGTCGTCCTTGCAAGCGGGCAAAGCCGCGACCAAGGCCAACGATCTGAACCCGGTGTTGCTCCTATAACATTTTGAGCACAAGTTTACCGACCGGTTGATACTCTGCTTTAACCCTTGCCTAACCGGTGAGCGGTTTACCCCATTTCAGCGCTGTGCGTGGCGGTCGCAGCACGGATAGTAGAGTCGGGATTCCTGGGCGACAGGTTCCTGAAATACACATTCGCCGCCAAAGGCAGCGTTATACAAATGATGTGAATAAATCACTCTGCAGTTGTTCCAGTGCTTTGCAAACTTTGGACATTTTCTAAGATACGTGACCTTAACTTTCGGAGTTTAACAGAAATGATGAACTCCGATCTTTCAAACTTGATAAGTTGGCATTTTTTTAATTACCAAAATGTCTTTATTCTGAGAAGGTGAAAAGTCATTCCTATGATAATCCACATGTTAAAGTAGGGCAGTTGGCCTTGGATCTGGAGTGGGGCTTTGTTTTGCTTAGATTTGTAAGGGAAACGTTAAGCAGCTTTCAAATATTTTTCAAAGGAGTGAGGCATCAGATTTAGATTCTGAGTTATTTAATTGTCTCATTGGCTCAGTGCTGTGATTTTGATCTTGGGGATATTGTTTTGAGATTTACAGTACATTGAAATGAAGAGATTGTAATGCAGTGTCCAAATTCTCTGTATTATCCAATTGAATATCTGCATTTTGATTTTTCCAGTGGTGCCTCCCAGCCTCACCCATTTACCCAAGCCACTCCTTGTTTCTGGATAGGGTACACCTTTCCTTTTCCTCCTCACTCTGTTCTGCTGCTGATGATAACTTCTTACTTGGCAAAGCTGCCCTGTGCCAAGAACGATCAGTCATACACCTTTCCACGCAGTCCTCCTAACCACCCTGTGTGTATGAAGGGGCTTCAAAAAAAAGTCATGGAAATTTGCATAATATGTTAATTTCCATTTGTCCATGAGCTTTCTGAAAAGCCTCCCTTAGAAGTTTTATCACCGTTTATAGCTATGCTTTCCTCACCCATCAGTATCCAGTTTAAAAGTGACGCATTCCCCAACCCACCATGGAGAGTGCATTCTTTTTCCCGATTCTTCCTCTCTGAAGGACTTTGTGCCTGTCTTTGTGGACAGTGAGAGAGAGAGACAGAGAGAAAGGTCTTCCTTTGCCTTTGGTTCACCCTCCAATGACCGCCGTGGCCGGCACACCACGCTGATCCGAAGGCAGGAGCCAGGTGCTTCTCCTGGTCTCCCATGGGGTGCAGGGCCCAAGGACTTGAGCCATCCTCCACTGCACTCCCGGGCCATAGCAGAGAGCTGGCCTGGAAGAGGGGCAATGGGGACAGAATCCAGCACCCCAACCGGGACTAGAACCTGGTGTGTCAGCGCCTCAAGGCGGAGGATTAGCCTATTGAGCCTCGGCGCCAGCCTGTGCCTATCTCTTTAAATCACACTTTTTCAGTTGTTGACTCTCAGGTCTGTCTCCTGTGAACCTAGTTGTTTGCAGCCTTGATCCTGTTAACATATTTCCTAAGCATTACGTCAGTTGTCAACCTTCCTCATGCTGACTGTAACCTCTGATGGTGTACTTATATAAGCCAATCCAGCTATCCAAAATACTATTTTATTTTGTAGCTAATATTTTAAAGTGTTATTAATGAGATAGTCATACCTGTGTTTGTACCAAGTCTTCAAAATGCAGATATATTTTAAAGTTACAGCATATCCTAGCTCAGACTATTTTCCAAGTACTCAATAACCACATATGAAAAGAATTATTTTATTTATTTGAAAGAGTTACAGAGAGAAGTAGAGCCAGAGAGAGAGAGGTCTTCCATTCTGTTGGTTCACTCCCCAAATGACCACAATGGCCAGAGCTGCCTGATCTGAAGACAGGAGCCAGGAGCTTCTTCCGGGTCTCCCATGTGGTGCAGGGGCCCAGAGACTTGGGCCATCTTCTGCTTTCCTAGGCCATAGCAGAGAGCTGGATCTGAAGTGGAGCAGCGAGACTTGAACCAGCATCCATATGGGCTGCCAGTGCTGAAGGCTGGGGCTTTAACCCACTGCACCACAGCGCCAGCCCCCCTTAATTTTTATTTATTTGAAATACAGTAGACAAAGCCAGATCTTTCATCCACTGGTTTCCTCTCCAGATGCCCACAACAGCCAGGGCTGAGTCAGACCAATGTCAAGATCTCTGTCTGGATCCCTTGTGGCCTGAAATGTTGAAAACACAAAGTTTTCAAGTACTGCAGCCCCCAAGTGTGCACATTAGTAGGAAGCTGGAGCAGAATAGAGGTAGGACTCAGTCCCAGGCACTCCAGTGTGGGATGCAAGCACCCCAAGCAGCAGCTCACCCTGCCACGCAACAGCACCCCTCCATCAACCTCGACTCTTAACCTGCTTTTAATTATGCATTGTAGAGGATCACTAAATAGTTGATGAATAAAATTATAATCAAAGGAGGCTTTTGTATCTGATCATGTGGTCATTCCAGTTAAAGCTTTTTAAATGTATCCTGTTGATACAAAATCTCAGCACAGTTCTCCTATCATTTAGATGTCTTCCTTGTGAATCTGTGATACACTTTCCAAAATTAACATTCACTTGTACCTAAATTGACCAATTCATAGTTTAAGAGGAAAAACAGCTTACACTTTTTCTATCCATTTCAGGTTATCAAGTGCAAGGCTGCAGTTGCCTGGGAGGCAGGAAAGCCTCTCTCCATAGAGGAAATAGAGGTCGCACCCCCAAAGGCTCATGAAGTTCGAATTAAGGTAATGATACAGCAAAGGCGCTGGAAGAAAAGACTTAAAATGAGGTCTCTGGGTAGAAGAGTAGATCTGAGGTCCATGGAGGATAAATCCCATTGGGGAGTGACAAGGAGGTGGCGCTGAAAGTTATCCAGCTCTAGATTCATGCACCCTTGTCTCCGGCCTTGTGTTTTGATCTTGTGCTGGGTAGCCATCTATGTGGATCACTGGATGCTGCAGTTGATCTTGTGTAGCTTTATTTTCAGGTGACTTTTGGATGCTCTCCTTTTTGCTGATCCCATGACTCTACCGTGATGGTGACATGTTGGAAACAAATGTTTTCAGTTTTGTCAGTAGGGACTTCAAATAAGACTTGGGAAGAGGTTCCTGATTGACTGGAGCGACGAGCAGGTGAAGTCGGCTTCTTAGAGAGCTTTCTGATGAGCTGACCTGGCAGCAGAGACCAGCGTCCAGGGAGTTTGTGTTCCACTGCTTTTCCGCTGTGGCAGAACAAGTTGCCCCTGGAGAGAGGTGCACTGCACCAGGCAGCCAGCTGGAGAGATCTTGGAAGCTTGATGTTTATAAAACGTGTGTTCAGCATTCTGCTTCCTACTTGTTTTGATATAAAATTAACACTTTAAAGTAGTAGCTGATGAATAAAACTAATATTGTAAGAAAAAAGTTACAGCTCCTTTTTTTTTTTTTTTTCTGTGACATCCCTTTATCTGATTTCCAAACGTACCATACCAAGCTCATGCACCCCAGGATCATACCTATGAAGTCGAGGAGCCCAGGACCAAGAACCTTTTGAAGGTCTTTTGTCAACCAGACCTGTACTTCGAATTGTTTTCTTCAAGTTCAGGAATTAAGCTGGCTATGATTTTGCCACTGAAGATAATGTTTACCCTGGATAGAAGAGTAGCAGTGAGAGAGGAGTGCATTAAGCTATGTTCTCTAAAACTGCTGGCAGATGGGAAAGAATGTCTCTTTGTAAGTGGGCACATAGGCCAGAAGCAGAGGCAAAAATATGGACACTCCAAGATTTGCCTTTCTGCACTTTTGGTGGTTGGGAAAAATGGTACTTAATAGCTAGAGAGATAGGGATAAAGGGCTTATTTAAGTAAAAATTTTATGTGCTTTTTTTTTTTTTTATTTGAAAGGCAGAGTTACAGAGAGGCAGAGGCAGAAAGAGAAGTCTTCCATCTGCAAGTTCACTACCCAAATGGCCACAACGGCCAGAGGTGGGCCTTTCTGAAGCCAGAAGCCAGGAGTTTCTTCTGGGTCTCCCATGTGGGTGCAGGGGCCCAAGCACTTGGGCCATCCTCCACTGCCTTCCCGGGCCACAGCAGAGAGCTGGATTGGAAGTGGAGCAGCCGGGACTCGACTTGGTGCCCATATGGGATGCTGGCACTGCAGGCGGTGGCTTTACCCACTGTGCTGCAGTGCCACCCCCTATGTGTGCTTTCTAAAAAGGGAGTTGGTTCCACTACAAGCTCTGGATTTTGACCCAGACTCGAGTAAAGTGGCATATTTCAGAAATAGTACCTTTGCAGCCACCTCATTTCTCAGCAATCAGGTGGAAGCCAGCAGTGAGATAGGCACAGCCTGTTTTGTGCACAGGTGATGACACCTCTCCATGCCTGTAAAATCCCCTTGCACACCCTACCTTGCAAATATGCACTGGAAAGGGGAATAGATAAGCTGCATTTCATTGCCCATAAGTGCACCATGGCTTTTATGCACCACTAAAATAATGCCGCTAGTTCTAATTGTTAAGATGCCATGGGTTATAAGCACGTGCTGATTTTTTTTTTAAATATTTATCTATTTACTTGAAAGAAACACAGAGAGGGAAAGACAGACTAATCCTTCATGCACTGGTTTACTCTTAAGATGGCCAAACAGCCAGGGTTGGGCCATACCGAAGCCAGCAGTCAGCAGATTCCTCCAGGTCTCCCACTTGGATAGCAGGGACCCAAACACCCAGGCCATCCTCTGCTGCCCTCATAGGCCATCATCAGGGATCTGGATGGGAAGAGGAACAGCCAGTGCACTAACCTGTGCCCTCATGGGATGTCAGCGTTGCAGGCAGCAGCCTCACCTGCTACACTACAACGCCAACCCCACCTACTGATTTTAGAGGTTAAAATATGAAAGAAATGTGTTTGAGAATCCATGAAATATATTAAAGCAAAATGCCTTTCATCTGACCTGTGCCTCACTCTGAATTGCATGCACACACACTTAAATGCGTTATATTTTAATATCCTCATAGATCTTCGCCACTGCGGTTTGCCACACCGATGCCTATACCTTGAGTGGAGCCGATCCTGAGGGGTGTTTTCCAGTGATCTTGGGACATGAAGGTGCTGGAATTGTGGAAAGTGTTGGCGAAGGAGTTACTAACCTGAAGGCAGGTAAGGAGAGGTGAATTATTTGGCAGTTGTGGCTTATTTTATAGTGAAATGATTTTTCTGATGTTACACACAATTTATGAACAGGTTACTGCCAACACTTGCTTTTTTTCTCTCACTAGAAAAGCACAGATATTTGAGGGTTTTTTTTTTTTCTGTTTTTATTTTCAAGCTAATGTTTATTTACAGCTGTTTAAATATATTTCTAGAGCCAGTTTTGGCAAACCAAGCAAGAATTTGTAGAGAAGCATTAGTGAGTCAGTATTTTGATGTACACAACCTCCTTGTTCTGCAGTTACTGTGAAAAGTTTCATTTAGATAACAGTTCTGAAAAAGACTTTTCCGATGGTCAGACAGTGTCTAAGTGGTGTAACGTGGGTAAGGTTCTATAGTGTAAGCTGTTGACTTTGGCAAGCCGTATCCGCTGACAGGGATGAGAGTTTGCAGGGCTGATGTATCCACTTAGAGACAGATGCTACCTCTTCTAGATAATGTCTTTGCATTTGTTTCCCAGGTGATACTGTCATCCCACTTTACATCCCACAATGTGGAGAGTGCAAGTTTTGTCTTAATCCTAAAACAAATCTTTGCCAGAAAATAAGGTTAGTATATTTCTATTTTATTCTTAAAATAAAAGGTCATATTAACAATAGTAAGAAATTGTGTGGCAATTTATAACATGCATTTTACATACATTATTTCATTTCTTCTTAAGATAGAGTGTTGTTGTATTTATTTGATAGATGGAGAGACAGACAGAAATAGAGCTCCGATCCACTGGTTTACTCCCCAGATGCTCAGTAGCTAGGGCTGGGCCAGGCTGAAGCTGAGAGTCAGGGACTCAGTACAGATCTTCCTTGTGGGTGGCAAGAAACAAACTACTTGAGCCATCCCAGAGTGCTCATAACCAGAAAGCTGAAATCAGGATCCAGGCACTCTGACAGGGGATGCTGGCATTCCAAATAACCTCTTAACCACTGGGCCAAATGACCGCCTCTCATTTCATCTTTAAAATGATACCACCATCACTGTTACTGGAATTGCTCATTTTCATAAATGAAAAAATAAATAGAAAATCAGGGGTTTGCCCAGGATTACCAGCTATCAAGATATAAAACAATTTTCTGGATAGATCCTCTTTCAGTAACACTCAGCCAAATTTTCCAGAGTGTGTAGTAAAGAAGGACATGCTTGCGAGATTAAACAAAGTCATTTTTATGAGCCATTTTATTGTCCAGTAAATCAAAGTAATAAAACTTGCCTCATAACGTTAATACCTGGGGAGACTATAAGAGATAACGTAACCCTTTGACACAGAAAAGATAGTTAATCTATTGTACTACCATAGCAACACTTGAATAACTGCTTCTTTGAGGCAGTCTTAAATTTAGGAGCAACCTAAACATCAGTAGGAGTATGGATAAAAGTGGTATTTGCGATGCAGTTGTGACATACCATCAAAAATGAACTACTACTGTTTGTTCCCTTCTTTTGTTTCTTTATTAAGAACATAATACATTTAATAAAATATTTATGGCATACAGATCTTAAATGTACAACTTAATGAATGTTTAAACACACCTGCTGGTTAGAGCCCTCACCAGATTGAGAGGGAGCCCTACCAACACCCCACAAAGTCCCTTGTGTCCATCCCAAGGCAACATCTACCTCCCTGGAAAGGTTACCACAGTTCTGATTTCCCCTACTATAAAATGTTGCATGACTAGAATCATGCAGTTGTGTGCTCTTTTGTCTGGTTTCTGTCATTCACAATGTCTGTGCAATATAGCCAAGTTGCTATGTGCATCAGAGGTTCATTTCTGTTGCTCTGTGATAGTTGCATTCCAAATGCCACTGTTTACCCATTTTCCTGTTGATCAACATTTAGACTGCTCCCAGCATGGGGCTGTTATGATTACTGCTGCTCAGAGCATTCTTCCACATATCTTTTGATGGGTGTGTGCTGTACTTTGTTTTGGGTTTTTCCCTGGGGTTGGAGTTGCCAAGTTACAGGATGTGCATCTGGAACTCTCCAACGTGACAGTACACAGTTTACACTCTTGCCAGCGCTGTAGGACAGATCTGTTCTTGCATTTGTTTTTTAATAATGTTGACAAAATTAGCTTATATTTTTGTAAGGGAAGATTCCATTTATTAACCCAGTTAATTTTCATAAAGTTTGAGCCAAAAAATATCTGACTGTTTTGACAGGGAATTTCAAGCACAGTCTTAAAAATTTTGTGGCATGTCAAGTATAATAATGGTGATGGGCTTTTTGTGGCTGTAACTTCTCAGAGGAAGAAATTCTCCCAAGGTCTATATTGTATCCTATGTCACCTTTTATTCAAGAAACTCCTCTGGGGCCAGCATTGTGGCACAACAGGTAGAGCCAGCATCCCATATGGATGCTGGTTCGAGGTCCAGCTGCTCCACTTCTTATCCAGCTCCCTGCTAATGACCTGGGAAAAGTAGCAGAGGATGGCCCAAGTATTTGGACATCTTGCACCTGCACAGAAGATCCAGAAAAAGCTCTTGGCTTTGGCCAGCGCCACAGTTCACTGGGCTAATCCTCCGCCTGCGGTGCCGGCACCCCTGTTTCTAGTCCTGGTTGCTCTTCTTCCAATCCAGCTCTCTGCTGTGGCCCAGGAAAGGCAGTGGAGGATGGCCCAGGTCCTTGGGCCCTGCACCCACATGGGAGACCAGGAGGAAGCACCTGGCTCCTGGCTTCAGATCAGTACAGTGTGCCAGCCATAGTGGCCACTTGAGGGGTAAACCAACGGAAAAAGGAAGACCTTTCTCTCTGTCTCTCTCTCTCACTATCTAACTCTGCCTGTCAAAAAAAGAAGAAGCTCCTGGCTTTGACTTAGCCCAATCCTGGCAGTGGAAGCCATTTGGGAAGTGAACCAGTGGAAGGAAGATCTCTCTCTCTAACTCTTTCAAATAAATATAAATCTTTTTTTAAAAAGAAAAGAAAAAAAATTCCTCTAGGAGTGACCATTTGGTTAAGATTCTGCTTTTGAGATACACACTCTCTTTGTCAGAGTGCAGGGGTTTGCTCCTGGCTCTGTTTCCAATTCCAGAGCAGCAGATAATCCCTCAAGTTCTCAGGTCTCTGCTACTCACTTGGGAGACCAGATTGAGTTCCTGGCTCCTGGCTTTGACTTGGTTCAGTCCCAGCTTTTGAAAACATTTGAGTAGTGAGCCAGTGGATGGAAGATCTGCTTGGATAACTGCTGGTTTTGGCTTTATCCTTTATAAAGTTATTTGCTCACAGAGTTTTATGATGGAATCTTACTTTTTCTGATCCTAATGTTTTACCTCTATTTAAAACAAGTTTGGTATTCAATTCTAGAAGACTGTTGAATATTGGAAAACTTCTTATAAGTTTTGCTGAAAAGGCAATGCTGAAAGGTGCTAAATTATTAATTAATAGTAAGAAATATACTTTTGGTCTTATTACACTTTACTGGTCATTATTTTAAAAACATTTATTTCTTCTGTGACTTAAGAAACCTGATTCCTTTTTTTTTATTTTATTTTAAGTTATACAAGTTTGATGTATTTCATATATACAGATTTAGGAACATAGTGATACTTCCCACCCTACCATGCCTCCTGCCTACCCTCCAACCTTTCTTCCTCCTCCCTCCCCAAATCCCACTCTTAATTTTTACAAAGATCTATTTTCAGTTTACTTAATGATCATAAAGTTTACCCTACATTAAGTAAAAAAAATTGAACAAACAGTATGAAGAAAAAAAACACTGTTCCTTAACAGAAGACACAAGGGCTATAAACAATCATCGAATCTCAAAATGTCCATTTCACTCCAGTACATTACATTTTAGTTACCTCGGATCAGGGAAAACATCTGTCTTTTTGGGATGGGCGTATTTCACTAAGTATAATGGTTTCCAGCTGCATCCATCTTGTTGCAAAAGACAGGATTTCATTTTTTTTTTACAGCTGAGTTGTACTCCATAGTGTACATATACCATAATTTCTTTATCCAGTCAACAGTTGATGGGCATCAGGATGGATTACATGTCTTAGCTATTGTGAATTGTGCTTCAGTGAACATGGGGGTACAGATAACTCTTTCATATGCTGATTTCTTTTGGATGAAACCTGAGTCTACCCTGTCATTTTCCTTTTTTGTTTGCATAGAGTCACTCAAGGAAAAGGCTTAATGCCAGATGGTACTAGCAGATTTACTTGCAAAGGAAAGACAATTTTGCATTACATGGGAACCAGCACATTTTCTGAATACACAGTTGTGGCTGATATCTCTGTTGCTAAAATAGACCCTTCAGCACCTTTGGATAAAGTCTGCCTTCTGGGTTGTGGCATTTCTACTGGTTATGGTGCTGCATTAAACACTGCCAAGGTAAGAGAGCAGCCTGGGATTCAGTTTATACCTTCTAATTCAGTTCAGCAAAGCATTGCTGGAACGGTGACATTGACCCGATCTATAGAAACCCAGTGATCTGCTTTCCTCTTCTGCAATGAGTGCTTTATAGACTGTCTTTATATTTAGGTGGAGCCTGGCTCCACTTGCGCCGTCTTTGGCCTGGGAGGAGTTGGATTGGCAGCCATCATGGGCTGTAAAGCGGCTGGTGCATCCCGGATCATTGCCGTGGACATCAATAAAGATAAGTTTGCGAGGGCCAAAGAGTTTGGCGCCACTGAGTGTATTAACCCTCAAGACTTCAGTAAGCCCATCCAGGAAGTACTCGTTGAGAAGACCGACGGAGGAGTGGACTATTCCTTTGAGTGTATTGGCAATGTGAAGGTCATGGTGAGTGTGCTTGGCTGCCTTTCAGTTTGGTTGGTGGTCCTGCTTTTTTTTAATGTGGCTTCTTTAAGATGAAAAGTTGTTTTGCTTTTGCAAAGGAAAAAAATTTCTTTTGGTAAGAATTATTCTAATAGAAGAAGAGGAAAAAAACTGAGCTATAAATGGGATGGGGATACATCATCTCAGGGAAAGATGAAAAAATCCCTTCCTTCTGATGGACACTAAGTGTATATGTCTCGCAGTTTATTCAGTGAAAAGGCAGAATAATAAAGTTGTAGCGAGCATTGCCTTTCAGATTAGGTACACGTCCACTTGCTAACTCTGTGGCCTTGAGCAAACAGCTTTCCGTTCCTCTAAGCCTCAGTTTCCTCATCTAGATAATGTCAGTAGTAACAGCTCCTTGACACTAAGTGGGCACTCAATAAAGGTGTTAAAAGCAATGGAATTTCAGGCTAGGGTTTACTTTTTAATAATAGAAAGAAATAAAAGCTGAAGTTCTTTCAACTTATATTGATATTTATCCAAGTTAATAATTTTTAAAATACTTGTTAAAATATTACTGTTGAGAAAAATTAAACATTAAATTTGGATGTTCTGTTGAGATTTTTTTAAATAAAAGCTTTGTGCCACCACCACCTCCTTTCCGACTGGAAGTTTCTGGGGAGGAAGTTATTCTCAGCAAATGTACTAACGTGTGTTTTGGTTGTATCTCTGTTCCTGCAGAGAGCAGCACTTGAGGCGTGCCACAAAGGCTGGGGCGTCAGCGTGGTGGTTGGAGTAGCTGGTGCCGGTGAAGAAATTTCCACTCGTCCATTCCAGCTGGTGACAGGCCGCACATGGAAAGGCACTGCCTTTGGAGGTAATTCCGTGGATAAAATGAGTACATTTTCTCTTGGTGTTTTCATGGGATTTTTGAGCCCAGGCTACCACCTTCTCATCCTAGGTTGTTACACACAAGCATATTTTAATAATAGGGTTTGAAAGTCAGTATTTACCCCTGGACTGGGCAGGGGCTCAGCTTCTTCTGAAGCCTCTAGACAGTTGTTACACAGCCTTTGAAAAAAAAAGAAAAAAAGTTCAGGGCCAGCATTGTGGCACAGAAGGTTAAGCCACCTCCTGCTGTGCCAGCATCCCATGACCTCCAATACAAGTCCCAGCTGCTCCACTTTCCAATCCAGCTCCCTGCTAATGGCCTGGGAAAGCAGCAGCAGATGGCCCAAGTGCTTGGGCCCCTGCTGCCAACACAGGAGACTCAAATTGAGTTTCTTACTCCTGGCTATGGCTTCACTCAACTCTGGCTGTTTCCGGCATTTGGGGAGTGAACAAGCAGATGAAATATCTGTCTTTTCCTCTTTCTAAGTCTGCCTTTCAAGTAAATAAGTTAATATTTTTTTTTAAAAAATCTAGTAATGAGGAAGCAGTTGGAGGGTGGGCAGGGGGAGAAACTGATTGCAGGGTCAGCCAGCAGCAGTGTCAGCCACCCTGTTGTTGATACCATGAACTTAAATAGGTTGTCCTATTTTTACTCTTCTGTCCAGAGTGCAGTGATCCCTTTGTGTGAACATGTCTCTGTCTGAATACTCCCGATTTCAGCAGCAATCAATACTATGTCTTAAGCTGAAAGTATAGTTTTTTACATTTTTTTAAAGATTTATTTATTCACTTGAGAGGCATAGTTACAGGCTAGGGGAAAGACAGAGAGACAGAGAAGTCTTCCATCCACTGGTTCACTCCCCAAATGGCTGCAACGGCCAGATCCGAGCTGACCCAAAACCAGGAAGCAGGAGCTGCTTCTGGGTTTCCCATCTGGGTACAGGGGCCCCAGGACTTGGGTCTTCTACTGTTTTCCCAGGCCATCAGCAGGGAACTGGATCAGAAGTGAACAGCCAGGATTCAAACTGTCACCCATATGGGATGCCAGAGCCACAGATGGATGCTTAACCTACTACACCACCAAGTTAGCCCCAAGCTGAAAATATTAAACTAGACAAAAGCTTCCAACAAAATTGAGTAGCTTCCAGATTTACCATTTTTCAATTGTATGATCCTAGAAGGCCCTCAGGTATTTGAACTGCCAGCAGAATGCAGCGAAACAGTTTCCACCTTTTTGTGGCTGCTCAGTGAGGGAAGACAAAAGACATCAAAATGTTTTGTATTTCCCAACATCTAAAGTTTTCATAGGCTGCTTAACAATACACTTATATCTCACTGTCTTCTTAAGGAAGAAAACTCAACATGGGTTTTGAATGATCCAGGTGCAACAAGGTGTCTGTAATTAGCTCTCCTAACTCCTATTAATGCCACTTCTTTTGAAAGAAAAAAAGACTGGGAAAATGTGCTTAAATTAGTAGTTTGACTAGTTTTCCTTCTTTTTTTTTAAGGTTTTTATTCATTTATTTGAGAGGTAGAGTTATAGACAGTGAGAGGGAGAGACATTGAGAAAGGTCTTCCTTCCGTTGGTTCACTCCCCAAATGGCCACAACAGCCGGAGCTGCGCCAATCCAAAGCCAGGAGCCAAGTACTTCTTCCTGATCTCCAATGCGGGTGCAGGGGCCCAAGGACTTGGGCCATCTTCTGTTTTCCCAGGCCACAGCAGAGAACTGGATTGGAAGAGGAGCAGCTGGGACTAGAACTGGCGCCTATATGGGATGTGCCATGGCTCCAGCCCCAGTTTTCCTTCTTTACCCTACAGATCTTGCGTTAGAAAACATCATTGTAAACTTTTACTTTCTAGAGCCTGGATGTACACCACAGCTGGGTTATCTCAGCGCACACTTGCAAAACATGCTCGCTGGGAGCATTAGAAAGAGCACTCCAGGCCTCAGTGACTGAGCCAGGGGTCTTGGTGATAGCCTGTAACCAAAGTCCCATCCTAGCACACACTGGCTGAAAAAAAGTAGCTGAACCTTTGGGGCTCTTTACACGTCTGAGGCCTGATCCAAGATGTAAATAAGTTTTAATCCAGGGAAAAGCACAGACGTTAGCTGTCTATCACCAGATTTCAGAGAAACAAAAATATCCCTAGAATTTGTAGGGGGGAAAAAATTAAATTTGGCAGAGGATATAAGAAGGGAACTAGGAAAAAGTCTCAAAGGAAATGTGAAATGTCCAAAGAACTCATAAAAGGTAGGGAGCCTTCTTTGTTGATCTATTGATTCATTCAAAATAAGGAAGAAATTAAAGCATCTAATGTTATTGAAAATCTCACTTAGCTGAAGAAGTACTACTTTATTTCTTGATTTCGTGTTTTTATATTCTGAGATGCTATCTCTATTTTATTGTTGAATATAAAAACAGTAATAAAGTCTTGCATCCCATCAGCTTTTTCTGGCTTAAAATGTTGTGAATATAGAAATCTTTGCTGTTGTGGACTTAAGTAAACTTGTTGCTAAGATTTCTATCCTAGGTAGTTTAAAAGTCTCAACTGGTCAATCTTAATGAGATTTTAGTAAATCTTCATGCAGAAAAATAATAATACTCTAAGGTGTTTACTTCTTTCATGACTAAAGGTCTGTGTTGAATTCTTCCTCTACTCGATACTAATTTTGAAGTTTTTCAGTCCTCTTCAATGCATCAAAAAATTCATTCTCCTAAATGTCAGCCTCTCACCCCCTAAGTAGTAAGTATACAGTAGAAATCTGTTGAACAAATGGATGACTAGATGATTTCTTTCAGGATGGAAGAGTGTGGAAAGTGTCCCAAAGTTGGTATCTGAATATATGTCCAAGAAGATAAAGGTTGATGAATTTGTCACTAACACGCTGTCTTTTGACCAAATTAATGAAGCCTTTGAGCTGATGCACTCAGGGAAGAGGTAAGCATTAGTACAGAATGTAATGAGGATTTGGGGCTGATGGGGGAGCAGGTGTCGAAAATAGAACAATTTTAGTGGCGTCAGAAGATGAGGCATCATTAAAACTGTGTGTGTACTGCGTTTTTCCCTTACAGCATTCGAACTGTTGTAAAGATTTAAATTCTCATGGAGAACATGTCCACCCTGTACCTGCCTTCTTGTCTGATGGGAGCAGCCTGATGCATAGGACAAAGATCCTCCAAGCTCACAGCCTCTTACATCTTCACTGAGTACCCCAGGGAACAGTGTTGTGCACACAAATCATGATCTCCTTCACACGTACAATTGCGGGCTCACTAAGCAATTTTCTAACAAAATAAAACTAATCTCTGCATTGGTGTGGAAGTTGTCATCTCTGTTGTAGGCTCTGTTTGTCCTCAGGCTTCCTTTCCCCATAGTTTGCATCCTGTTCAGGAAAGGAGGAAGACACGGGACAAAGGAGAGGTTTTGAGCATTCAGTCTCTGCTGCCAATCCCAGTTAACACTCAGGGGACTTTTAAGAGTCTCAGGCCTTTTACAAAGCACAGATTTTTCCAAGGCTTCATTGGCAAATTTCATCAGCATCCAAGTCAGCTTCTGTAAGAGTATCTTTTGGGGGTGAGGGAGGATTTATTTATTTGAAAAGCAGAGTTAGAGAGAGATGGAGAGACCTTCCAATGGCTTTTATTAGTCAAACCTAGTAATCTGAAAGTGGCGACATTGTGCTTCTTTTAGTCTGAAAAGTAAAAAGAAGTAAAAACTGGTGTATTATCCTATGATTTTGTTAATCCACTGTCAAATTCAGATAGTAGAGGAAATTTTATGAAAAACACACCCCCCCTCCAAAAAAAAAGTACAGGTGACCAGTTAGATTTATATTTTCCCAGAAGTGTCCATGTATGGAATAGCATTTATACATTTCCTTTAAGTTAGATGAAAATAATGTTTTTATTATTATTTCATTGTATTTGAAAGGCAGAGAGATCTATCCACTGGTTCAATCCCCAGGTACCCAAAACAGGTAGGACTGGACAAAGGCAGAAACCAAAATCCCAGAACTCAAAGCAGACCTCCCGTATGGTGGAAGAGACCCAAGTGTCAGCCATCACCTGCTACTTCCCAGGTACACATTACCAGGCAGCTGGATCAGAAACAGAATAGCAGGGACTCAAACCGTGGACTCTGACTTGGGATGCCCACATCCCAAAAAGCGTTTTAACTACCATGCCAAACACCTGTCCCTAAAAGGAATACTATTAACAATGTTCTTTGCCTTTGATTTTACCCACTTTTTTTTTTTAGCACAAGAGATCTGCCATGCACATGTCTTCTGGTTAAATTGAAGCCTTTTAAATATTTTTTTCTGTACTTTCAATTAGTAGTTTAAATGTTCCCTAGAGCAAGCTGTATGTAGTTGATTGAAAAGGAGGAAAGTGTTACAAAGGGTCAGGAATTCTTCTGATGGCTCTTTGGTGCATTTGCGGCTCCCAGGCAGGCTGGCTCAGCTTCTCTCCAATTTTTGCTGAGAGGGCTGGAGACAAACTATGGGCCTCAGTAGCCCCAAGCACTGACCCAGGCAAAATGGAAGAAAGAACAAGGTAAAACTAGCTTCTAGCCCAACTGCAAGAACCATGCTTTTTTTTAAATTTTTTTTTTTGGACAGGCAGAGTTAGAGAGAAAGGTCTTCCTTCTGCTGGTTCACCCCCCAAGTGTCCACTACGGCCGGCACACTGTGTCGATCCAAAGCCAGGAGCCAGGTGCTTCCTCCTGGTCTCCCATGCAGGTGCAGGGCCCAAGCACTTGGGCCTTCCTCCACTGCCTTCCTGGGCCATAGCAGAGAGCTGAACTGGAAGAGGAGCAACCGGGACTAGAACTTGGGGTGCCAGCGCTGCAGGCGGAGGATTAGCCAAATGAGCTGCAGCGCTGGCCAAGAACCATGCTTTTTACGTGGCTAAGTTTACTTCAGCCTTCTAGGAACAAAAGTAACACTGCTTAGGTAACTGCAGTACAAAGCAGTCACAGAGAGTAGTGGAGGAAAATTAAACTGCTTAAACTTTTTCCCCCTTTATTTTCCTTCTGCATATTGCAAACATACCTGCATGAACATGCAGGACAAACTTTGCATCCACCACTACAAAAAGCAAAGCAGTATAATGTTACTCAAGTTCTGACCGGACGATTATTATTTCCGTCACAGCACATATGCTTGACCCGGCAGGTATAACAAGTATTAGCATTTCCTGGCTCAAAGAACGACTGTCCCAGAGATCAGTATAAAGAACCACTTTTTTAAGAATCTGAATACATAAGGATTCTTGGGTCATGGACCTAACAGTCCAACAATAGGTGTAGTTTTTTTAAGATTCTTTGACTACATCTTGGATCTAGGATGCTGCAACTACTGCTAAACCACCTGGTTTTTAGAACAAATAATCAAAGGCTGAAAACCATTCACTACATGTATGTACGCCCAAGATTATGATTGTGTCACCTTGGAAGGAGCATTTGGACTTTTGAAATTGTTTAAACTGCTCTCTTAAAAGATCATTTTAGGGGCTGGTGTTCCGGCACAGCAGGTAAAGCTGCCACCTGTGATGCCAGCATCCCACATAGGTACCAGTTAGAGCCCTGGCTGCTCCACTTCCGATCCAGCTCCCTGCTACTGGCCTGGGAAAGCAGCGAAAGATGGCCCAAGTACGTGGGCCCTGCACCAACACTGAAGACCAGAAGAAGCTTCTGGCTCCTGGCTGTTGAGGCCATCTGGGGAGTGAACCAGCAGATGGAAGATCTAACTCATGGAAATAAATCTTTAACAATTTTAACAGTGAGTATTAACTTTCATCATACATTTTGTGCCTACTAATAAAATGGACTTTTAAAAGGATCTTACATTTTGAAACATTTAGAATTTTCTAAGCATCTTTATGATTTGTAACTGGAAATTTTTCCTATGCTTTAACACTTTTAATAAATCTTTCCTGCTTTTTGAGTTTTAGCATGTTGGACTGTTCTGCCTTCTATTTAACCTACCTGGTCATATGCACTTGAGAAAGCCCACAGTCAGGCATGTCTGACTGAACAAGTTGTACTACAAGCACAGGGAACATACAAAGTACAACGTATGGACAATTGGGTCATTTTGGAAGGAGATGAAGAATAATTACATTATGTCCAATATAGAGTCCATTAATGTTGTGCACAATTTATCCCAAACATAAATGGCTCCAAAAATAGTAGTACCTGGATTTAACCTATTTGAAAGCAAAATTATTAACTTGTCATTCTCAAAGTGTGAATTTGGAGAAGCAGAAACATTGTCCATTCACAGAATGCCTCAGAACTTTCTCCGCTTAGCTGACAACCTGCCAAGGAGGCTGATGAACAAAGTCCTAAAGTAACTCACTGTGGGTTCTAAAGACACTTTGCTGACCCAGGGAAAACAGCCAAGTTTGGAGTCAATTTTGTTTTAATTAACATGCAAAATCAGGTGTTGTCATCAAATAAATAGCTTTTTGAAAAAGTATGCTGCAAACACATTTAAGAAAACATTTTATGAAGGAAATTTAGACAGCTATTTAGATAATAAATTAATAGAACTATTCCAAGTGAACTGTGTCTATAAACTACAGAACAAACAAGAATGTACAAAGTCCTCCATTACACAAGATACCCTTTGGTGGACTTTTAGGGGAACAAAAACAGCAGCCTGGGATCTCACAGATCGTTTTGTATCAGAGGATTCCTGCTGTAGGAGGCAAATGTGCACACGCTCCTTTCAAGGGATGAAAAATCCACCAGACTCAACGCCAGTTTACATGCACTGAAATACGCTTGACTGCCAAAGCATCAGGATGTTTTGAACAAATCAAATGTCAGAAATATACATTAAAATACATTGAAGAGGCTGGTACCATGGCATAGCGCGGAAAGGCGCCACCTGGAGTGCCAGCATCCCACATGGGCGCTAGTTTAAGTCCCGGCTGCTCCACTTCCAATCTAGCTCTCTGCTATGGCCTGGGAAAGCAGAAGATGGCCCAAGTCCTTGGCCCCCTGCACCCACATGGGAGACTCAAGGGAAGCTCCTGACTCCTGCGTTTGGGATTGGCACAGCTCTGGCTTTTGTGGCCATCTGGGGAGTGAACCAGCAGATAGAAGACTTCTTCTCTCTCACTCTGCCTCTGCCTCTCTGTAATTCTGCCTTTCAAATAAATAAATAAATCTTTTAAAAAAAATACATTGAAGTCTTTCTCTAATCTACATTGCAATACTAAGTGTTTTCAACTTTGGCTCTGTTTTCTCAGCAATCACCGAAAGCTCAACTTTGATGATTTAAGTTTTTAAAAACATCTAGCCTGAGTTGTGTGTTAAGCAAACTTGCACTAGAGTCACATTAAATACGGAATAAAACATTGCTAGGTTGTCACAGATCACAGGTAAGTGTTGGTGATCTGTCCTCCTAACCACTCAATCTGGTTAAAAAAAAAAATTGTAGAAATCAGAAGCCTGGTGTCCTGATAGTTGGTCTTGTGCTCAAGACACCACAGTGCAAATGTGCTTGCAACTTTGGAAGATGCTTATTCTTGGTGTGAGTTCGTTGTTGGGAGCAGGATGAGGAGGCTGGAGTAACAGTGATAAGGCTGAGAATCTCCTTCCCCAGGAGATGGGACTCCTCACTAAAAGCCTTTACAGCAGCACAAAGGCTGGACTTCAGAGAAATTTCCCGAGAAAATTCATTAAAATATTCTGAACTACTAACAAACCCATTAGTGGGAAGTGTATTTTACTTACAGAAATCCTTTCCTGAGTGTTCCACATGCTGGCTTTCCGGCACCTTTTTGTAAACGAACATACCGATGTTGACACTTTAAAATAACCACAGAATCGCCATATGCAGGCAGCTCTATGCTCACCCTGACCCTCGAAAATGGAAGAGCAGAACACGCAACCTCAGCCACTGCATCCCTGTTGCCTCTTGCAAACTACTCAATGTTGACACTATGTTTGTTTTTCCTATTGAGCACCAAAAAGAAGACACATGAGGAGGCTGTCACAAAGCTCTGAGCAGCAGCCACCAGGAGGCCGCCTACCCTCGGACTTCAGACACCACAGGCCAAAAGTCTCGATGTGCAGATCTTGTGCTAGCTAAGCTCGTCTTTCCCTGAGGGTTCATTTTGAAAACAAACAAACAAGACCGCATAAAATTAAAAACTTTTATTAGTTTTAGCCTAAAACTTTATGTAACCTATATTATGAAGCAACTTGTTCCTAAAATATAGATGTTCAGATGTCACTTTCTAATAGAAAGGAGTTGGAAAACGAATCGTATCGTAAGTGGTTTGATGTTCTTCGGCAGCCAGAGAGCTCCGTAGAGGTGAAACACCACATCTGGTCAGGAATCTTTCACATCACCTCAGGTTCTCCCAATATTTTAACTCAAGAAACACTAACACCCTCCCAAGATTCCCTGCATTCACTGCTGAAAACGTAGCTCAGCTTATGAAATTTACAATGAAAACCAGACAAAAATGACTTCAAATGTTATGTCCTGTGAATTAAAAGAATCAAACTTTGTAGTTAATATATTATTGGGACTCACTTTGGTGCAGTAATCCTGAAATGAATTTACATGTCTGGGAGGCTCAAACCAGTAAGTAAATATTAACAATGGTTAAAACCAAAGTTCTCAGTGAGGGAGAAGGAAGATATCAATAAAAGACAGGAAAGGGGCCGGCGCTACGGCTCAATAGGCTAATCTTCCGCCTGTGGCGACGGCACACCGGGTTCTAGTCCCGGTTGGGGTGCCAGATTCTGTCCCAGTTGCCCCTCTTCCAGGCCACTCTCTGCTGTGGCCCCCGGGAGCGCAGTGGAGGATGGCCCAAGTGCTTGGGCCCTGCACCCCATGGGAGACCAGGAGAAGCACCTGGCTCCTGCCTTCGGATCAGCGCGATGTGCCGGCCGCAGCGGCCATTGGAGGGTGAACCAACGGCAAAGGAAGACCTTTCTCTCTGTCTCTCTCTCTCTCACTGTCCACTCTGCCTGTCAAAAAATAAAAATAAATAAATAAATAAAATTAAAGAAAATGAACATATATAAGTGAATCCAATTTATTAAAAAAGATGCATTTGCTCCCTGAAAGATTTCAAAATACCATTTTCCATAAAAATAAACCAAGACTCCTGGAGAAATAGCAAATTCTGAGTCTGGGGAAAGAAATACAGACCATCTTGCTGGTAGGAAGTACACAGGCTGGTGGTTCAAAATGAGCCAAGAACAAGCTTAAAGATGCACCCAACTAGTCAGATATAAAACAGCTATGATAATTAAACAGAATTTTGAAAAATAATCGATGAGCTCATACTCACTGACACTCAAAATAACTGGGTAATGAGAAATGAAGTACTTCTTTGTATAACAGGATCAGCTAAGAAATGTATGGAGCGCCTGACTTAGAACATGCCAACCTGCAGTCACTGATGTAAAAAAAAATGATGGATTTAGGCAATTATCAATGAATACTAAAACCTTGAGTAAACAGTGTGTCACAACGGTCTCCAAATGTCTCCTCCAGATTACTTAAGAAGATATTTATAATGAAAAGACATTCCAGACACCAAGTGATCCATCTTAGCATCAGCAGTAATTTGAAAATATTACTTGCCTCCTTAAGTGATGTAATGAATGGACCATACATCATGCCAGTGATACAGATCTAACTGGCTTGATTATAACAGTTATTAAAATGTCAAAAGGGGTTTCTAGAATAAAGATTACACATCAATGAAATGCCATTGATTTGGATCCTGAATTTGAAAATACAGAAAAGCTTTAACAAATGAACATTTTGGGGGAAATTGAGAAAGTCTGAATTTGTATAATTAACTCTGTATTGATGTTAAATGTCTTGGGTATGAAAATATATTGTAATCATGTGGTAGGTTTTTAAGATTTATTTATTTGAAAGGAAGAGGATGGGAGAAAGATCTCTCATCCACTTGTTGACTCCCCAAATGGCTGCAACAGCCAGAGTTGGGCTGATCCAAAGCTAGGAGCCAGGAGCTTCTTCCAGGTCGCCCACGTGGGTGCAGGGGCCCAAGCACTTGGGCTACCCTCTGCTGGTTTCCCAGGCACATTAGCAAGAGTAGCCAGAACTCAAACCAGTGCCCATATGGAATGTCATTGTCACAGGCCACAGCTCTACCCACTACACCACACAGCTAGCCCCTATCCTTATGTTTTAAGAAACACACTGAAGTGTAATGCCAGTTCTTTCAAAAGAAAAATACTTGTAGAGAATGCAATGGTGGCAAAGTGAACAGTTGAAGATAAAAAGCAAACACACTTTTCTTCTTCTAAATTGTAATTCCACAGTTGTGGGAGGACTGGTAGTGAAAGTTAACTTAGGGGCCATCAACGTATGGGCTGGCATTGTGGCATAGTGGGTTCAGCTGCTACCTGGGATGCCAGCATCCCATGTGAGTCCCTGCTGCTCCAATTCCAATCCAGCTCTCTGCTAATGCACCTAGAAAAACAGCGAAGGGTGGCCCAGATGCTTGGGCCTCTGCACCAACATGGGAGACCCAGATGGAGCTCCAAGCTCCCAAGCTTGGCCTGACCCAGCCCTGGCTGCTGTGGCCATCTGGGAAGTGAGCCAGTGGATAGATCGAAGTTTGCTCACTTGTTCTCTGCCTTTCAAAGAAATAAATCTTTTACAAAAAAAAAAAAAAAAAGTTAACATAGAGGGAAGGCATTTGGCTCAGCAGCTAAGACCACCTTGGGATGCCAAGCAGCACCTGCATCTCATCTCACAGTGCCTGTTTTGTGTCCCAGCTCCGCTCTCCATTCCAACTTTCTACTAACACTTTTCTGCTAATGCACACTCTGCGAGGAGTGTGGGCCTCCGTCACCCAAAATGGAAAACTCAGATTGAGTACCAGGCTCCTAGATTCAACCTGGCCCTAGCCTGGCCCAGCCCCGGCTGTTGCAGGCATTTGGAAAGTGAACGAGTTGATGGAAAACTTGTGTGTGTGTGCGTGCGTGCATGCACAAGTATGCACATGCATGCTTATGTGTCTCCTGAAAATGAATAAAAATTGTTTTAAAAGCTAATGTAGGGCCAGCACCACAGCTCAATAGGCTAATCCTCCGCCTGCGGCGACGGCACACCAGGTTCTAGTCCCGGTTGGGGTGCCAATTCTGTCCTGGTTGCCCCTCTTCCAGGCCAGCTCTCTGCTATGGCCCGGGAGTGCAGTGGAGGATGGCCCAAGTGCTTGGACCCTGCACATGCATGGAAGACCAGGAGGAAGCACTTGGCTCCTGGCTTCGGATCGGCGCAGCAAGCTGGCCGTAGCAGCCATTTGGGGGTGAACCAACGGAAGGAAGACCTTTCTCCCTCTCTCTCACTAACTCTGTCAAGAAAAAAAAAAAAAAAAAAAAGCTAATGTAGAGGCTGGCACTGTGGCATTGGGGGTAAAGCTGCTGCCTGAGTCACTGGCATCCCATCTGGGCACAGGTTCAAGTCCCAGCTGCTCCACTTCTGATCCAGCTCTCTGCCATGGCCTAGGAAAGCAGAAGATGGCCCCAGTCCTTGGGCCCCTACATGTGCATGGCAGACCCGGAAGAAGCTCCTGGCTCCTGGCTTCAAATCAGCGCAGATCTGGCCGTTGCAGCTATCTGGGGAGTAAACCAGTGGATAGAAGACCTCTCTCTCTGCCTCTGCCTTTCAAATAAATAATTAAAAAAAAAAAAAAAGTTAATGTAAAAAAAGGAATAATTTTTTTTAAAGTGGAATGCTGAAACTAGATGTGTTGTCACCTAAGCCTAATAAATTTAATAAAGTTAGATATATGTAATTAGACAAGACCATATTATTCTTAAATTTCCAAAACCCAGAATGGTATTATTCACCAGTGTGGTGATTTATCTTTTCACTAAAAAAATTATCCAGGTTTTTCTTGAGCTTATTTTCTAAAACAGGCACTGAAAAAGTTGTTAACATCACAGTCAGTACATAAAATGCTCCCCTAAATACTCAGCATCCTCTTTTTTTTTTTTTTTTTTTTTTTGGACAGGCAGAGTGGACAGTGAGAGAGAGAGAGACAGAGAGAAAGGTCTTCCTTTGCCGTTGGTTCACCCTCCAATGGCCGCCACGGCCAGCGCCCCATGCTGATCCGAAGGCAGGAGCCAGGTGCTTCTCCTGGTCTCCCATGGGGTGCAGAGCCCAAGCACTTGGGCCATCCTCCACTGCACTCCCGGGCCACAGCAGAGAGCTGGCCTGGAAGAGGGGCAACCAGGACAGAATCCGGCGCCCTGACCGGGACTGGAACCCGGTGTGCCGGAACCGCTAGGCGGAGGATTAGCCTATTGAGCTACGGCGCCGGCCATATCTTTAAAGCTCTCAAAACACGGCAGTACCTCGAATGCTGCCGGCAGACTCTGCTGAATTCAGCACAGTACCACAATTATTGTGCAGCCATACCTTGAAAAATGATCTTCACTCATGAGCTTGTTTCAGACGATGACACTTGAATCCAGGCACTCTGACATGACATGTGGGCAAGCCAACTAGTATCTTAACTATCACACCAAATGCCCACCCCAGGATTCTAAATTGTGTCAGAGTGCAGTCGGTAAGAGGGGCTTGCTGTATTGTGATCCAGCACTCCCAACACTGCTTCTATTTGGTATAGACGCTAACTGAAAAGGAAAACGGATGGATGGACGGGGTGTAGAAGAGCCTGGAAAGACAGCGCTCCCTTTTATGATAGTGAAGGTAAGATTTTAGTGTGAACAGACCCCTTAGAGGTTCTTTCAGAGAAGACAGCCCAGTTCCTGCCCATTTCCTATGATCACAAGAGGGCACCTCTGACTGCGAGCTACAGCTTTGACAGTGACCTTGTCCCTCCCTGAAGATACGCTGAAGACCCAGCTGGAAAAGGCTGAGCAGAAAGAGAAGCAGACCACGGGGACGAAAGGAACCTATGAAGAGTTACCCCAGAAGTCATGCGCCTGCCAAGATGACCTGCTCCAAGCCCTACAGAAGGTGAGGCCACACCCTCTCATCTCCAGGGATGTTTTGGGCCCAAGAAATGTCAGAGTAGCTGAGAAGCACAAGAGCCAGTTTCCTGAACGCCTGACTCTCTTCAGGGCCATCTCAGACCACTGCCTGGGCCCTAGGGTGTCCACCCAGAGAAGGCCTGCTTCCTCTTACGGAGGCTTTGTGGGGTGCAAAGCTGGAGGGCGAATGGAGTATGTCTTTGTGCCTGTGCGTGACTACTCAGGAGCAGGCTTTTCCAAAGCCTGGATTGTCAGGGAAACTCATGCCCCATCCCCGTGCCAATCATGCTTGGCTGATCCACTCTGAGATTGGAAAGAAAAGTGGAAGTAGGGATGAGGGGCAGCAGCAGGCAGGGTGTGTGCAGAAAGCCAACCACTGTCAGTTCCTGTCCATCTCTGGAACGCTAGGCAGGGACTGGGTGCACCATCCTGGCAGAGCTGGTTTCAGACGATGCAGTCAGCCTGCCTACCCCCACCCTTCCCTCTGAAGCCCGTAACAAACGCAGCAAAGCTGATGACTGCATGGTGGGATAATCAGTCAAACTCTTTTTAATCTTCCTTTACACATTACATTAACATTCATATTGCAAGGCAGTCCATTCACAAATAGTACAGTTTGATAAAAACATCACGCACATACCCCCAAGAGTCTACCAGATTCAGTCACTTTACTAAATCATTAAAATAATAAAAGTAATGAAAACATTATCATAATTCTTTAAAGCAATAAGGTCTGAGGCACTCTGGGAAAGATGTTCTCTTACAAGTATAATGTGTCAGTGGTATCAAATTATATTACAAGACAGTCATCAGAGACCCTGTAATAAAGTACACTGTAATGACAATGACTTTATGATCTGGTATGTTCACTACATACAATCCTATGTGGACAACTGCTGAAAGGAACATAGATATTGGGCAGCTGGGGTCCTTTCTAAATGAGGTTCTTAACTACGCAAAGGTGAGGTGTGTTTTTAGCACACCGAAGACTGCTGCACCCCTACTGCAAGGTTACAGTACTCAGAGACATTCCTTTTCCACCCCTACCAGGTTCACTAAAGGTTAGAGTCGAAGAGCTCAGCTGACTCACTGTGCTCACAGCTGGAGAGAGGTCAGAACTCTCTCCCCAGCATCCTCCACAGTGCAACCTCCATCCTCCTCTCAGTATCTCCAAGGCATACCTCTGAAATCAAATAGAGGGGAAGAGGGCTTTTCCCTCTCATTTCTGACAAAACTGAGGTCAGAAATAGCAGTGTATTACAAAATCTTCGTGTCGTGCAGCCACATGGCCATTTCTGCCATAAACTAGACTAAAAAAAAAAAAACCTGATACACCTTCTTCCAAAGTGACTTTTCCCACATTCATGTACTGCCACACACACAGTACACACTGGTGAGATGGTCGCGTTGAGTGAGAGCTTCCCTGTGCACAATTACGCGGGGAAACAATTAGCAGGGGAGAGGGGGAGCCAATTCCCAAGAAGGAATCAGATCACTGCTAAGGTCGGGTCCGTGGACGACAGCAAGTAACCCTGTCAGCAGCATCGGCACAAACCCCAGGTCACATAGTGTTCCGTAATTATGTCTATGGAATTCAAAATGTAAATATATTTCCATATATATATAATACAAAATAAATCTAAAGAACTGCTAAAGTCCCAAGGATGCTCGTCTTCAACGTTCACCTGGAAAGCACCTGGCTCCTTACGGCTGGCTTGCGGCAGTGACAAAAGCAACTAGAAGCAGGTTTAGGTAAAAGTGCTCAAAGGGCAAATGAGAAAACAGGTGTGCAGAGGTGGGGGCAGGGACTGAGTTGAGCAAGCTTTCCTTTATTCTTCTCAGCCTGTTCCGACTCAAGACAAGTTCTTGAGGACACATAGCAAATGCTGTAGTCTTATCTATCATCAAAACAAAACTAGTCATAAAAAATTTCCTCTTCCTTCTGTACTCTCAACAAAATGCACAGTACAGTAAGAAGGTACATGGAGACGTCTCTTCTCATCGCAGGAGAAACTAGAATTGGGACATGAAGTGAGGTCGCGCACTGTCGAGCCGCCGGGTCAGGATCTCACAGCCAGTGTCCGTGACCAGCAGCGTGTGCTCGAACTGAGCAGACCGCTTTCCGTCTCTCGTCACCGCCGTCCAACCGTCTGGCCAGGTTTCATCCTGCCACCCACCTTCGACAAACAAACAAAAACAAACGAAGAAAGTTCTTAATTTGAACACTTAACTTTTCTACATTAACTGTCAAAGTAAGTACCTTATCAAGGAGGAAAAACAATTAGAAAATCCGTTATTAAGATCCCTTCGGCTACTTCAACTAATTTAGCTCAAGCCTTTCCAACTGTAGTACCAAGGAACTCATGATATTTTCATTTTCTTGGGTGCTGAAACTTCACCTGTTTTTGTGTTTCCCAGGACCAAATCAAGATGGCACTTCCAAAATACACACACTGCATCTCGTTTTAGAAGACGCACTGATCACTCATCACAGGCTCTTAGCAGTAACTTCAATTAATGAAATCAGCTCTTTCCTAGTGTAACTTTGGCATCAGACTAAACCATGCACGGCCTGTGTATGCTGTGAAGGAAATAATGTGAATTTTTATATTATGACTACATTTAATTCCTGCTATGATATTTAAATCACACCACCAGACAGCAGGAATGGATCATACTGTGAAACTGTTTGTAGACCACACTGCTGTAACCAGAAAGAGGTGTAGAGAGCAAAGAGACTGGCGAGATGGTAGGAATATGAGGAGGCAGAGGGGCTGGAGAGGACTGAGACCAGAAAAGGAAAGCAAGGGTCAGTGCAGGTAGCTAGCAGACAGCGACAGCCAAGTCGGGGAGTCAGGGAGGCTTAAGGAAGGGAAGCAGAATACTGAGGTCCAAAAGAATCTCAGGTAGAACGAGAAAAGTAATTCTGGTAAATATGTATCTACAAAGACTTTCTTGTTTCAAAATTAAATGTCAAAAAAATTCAATATGTTCTTCACTTTGAGCAATCTTCAGGTTACGTGTAGACCTCCATGATTCACACACACAAATCCGCAAACACAAACTTTGCAGTGAAGTAATCTACTTTTGCAATATTAAATTCCAAGCTAAGAAGAAAATAGGAAACAGCTTAAAGAAAGTTAGCTCATGTTTTGTTAAACAATTAAGGACGAGTAAATAGTTGATTTTTAAATGTAATGACCTTTACATAACTGGATTTAAGACATACTTGCCACTCTGACTTTACCCTGCTCTGAAAAAACAAGATTCTTTAGTATCATCAAGTCAAACATATTTAACTACTATCTTTTTTGGATTTGAGACTTTGCATTTGAGAGCTGGGATTTAACCTGAGTTACAGTAAAGTATCTGTTATTTTTTTTTTTTTTAAGATCTATTTAGTTATTTTGAAAGCCAGAGTTAGAGAAAGAGAGGAAGAGTAGACAGAGATCTTCCATCTGCTTGTTCACTCCCTAAACGGCCACAACAGCCAACCCCAAGTCAGGCTAAAAGCCAGGAGACAGGAACTTCATCTGGGTCTCCCACATGGGTTGGAGGAGCCCAAGCACATGGGCCATCTTCCATTGCTTTTCCCAGACCATCAGCAGGGAGCTGGATCGGAGATGCCAGTGTCTCAGGCGGTGGATTTACCTGCTATGCCACACTACCAGCCCCTATTTGCTGTAATTGGATGATTATCTGAACTGGCTCCATAGAAACTTACTTGTTCACCACTGGAAAATAGCATACTATGGCTCACCAAACAGGTGCCAGTTGATGAAACTATGTAGGAACTTCAAAACATTCATGGAAAATTGAATTAAAAGGTAAGTTTATTTTGTGTGAAAATTTTGAAATCTATGCAGTCTTCCAAAAGTTCATGAAAAATGCACATTATAAAAAAACTGAAGTACTCTCATAGCCAAAAAGACACTTTCCTCCACTGCTGATATCCTTCCTTGATCTTACAACTGGCTGCACGTGAGAACCTTACTCTGATTCTACAAGGATGACAGAAGCACTGCCTCACATTTGATTGGTGCATCTCTTGAAAGTACACTAGGCATTGCATGTAAACATAAATCATCTCAATTCTTACAGCAGTCCTGGGCTGCTTGACAAGATAAGGTTTTCAATTTTTATTTGACAGAAAAGGGCAACAAAGAATAGGGATAAGAAGGGAGCCTCTAAAATGACTTCCAAAGATCCCACTTCCTGGTGTTCAGGCCCTGTGTGAGCCCCTCCTCTCCTCGGAGGTGGGCTGGATTCAGTGACTCACTTCTCAGGCAGAGATTATGGAAGTCACTCCCGAGGGTAAGTTACAAAAACACTGGGAGGACCCAGAGAGGAGATCCCCTCCACTACATGGTGCAGAACACGGGCCTTGCTGGCATTGCTCATTCTGCGTCCTAGCCCCAGGAGAGCACTAGCAGAAAGCACGCCCCCACTGTTATGACGGCTCCGACCAAGTCTGCTGCACGGTGACCTATCAAACAGGACTCACCACTGCGGTCCTGGGACAGAAAGGCTGTCAGGGCTAGCCGTCTCTGTCATGCTTTCTGCACAGCAGTAGGATGCGACAAGACGACGTGAGGGCAGACCCTGACAAGTTAAGGGTCCCAAGTCGAGACTGGAAAATTCTGCCACACAACTCAGTCGGTGACGTGGGCAAGTTGCTTACCCCCTGCAAGGATCAGTCTGTGCCTCTGTGCGTCTAACGGGGATAACGGCTACCACATTACTATGGAGAATTCCACCACATAACCACACCTGCCCCAGGGTGGGCGGTTCAGCAGACTGTCTAACTTGTGTTTTCCTCCTCATTCTCTTTCCTGTCAATCAGGTTCTAGACAGGCATGATGTGGGGTACTCATGACAACAATGTATACCCTTTGACAGGGACCAGAATTCAAGTACTTCAGCATCTACTGACAGCAGAAATACCTCCTGTATTATTTTCTTGCCAAGTCTTAAAAAATTTAAAGTTCTCTACATGAAACTGAATCAAGTTAGAGCGGGAAAGGCATTGGTAATGAAGCAAAAAAAGCAAGCAGGAAGACCAGACCTCTGATCTGATAAATAATCAGAAACAGGTAAAAATCCAATTAAAGAATGTTAAAGCATCAATTTTCCTCACCTTCACAAATCATTGGCTCAATCGTAAATACATGGCCCGACTTCATTACTCCAACTGCTTTATTTTCTGAAATTAAAGGAAAAAAAATTTCAAAAGATAGCATAAACCAGCAACTGAACAGCTCAGCAGAAAATAGTACATAACTTATATTCCCAACAATGAGTCTTAAATGACTTTCTCCTGTCCTGAATCCCTTAAATTTATCATTCAACAAATGGACAGGTAACTAGCAGTTTTAGGGCACATTTCATTCTGCTCAGGTTGTCCCTAGGCAAATCAGAGATATCCATGGGGTGGATTTCAAACATGAGCATCACTTCTGTAAAAGGAAAAATGCCATCATTTATGTTATTGCATGGTTCAAACTGTAATCACAGAACCAAACAAACTTCTATTATTTATCCAGGTACAGCAATGTGAGGATGAAAGGAGAATAACAGATGTTTCAGATGCCAGAGGCCCCTGACTTTTCTGGGGGGGGACGTGTTTTTGTCTGTAAAGGCACAGCCCATAGAAACTGCTATACAATATTCACTAGGTTTTCTAAGTCATCTTGTTTTACTCATCTTCAAGGGGAGAGCAAAGCCTCTGCATGCTACCGTATTTTCAGAAATGCTGGAGAAACCATTCTCTTCTAGGTGAAAATAAATTCCATTGCTAAATACTGATTTTTAGCTTTTTTGTCCAACTTCACTGACAGTATTTTTCAGGACCACTATGAGACACGCAGGTATGAACTAAAGTGTCCAGACCTGTCATCTCTCTAAAAATGCCAAAAATTTAAAATACAGGAATAGGTCTTTTTAGACAACCTAAGACAAAAATGGGGAACTAGCTTAAATTTCAGGTTCAAAAACTGGTAGGGACAACAACTAAGTAATGCCTGCATTTGCTCTAACTGACCACTAGATGGCAAACACATGAGCCTTTCTGGTTTCCTCTGTAAGGTTGTTCAGGGTCAAGATCCCATTGGCAATCAGCAGCAAGTGCATCCAATGTGACTCCATCTGAGGAACTCTATTCTTTCTGGAGCTGGTCTGATCTCACCTACACATCTGTATTCCTACACCCTCCTGTGAACAGCTAGCATGTTGCTTCCTACCACCCTGGGTATTGCCAAAATACACCACACGCAGATTCCAAATCCAGAATTTCACAAAATCTTTAAAGAAAAAAATAAAAATCTTTTTGACTTTCCACTTTTAATCTGGTAAACTTTCCCTCAAAATTGTAAGCAATTTATTACACACACATAACCGGCATATATTCCCTTGGGGATACCAAAAAGAAAAAAATGTCAGGAGTATCAGTGTGCTGCCACAAAAAGAAGGAATCTAGCGCTTTGCTGTCCAATACAGCAGCACTGAGACCTTGAGCTACACAACAACCTGAAAAGAACAATCAGATCTGAGATGGGCTCATCAGCGTAAACACACCCTGGATTTCTTCCCCCTTTTTTTTTTTTCTGGTAAAGATTTACTTATTTCTTTGAAAGTCAGAGTTACACAGATAGGAGAGGCAAAGAGAGAGAGAGAGAGAATCGAGATCTTCCATCCACTGGTTTACTCCCCAAATGGCTGCAACAGCTGGGAGATACACTGATCCAAAGCCAAGAGCCAGTAACTTCCTCAGGGTCTCCACATAGGGGCAATCTTCTATTACTTTCCCAGGCCATAGCAGGGAGCTATCAGAAGTGGAGCAGCCAGGACTCATTCATACCAGCGCCCATACGGGATGCTGGCGCCACAGGCGGCGGATTTACCCACTACACAGTGCCAGCCCCAACATTCTAGATTTCAAAGACTAAAACAGCATGTAATTTCAATAATTTCTACACCGATTAAATGTTGCAATATTAATATTCTGCATTTGTGATGGGTAAAATAAAATATATCATTTAAATAAATTTTGCAGATTTCTTCTTCCCTTTTTAGTTGCTGCTAGAAAACACAGAGGGAACTTCAAAACATTCATGGAAAACTGGAATTAGAAGATAAATTTAAGGGCAGGCATTTGGCCTAGTGTTTAAGATGCCAGAATTTTGTCATCGGCTTCTGCTCACACCCTGGGAGGCTGAAGGTTTTGGTTCAGGCGATTGGATTCCTGCCACAGATGCGGGAGACCCACACAGCACTCCTGGCTTTGGCTTCAGCCTTGGCGCAGCACAGGCCAGGGCCACTGTGGGCTCTTCTCTACATCTCAAATAAATAAACCATTAAAAAAAAAAAAAAGGGAGAGAGAGAAAGCTTATTTTGGTTCAAAAAGTTTTGAAACACATGCAAAAGTTTTTCATAATAATGTATTTTCCACAAACTTTTGAAATACGCTTGTATGTGCCCCATAATCTGAATATATTTCTACAGGACATAAATGATAGGGAGAATCCAAATTCTACTCCTGTTTCTGCCACTGATTTATTATAGTTCTAGAAATCACTCAACAAAGGGGGCTGGCGCCGTGGCGCAGTGGGTTAATCCTCTGGTGTGGTGCCGGCATTCCATCTGGGCACCAGTTCTAGTCCCAGCTGCTCCTCTTCCAATGCAGCTCTCTGCTATGGCCTGGGAAAGCAGTAGAAGATAGCCCAAGTTCTTGGGCCCCTGCACCCCACGTTAGGAGATGCAGAAGAAGCTCCTGGCTCCTGGCTTTGGATCGGCCCAGCTCCGGCTGTTGCAGCCATCTGGGGAGTGAACCAGTGATGGAAGAACTTTCTCTCTGTCTCTCCCTCTCCCTGTCTGTAACTCTACCTCTCAAAAATAAATAAAATCTTAAAAAAAAAAAAAAGAAACCACTCAACAAATATACATTATCCATGTGACTCACATTTTGCAGATACTGTATCAGGTACTTTTAAAAAATTGTACCTGCTTTTAAATACCTATCTCACAGAATCATTTTAATATACATTCTAAATGTAGGCCACTATCATTACTTCCCAACCATTAATGACTTACATAAAGCAGCAAACAACCTTTCACTGAACAAGGAATTTTCTTAGTTAGACAAGGACTTCCTGGTCCCTCTCTCATTTGGGTTAAGAATAGAGTTACAAACCAAGGCAGACATTATTTACATTTCAAAAGGTTTCTCTGCTATACAAAACTCCCCCAGCAGCTTCCTTTAACACTTCCCTAAAGGGATTACAACATATTTTGTTTTGTATAAACTCAATTTACACTTGACTTCTCATAAACATATCAAATGCATAAAGTGAAATACGCCTAGTGCCTGCCTCTGTCAGAACTAAGTAAATGTAATATGAAGCTCGGGTGGCAGCTCATGTCAGTCGCACTACACTTTGCCAACATCACCATGACCCATGTCTCCTTCTCCCATAAATTCTACTGTCTCTCAAAGGCCCTTCGCTAACTGGCATCTAAATCCGAGTGTGCAGTTGCCATTGCAAGAGCTGTTTTCTCACTGAGCCCCCTGCACATATTCTCTCTCTCTCTCTCTCTCTCTCTCTCTCTCTCTCACACACACACACACACACACACACAGTAATCAGAATAGCTACTTCCATTCTGAGAAAAGTAATGCACACTCAGGTGATTCAGAACTGTGACCAAATGATTCATAATGTATCATCATCACCCCTCAAGCATATATTAGGGCCGTTACATATACTATTTTCCTGCACTGTTTTGAGTGTTTTTCCTGTAGTACAGCAATTCCATGAAAGTATCAATCCTACTACTGTTCAGATGAGAAAATCCCAGCACAAGAGATGTATGTGTTTACATAGCAATAGTGTTTACATAGCAATAGCTCAATATACATGCTAAATCCCCTCCCAGGTCACTAGGTGTAGACAGCTTTCATTTTTGGCACTAACTTAACAGGCTCACTTCTGCACATGTCTTCTCTCAAGAAAAAAGGCTTTGAAGACACTGTTTTTACACTTCCTGTGTTATTCTAGCATCCAGCTTTCAACTCGAGGACAGGTGTGTTTATTCCTCCTCTGTTTCTATCATCAAATTGTACATAACAAATACTAAGAACTCAAATCAAACTAATTAAGATGGACTGATTTCAAGGGGCAGAGCGCTGTTCACCAAAATTAATTTGCTTTCTTTCAAGAAATACTGATGGAAAGTGAATGTAAATGATTTATGCCAATTCCAGGCTGCCTCAATAAAATCTCTCAAGTACAGGCCTCCTCCAATCGTCTCTCACTCTCCCCCTACAGCATCTTCCCACCAACTGTTGTTTGAAGGCAAGTCCCAAAGTACTCATGAAAGCCCTTCTTGGATAAAGATGAGCCTTGGTCACAGAGTAATGGCCCTGACCCCGTGGTGACAAAACACACCCATTTGTGTGTTATGTGAACAAGACACAAACTTGGATTGTGTTTGAGCAAACATAAATTGGGGGGGGGGGCATTTTTATGAGCTAACAGATTAATCAATACAAAACAGTAGGTCCTGTTTAATGTTTGGATTAGTACTTGCTGAATAAGTGAGTGGCACATACAAAATCTCTGTGGACAGTACTTACTGGCATAATGAGGGACGTTGGGGGCTGTGTGGAAAAGCTTATGAATCCCATGCCCACAGTAGCTTCGAACAACTGAAAATCCATTTGCTTGGGCATGTTTCTGAATAATGTTTCCCAGTTCTCTGTATCGAACACCAGGTTTCACTGAAAGGAAAAGAGAAAACTCATGACATGGAGTAACAATCACTAACATTTGGTAAGCAATTACAGGCTATCTGCCAGTAACCTCTCTAAAGGCTCTGTGGGTCTTCGTGCTGAAACTAACAGGTCAGGAGACCTGGGCACCCAGAGGCCATCTGACCAGCAAAGGACAAAGTTCTGATTCACAGAGCAGCACCAGAGGTCCAAAAGAGGATACTTTGCAAAATTAAGGAGTTGAAGATAGGCATCTTTTTGCTTCCTCTAACAACAGGGAATAAAACAATGGAAAACACACCTCTCTTTAGATCCTTCCCTAAGGCCAAATGATCTGTTCTAGTAAAGTGAGAAAAAGATTGCATCAAGAGAAAAACAATGCCAGAAAGTTAACTTGAGTCATTCTAAGGTTCAGTCTGGTCAGCTTCTCAAAGAATTGCTTCCCCTGGGCTTCTTTATCTCCAAAAAAATGATTCTCAAACTATTCATAGTTGCCTGTGTGGTAGGTGCTAGGGGTAACATAAAAAAAGGTACTCTCATTCTATATTTCCTATTTAACTTTTATGGTTTTTATTACTGTTTTAATAAAAAAGAAAATGAAACACGTGTTTCTCATTGCTCTCAAGGCTCTCCTAGCACTAAGACCCCAGGAACTGGACATGGCACATGGCTGGGGGTGTGGGGGGGACTACACAGGTGCAACAATGCTGTAATCATCCGCATTCAATAAAGAACACCTGAGGCTGGCAATGTGCACAGGTCAGGCCCCCAGCTTCGACACTGGAGTCCTGCCATGGGGCACCAGGTTCAAGTCCCAGCTTTTCTGCTTCTAATCCAGCCCTCTGCTAATGTGCCTGGGGAGGCAGCAGAAGATGGCCCAAGTACTTAAGCCCCTGCTACCCAAACGGGAGGACAGGACAGTCCAAACCTCACGACTGTGGCCTTGTGGAGAGCAAATGAGCTGATGGAATTTCTCCCCCTCCCACTCCCCTTCTCTCTGTTGCTCTCTCAAATGAATAAATAAATCTTTAAAAATAAAGAAAAACAGAAAATCCATGTTGAGCAATCATGAGAGGACAGAAGATTTTTTCCCCCTAATTCTCAAAGTGAAGGAAAATTTGGTCCCAAGACTAGTATCTGGAGACATTTTGGCTGTCGCACAGGGATGATGGTGTAACTGACACCTAATGGGCAGAGACCAGGAATGCAGCTAAGCCTCTTACAACGCACAGGGCAGGCAGGCCCCTACAATAAAAAATTATCAAGCCCAAAATGCCGACTGGGAAACTTTATTCCAGAAGGTTAATTTCAACAACTTCTCAAACTCTCCAGTGCTCTCCACAAGGAAATAGTCAAATTAGTGCAAAGTAAAGGGCAAGAATGACTTTAAGGTGTTGTTAGCACTTTTCGGATATCAAGCAACTCTGTCCCAGAACTTCCTGGCTACTGTGGGGAAGACTCCAAGTTCTCATAGTTTCTTGTTAATAAGTTCTAGTTTTGTGTCTTTGTGAAATAATATTACAGTTGTCTGGTTACCTGAATCAACTCAAAGAAGCAAAAAGGACAGACACTGAACATATTATCCAGCAGATACCCTAAAAATTATTTAAAACTAAAAAGGAAACTAAACACTGGGCCAGCATGTGGCTTAGCAGGTAAAGGCACCGCCTGCAGTGCCAGAATCCCATATGGGCGCTGGTTTGAGTCTTGGCTGCTCCACTTCTGATCCAGCTATCTGCTATGGCCAGGGAAAGCAGAAGATGGCCCAAGTCCTTGGGCCCCTGTACCTGTGTGGGAGAATCAGAGGAAGCTCCAAGTTCTTGGCTTTGGACGAGCACAGCTCCAGCTGTTACAGTCATTTGGGGAGTAAACCAGTGGATGAACGACATCTCTCTCTCTCTCTCTCTGCCTCTCAAATAAATCTTTTTAAGAAAAAAAAAAGACACTAAACACTAAAGTTCTCACTTCAAAATATCACCAAGGATACTGAAGTTTTTGAATAATCAACAGTGAGTAAGTAAAAATGAATTTTACATATTGATATAAAAAAAATCACATTCTTTCATTTTAATTTCTTCATTTCACTAAATTAATAAAAACTTCATCATCTCCCATCCATGCTAAAGAGTGGACTAAAAATGGGCAAGCGTGCCACAACAGGCTAAGCCACTGCTTGGGATACCAGCATCCCAAAGCACAGTGCCAGTTCAAGTCCTGGCTATACCACTTCTGATCCAGCTTCCTGCTAATGCATCCTTGGGCCCATGTCATCCAAGTGAGAGACCCACATGGAGTTTCAGGCTACTGCCTTCAGCTTGGCACAGCCCTGAGTATTGTGGACATTTAGGCAACTAACCAACAGATGGAAGTATAAGGGTACACTCTCATGCTCTGTCACTCTGCCTTTCCAATAAACAAATAAATAGAATGAGGCCTATTGAAGTAACACCTTGACAGTAGGGACTCCATTTTGGAGCACTTGAGACTCCATTCTGGGAAGGTGTCCCCCCCCCCCCACACCCTTGTCAGACTCTGGTCTGAAACTATGATCTAAAACAGCTGAACAACAGCAGTCTACTACATCACACTTGGAAGAGCATACAGACCCCCTAGCATGACTGCTCAAGCTTGGAAGTAGATAGGCTACACCTGGGTTAATGATAATGTAATCTGTCTGCCCTACATATGATTAAAACCAATACCTGGATTAATGTCAAAATTTAATTGAAATTGTTAAGATTGTAACCGGTATTGTTAAGATTATAATTGATACCAGTTTCCCATAGGTTTTAGGTCAGCTTGACCCAGGGAACCATGTATTCCCCCCTGTTCCTAGCAACCATGAATTCCCCTCCCGATTTTGCGGTTTTTGCCTTTATAAACCCTGTTGCTTTGGGCTTCAGGGTTGAGAGCTCTTTAGGGCAAGAGCCCACTCTCCACTGCCGGCAATAAAGGACCATCAAATTTTATCAATGTGTGGAGCTCCTTTGTTTGCACTCGCTCAGGTACAACACTATCTTTGTTGCACAGGTTACGCATGCTAATGTGAAAAGGTTTCTAAGATATTAATAGCTGGCAAACACCAAATTACAGAACATTACTAACAGTACAATTCTATTTAACCTAATTAAATGCATGAACATACATGTTTGTGAATGTTTCAATAAGGACACAGGAGAAAGCAAAAATCTAAATGTTAACAAAAGTGATGGAAAATGTAAGGAAAATTTTAAGCATGCAGGAGGATTGCTCATTTTTCTCTGATTGTTTGACTTTTTTATAATCAGGACATCATATTTACACAGGTGAAATAATGAAAAAGTAGAAATAAAAACTCCACTATAAAACTATCCACACAATCCTCTTCATTTATCACAGAAAGACTGTCACAGAAGAGCAAGGAATGCTGGGTAGTCATCTGGTTCATCCCCATCTAAGGATTCCCAAATCACCCTTAAACCAGCCAAAGCGGATTTGAGTAGAGGAGCACAGAGTCAGCAAACACACAGTCGTGCAGAGGGCGCTCCTCATCGGCCCACCCACACACAGCAGCACCAATGGGTGCCCCGCACTGAGGCTGACCTGCATCAATGGCTTGCATGAGACACTCGTATGTGGTCTGAACAAGCTTCCGTGCTCCCTCATCCACATCGCCAACAAAAAACGTCTCATTCAGGTCCCCGTGATAACCGTTGCGATACAGAGTAATGTCCACTGCAAAAGAAGGTACAAATAGGAAGACAACATTTCTTTTTCCCCCGAAAAAACCATTCTTTTTCTAACATGATCACTTCAAGCAGCCTAACGAAAAAGAGCTACTGCATTCTCAAATTAGACACCAACAAACATACAGTTACTGCCCAACAGCAGCTCCTGGAGTGCAATGCAACCACACTCACTGTGAAGAACAGGAGCACGGCTGTGCAGCACAAGCCAGATGCTAGTTTTTTATGCTCTTAAAGTAACTGGACTAAGAAAAATGTATGCAGGATGCAATCATGCAGGATAAAAAAAAATTGAGTAATAATGAATTAAGGACTTTGTTACATTTTGGCATTAAATAGAAAATACTATTCTCACTATCTTAAATAGGCTTCTTCCTCCTTTTAGGGCATAAGTAAACAGAAAAACTCAGAAACTGTTCTACACTTCTTTTTAGAAAAACTCATTTGCCTTTCACTTCTATGTGAATATCATCCTCTTTTTTCCCAAAAATATACATTACTGTAATAAATATACTTAATGTATAAACTATATCATTAAAACAAATATACCCAACGTAAGGGGGCTGGCATTGTGGTGCAGCAGTTCCTCTGCTTCCGATCCAGGCCCCTGCTAATGTGCTGGGAAAATAGTAGAGGATGGCTCAAGCGCTTGGGCCCCTTCACAAACGTGGAAAACCAGAAGAAGCTCCTGGCTCCTGGCTCTGGTCTGGCCCAGCCCTGGCTGTTCTAACCATTTGAAGACTGGACCAGTAGACAGAAGGTTGGTCTCTCTCTCTCTCCAACCTTCCCCCCTTTTTAACTGTGCCTTTCAAATAAAAAGTAAATCTAGAAAAAGAGAGAGAATGAATCTGTGCAAATCTTTATAATTAGAAAAATAATTTTAAAAAATATACTCACTGTGCATTTGCAGAGCATATAAAATAAATATTTTAAAACCTTGAATTTTAATCAACCTCCACACTGTAGGATAGGTGGTTCAGCTTTAGCACAGTAATAAGCACAGTGAAAAAATCTCACACACTACAAATAATAGGATTTATGAAAATCTATCAAACTTTATAAGCAGCCACTCTAACTAAAGCAGTAACAATTCGAATGAAAAACAATGCCACAGCCAACTCCACCGTCACAGCACGCATCACCAGTCTGCAGCCTGTAACACCTGGGCTCATGCTTCCTCCTTTGATCTACAGGTCCTTTAAGGCATCTGATGATGAAAGAGACTAATTTCACCAATGTGAACTTTAAAATGCCGTCTAAGAGAGCTTTCTCCATCAGTACTGTTTTCTAATCACAGGGAGAATGTCTTCCCAGTTTCTTCTTCTACATCTGCAGGTTCCAAGACACTAAAACACAGATGCCTTAATTCAAAGCCACTTCCACTCAGGAAAGGCACTTCTATGAGATTTTCAGCTTTTTTCTTAAGGTCTTCATATATAGCTAATAGTTTTTCTGCATCTATAAGAAAAACCTGTCCTGTCCTTTTTAAAATCATTACACTTAAAAAAAAGTCAAACAAATAAAAAACACTGCTTTGGGACAGGTATTTGGCACAGTTGACAAGCCTTTAGCAGTTAAAATGCCTTTTGGGATATGCTCATCCCCTGCTGGATGCCTGGGCTACAGTCCCAGCTTCCTGCTAACGTGCACCCCGGGAGGCAGCAAGGAATGCCTCAAGAACTTGGATCAAGGCCATCCATGCGATATAGCCAGACTGAGTTCCTGGCTTCAAAATAGCCCAGTTCAAGCTGCTGCAGGCATCTGGAGAGTGAACTACAAATGGTGGAGATCTTATCCTTTCTAAATAATTTAATGAAAAACACACCACTTCAACATTACTTTCACATGTCACCTTTCGCCTATTTATCAATCACATATAGATAACAGGTATTAAAGAAAACATGCTAAACCAAGCACATCACACTAGAATTATCTTAAAAGCAACAGGCATAGAGACTGGCACTGTGGCACAGTGGGTTAAGCTGCTGCCTGTGATGCTGCCATCCCACAAGGGCGCCAGTTTGAGTCCTGCCTACTCCACTGTCCATCCGGGTCCTGGTCCCTGCTAATACTTCTGGGAAAGCGGTGGAAGATGACCCAAGTTCTTGGGACCCTTAATCCATGTGGGAGACCTGGATGGATGTCTAAGATCCTGGCTTTGGCCTAGCCCAGCCCTGGCAGTTGCAGCCATTTGGAGAGTCAATCAGCATATCAAGGATCTCTCTCCTCTCTCCCTCTCTACCTCTCCTTCACTCTGTAACTCTGCTGTTCAAATAAATAAATCTTAAAAAAAAAAGCAACATGCACAAAACTTTAAAAGAGATTTCTGCGATTCTAGAGAGATGCTGAATTTTAAATAGAAAATAAGTAAGTATAGAAACACAAGTCACAGTCACACTGTTAAAACGTTACGGTTTGTTTACTCAGGGTGACAAAAGTCCCACATACGTAGTTCTTACCATTAACAATATCACCTTCTTGCAAGGGCCGTCTGTCTGGAATTCCATGGCAGATGACTTCATTCACTGAGGTACAACAAGACTTCGGGAAATTATAATAATTCAGAGGAGAAGGATAGCAATTTCTTGCAATGCATGCCTAAAATGAATTCAAATGCAGAGAAAACAATTTTCGATGTGTGGAAGGAAAAAAATTCTGGGTATGCAATGACTCCCCTTTTAAAATGTGAAAACTGTTGGGCAGATATACTATAAAGAACTTATTTAGAAATAGTATTAGATATTATATAACAAAGTTTCACTGTATACACATCAATTTATGTTTCAGGTGACTGAATAATTTTAAAGAAAATTTACATATTTCAAATATATAAACATTTACTATATTATGATTCCATTTTAGAATTGCTTGTAAAAAATCACTTTAAAAGATAATATTTAAAGCAAATACTAATAAGTACTTTTAATGTAATAATTTCTTATATACAAACAAGTCAATATCCCTATGATCAAAAAATGAATATTAGTATAATTAACAAATCACAAAATACTTCCAGGAACATTTTAATTACTACATTCTCTGGAACAACAAAGGAACAAACATTCTAGGTTTTTTTTAATCTTTTTTTAAAAGATTTATTTATTTACTTGAAAGTCAGAGGTACACAGAAAGAGAAAGAGAAATCAGAGAGAGAGGTCTTCCATCCGCTGGTTCACTCTCCAAATGGCCACAACAGCCAGAGCTACGCCAATCTGAAGGCAGGAGCCAAGTACTTCTTCCTGATCTCCAATGCGGGTGCAGGGGCCCAAGGACTTGGGCCATCTTCTACTGCTTTCCCAGGCCATAGCAGACAGCTGGATGGGAAGTGGAGCAGCTGGGACTTGAACTGGTGCCCATATGGGATGCCAGCACTGCAGCCAGTGGTTTTACCCACTACACCACAGTGCCAGCCCAAAATGGTCTAGTTTCCACAAGTCTTCCATTACTTGGATGTTTCCACACAGCGGTAATCACAGTTTATATCATTTCCGTTTCCATACTGCCACACCGTCTTCAGGCTGGCATAAAATGCCATTTGTGGAACTCACCATAATTTTCCTAGCAATTCCACTATTATTGGAAATCTACATTAATTTGAAACTCCCTCAATTACAAAGAAGAAAATCTTAAAACAAGTAACTACATGCCTGTGGCCTTTTCCTTACTTAGAGAATTAACTCTATATTTCCTGTAGCAGTGTAACTAGTTCAGCGCACAGAGAATCAATCAACCAGTCATTGCTGCAAATGTTAATTCTATCACTTAGAAGCTCTGTAATTTGGGGACAGTGTTGTAGAGTAGCAGGTTCAGCCACCACCTGTGATGCCAGAATCCCATATGGGCCCTGGTTTGAGTCCTGGCTGCTCCACTTCCAACCCAGCTCTCTGCTAACACTCCTGGGACAGCAGCAAAAGGTGGCTCAAGTGCCTGTGCCCTTGCCACTCATGTGGGAGACCTGGAAGGAGCTCCTGGCTCCTGGCTTCCACATAATCCAGCCCTCGTTGTGGCAGTCATTTGGGGAATGAACCAGCGGATGGAAGATCTCTCTAACTCTTTTAAATAAAGAAGTCTTTAAAAAAATGCATACTTTGGACAATTTAACTTCTCTTTTCCCCAGTTTCCTTATCTATAAAATGGGGATGATAATAGCACCTGCCCTCAAGACTTACTGGGGATATTAAATGAGTTAAACAAAGCAAGCACTCAAGAGCACTTAGCCAAATAAGAAGCAGTCAAAAGGCTATTCCTGCATATGACACATTTCACAATAATAACTAATGGAATATCCTAAATCAGAATTTTTCAAAATCTGAGTAAAACAATTTGAAAACATTTGTGTAGCCCAAGACATTCCAGCAAATTCTTTCAAATTCTAATTTACAATACGGACACTAAGCAAGAGTGTGAGTAACCACTTTCATCATCTCTGCACGCAATGGATATAAACATTTTTAAAACACTGAATTACTAGGTTGCATAGATTATATTTGTTTGATTACCAAAACAGGTTCAATCCTTTTTTCATGTGTTTAATTAGTTACCATTCTCCCTTTGCAAAGGATCTATTCACATAATAATTCATCTCCTAGAATCTTAAGGTCTCTTTGACAGATAGACAACCTTCATTTTTTTAAAGAAAGTAATTCCTCTACTGCATATACTATATGTACACTAGACTCTGTTTAATGGCTGTGGATATGAAAGAGAACATATGCTGGTTCAGAAGTCATATTCTTCTTATTTCAGAGTATTTGGTGCACACACAGGAAGGATTCACTTAAAGCACTAAGGAAATCAATCACTTTATAAAAGCTCAACTGAAGTGCTTATCAAGTATGTGGTTTCAGAAATGAGATCTTTCAACTTCACTTCAGACCTTAATGTCACAAAATCCTTAAAGATAAAAATACCGATGATTGGAATGTTTTCCATATTTGCAACAAAGCAAAAATCTCCTTCCAAATTAGTTCAACCAAGTTACTTTAGAAATTCAGAATTTAACTCTACTTAAATTTTAGAAATCCAAAATTTAATAAGAATTTTTTTCCAAAGTAAAAAAAAAATGAAAGCTCTTACTAAATGTACAGCATGATCTATTTCTTCAGTAGTTACACCGGGTTTGATCATCCCCGCAGCAATGTCCAAAACTTCTCTAGCAAGCTGCAAAAGAGAAAATATGCAGAAAGAAATGACCCTGAAATAGAAATCTGTACTGTCTTAGATTCTGTGGAAGACTGGTAAAATGAATCTCTCCTTCAATAAAAATAATTTTGTTAATATAAACATATGTCATTTCCTACAAAATTGAGCAAATTTTGTAGAAATACAAAATTATTAGCAAATAAATTAACAAGTGAGACTGGGGTCAGCACTGTGGTTTGGCAGGTAAAGCCAACACCTGCAGTGGCGATATCCTGTATGGACACTGGTTTGAGACCTGGCTGCTCCACTTCCAATCCAACTCTCTGCTGTGGTTTGGGAAAGCAGCAGAAGATGGCCCAAGTCCTTGGACTCCTACACCTGCATGGGAGACATGAAGATGCTCCAGGCTCCTGGCTTCGGATCAGCCGCAGGTCTGGCCATTGCAGCCATTTGTGGAGTGAACCAGGGGATGAACGACCTTTCTCTTAGTCTCTGCGTCTGCCTCTCTGTAACTCTGTCTTTCAAATAAATAAATAAATATTTTTAAAAACATAAGCCTGATTTTAATGCAAAATATGTGTATGCTAAATAACCAATTGCTAAAGATTGAGTCTTCTCACATTTCTATAATGGTATAGAAAAAAAGGAAATAAAAAAAAAAAAAAACCAGAGAAAATAAGTGGTAAAAATACAAACTTTGCTAGATTACCAGAGAAAATCAGTATCAAATCACTTTTACATAAAGTGTTGCATAAAAATCTTAAGTATCACATTGAGATGAACAGTATCAATATATCAATTATTTTTTCTTTTGAAAAGAATATAGATGTGATTTTTATCTGGTAAGTAATAATCACTAACACAATATCATAGGTATTTCAAAATAAGACCTTTAATACGAGCCAAAAACTTTGTCTTATAATTACATGTGAAAATAACAAAATATCACAAAAATATGGTTCTTTAAAAAAAATATATAGGTAATAGGAATAGAATGTCAACTAAATATAGATTTGCCACCAAATTAAGTATTAAAAAAACTGTGGCAAGAGCTATGGCTAATCAGCCTTAAAATGTAACAACCTGTATAAACCAGCAGGATTACTGACTGTGTCTGCCTCTAAGGTCATGCTTAAACATGTCCCAGCCAATAGGAAAAAGTAACTCTTACCCTACATACAAGTCGCATCCCTTCTATATCTTCAGATGAGAGTAATTTAATTTGAGAAGTACCTTTAAGAGCCTGTTCAGATTCAGACATTCCTGCAATGGAAAATCAGTAAATAAAACCAAACTGAACAGAAATACCTAGTATTGGTTAGCATAACATATCCCAGATGGCATAATAATAGTCCAGTCTATCACACGATATTTCATAATATTTCATAATGGCCCAAGTTAGCTTTTTTTGTAAAAATAGTCTCAAAAAAAGGAATTTGCTATACAAATTGAAGGAAGAATTCTAAAGAACAAATTTCATATTGTTAGAAATCAGCCAATATTTATGGAGCACATATTAAATGACACACAGTGTGCTAATAAACTCAGTAAATGACTGACATTTGAATAGTGCCATAAAATTTACAAACTGATTTCATGATCACCATCTAATGAAGCATATATATCAACAACTGGCAAATCAATTTTTGAAAGGGAATCTTAAGTCAGTATATTTCAAACTGCAGTGTCACCATGTAGCAGACTACGCTATAAATAAATGCAGTAGGAGTAAATGTTGCCATGAAATATTTGACTGTTGTTTACATATACATGCACATATTCATGTTACAAAGTCTATGTCGCACTCTGGGACACAGTCAAAGAAGTCTGAAAAATACTGCCCTAAGAATATTAATAAAATTAGTCAGCTTAATTCAAATTTTACATACATTTAAATGTAATAAAGTCAGTAGAGAAATTAATTCAAAATATGACAAAAATAATGCAATAAATTGTCAACAAATCTTCTTTATAAGTACTGGTAGAAGAATTTCAAGTAAAATATTAGCAAGCAATACAGAAAATATGTATTATACTATTACTTTAATAAAATTCATACCAGAAGGCCGGGATAGTTCAGTTTATCAAATCTATTCACCTAATTCATCACAGTCATAGGTTAGGAAAACAAAAATAAATGATCATATAGAAAGGATAATTCTGATAACATGGTCAGTTACCACTTCAACATAAATACAATCTCAAGCTAAGAAACAAAGAAACAGTATCACAGATTGCTTACTAGCAGCACTGTTATTGTAACACTGTTCTGGCTACACTAGCAAATGCAATTAAATGGAAAAATGAAATAAGATGCATAAAATTAGAAAGGAAAGGACAAAATTCTTATCAATTTCAGATACTCCTATATCGCCCTGGAACAGAAGAAACACCTAGCAAATGACTAAAGGAACTGAGCAATTTCACAAACTATAGAGCAAAGATAAAAATCAATATGCTTCCCATAAACAAATCATGATCTAAAAAAATACAGAAGATGCTATTCACAAAAATAACTGAAAAGATAAAGTAACAAACAAAGCCCTAGAAGACCTATATGAAGAAAATCTAAAATCACTAAAAGACAAAAAGGAGACTTAAATAAAACAGAAAAACATACCCTGTTCTTGGATAGGTAGATGCGATATTGTAAAGGTGTCAATTCTTCCAAAATTAATCTATAAAGTTAATACTATCCAAATAAAAAAAAAAAATGCCAACAGGATATTTTTTGGGAACCAGACAAGCTGATTCTAAATTTCATATGGGAAAACAAACATATAAGAATAAACAGGAAAATTCTGAAAAAGAGGAAAGGTGGGGGCAACAAAACCTACCAAAGATTAAAAACATTATATAGCTATAATAATTAAGAATTTGGCAACGGCATAATCAGACAAACGGGCTTATAAAACAAATTAGAATCCAAAATAATAAAACCAAAGACATGAGAACTTAATATATAATGATACAGACTGCATTTCAAATCAGTAAAAAAAGACTGATTTTTTTCTAAATAACTGTGGTGTGATACCAGACATTCTTCTGAGAAAAATAAAAGCTGTATCCCTATAAAACTCCTAATACTGGGGCCAGTGCAATGGTGTAGCAGGTAAAGTCATCACCTGCAGTGCCAGCACCTCATATAGTCTCCGGTTCAAGTCCCAGGTGCTCCAGTTCCAATCCAACCTCTGCTCAATGCGCCTGGGAGAGCAGCAGAAGATGGCCCAAGTGCTTGGGCCGCTACACCCGCATGGGAGAACCAGAAGAAGCTCCTGGCTTCAGATCAGTGCAGCTCCAGTTCTAACCATTTGGGGAGTGAGCCAGCGGATGGAAGACCCCTCTCTGTGCCTCTGCCTCTCTCTAACTCTGCCTTTCAAATACATAAATAAATCTTTAAAAAAAAAAAAAAGAAAGAAAGAAAGAAACTCCTAATACTAAATCAATTTCAGATACCTCACAAATTTTTTTCACAAACACAAAAAGACTGAAACCATAAAATACTGCAAGAAAACATGGGTAAACACTTTGTAATCTCTGAACCAAAAAGGTATTTTCCGGATCACAAGGCCATACAAATATCTTAAAAGAAAACATTAATAAACTTTGCTAAATAAAAATGATAAACTGAGAAAAGAAATACAATACACATCAAAGGATTACTGACCTTAATCTATAAGGAACATTTACAGAACGATATGGAAAAACACTAATAACCTAACAGGGAAAGAAAAGGCTATCGATATGAATAGACAGCTCAAAAAGAAAGAAAATACAAATGACTTTTAACATGACAAGATGCTCAACTTTATTTAAAAATGTACATTAAAATAATAGCAAAACACAATTTAATTCAGATTAGCAAAGATTATGAACCCTGACAATACATTATGCTGGGGAAAATAAAGGAGAAAAAACTCACGTGTTGTCAACAGGACTAACAATTGGCAAAAACATCTGAAATCTGTAGCTCTCAAAATCAAAACTGATCTACTCATTTCACTTTAAATTAGCCTACAGACATACCCTCACAAGTAGACAAAGATATAAATCTAAGAATAGTTACTGCAAATTGGTAGATGTAAAAACCTGAAATTAACCTAAACATCCATTGGTGAGAGCCTGGTTTAATAAACTGCTATACACCCACACAATGGAATATTTCAGTCAACAGCAACAAAAACAGAGGTGGCTTTAAATGGCCTTATAAAAAATATTTTCAAGATATATTGAGGCAGGCGCCGCGGTTCACTAGGCTAATCCTTTGCCTTGCGGCGCCGGCACACCAGGTTCTAGTCCTGGTCGGGGCGCTGGATTCTGTCCCAGTTGCCCCTCTTCCAGGCCAGCTCTCTGCTGTGGCCAGGGAGTGCAGTGGAGGATGGCCCAAGTGCTTGGGCCCTGCACCCCATGGGAGACCAGGAGAAGCACCTGGCTCCTGCCATCGGATCAGCACGGTGCGCCGGCCGCGGCGGCCATTGGAGGGTGAACCAATGGCAAAGGAAGACCTTTCTCTCTGTCTCTCTCTCTCACTGTCCACTCTGCCTGTCATATTGAGAGAAGACAGCAAGGTGAAAAGGTATATATAATGTGTTACTTTTCATCTAAATGGAGAAAGGGGTTAAATACGTGCTCACACAGATAACGTCTACAAAGTTGTGCAACGGGCCAGCGCGGTGGTGTAGTGTAAAGCTGCTGCCTGCAATGCCAGCATCCTATAAGGGAGCTGGTTCGAGTCCTCTTCCAATCCAGTTCTCTGCTATAGCCTGGGAGAGCAGCAGAAGATGGCCCAAGATCTTAGGCCTCTGCACCAGTACAGGAGACTCAGAAGAAGCTCCAAGCTCCTGGCTCCTGGTTCTGCCCAACTCCAGCCACTGGAGCCATTTGGGGAGTGAACCAGCTGATGGAAGACCTATCTCTCTGCCTCTGCCTCTCTGTAACTCTGCCTTTCAAATAAATAAATAAATCTTAAAAAAAAAAAAAAAAAGTTGTGCAACAAATTTGCAATAGTAGTTACTTCTAGTCTAGGAAGTAGGATTTACTTTTCAATGCATAACATTTTATTATATTACAATTTACCTTGTCTATATTTTAAAATACAAATCAGTAGTACTATATTTGAGAATATTAGAGAATAAGAAGATTTCATCAATGGTATTCTATCATTCAGATTATCCTTTCCTTCAGTCTATCTAAAATAATGAAGTTTAAATTTTAGACATATAATCATAAGAACTTTAGAGTTCCAAAGAAAATCAAGCAAAGATAGCTAAGTAGACCAAACACATGAAATTGTTGATATTCAACCATTTTGTACATGCAAATTCAATAATGCCACACAGCCCTATTTAAGTATACTGTAAGGCCTTGAGGTCAGAAACTATTCCAATGGACCTACGTTGCAAATTACCTAGATAGATACTTCTCTGGGTATCTCGCTATTATTATCTATAAAATGGAGAAGACAACAGAACCTACCTCAAGAATGCTGCAAGTGTTAAATGGAGTAACACGTACAAAGAACTTAGCACAGTGCCTGACACATAGTTAAGCAAAAATAAATACCAGTTATTATTAAAGAAGTACCATCATCATCATCTTCATCATAACTACCATTATCTATGCTACTGCTACTATTTCTCTATTATTGCTGTAGCCCAGAATCTTTAATCTTTAGTTAGGCACCCAGGCCTCTACAGCTGCTCTACCCTAAATACACACATGTAGCAGGACACACACGACATGTTAAAATCAAATCTGGGAGGGGAGGTTTTTTTTTTTCTTTTTTTAAATCCAGAGGTTGAGGTAACCACACAAAATGTAGTAAAATTCTGAATGTCATCTTTAACAGCTACATAAAGAATGTTTTAAGAACTGGGTAGATTTCAAAAGAAGGGGATGAATCTTTAATTCTCTCAAGGTTCTTATGTGACTTGAAAGAACAAAGTTTCCATTTAGTAAAATTCCAGCACCGAATGTTTTCTACAAGAGAAGGGCCCCTTCCTTTCACAGCAGTCATCAAGCCAACACACTGAAAAATGAAGAACCAGCCCAGCAGAACTTACCTAGGGGATGATCCGCATAATCTGGCCTTTGAATGTAACTTGGCACTGGCCTTGTTGGCATCTAAAAACATCAACGAGATTAGGTAAAACCTATTTACTAACAAAGAAAATAAAACTGGGGAAAATGCTGAGGAAAAAGCTCACTCAAAAGTTTTTAAAAGAGAAAAGTTTTAAATGAGATCTAAAATACTGTAACACAAATCCATCTCCCTAAGACGAGCTTGACTTAGCTAGCATTAGTGCTCCCCTTTCTTGGGAAATCCACAAAAGGGAAAGAATAGCCAAGACCACGAAGGAGTTGAGATTAGATGCAGACTCCTGTGCTGGTTCAAACGCACTGGCAAGCTGACAGCAGTGCAATACTTAGAAGTAAACATGCAGCGACGTGTGCCAAGAGGTCGTCTCTGGGAGGTGGGATTATGGGGACTTTCTTGGGTATGGGATATTTTCCCAAATTTTTAAAGTTAAAAATGTATCGCTTTAATAAAAAGAAAAAATTACAAATATACAGTTCAAATATTTAAGGATACAAAGTAGAATTCAACTTCAGTGAATGCTCTATTAAAACTCTGAGTTCTATGGAGCTAGATTTCCTGGGTTCAAATCCTAGCTCTGCCCCTTACTGCCTGTGCAATCTTGGACAAATGACTTAATCTCATCTGTGAAATAGACATAATGCATCATGGGAGTTTAATGGTGTTTAATGAGGTAATATTAAAAAAAGGTATACATGGTATTTTACACATTAAAAAAATGATAAAATAAAACTCTTAAACCCTATCTGCAAGAACATGGGAAGCGATAGAAGCTTTAGAAAAGCTATCTAAACTAAGGTAGAAATAAATATACATTTAAAATGTTTCAAAAATGGAGGCCAGGGTTTGGCACAGTGGGTTAAGATGCTGCTTAGGATGCCTGCATCCCAGATCAGAATGTCTCCCCTCCTGATTCCAGCTACCTTCTAAGACACACCCTAGGAGACAGCAGTGGTGACTCAAGTTAATTGGTTTCCTGCCACCCCTGTGGGGGACCTGCACTGAGTTCCCAGCTCTAGGCTTGCAAAGTTATGGTGGTTAACTGAGGAGTGAACCAGCAGATGGGGAAATCTTTCTCTGTGTTTCTGTCTTTCAAATAAGTAAAGTCAATTTAAAAGAAAAATTTTCAAAAGATGAGTAATATACATTACCATAATGCCAGCCAGAAAATATCTATTCCATCTTACAACATTGTGTTTTAAAATTTAGGTTTTAAATTTAAGTTTTAAAATTTAAGTTTTAGTCCTTTCATCTAAAATTTCACACTTCTCCCGTGATCGCCAATTATCCATACAAGCTCCCAAATGCTGACACACAAGCGTTAAAGAACTGGAATGCAAGTTCCTCTGCAAATGCAATCCTGATTATATGATGCACCACTGTAACACAACTTCTGTGTACCATTTGAAAGAATGTTAAATTGTATTACCTTATTTACTCACCAGTGGATAGTGTGGTCTGAGTTTACCAGTATATCGATAACCTGCCCATGGGTCAGTGTTAATATCACCCTCCACAGACCAGGAAGACAGTTCTCGCTTTGCCTTTTCATCCTCTGGGAGACAGGTGGACAGAGGTGAGAGGAAGATAGAAAAAAAGAAACAGGAATGCTTCAATGGTTAGACTACTGAGTGACACCACACTTTAATTACCATGTGTTTAAAACCCAACAAATTTCCAACTTTAACCATCAAATCTACTACTGTACCACCACTATAGTCACTACTCTTTTAACTCCTTTTAGAAGACAGAAATGTCTTGGAATAAAAGCCTTATCTAAACTCTAAGTTTTTACACTGTATCAAATAGGAACAGCTCTTAGAACTGTTGTTCTCAAGTAAATGCTAAACATATTCTCTCTGCAATGTTAATTAAAAGAAGGTCATTTTTAAAATATGATTTATGAGTCCTAGCAAAACCTTCCAAACTGACATGAGATGCTACAAGTGACTCTACGCTCCCATTAAAAGAAATAACCCCAGAACAAACCTAAAACCAAAACTAATAATTTCCCACTTAATGAGTGGTCTCCAAGTCAGTATTTCAAAATGCTTTGAACATTTCATGACCATCATTTGCCTCTTTTCCAAAAGGGATAATAGAAACAGGCAGGGAAAGGGGAGTGTCAGGGAGCAATCTGTTCAAAGTTACTGAAAACAGTAGAGAAGTCAAGATGTGTGTGCGGCCAGTGCCCTGGGTGAAAGCCTGGCCCTTAGCACTGGCATCCCATGTGGGCGCTGTCCCACTTCCGATCCAGGCCCTGCAAAATGCACCTGGGAAAGCAGAAGATGGCCCAAGTGCTTGAGCCCCTCTATCCACTCGGGAGACCCAGAAGAAGCTCCTGGCTCCTGGCAGTGATCGGTACAGCTCCAGTTGTGGAGGCCATCTCTCTCTGTCTCTACCTCTCTCTGTAACTCTGTGATTCAAATAAATAAAGTAAATCTGAAAAAAAAAAAAAAAAAAAAAAAAGAAAGATAGAAAAGAAAAGGAAGAAAAGAACCCCAGAGCTAGCACTGTGGCAGCCTGGGTTGCCAGTATCCCATGTGGGCATCCCAAGTTAGTGCTGGTTTGTGTCCTGGCTGCTCCACTTTCTTTTTTGTTCCGATAAGGAAAAAAATCTATGCTAGTTTATTTTTTTTAAAGATTTACTTATTTATTTGAAAGTTATAGTTACACAGAGAGAGAAGATGCAGAAAGAGAGAGAGAGGTCTTCCATCTGCTGGTTTACTCCCAAGTTGGCTGCAATGGCCTGAGTTACACTGATCCGAAGCCAGGAGTCAGGAGCTTTCTGGGGTCTCCCATGCGGGCGCAGGGGCCCGATGACTTGGCCATCTTCTGCTTTCTCAGGCCACAGCAGAGTTGGATCGGAAGTGTAGTAGTGGGAACTCAAACTGGCGCCCATATGGGATGCCAGCACTGCAGGTGGCAGCTTTACTTGCTATGCAACAGCGGTGGTCCCTGCTCCACTTTCAATCCAACTCCTTGGTAATACACTTGGGAAAGCAACAGATAACCCAAGTGCTAGGGCCTCCACATTCGCATGGGAGACGTGGAAGAAGCTCCAAGCTCCTAGCTCCTGGCTTTGGATGGGCCCGGCTCCGGCCGCTGCAGCCATTTGGGGAGTGAACCAGCAGATGGAAGACCTCTCCCTGTAACTCCGCCTTTCAAGTAAACAAAGAAATCCTTAAAAAAAAAAAAAATTGCCAGCTCCAATGCAATACTCTCTCCGCAGACCATTGGTCAACTACAGGGTCAAAGCACCTGAGAAACAATGGACAAGAATGCAAACATACAGCCAATCGATTCACATCTCTTTGGAAGAGAACACATTTACACTATTATATATAAAATAAAGGGATAAAAAATAAGTTTCTGCAATGCTACTAAATTTTAAATATCTTCTTTGCTCTGGAGGTTAAGAAAACCCTGTAAATGTTAACATCAACAAGAAAACTATTTCTCGGCCGGCGCCGTGGCTCAACAGGCTAATCCTCCGCCTTGCGGCGCCGGCACACCGGGTTCTAGTCCCGGTCAGGGCGCCGGATTCTGTCCCGGTTGCCCCTCTTCCAGGCCAGCCCTCTGCTGTGGCCCAGGAGTGCAGTGGAGGATGGCCCAGGTGCTTGGGCCCTGCACCCCATGGGAGACCAGGAAAAAGCACCTAGCACCTGGCTCCTGCCATCGGATGAGCGCGGTGCGCCGGCCGCAGCGCGCGGACCGCGGCAGCCATTGGAGGGTGAACCAATGGTAAAAGGAAGACCTTTCTCTCTGTCTCTCTCTCTCACTGTCCACTCTGCCTATCAAAAAAACAAACAAACAAAAAAAAAAACAAAAAAAAACACTAAATCTCACCCCAGGACAAAAATGGACTCCATTCAATGCCACCCAGAGTCAAGCATTATGAAAAATAATTCAATATACTAAGAAGCTGAGATCTGCTTCAGCTAGTCATTATATCAAGTGATTTTGTTCAAAACATGAACCTCAAGAACAACTTTCCCATGAAACCTAGAACAGAAGAGCAATCAAGACACAGGATTTCTGCTTTAGTACACTCCCGCTGAGTGAAGGGGGAGAAGGCAAGGATGTAAAAGTGTTCAAAGCTTCCTGTTGATCTGCATTCCTATCCTTCCACAATCTATTTTCAAGAGAACTGAAAGCAGATCTCAAAAAAATAAGTTAACCCCAAAGCTACCTAGACAAGTTCTTTACTGAATCCAAGATATAATTTACTTATAAAAACATATACTTGAAAAGGAAGTTATTTTACATGTTTAGGCTCGATCTGATCTGAGTCGTAAATGCTGGACATATAACAGATATATAACCTGAGCTGAACAGGGATTGGTGGCAAATTGTCTAACAACTGGTCTTTTTTTAAAATGGTTATGAACATGTAGGACATAGTAAATAAACACTAGTAAGCTGCCTTTCAACCATCACAATGTAAAATACACGTAAAATACATGCAAGGTCTTGTCCAAAGTGCACTAAATATCCAGGCTTTATTGTAGGCTTTTTTCTTTTTTTTTTTTTTGGACAGGCAGACAGTGAGAGAGATAGAGAAAAAGGTCTTCCATTGGTTTACCCCCCAAATGGCCACTATGGCCGGCGCGCTGCACCAATCCAAAACCAGGAGCCAGGTGCTTCCTCTTGGTCTTCCATGTGAGTCCAGGGCCCAAGCACTTGGGCCATCCTCCACTGTCTTCTCAGGCCACAGCAGAGAGCTGACCTGGAAGAGGAGCAACCAGGAAAAAATCCAGCACCCCAACCGGGACTAGAACCCAGGGTGTCAGCGCCGCAGGCAGAGGATTAGCCTAGTGAGCCTCGGTGCCAGCCATATGTAGGCTGCCTCTTCAGCTGATACAAAATAACTGCACATGTCTCAGCTTTGCCCAGGACAGGATATTTTTTTTTTTTAAAGATTTATTTAGTTGAAAGGCCAAGTTACAGAGAGGCAGAGGTAGAGAGAGAGAAGAGAGAAGAGAGAGAGAGAGAGAGAAGAGAGAGAGAGAGAGAGAGAGAGAAGAGAGAGAGGTCTTTTGTCTGCTGGTTCATTACCCAAATGGCTGCAACAGCTGGAGCTGCGTCAATCCAAAGCCAGGAGCCAGGAGCTTCTTCCAGGTCTCCCATGCAGGTGAAAGGGCCCAAACACTTGAGCTATCTTCCACTGCTTTTCCAGGCCATAGCAGAGAGCTGGATGAGAAGTGGAGCGGTCAAGACTCAAACCGGTGCCCATATGGGATGCCAGCACTACAGGCAGCGGCTTTACCTGCTAAACCACAACGCCGCCCCCTGGGACAGGACTTTTGTGATCAAAATTCTTTCAGAGATGATAATGAAGCAGTTGTTGAGCACTTACCATGCACTATACACTCATTTTACATGGATTTGCTTATTTAATCTACACAATGTACACTGTAAGTAATACAGGGCAGGTGTGTGGTACAACAGTTAAGTCACACTTGGGGGGCTGGCACTGTGGCATACCAGACAAGAATGTTCATGGCCTGAGATGCCAGCATCCCATATGGGCACGGGTTCGAGTCTCAGCTGCCTCACTTCCTGACTGCTTCACTTCCAATCCAGCTCCCTGCTAATGTACTTAGGAAAGCAGCAGAAGACTGCCCAAGTGTTTGGGTACATGTACCTATGTGGGAGACCCAGATGAAGCTCCTGGTTTCAGCCTGGCCGAGCCCTAGCCACTGAGGTCATTTGGGGAGGGAAACCATGGATAGAAAGATGTCTCTCTAATTATTTCAAATAGATAGATAGATAGATGAATAAATAAATCTTTTCTAAAAAAAAAATTAAGAAAAAAAAATCCCACCTGGAACATAAGTGTCTGGGACCCTGCCACCTACATAGTAGCCCAAGAGTTCCAAACTCCTGGCTTCGACCTGACCCAGACCAACCTGTTATAGGCATTTGGGGAGTGAACTAGTAGATGGAAGAAGGATCTTTGTCTGTCTCTGTATATCTCGTTCTCTCTGCCTTTGAAGTAGAAATTAAAAATAAAAATAAATTAAGAAAAAAGGAATAATCCATGGCCACAAAGTTTGGTGGAGCCAGTTCTAAAACCCTTTTTCCATAATCCAAAAAAGTCAAGCATCCTAGTGTGCAGGGGCAAAATAGAAGTGGAAGTGCTACTTAGAGATCTTTTTTAAATAAAGGATATTTATAGCATATTTATGGCTTCTCAAACAGTATCATATTCTTCCTTTTACTTCTGGAAAAAGGGAGACAAACACTAAAATTTATCAGTGATACATTTAGAAAATGTAAAATAATAATCTTGAGATGTGCAGTGCTACAATCTCTACAGATCATTCTAAAAGTGAATGCTACATCAAGAACACACTCTGGCAGAAGATACAGTGTGGACACGTGCACCCAAGCATCAGCATTCATGCTTTTAATTAAGGGCTTGACAATCTGGTCTTTACTATGATACATAAAGATACTCTAGGGGCCAGCTCTGTGGCAAAGAAGGTTAAGCCTCTGCCTACAGCGCTGGCATCCCATATGGGTGCTGGTTGGAGTCCCCTGCTGCTATACTTTTGATCCAACTCCCTGCTGATGTGCCTGGGAAAGCAACAGCGAATGGCCTAAGTTCTTGGGCACATGCACACATGTGGGAGACCTGAAGAAGCTCCTTGCTCTTGGCTTAGCCCTGGCCCAGCCCCAGCTGTTGCAGCCATCTGGGGGCTGAACCAGCAGATGGCAGATCTCTCTGTCTCCCACTCACTCCTCCTACCCTGGCTCTTTCAAATAAATAAATCTTAAAAAAAAAAAAAAAAGCAATTATAGATCAATATGCCACATGAACATTAATTTAAAAAGTCATCCTTAGTCAGGGGTCAGTTTATATACTACACTTTAAAAAAATTAAGAGAACATATCACTTTCATTAGAACTACTTGCCCTGTTACCTCATCAATGTTTCTTAGAATAAAGTACCATCTTTTAAGATACCCTAGATACTTAACTCAACATTTTTTTTTCCTAATATGTTTCCTGCTAACTCTTCTTGCTTTGAAGCTTGCCATTCTCTACACCATTTCCTCCTCTAAGGCCGTCACCCACAATGGTGTACTAGGGGTCAATTTATCAGGTTGTAAAAGGTACAGGGCTAGTTAGCTAAGGGCTACCTGCATCCAATATATCCCAAATGGATAAAGAACACCAAGCTTATCCAGTCAAAAAACCATCCCCCCAAACCCAATAGGGCACCACCTAAAAGACAGCACTGCACTAAACAACAGAGATAGAAGTGAAATCCAAACAGTCAAGTCTGGGTCATATGTTCATTTTCCACAGGGTATATCTGCTATTTAGTATGGATCAAACTGCAGTACCTCTGTCCTTAGAAATCCAGTACTGAAGATACGGGCACACTTCAATGAATTCCCAATCCTTGGGGCAGAAACACATCCTAAGCTCTCTTACTATTTAGGCTTGGCCCTTTGTTCTTTCCCATGCTTTCATTTCCTGAGTATAAAATGTTAATAACAGGCTCAAAAATCTCTACAATGTATATAACACATTAAAAATGCAACATGTAATATATGCATGTATGCATTAAATGACATTTCAACTTCTCTATATTTTGAGGTAACAAATCAAAATCAACAAATCCTTTTGTACTTGATAAACTTCACTTATACTCATCATGTTCCTCCTGTTTAGCCACATTTCCTCCCACATACCATACATTTCCACTGAATACAGAAGTCACTTTATAAAAGCACAGAAAGTACTTGGGTATCTTTTTAAAATTTTTATTCCCATGTCCTTCAAATAACAATTTAACTGACCTCAATTAGATGTGCTTTGATAAAACAATTTACCAAATTTCATTAAATCATCCAACTCCTAAAAAATACATAAATAGATGAGTCAAAGATACCAGCATCAATATCAGTAAGCTGAAACAAAAACCTATACTAAGAACCAGGTGCTGTTTGCCATGCCTTCATCCAACAGGAATGCCTTTATCAATTTCCAGGGACTTATAACGGGCTGTCTTAAACCAGCCATAAGAAGCAGAAAAACTATTTACATCGCAGCTGCATGAGTAGGGCAGACTGCAGTAGTTAAGCTGCAGCCAACAGGTTCATTTTGTAGAATCACATGTAGTAACCTCAAAAAATTAAACATTAGACTATGGGTAACAACATTAAAACACCAGAAAAAAAGTATAGTCAATCCCTTGGTATCTGTAGGGGACTGGTTCCAGCACCTCCCCTTCCCACTGTGGATACCAAATCCTTAGACACTCAAGTCCAAGATCCTTGCATAAAATGTTCAGGGCAGGAGGCCAGCTCTGTGGGCGCAGAGATGAGCTGCTATCTGTGGTGCTGGTATCCCATATGGGTGCTGGTTCACGTCCTGACTGCTCCACTTCTAATCCAGCTCCTTGCTGATGGCCTGGGAAAGCACCGGAAGATGGCCCAAATCCTTGGACCCCTGCAACCACAAGGGAGACTCCAGAAGCTCCTAGCTCTTGGCTTCAGCCTGGACTAGCCCCAGCAGTTGCGGCCATTTGGAATATGAACCAGCGGCTGGAAGATCTTTCCCTCTCTCTCTTTCTCTGTGTCTCTCCTCTCTCTCTCAGTAACTCTGCCTTTCAAATGAATAAATAAATCTTAAAAAAAAAAAAAAAAGGTCAGTGAAGACACTTGTTTTCTGAATATTTTCAATACATAGATGAAGAATGCACAAATGTGGAAGGCTGGCTATAATGTAATTTTGAGTAGAAAAGGCAACGTGAATTGAAACTAGACAAAGAAAAAGTGAAGCCAAAGAATTCATGTGTTCCCTGCCTGCAAAGTGCAAACACTTCTAGGAAAGAGAATGCCAAAAGTTCAGGTATGTATTAAATATTGTTCAAGCAAAGCAAGATCCATCTATCCTAGCAACTATCTCCTGTTTTCATGTTAAATACGTGAATAAAGATTAACAAAGATATTGCTCTGCCACATTTTATTTTCATAATTACCTACTAAAAAAAGGTCATTATTCTAGTTTTCAGGATTATACTTTCCGAACAGTCTTGTCTTATATATACTTTTAGAAACAACATAACTGACTCCTGGAACAAAAGCCACATATAAGACAAACAGTGTAAGGATACATGATCTTACTTACTTGCTTTCTTATGTAGTAACTTGTGAGTAGCCCAACTTCCTTTAAAACATTCCTAAAAGATCAAACAAGGAAATTAATACCAGGCCTTCCTTAATTCAAAACATTTTTAAGGAATACAAGATACTAGAAATAGTATCGCAAACTTTATTTTCAAAAACCAAAGCCTCTGTCTTCACAAACTAAATATCTGAAAAATATTCAGAAATAACACCTACTCAAAATTTCACTTCAAAAAGCATTCTAAAATTCACTTCAAATAAGCAAGAAACATTATACTATGTTAAATAGCAGTTATATCTCAATTTTATGTCACCAAACTAATCTGAAGCATTTTAAAAGAACCATTAATCAATTAGTCAATCATACACATGAAATAACAACAAGGAAACATTTGCAGATTCTTCCATTATTTATAGGAAAGAGATTCCCAGTCAGTTATCACACATAGAATACTCATCTTGAGTAGGTGCCATATTCACTACAGGGGACATAGGCTCTGAGGTAAGGGACTGTAACAGAGTTTACCGCTGCTGCCCAGAGCCAATCCAGGCTTGGCACATCACTGAGTTTCAGTAACTTAGTTAGCTGACAGGTCAGAATGGATGAGGAGCAGGCATTTAGCATGGTAGTTAAGATGCCCTTACACCACATCCTAGTGCCTGGTATCAAATCCCAGCTCGGGCTCCTCATCAATGCAGACCCTAGGAGGCAGCAATGATGCTCAAGTTAACGCCCACTTGAGAAATCTGGATTGTGTCCCCAGCTCCTGGCAGTCTCATTCTCCTTCTGACTCTCAGTCTCTCAATTAAAAAACAAAAATAACAAAACAAAGTGGTCAGGGAAAAAAGTGGATAAAGTAAAAAAAAAAAATCAGACTTTTCATTCACAAAGATATGTTCATGTTACATACTGTAGACACCAGTAATAAGTAACAAATTGGAGGAATGAATTCTAGTAATAAATCAGAAAATAATTTAACTGGACAATGATTTCATTTATGTTTTGTTTTTGTTTTTAGAGATTCATTTATTTATTTGAAAGCCAGAGTTACAGAAAGAGGGAGAAACAGAGAGAGCAAGCTTCCATCTGCTAGTTCATTCACCAAATGGCTGCAATGACCAGGGCTAAGCCAGGATGAAGCCAGGAACCAGGAGCCAGGAGCTTTATCCAAGTCTCCCATGTGGGAGCAGGAACCCAGGCACTTGAGCCATCCTCCACTGCTTTCACAGGCACATTAGCAGGGAGTTGGATCGGAAGTGGAGCAGCTAGAACATGAACCTGTGCCCATTTCAGATTCTAGAGCTGCAGATGGCAGTTTCATTTGCTGAGCCACAGTGCCAGCCCCAATGCTTTGATTTTTATAGTTTCCTACACAGAATTCAAAGATATTCGAATAAATCATTAAAAATACTAAGAAAATTCACAATTTCCTACAAACACTGTACCACTGCAGAAATGAAGAAGTAAGGCATAGGCAACAGAAAAGCTAAGGAAAAAACGGGAAAATATCTAGTACTGTGCAGCTACCAAACCACATTACACCGAGGACAATAAGGCTGCCCTCCCCCTGAGGTTTGCCAAAGGCCCTGCAGCATCTGCATCTTCAGCTCCTCTGTCCTGGGCCAGGAGTTTCACTGCTTACCCTTCACTTTCCTTGTAACCTCACAGCCTGCCACACTGAAGTGCAGAAAACCCCAGTACACTCATTCCTTCAAACTACAATCTACAATCTGAACAGACTTCAACTGTATGGAAAGGTACCAACAGCAGTAAGACTTTCCAACTTTCAGGTTTAAACTAAAACTAAGCTAAGTGTGGCAGGCAGAGAAGACGTCCCCATCTGCCAACAGGAACCTGTGAATAGGATAGCTTACATACAAGACTGATCTTCAGACAGAAGGTTACCCCGGTTCATGCCTACGGGCCCAATGTGATCACACAGTCCCTGCAAGGTAGAGGAGGGAGTCAGAAGGAGAGAGCTGTAAGGACCGAGCATCAGGGAGAGTGCTGTTACATAGCGTGCCTGAAGATGGGAAAAGGTGGGCACAAGCCAGAGAATGAAGAGAAGGGTAACAGGTTCTCTCCTAGATCCACAGGGAACACACGACTGCCAACACTTGATTTAGTCCCAAGCCCTGGGTCAGACTTCTGACCTTCCAGACTGTAGGATAACAAATCTGTTTTAAGGCACCAAGTTTGTAATAATTTGTTTTGACTGCTATAGAAAGCTTGTTAAGGTGGGAAATTGAGTTTATCCTTGCTACCAAACAGCACAAACCTTTCCAAAGAGTCATAAAGTTCAGTTCTTCCCTACTCAGTTACAGCAAACTGGTAGAACAATTATTTATCTACCACTGCATCACAAAAGAGTTCTGTTACAAGAGTCTTCATCTCTAAATGGGATTAAGTGATTTCTTCAGTATTATCACACCTACAGAGAATAAGAAAGGTCAGTGTTAAATCACAATGAAGACAACACAGTAATGACTGTAACAGCTCCCATTACTGAATATCTGCACTATTTCATTTAATCCTCAGGAAACCTTACAAGCCAAGTGCACTATCCCCATTTTACATGACAAACCTGAAGCTAAGCCGTTTGTCTATCATATCACAGAACAATGACTGGTAGAACACTCTGATATAGGGTCACCTGACTTAAGGTCACACTTTCTCACTGCTTTACTGTGTTTGTGTGTGTGTATAAATGTGTGTTATACTCAAAACATTAAGTTAGCACCAAACTTGGAACTGAAAAGCACAAGTCTTTTATAAGCATTAAATTAAAAGCCCTAAAATTCTATCCTCAAGTCTAGGAAATGATGATAACCATTCTCTTGGGTTCTCAGTTACTTCACTTATCAAATGAGATTGACACCTCCTATAATGTGGGTTTGATTATCTCCAGGAGGAGATAATACAGCAGACTAAATGAGATAATGCAATTAACACCCACAAAAGTAGTGTCTCCTGGCATGTAGCCAGTACAGACCTGTTTCTAATAGGAATCTGATCTGAGAAATGTGTCATTAGTCAATTTCATTATTTTGTGACCAGCACAGAATGTACTTATAATATCCTAGATAGTATGGACTATTACACACCAGGGCTACATGGCACATACCTTTGTAAGTGTGGAATGTGGCTAACCAAAATGTCATTATGCAGAGTGTGGCTATCCAATACATAGAAAACATGCCAGTGCTTACCCTGGGCCAGCTGATGAAGATATTCTCAGAATATGTTGGAGAATGAATGCAGATTAATGTTATCATGTACATAAAAGCTTTTTCCTAACTGTAGACAGCACCATAAGCTGCTTTCATTATTACATTCTGGAACAGACTGCACACTGCCTACTCCAGTCCTCCACTTGTAAGCTGCTACTTACATGTCCTAATACAAAAGGCTAGCTCCTCATTACTCATGGTAACTTACATGGAGAGGGCAAAGCCACAGGATGTTAAGAAACATGACTTCAGTAAGCAGTTAAAGCTTTTCTCTTCCCTCCCTTTCCAGAAAATATTACATATCAGAAATATAATTAGCAAAAATGGCAAGATAGCTAGTTTTTCTGTCTTCCAGTTTAGCCAGCCTATAGCAGAGATTTATGGCCCTAAGACTGTCTATAAGGAAAACAACAGGAGTGGAGAAAGAAGTGAAAAAGAAAAGTACAGGAAGGGAAGATGTCCGAGAACTCCAATCTCAGTCATTTTAGAAACCACAGGGTCCAGGCCAGTGCTGTGGTGCAGCAGGTTAAAGCTGCCATCTGCAGTGCCAGCATTGACTGCTAGTTCGAGTCTCGGCTGCTCCACTTCCAATCCAGCTTTCTGCTACGGCCTGGGAAAGCAGTAGAAGATGGCCCAAGTCATTGGGCCCAAGTATCCAAGTGGGAGATCTGGAAGAAGTTCCAGGCTTCAGATTAGTGCAGCTCTAGCCATTGCAGCCATCTTGGAAGTGAACCAGAGGATGGAAGACCTCTCTCTCTCTCTCTCTCTGCAACTCTGCCTTTCAAATTAATAAATAAATATTTAAAAAGAAAAAAGAAAAAAGAAACCACAGGTTGACCAGCACTGTGGCACAGCTGCTTAGGCCATGGCTTGCAGCACCAGCATCCCATATAGGTGCCAACTTGAGTCCTTGCTGTCCCATTTCCAATCCAGCTCCCTGCTAATGGGCCTAGGAAAGCTACAGAAGATGGCCCAAGTGCGTGGGCCCTTGCACCCACGTGGGAGACCCAGAAGAAGTTCCTGGCTCCTGGTGTCAGTCTGGCCCAGGGTTGACCATTGTGGTCATTTGGGAAGTGAACCACTGAATGGAAATCAATCAATCAATCAATCTCAATCTCTCTCCAATTCTTCCTTTCAAATAAAATAAATCTAAAAGGAAAGAAACCACAGAATCTGCTAGGCCTGAGGCAAAAATCCTACCATGGCTATCATTTCTGAATGCCACAAAACAAAGTTAGAGGTTTCTCAAGGCAAGTATTTGGCATGAAGTTGGGAAAGCTACATCCCAGTCAAGGGGCCCGGATTCAAATCCCAGCTCTGCTTTCTGCTAGTGCATATCCTAAGAAGCAGCAGGTGATGGCTCAAATAGTTGAGTTCTGGCCACTCAAGGGAGACCTGGATTCAGGTTGCAGCTTCTGGCTTGAGCTTATCCTGCCACAGCCCTTCTAGGCACTTGGAAAATAAATCAGCAGGTGGAGATTGGGGGCAGAGAGAGAGAGAGAGAGAGAGAGAGAGAGAGAGAGAGAGAGAGAGAGAGAGAGAGGGAGGGGCAGACTCTTTTGAATGAATAAATAAATACAAGTAAACCAAAAAATTAAATTGGGGAAGTGTCTTCAAACATAAAGCAAAATTACTAAAGAGACAGTATTAGAGCATAAAGCCAGTAAGTCCAGCATGTGAAAAATAAGTTTCTGAAAGGAAACTGAAAATGGAGAGCAAAGAAATAACTTAAGTTTTCCAGGCCGGTGTCAAGGCTCACCAGGCTAATCCTCTGCCTGTGGCGCCAGCACCCCGGGTTCTAGTCCCGGTCGGGGCGCCGGATTCTGTCCTGGTTGCTCCTCTTCCAGTCCAGCTCTCTGCTGTGGCCCGGGAAGGCAGTAGAGGATGGCCCAAGTGCTTGGGCCCCTGCACCCTCATGGGAGACCAGGATGAAGCACCTGGCTCCTGGCTTTGGATCGGCACAGCGCGCCAGCCGTAGCAGCCATTTGAGGGGTGAACCAATGGAAGGAAGACCTTCCTCTCTCTCTCTCTCTCTCTCTCTCTCTCTCTCTCACTGTCTAACTCTGCCTGTCCAAAAAAAAAAAAAAAAAAAAGTTTTCCATAATTGAATGGCAGGAGTTTACAAGCTGAAAAGACCCAAACCAAAAAAGATAAAAACCGAGTACACCAAGGCATTCAACATGAAACTTCATAATACTGGGGACAAGAGAAGTTTCAGCAAGCTTTCAGAGAAGAGGGATGAAAATGACAATATTGGAAAAAGATTATGAACCCCAATGGCATCAGTCTTTTCAACATTAGCAGCTAAAAGAAAACACAAAACAATATCAAAATTCTGAAAAAACAATCCCCAATCTAGCATTTTATACCCAAACTAAAACTCAAGTTTCAGAATAGTTTCACATTAAGCAGAATCTCAAAAACGTACTTCCCATGCAATCTTTTTCAGCAAGCTACTACTGGAGCTATTAACCCCCCTCCCCCCCCCAAAAAAAACAACAGAATTTAACCTAAGAACAGGAAGAGTAACACAAACAAGACAAGGGCCTAAGAAAGACCTCAGGATGACATCTATGAAGCCAACTCAGGCATCAAGTAGGAATCTCAAGAGTCAGAGATTTCCAATTTAAAACTGATTAAATACTAAATGTACTTACAAGAGTTCTATACAATTGTAGGAACAAACAGTAAATGTTAAAAGAAGGTAAAATAGGAAAGGAGAATTTGTATACCAGAAGCATTTGACAAGGTAAATGAAGAATAACTTGTAGTTAAAAAGTTACAGAAGGGGCCAGTCCCGTGGCACAGGTTAATCCTCCTGTAGCACCCACATCCCATATGGGCACCTGGTCTAGTCCCAGCTGCTCCACTTCCAATCCAGCTCTCTGCTATGGCATAAGAAAGCTGTAAAAGATGGCCCAAGTCCTTGGGCCCCTGCACCCATGTGAGAGACCTGGAAGAAGCTCCTGGCTCCTGGCTCCGGATCGGCGCAGCTCCAGCTGTTGCAGCCATTTGGAACTAATGGAAGAAAGACCTTTGTCTCTCCCTCTCACTGTCCGTAACTCTCCCTCAAACAAAGTAAATACAAATCTTTAAAAAAAAATTTACAGAAAATTAATTTGATTAATTGCAGGCATTTTACCTCTTTATTAAGACAATAAACATAAGCTCAATCAAGAAACATATTACTTATTGTGAATTAGGATTCAATATAAGATATCCTTAAAAACATACATATATATGCCCACTGCTCAAGAAACCCATGTAAATTATCATCTAGTAAAAATCAATTTTAAAAGAAAAACAAAGAACTCCAAAATGAAAAGTGATTTACAGAAGATGAAAGCTGCCAATCTTCCACTCAACAGCGACTCTCCCACACTGCCACACACTGTAGGTAGTAACTGACAGATATCATAAAAATACGGTATTAATATAACTGGTGGTCTACAGATACTGTAATAACTTCAAGTTGCTGGTAATGGCAACAAATAGCTTAAATGCTGAGATACTCAGGTGCAGCCTGAGACTGGCAAGTGAACATAGTTAATGTTTAATGGCATCATCTAGGTTGAGTATCCATTTCAACATCTAATTCCTACAGTAAAATTCACAACGTTTTTTTCATTACTGAATCCTTTGAGAGCCTTGGGAAAGCAAATTTTATCCTTTATAGTTTCCATGCTTCTAGAAATTTCTTTAACGTCAACTTTTTTGCTGGAATCCCTGTCTGACGCATCATCTTTCTTCATTCACAACCTTTTTTTTTTTTTTTTTTGACAGGCAGAGTGGACAGTGAGAGAGAGAGACAGAGAGAAAGGTCTTCCTTTGCCGTTGGTTCACTCTCCAATGGCCGCTGCGGCCAGCACACTGCGGCGGGCACATCGCGCTGATCCGATGGCAGGAGCCAGGTGCTTCTCCTGGTCTCCCATGGGGTGCAGGGCCCAAGCACTTGGGCCATCCTCCACTGCACTCCCGGGCCACAGCAGAGAGCTGGCCTGGAAGAGGGGCAACCGGGACAGAATCCAGCGCCCCGACTGGGACTAGAACCCGGTGTGCCGGCGCCGTAAGGCGGAGGATTAGCCTGTTGAGCCACAGCGCCGGCCATTCACATCTATTTTCCTCACTTATGTCAAAAGATTCACCTCACCAAGTTCTTCCGCTGAAAATAAAGAGTATCAGGAAAGGCAACAACAACAGCAATCCTTGGTCATCCCCATAAATTTCCTCTCCGATTCCCTTTACATTCTATTTAAATTTCACTTGTAGTATCATCTCTTTTTTGCAGGGTATATTTCATCTATATTGGTCAAGTCTTTTTGATTGTCCATTTCTATAAAATGTCATGAGAGTTTATCACTGGGAAACAAGAAAGTAACACAACTACACACTTTGCTATCCTTGTGTGAACTCAGTGATACAGTGGTCAGTCACTGACAGCCCTTGATGGAAGTAGAGGGACTGCAGGCAATTGGGGAGTGAACCAGCGGATGGAAGACCTCTCTCTCTCTTTCTCTCCTCTCTGTGCCTCTCCTCTCTGAATGTAACTCTTTCAAATAAATAATCTTAAAAAAAAAAAAGAAGAAATTAGGGTGTGGAGATTCTTAATTATCTCTAAATTTCATTTCCTTTAATTGTAAATTTGGGAAAATAACTGCATAAAATATGACCAATAAGTACTCAACCATAATTTTCAATTGCATTATTTTTAAAGGTAATTTAAATTTGAAAAGATAATGAACTAGATATGTATCTATAATGTGTGTCAACTCTGTCCCAACTTTTGGTTTATGAAAATGTATGTGACGCCAGCACTGTGGCACAATGAGTTAAAGCTGCTGCCTGCAGTGCTTTACCAGCATACCATATACTGGTTTGTGTCCTGGCTGCTCCACTTCTAATCCAGCTCTCTGCTATGGCCTAAGAGGGCAGTAGAGGATGGCCCAAGTCCTTGAGCCCCTGCACCCATGTGGGAGATCTGGAGAAAAGCTCCTAGTTCCTGGCTTCGGATCAGTGTAGCTCTGGCCATTGCAGCCATTTGGGGAGTGAAACAGCAGATGGAAGACCTCTCTCTGTCTCTGTCTCTGTCTTTGCCTCTACCTCTCTGTAACTCTGCCTTTCAAATAATAATACATCTTTTTTTTAAAAAAAGAAAATTTATGTGCAATTAGACAACTAGTGATGATTATGGACTGCATACACGACCAGTATCCAGTGTTCAGGGACCCTGCACATTGGGAAAGGGGATACAAGAGCCAGGAGAGGGGTGAGCTCTGTGGAGGAATGGGTTAAATCCCCACTTGGGACTCCAATATCAGAGCGCTATTTCAACTCTAGGTTCCCCTGCTTCCGGTCCAACTTCCTGTTAATATGACCTAGGAGGCAGCTGATGACAGTTCAAGTGCTTGATTCCTGATACCCATGTAGAGATTTCAGGCTACCTTTTGCAGGCTTTACTACTGCTGGCATTTGGAGCATGACCAGCAAATGAAAGGCTAATATGTGTGTGTGTGCGTGCGCGCGCACATGTGTATGTGTCTGCCTTTCAAAGTGATGAAAACAAATAAGCATTAAAAAAAAAAAAAAAAGACTCAGAACCTCACCACGTGGGAGACCCAGAAGCTCCTGGCTCCGGATCGGCCCAGCTCCAGCTCTTGTGGCTGTTTGGAAAGTGAATCAGCAGAAGGAAGATCTTTCTGTCTCTCCCTCTCTCTGTAACTCTACCTCTCAAATAAATAAATAAAAATCTTTAAAAAAAAAAAAAAAGGAAGAAAATTATATCAACTACTAACAGTATGAATGAATCTTGAGGGCCCTTATTCAAAGAAAGTCAGTCACAAAAGGACAAATACTATCTTATTTCACTTGTATGACACATCTCAAATTCCAATACAGAAAGAAAAATGGTGGTTAGCAGATGCTGGGGATCATGGCATAGTGGATTCACTCTTTAACACAAACATAGCTTCACTTCTGCAAGATAAAGAAGTTCTGAAGATGTTTCACAACAATGTAAATACACTTAAGACTACTAAACTATGTACTTGAGAACTGTTAGGATGAAGTGTATGTGTTTGTTGCCATAGGTCTCCAAATCCCATTACACTGGGTGATAAAAATGTCATCTTAAGTGTTAAAGTGACCATATAAATAGTATCAAGTGTCTGGTAATTATAATAGAATTAAAAAGGAGAGAATGTTCCAACATGGGAAGCAGCCCCACAGCAGACTCATAGAATGACAATCACTTTAAGCAGCACTCTTGATATCACAATCAGCCCTTAAGGCATCCTGGTCTGGCTGAAAAGCCCATGAGAGCATTTCAGGCATGGAATGCCAAGACACTGTGGCAAAAAATATTCTACATGAAGGATCTCTGTGAGTGAGATCCCAAAGGAAAGAAGTGGCCATCAAAGAAGGATGTACTTTTCTCTAAAGGAAGGAGAGAACTCCCACTTTACTTATGGCCTTGTCCAAATACTGATGGAGTTTGTGGGCTCAAATCGCTTCCACAGCCTAGACAGTTCATGTCAAGAGCCTTACCTCTCAAATAAAAAAATAAAATTTAAAAAAAAAAAAAGAGCCTTGGGTGGTCACTGACATCATACATAAGAGTGTTAATTGTCAAATTCACAACAGGAGTCACTGTGCACTAACTTCCCATGCAGGACCTCTGTCCTCAATGAGTTGTATTATGAGAATTAACTAGGATATTTGTTCTCAGTTTTGTGTGTGTGTGTGTGTGTGTCTGTGTTTCTGTGTGCAAACTGTAGAAATCTTTACTTGGTATAGAGTTGGTCTTCTGTGTACAAAGTTAATTGAAAATGAATCTTAATGGAAAATTGTTGCTGTGGATTCGTTTCTGAGAAGAGGAGCATGGTGGGGGCAAGAGGTGCGGAGTCACCACACAGACCCAGGGAGTTGGGTGAAAGCAGGCCTGAGGCAAGCAGCCTGCAGACTTGTTTATTTCAGTTGCTACAACAGCTTATATAGTCAAGGCAGCCAATCCGGTCAAGGGGCAATCTATACCCTAACCAATCACAACCTGTTGCCAGACAGTTTCCAAAGCCATCCAATCACAGCCTGTTGCCAGGCAGTTTCTGTTGCCAGCCACCATCTTGGCATGGCCTTCTCATTCCACCACAGAAAATGGAACTGAGAAAGGGAGAGGCAGGAGAATGAGGGGTGGGAGTGTGGGTGGTACGGCAGGTATGGTGGGGAGAATAACTATATTCCTACAGTTGTACATATGAAATTTGTATTCCTTAAAAAATAAATTAAGAAAGTATATGTGTTTGCTACCATAAGTTTGGAAAGACATGTAAAAAAAAAAATTACCAAACTGTATAGCATGCATAGCAATGACTCTATTTTGTTTGGAAAAAACAAAAACAACAAAGTAAATGTCTTCTATGGGCCACACTGATTTAAGCACTTACCATATTAATAGTCACAAAAACTCTAAGAGATAGGTACACTTATTTTAAAGATGAGAAAACAGAGGCACAGGAAGATTAACTAATACATCCCCAAAACATAGAACCAATTAATGGCAAAAGTCACTTATAAATGCATGCCCTCCATACTCTTGAGTACATAAATAAAAGTCTGGAAGACAATCAGTTAAGATCCCTTTAAGATATTAGGAGCATGCTACTTTTCATGTTACATGCTTCTGGTTTTAAATTACTGCAAAGATACACATACTATTCTATATTATCAAAAACCAAAGGGGATATTTACATTTTGAAAAAAAAAATCTTAATGGAACAGCTAGAACTCTATCTCTACTAACAATCATCTCCCTGTATTTCTGTACTTGGACTCATCATTAAAGTAAAGCTAATTTACTTGCTACAACACACATGCCTCAGCTTGCTCCTGCTTTCATAAACAAATCCTTCCCCTGGAGAAAAGGTCCTCTCCTTGGCCTTAGCACACACTTTATCTATTTATTTATCTATTTATTTTATTTATATACCTTTTTCATTTGCCAAAGTCCAGTTCTTTTTTTAAGATTTGTTTATTTCTTTGAAAGCATTACAGAGGGAGAGCCAGAGACCGACTGAGATCCTCCATCTGTTTGTTCACTCCCAAAATGGCCACAATGAAGCCAGGAGCCAAGAACTCCATTCAGGTCTCCCACATGGGTGGGCAGGGACACAAGCATCTGTGTCATCTTTTTTTTTTTTTTTTTTTTTTTTTACTTTGAGAGAGAGAGACAGAGAGAAAGGTCTTCCTTTTACCATTGGTTCACCCTCCAATGATCACTGCGGCTGGCGCGCTGTGCTCATCAGATGGCAGGAGCCAGGTGCTTCTCCTGGTCTCCCATGGGGTGCAGGGCCCAAGCACCTGGGCCATCCTCCACTGCACTCCCGGGCCACAGCAGAGAGCTGGCCTGGAAGAGGGGCAACCGGGACAGAATCCGGTGCCCCGACCGGGACTAGAACCCAGTGTGCCAGCGCCGTAAGGCGGAGGATTAGCCTGTTGAGCCACGGCGCCGGCCACCTGCGTCATCTTCCACTGCTTTCCCAGGCACATTAGCAGGAAGCAGAGCACCTGGAGAGTGAACTGCTACTCAAATGGTAAGTCAGGGTAACAGCCAGCAGCTTAATCCAACATGGCACAGTGCTGGTTCCTGAACTTCAGTTTTTAGCTCCTTCAAGAAGCTTTTCAGATCCTGTCTTGACCTACACATCACTTTCCAGCTACTTAACATGCTGCTTTGAAAAACCGCCCTTCAGCCCTCCATCAGCAAAGTTTCTTGATGTCATCACTACTCCTCTCCAAGGAAAGATGTACCAATAGCTAAATGTACACCAAACACCCACATCTAGATTTCTAAATACATTATCATCAGAAAGTAGGGCTACTTGCAAATATAATTGATTCCAGATCTGGGACAGGGAAAGCATAAGGTAACTGATTTGCCTTATACCAGAAAGCTGAGAAGAAATCAGAGGCTAATGGGAGAAGCTCAAATGGATACAGAAACCATTCATAAAGGTGTGGTACCACTAATCAAATCGCAGACAACCCTAAACATCAAACATTTGCAACCACTACCTTAAAATTTTTTAAAAAAGTATTTACTTGAAAGGCAGAGTGACAGAAAGAGAGGGAGATACAGAGGGGAGGATGTTCCACCTGCTAGTTCATTCCCCAAATGCCAGGCAGGGCAGGGCTGGGCCAGGCCAGAGCCAAGAGCCTAAAACTCAGTCCAAGTTTCCCTCACCGGTGATAGGGAACCAAGTACTTGGGCCATTAGCAGTACCCTACCTCTTCTCTTGGCTCCTTTCATCTCTCTTCTCCCTCTTCTCTCCTCGCTAGCTCCTTTCCTCTCTCCTTCTCCCTGTTCTGAACACGTGGCTCTCTTGGCTTCTCTCTTCTCTCCTGCTCACTCTCTCTAGCCTCCTCTTCTCTCTCACTCCCCTCTCCTCTTTCTCTCTTACTCTCCTTTTCCCTATTCGCCCCTTTCCTCTGGTCTGCTGGGTTTTCCCCAATAAACTCTTTCCCTTAAAAAAAAAAAAAAAAGAAAAAAAAAAAAAAGAAAAACAGTATCCTACCAGGTATATTAACATGAAGCTGGACTGGAAGTGAAGTAGTCAGGACTATAACCAGCACTCCGACATGGGATGCAGAGGTCACATGTCGTTGTCACAAATCCACGGTGTCACAAAGCACACCTTACCACCTTTCTACTGAAAATATTAATTACATTACTATTTTAAGTAGAACATACTTCATTTACTAAGTGATGAGAGGAAAACTCTTCAGTGTGTGTGCTCAGAGGTGTTTAGGAGGGGCTCAGCTTTTATATGATAGAATTAGGGGAAACCGCTACTAGGAACTCCTCTTGAAATGATTATCAAACAGCAGTGACAATGGACACTAAAACCTCTAGAAGAGAGATTGCTGAGTAATGCATACTCTCACAGTGCCTTGGTATCACTCCATAGATTACATGCTAATTACAAAGTGGAAAATAGATATTTACAACGATGATCTGTTAGCAACCTCCTTAACCAACTGATCAAAATGAGAACCCCCAGCAATGGAGCAATCAGGCAAATGTGCCTCCTGATATGATGCAATATGAAGTACACAGAATCACCTATGAGTTTTGTCAAAAATGTTTAACCAGGAGCAGGTGTTTCCCATAGAAGTCAGGACACTGCTAGGAACTCCTGCATCTAGTATAGGTGTACCTTGTGTTTTTTGTTTTGTTTTGTTTTTTTGACAGGCAGAGTGGACAGTGAGAGAGAGAGACAGAGAGAAAGGTCTTCCTTTTACCATTGGTTCACCCTCCAATGATCGCTGCGGCTGGCGCGCTGTGCTCATCAGATGGCAGGAGCCAGGTGCTTCTCCTGGTCTCCCATGGGGTGCAGGGCCCAAGCACCTGGGCCATCCTCTACTGCCTTCCCGGGCCACAGCAGAGAGCTGGCCTGGAAGAGGAGCAACCGGGACAGAATCCGGCGCCCCAACCGGGACTAAAATCCAGGGTGCTGGCGCCGCAGGCGGAGGATTAGCCTAGTGAGCCGAGGCGGCAGCCGGTGTACCTTGTTTTGAGTCCCAGCTCTACCCCTGATTCCAGCTTCCTGCTAATGTGCATCCTGGAAGTCAGCAAATGATAAGCATTTGAGTGGCTACCACCCACGTGGGGAACTGGGTGTAGGCTCCTGGCTCTAGGTTACCCCAACCCTGGCAACTGTAGCCATTTGGGAAGTGAACCACCAGATGAAAAATCAACCTTCCCTTCCTTTGTATAAATAAAATAAATTTAAAATAAAGATTAATTGTTTAACCAGAAATTAAGTAAGCATTAGGACTTAATTTCTGGCTTGCAGAAAATACAGGAAATAAAAAAAGACACTCAGAATATCAGGTAATCAAAATCATACATGACAACTAAGAAGTCTCTTCAAAAACCAAATGATGAAAATAAAGATGAGAGAGGAATGTTCTAAACTGAAAGAAGCTAAGAGACATGAAAATGAAACACTGTATCGGAACTTTCATAGGATCCGGACTCAGTACAAGGAAACAAAAATCCAGCTCTTACAAAGATGCTCTCTCTCAAAACAAAACAAAACAAAAGAAAAAAGATGCTTGGGATAACTGAAAATTTTGAATAGGACTGGCTACTAGACAATACTAGGGTGATTCTTGCTCTTTTTCTTAGGTGTAATAATGGTGTTACAGTTAAGAAACAAGAGTGACCTTGTCCATGGAAGAAGCATGCTGAGTATCTTAATGATGAATGGCTGTGCTCTTATTTGCAAATGTTTCAACAAACACACATATTTACACACAAAGACGTACGGATAAAACAGAGGAAAGTGCTAATTTAGATGATGAGTATACAGCAATTAGTTATACAGGCAGAGTATCCTTTCTCTGTAATGCTTACATAAGCAGTGTTTCCAATTTTGGAGTTTTTATGATTTTGCAACATTTGAATAGACTTCACTAGTTAAGCATCCATATTCCAAAAATCTGAAATCCAAAATTCAAAAATTTTATGTCATGTCAGCACTCAAAAGTTTCTGATTCTCAAATAAGGATGTTCAATGTGTGCTATTCTCTAAACTTCAATTTGTTTGAAATGTCACAATAAAAAGCTGAGGGAAATTCAATGAAATAACAAAAGTTCAAGGTGGGGAAAAAACCCTGTCTACAACTCATACTAGTGATATTGGCAGGCAGATAGGATAAAATTGATTAGATTTGAGAGCTGGGAGGCCACGCCTTCACCACACCCCCTGTGTGATCACTTCCCCTACCTGACCCTACCTGTATGTCCACCTGCCAATCAGGCTACATAACCACTCTCTTTTGGGAAGTGGATAAAAGGCCTGGAGCACAGCGGCCCTTTATTCGCCATTATTGCCCTTATTGCCCTTATTGCCCCGTGCCTTCGGGCATGTGCTAAGGCCACTCTCTCTGCCTTTGCTTCACCACCCCGGCTGCTCATAACCAAATGCTTGCAGCATGTGGCTCCTGGCCTGCTCTCTGCTTAGTAAGGATCCCAACATAATTTCTAGACTTTTCTTTCTCCATTAGATAGAGTCCTCATGCATTTCTCTCACTAAATAAAAAGTTTAAAAACCTTACCATTGTTGCCTGATTTATTTGAGCCAGTATTCAGAATTCTCTGAATTGGTGGCAAGAAACCACACAGCTTGTTAATTTTGGGAAATATTTATAAAAAAACAGTTTCATTAGTACCTCCCTGCCATTTATCATTTTGCAACTCATGTCTATAACTATAAAGCAAAACATAAGTCCCTTGAGGACAGTTAATATTTAAAATTTTACAAGTTTACAGATATGAAAATACATCAATGAACACTGCTATTGTAACTAACACAATACACCACACCAACAGAAATAAAAAATCCTGTTAATTTCCAGGATTTTCTATCCTAGCCAGGATAGAAAACATAGACTTTCTGATGAAAAAAGTTAAGTATGATCACTTTGGAAAACAAGCTGGCACCATCAAAACAAAGCTGAACACATATCCCTTGACTCAAGGATTTTTCTCCTAGGTGGATATCCAACAGAAACTTAAACACAGGCACCAAGAGTTAGATACAAAGTTTAGATAAGCACTGCTTATTGCATAGGAGCAAAACCTGGTACAACTCATATAACCATTAAAACAAGAATGAATAATTTATGATATATTGATTCACTGGAATATCAATGAAAATGAATGACTACAGCTATACACAACATGGACAAATCTCAGAAGATAATGTCAAACAAAGCAGGTGACAGAAGAATACTACAATGATTTTGTTTATAAGAATTTCAAAAATGTCAAAATTAAACAATGAATTATTTAAGGAATCCAACATATGGAAAAGCAAATAAATGATAAACACACGATTCAGGACACAGAACCTGCTGGGTGAGGGATGCAAAGGAGCCTTCTGTTGTCACCTGTTTTCCTCACAACGCTTTTTTACTAGGTTAGGTAGTAACACACGGGCATTTTACCATGTCATCTTGTTTCTTTAGATTTCATAGATGATTTAGTAAAATAGTTTTTATTTTTCTCAACACCAAAAACAATTTAGAATAAATATATAGATACTGACTTCAAGGCACTTAACAAACCTCAGTTCAAAAGTAATACTAAAATATTCATATAATAACTGCATTTATATTTTTTCTACGATTTAACACCAAACAATGCAAAACTGTCAGAATGCAAATGGTTAAACCAATTCCCATTACCAGTTAGTGAAATACTCAAATAATAAAACAAATCCCTATTCGGGGGCAGGGAAGTAGTCACACCATATCTAAATCTAATGGCACTTACATTTACCTATTTTGCTCAATGATTTAGGTTTGTAACTTGATGGCTAAGAGTAACCTTCAGGATCTGACACAAAGTGTAGCCCTGCTGCATTTATATCCAGACAGATACTTTAATACAATTCCATAATACAAGTAAGTCTTTGTTGCCTTTCATTCTGTCATGATACAGGAATTGGGTAAAGTCATAACTGTACTTAACATTTACACCCTAACCACTCTTGAGAACCTTGAGATTATGACCCAAATAAATGTAGACCCCACTGACAGGATTTTAAAGAAATCTTTCCAACAAACAGCACAATCCTGATCCATCAGGAAGAGTCTCTACTAAGCCTTGCAGCCAAACAAACCGGTTACTGAAGACAAAAGCAGAGAGAACTTACCTATCATGAGTAATCCAGGCAAAGTTTCACAGGGTCCCTCACCCAAATTCAACTACAGCTACTAAGCATACACACACACTGAGGAAGGCAGACTTGGCTAGAGTAGGCTGAATTGTTTTTTATTCAAAGCCAGAAACAAGACTGATACCAATCAAACAAATCAAAATAAGGAAACTTATAATTATGCTTGCAGCATGTGGCTCCTGGCCTGCTCTCTGCTTAGTATGGGAGAATTATCTGTCCAGACATGAAAAAAAAGATTGCTTCACTTTAACACCATGGGGTCAGGAGAGGTTCAGGATAAAGCAGAAAGGGTTATAATTATATCCCACTACATTTAAACTCTCATGTGAAGAGAGGCACAATTGTTGCTGTATAAAGTATCCCTGCCTATGTGACATCTATCTAGAAGACTTTGCTCTTGATTTCACAAATAATTCCCCATTAATATAGAAGCATTTATTATGCCACTGCTTCTCCCTCCTAACACAAAGTGTTAGGTACGTGCTTAGATATGCACTTCTCTCTGTTGTCCCTACCAAATTCACTAAGACCAAACCAAAACCTCTGCAAATATACCAAACCTTCCAAGGGAATCACCTTAAAATAACTGTGGTTAAGGGTGGGCACTAGGACTTGTGGTTAAAATACATATATTTCCCATTGGAGTACCTGGAGTTTGATGACCAGCTCTTGACTACAACTTCCTGCAATGCAGATCCTGAGAAGCAGTAGTGATGGCTCAAGTTGTTGGGTTCCTGCCACCCATGTGGGAGACCTGGATTGAGTTCCCAGATCACAGTTCTGGCTTTACAACCATTTAGGGAGTGAACCAGTCCATGGGATTAAGAGTTCTTTCTCTACCTTTCAAATAAACTCAAAAAAGGCTGGCGCCGTGGCTCAACAGGCTAATCCTCCGCCTTGCGGCGCCGGCACACCGGGTTCTAGTCCCGGTCGGGGCACCGGATTCTGTCCCGGTTGCCCCCCTTCCAGGCCAGCCCTCTGCTGTGGCCCGGGAGTGCAGTGGAGGATGGCCCAGGTGCTTGGGCCCTGAACCCCATGGGGAGACCAGGAAAAAGCACCTGGCTCCTGGCTCCTGCCATCGGACGAGCGCGGTGCGCTGGCCGCAGCGCGCCGGCCGCGGCGGCCATTGGAGGGTGAACCAACGGCAAAAGGAAGACCTTTCTCTCTGTCTCTCTCTCTCACTGTCCATTCTGCCTGTCAAAAAAAAAATAAAAAAAATAAAAAAAAAAGTTGAAAACTTTTTCAATCCACAAATTAAGTGAACAGAAAAAGATTACATCTATTTCCTATAGCACTTCCATTGCCAAAACGATCACTCAGAGTTTAAGACTTGTATAACTTGACTAGTGACCACTGAAATGATGCCTGCTTGCTTGCTTGCTTGCTTGCTTTCTTTCTTTTTTTTTTTTTTTTACAAATTCTACTATAACACAGTTCCTGTTAAAATCCCAGTAAAGGCCCACAAACCAACAAGAATCCACTGTGAGCACCATGTTCTAGACAGGACATACAATCAGCCTGGGAACGTTTAATCCTGGGTACATGTATAAATTCTACCATTATTAGGGACATTTATTGAAGAGTAGTTAAACAGCTGCTAAAAAATTCTAAGGAAGCAGGGGCATTGGTGCAGCAGGTACAACATGGCTTGGGAGGCCCACGTCCCATTCCAGCATGCCTAGTTCAACACCAGGTTCCACTTCCAATCCAGCTTCCTGCTAATGTGCACCTTGGGAGGTAGCAAGTGGATGGCTTATGTACTGGGTCCCTCCCACCACACAGGAGATCCAAATGGAGTTTCAGGCTTTTGGCTTCAGCCTGCTCCAGCCCTGGTTGTTGTGGCATCTGTCTACATCTCTTCTGTCTACACCTTTCAAATAAAATGAAAATCAAAAACAAAAAAACACTTTAGCACGGGAACAAGGTCATGAAAAGAGCGAAGCTTGGTGTGGTGCTGCCATTTCTTCCTCCTCTGTGTCTCACACAGAGGTCCCAACAACACCATCATGTTGGGACAGAGCATTCAGAGGCTCAACCTATGTGGTCTGTAGGAGCCACAGTGAGTCCAGGGAAGAATTTGCCGTTTTCAGTGGAAAACAAGTGGAGGCTGTTAATAGTGGTAATTTTATATTTTGGATTCGGATTCGCTGCACTTTTCTTCATAGTATGCCACCAACCGCTTACAAAAAAGAGGAAGCTTTAGTTCATTCCTTTAAAGATAATGAACAGCATTTCTCTCGTTGAAAAATGGATCAAACTCAAACTCATAGGATACTGGATATGTCTGTAAATAAACTCACGACATGAAAAAAATACTTTAATTGGAAAAAAACTATATTCCACCATAAGTGAACAACAACAGCACATCCATAACAACGAACTATTCAGCATTTACAAAGGACAACGCAAATGTAGCCAGATATAACATTCCCAACACACTGGTTAAGACACAAGGTTGGGGAAATTCGGTAAGATTACATATGGCATGGTGCCATTTTAGTAAAAATATACAGAAGCACATGCACATAAATGCATGTAACATACAAATACGTTTATGACAATACACACCAAAAATTTCAAAGAAATTATCTCTGGGTAACTAATGGGTTTTATTGTATTTAGTATTTTTCTACAATAAACAACTAGTGAAATTACTTGGTTTTAAAAAATCGTATATACATTTGCTTACAAACTCCAACAGCTGCACTCAAACTCACCTACGTTACTGCAATTATCTAAGGGTGGTCTGAAGCAATATGAGCAATTTAAGAATTTAAAGAAAATCCCTACAAATAAAAAGTAGAAAGTAGCACTATCTCCACTGATGATGAAGATGAATTCCAAAACATCCTGCATTGTTGGAAACTCTGTTACTGAATGAGAACAGTTTTACCTACCAGGGCTGTGGCTCACAGACTGCCACATATCATCAAGGCAATTCCTTCCTCAGCTTCCAACTTCAACCTCCAAGATTCAATTAATCACCTTACCTACCACTTTCTTTGAAACAACGTGCTGCAACAATTTGTTAAACTTGTTCATAAATAATGCTTCCCAAATTTTTAAAAGCTTTCCTTAGAACTGATTTCAAAAGCATTATATATGAAGTTACACGTATAATAAAACCATTTACTGAACACTGTAAGGCACCTTGCATACCCTTTTATTCACTTTCCCCTCAATTCCATTTAGAGGATGCTCCAGGTAGCCTTCTCTTATAAATCAGAAGATGACAAGTACTCAAGGACACAGTAGCAAAGATTTAAACCAAAGTCCGACTCCAAATTCAGCCTCCTTCCAGTCATACTACACTTACTTCCTTCCAAGTTCTACTGCCTTATAAACAGTTACACATCACTCAAGTTCTCAGCTGATCCTTTATCGAAGGACAAGACAGCAAGTTCCTTGCTATTCACTAAGTTAAACAGCAGCTTAAAAATGGAAAGGAAAGTAAACTCAACCGTAAGTGAATAAACAGCAGAACACTGATAACACATTGCACCATTCAGCCTTCACAGAGGATACTTAAATGCAGAATCTCTCTCTCTGCTTTCCAAAGCAGAACCATTGATTTCTTTGATTTAATGAACTGAGTGCCATGTGCAAAACACAGCCTCTATCCTCAAAAAACTGAAGACAACACATACACATACTACTTTTAGGAAGCAATACTTGTATCAAGAAAAGCAACCAAAGACCAGGAAATCCTGAAGAGTTCAATTTTCAAGTAAAACAGCTTCTACTCCTTTAAAGGATCAAAACATCTTAAAATTTAGATATAAACACCTCTACTTTGTTAAACACAAAGTATGTTTTAGAAATAAAAAAGAGCCAAAATTTATGAAGTTTAATGTGCTAAGTGCCTTACATATAAGCATTTTCTCTTTCCCAAAACCATAAGATAGGCACTACTATTAAAGGATGTAACAGAACTTATTTTCCAAAGTCACACAGTTAGCAAATGGTAGAGTTGAGATTCAAATGCAGCACCCCTCTACTTCTGCCTTTTGATACATTTATTCATTGACTGAAAACACTTCCTGACCAACGTCAGCATACAAAGCATTGTACTGTGAAATGATAGGACAATGAATAAGACAGCTTATGCAGGAAGTTCATCTGATTAGTTCATTTTGTTTTGTTTTAATTCAAGAAGCAGACAGAGTTCCTATCCATTTTTTGACTCCTCAATTGTCCACTACAGCCGGGACAAAGCCAGGAGCCAGGAACTCCATCTATGTCTTCTATATAGATGATAGGGACCCAACTACTTAAACAATTACCTGCTGCCTACTACAGTGCTCTTAGCAGGAAGCTGGGGATGGGGAGTGGACCCAGAATCAAAGGAGCACTACAATACACAATGTAGGCTTCTTAACCACTAGGCTATTGACCCAGAAAGTTTTGTTTTCTAACAAGTACGGTGACTACAGACTGTATAAAATGTTGTAAAGGAAATATACAATGCAATATGACAGAGAAACTGGTAGCATTACTTCTGTGTTGGAAAGGCCTGGAAGAATTTTGCAATCTGCTCTCAAAGACAAGCTGGGCAGGGACCAGAGATGCACGGGGCATGGCAGAGAACACTCTTCGCTAAGACATGATCAGAGAAGCAGCAAAGGAAAACCCTATTTTCATCACAGATGTGGAAATAGGCTCATAAAAAGAGACCTGATCAAGGTTGCAAGCTGGGATTCAAAGAAAAGTTGTGAATTCAGAAAACAGATGACATTCTGGATAAAGAACATAAACACAGCCTCTACCCAGAGCAAGAAAGCAAGGCTTGACTCAGAAGAGTATCCTGCCTGTGGGACTGCAATCCTAAAGCAATGGGAACTCTATTTTAAAAGCTGATTGGGGTATGGCAGTTTCTGGCGACCTGGCATTGAGTTTTCTTGCTAACACATGTCCCAGGAGGTAACAGGTGATGGTTCAAGTTTTTGGTCCTTGGCACCCACTTGAAGACCTGGACTGAGTTCTCAGCTTTGGCCTCTAGGCTCGGCCTGTTCCAGTCCTAGCTATTGCCAGCATTTGGGGAACGCACCAGTGGATGGCAGATCTCTGTCTCTTTCAAATAAATAAAATGAACAGGTAAAATTTTAAAAACAGACTGTGGCAGGTGGTAATACAAATGAAAGATAGCTGGGAGACCACTCTGGAAATGTTAGACTACAGACACCAGAAATACACCTGCAAATCCAAAGGAATAGCCCCATCCTATTACACTGAATAAACCTGACAGGTTTCCACAAATGTGTCAGGTATTTTCCCAGAAACCCCAGTGATTCAATGCTCTACTGAATGTCACCTAAGCTCGTTGAGCACGATTTCGTATTACTGTTTGAAAAATTTTACAGCAAAGTGTCAGTACGCATTAATTCAGTCACCACTAGAAAACGCTACGTAGTTTTAAACACTGTAAACTGCATTACTCGTCTCAGATGCGAGGCAATTTTCAAAGGCAAACTATCGTTTAGGTCCAGATCCCAGGTGGACCTCAATAAATTAGAATATGCACATTTAAAGAATCCAAAAGATCTGTACTGGGTTTGGCTTGTTGAGTAGACCCAAGGCTATTTTTAGATAAAGCACTCCATGTGTAACTTTTTCCAAATGATATCATCAAAGATCATATCCTATCTAAAACAAGACCTATATAACAGCTAAGATCTTAAAGCGATCATCTGCAAGTATTGTGGCCTTAGGACTGCATTTATATATTGACTTTCATATGTTTACGTTTTTATCCATTTTATGCTTGAAACTACTTATTTGTATTTACTGCTTTATTGCATTTGCTTTCATGCTATGCATTTACATTGTTATGTATGGCAGCGTGAAACTGTACTGGCACCCTTTAAAAATAAAAAAGTCTTACATTGTATCAGCATTTCACGTTCACCACAGATCAGAACCAACATGTCAAACACAAGGAAAGCGACCTTCATCGCCCTCTCTACAGGGTTAACACCAAAACTCAAAAAGAAGAAGGAACTTGGCTAACTCAGACTCGCACACGAATGGACCAGCCTAACACTGGACTCCTAACCAACCTGCTCTCTTCTACTGGGTCTCCGAATGCAGCTGGCACCCTAGTACCCTTCAGGAAGCACAAACACGAGCACACGCTCCACGCGGGACCCCACGCAACGCCGGGTTCGCTCCACTGCACAAAACTGATTAAAAAGCCTCGAGGGCTGACTCGGTGGGAAATTGAGTAACAGCGATGACTCATCCGTTCACTTAGGGTTTTCTCAGTTAATAACCCTGGATGCCGTCACAGAAGCAAGGAACTAACTACAGACCCCTCTACCCCCAACCCCAAAGTTGCTCAAGTGTCCAAGCGCGGTAGTTAAACACAAAGAAGTAAGGCTGGAGCGCACCTCCTTCCGCTCCGAGGCTCAGCCCTCCTGAAGCGACCCAAACCACAACGCCCAGCGGCGGGGCGCTTCGGACGCCAGGGACGCCGGGCCCCGCAGCCGGCCACGCCCCGGAGCCGCCCCTACCTGCCCGGGACAGCCCACACACCTGGCAGCCCCCGCCCCTGCGGCGAGAACCTGCCCCTAGCGCGGCGCCCCGGGGCGGCCGGGCGACCCGGAGCAAGTCCGCTTCCGCCCCGGCTCACGTGGCCGCCGAGACCGCGCCCCCGCCCCCGCGTGGGCCGGCAGCGACCCCGGCCGCCAGAGCCCCGGGACCCCCAGAGGCCGGAGGGGCGGCGACGCCGCGGGCGGGGGAGGAGGAAGCGCGGCAGGAGGAAGAGGAGGAGCGCGTCCCGGCGGCCGCGAGGGCAAAAGGGGAAGGGACGGGGACAGAGCGGGAAGGAGGGGGCCCGGCAGCGGCGCCGGCGAGCGGGTGTCTACCTGCGAGCAGAAGTACGAGCCCTGAATACCCAGCTTGATGCAGGTGGGACACTGGAGCTTGGCCTCGCTGCTGCAGCCGTCCGTCTCGCACACGCGCGCCTCCACGGCCGCCATGCTGCTTGCCTGCTGGAGGAGCGCCTCACCGAGGAAGAGGAGCAGGGGGCAGGGAGGAACGGCCGCGAGGGGAGGGGAGAGAGCCCGAGCCGGGGGGGAGGAGCTCGGCGCGCCGCGGGCCTGGGCGCGGAAGAGGGAGGAGCGCGGGGCGGTGCGGCCCGCGGTGCGCGCCCCGCCCCCGCCCGCGCGCGCAGCTGGAGCCCCGCCCCGGCGCCGGCGCCCCGCCCCCCGGCGGCGACGCGCACGTGGTGGCCGCGAGGGCGCCCCGCGGGGGCTTTTGCGCCGGATTTGCGCCGAGGCGGGTGTGTCGGTGCTGGGCCGCGGAGGCCAGGTAGGTTCCCCGAGCACAAGCCCGCTCTGTCATAGCGGCAGAGACGCAGTTGTCCTTACTGAGGGAGAGCCGGGAGCCCTGAGTGCTCGCACGTTCGCAGGCGGTCGGAGCGGGCGCTCCCCTCCTCTGCACTGCTGCTCCGGCTCCTCCTCAGAAAGTGATGCCCTTTTTGAAGTTCTGCTTCTCCCTAGCGGCGTGCGCTGTGAGGCGTCCCAGTCACCCCTCAGTCACTAAAAGAACAGCCAGCCAGGGAGCTGTCAAGGGGGCGGTGCGCTGGGATTTGCATCTGTTCTTCCCCGCCGCACCTCTCCCTTTCCCAGCCTGTGGTGTTAGTAACACAACGACCGGATATTCTGCACAAGCAATTTTTTATATTGTGCCAGTTGATGGTTTAAGCGGTAGACAAGCTCCTCCGATGCAAACATGTGGGCCAATAGAATTTTTCAACAGTATCCCCTATCTACTGTTTTTTATCTGGTGACCTCCTGTGGTTATAAAGAAAGAGAGGCTAATGTTTATTGATCATCCACTAAATGTTGTGAGAGTTGTTATCGAGTTACTTGAATTTTTGTCATATGTAGCACCGGGAAATCTGGTATCACTGGTTTTTAATAATTTTGTTTTCCAATATAAATAATACAAATAAAAATGTAATAAAACCAAATAACAAGTGTTCATATACATATATGTATGTGTATATATGATATATACATGTATATGTATACATTCAATATTTTAAAATGAAAACTGGACTATACCATGTTGAAAGAGTGGCATGGCAAAGAGATTTTCCATCCAGTAGTTCATTCCCCAAATGCCTGCAATACTGGGACCTGAGCCATTTCAAAACCAACCTGGATGACAGGAACCCAGACACTTAAAAGCTATCATCTCCTGCTTCCCAGAACACATTAGCAGGAAGCTGGACTGGAAGCAGCGTAGCAGAACTCAAATCAGCACCCCAGTACGGGAAGTGGGCATCCCAGGCAGGGCCTTAACCTGCTAAGCTACAATACCTCACCTGCTTTCTTTAATTAGGATATTGTGAAGTTCCTTTATTGCCACTAAATATAATTTTGTCACATAATTTTTGAGGTTTTTTTTTTTTTAAGATTTATTTAATTATTTGAATGGCAGAATTACAGAGAGGTGTGGGGAGGGATCTTCCATAGATGATTCACTCCCCAGTGGCCAAAGTTGCTGCAAAACCAGAGCTTCTTCCGGGTCTCCCACGTGGGTGCAGGGGCCCAGACTGTTGGGCCATCTTCTGCTTTCTCAGGCCACAGCAGAGAGCTGGATCGGATACGGAGCAGTCGGGACTCAAACTGGTGCCCATATGGGATGCTGTCACTGCAGGCGTCAGCTTTACTTGCTATGCCACAGTGCTGGCCCCACCACATCATTTTTTAAAGATTTATTTATTTATTTGAAAGAGAGCGAGAGCTTCCTTCAACTGATTCACTCTCAGCTACAGAGCCAGGAGCTTCCCCCAAGTCTCTCACATGGTTTACAGGGGCCCAGACGCTTGTGCCATCTTCCACTGCTTTTTGCAGGCCATTATCATGGAGCTGGATTGGAAGTGGAACAGCTGGGACATGAACCTGCACTGATATGGGATGCTAGCTTCATAGGTGCAGCTTTACTGGCTACACCTTAGTGCTGGCCCCACTTTTGTCATGTCATTTAAATGACTACATAATGTTCTATTGCATGAATAACTTACTGAACCAAATCCACTAATAATAGATATTTAAGTTAATTTTAAGTTTTGTATGTTATAAACATGGATTGCATATCTCTTTAGCTAGAACTTGGCATGCATCTTACTTTATTTAGGAGATAGATTTTTGTTGTTGTTTTTGTCTTTTGAGGGAGAGAGAGAGCTCTCATCCACTGACTTACTCTCCAGATGCCTGCACTGGCTTGGAGAGAAACTGGAACTAGATTATTTTGAGCCATCACTGCTGCCTCCCAGGGTCTGCTAGCAAAAAAGAGCCAGGAGCTGGAAACAGGCATTGAACCCAGGCATTCCAGTTACTGCATCAAAGGGTTTTCACTGTCTAATATTCATTATATAGTTTGCTGTATTTTCACATTTTTCAGTTATAAGAAAATGTCTAGTGTCCCTTTTCAACACAGAATGGAAAATTAGTGTCAGCTGACTTGCAGATAAAGCAAAACTCACTAGGATTATTAATAGGATGTTACGGAGTAGCCAACTCACAAGAGGAAATTAAAGTACAGAGAAGGAAGGAAGAAGATAACTGTAACTTAGGTGACATCTGGGAAGCTTGTACACCCATAGTACTCAGCCAAAGAGGAACAGGGAGGGAGCTCTATGCTAGATTATACATGCTGTAATTGCTTGGGCTGTGCCTGCTCGTGAGACAGGGATCTTGCAAGGCCAATAATAAAGTCACTTTCACAACTGTTCCTGAGTGCTGTGGTGAGGATATTTTCCACATCAGTACAATTCTCTGTAAAACATTATTTAAAAGAGAAATATAGGATGGGCATTTGGCCTAGCATTAAGGCTACAAGGCATCCATTAGTTGGGATGTCACCAGTTAATCAGCCTCAAGTGGAAGTTGCTCATTTGCTTGTAAAAATTAGACAGTGGGGAGGGATAGTTCTCTAAAGAATCTGCCTCTCAGTAGTTTGCCAGGGACTTTATGGCAAGGATTGGAGGAGTGTTCAAGATGTAGGAAACAGGGAGCAGGAAGGCCATTCCTGCTTGTAGTGTATGTGCATTGCATGTTCAAAACCTGACTCACTGTGGTTTATTGAAATTCTTTAACCATGCTTTGTGCTGGTCTGGTGCCCTTTAAGTACAGTGTTACAAGATAAACTTTTCTGGAACATCCTGTGAAAAACAAGCTCAACAGAGTAAATTGTTTTGCAGTCTCTGCCTTTGGTTCAGTGCTCCCTTTTTTTGCCTAGATATTACACTCTTGCTTGAAAGATGATGATTAAGATTCCGCATTTTGGACTGGCGTTGTGGCATAGTGGGTTAAGTCACTGCCTGCAATGCTGGCATCCAATATGGGCACTGCTTTGTGTCTGGACTGCTCCACTTCAGATCCAACTCCCTGGAAATGGCCTCGGAAAGCAGCAGAGGATGGCTTAAGTGCTTGGGCAGCTCACCCATATGGGAGACCTGGAAGAATCTCCTAGCTCCTAGATATGGCCCTGCCCATCCCCTGCAGTTGAGGCCATTTGGGAGTGAACCAGAGGATGGAAGATCTCTCATTCCCCCCTCCCTCTGTATCTCTGCCTTCCAAATGAATAACTAAATTTAAAAAATGGGGCAGTCTACACAAGAGCACCTTGGTTCAATGTCCAGCTTCCTGATAATGCAGACCCTAAGAAAAATCAATTGTGTGGTGGCCCAAGTAATTGGATACTTGCCACACACTTCGAAGATCTTGATTGTGATCCCAGCTCCTGTTAACAGTCCAGCCCAGCCCCACCAAAGCCGTTGTGAGCATTTTGGGACTAAACCCACAGATAAAAGCTATTTGTCTCTGTTTCTCTCTCTCAAATAATTTTCTTTTAAATTTATTTTTCAAGGATTACAAATTTCGTAAGGTACCGCTTTAGGAACAAAGTTATTCTTCCCTCCATACCCACCCTCCCAAGCTTCCTCCTCCTCCCTCTCCCCTTCCCAGTCCCATTCTCCATTAAGATTCATTTTAAATTAACTTTGTCCACAGAAGACTAACTTTTTACCAAGTAAAGATTTCAACAATTTGCACACATACAAACCAAAAAAACTCATTGAGGACAGAGGTCCTGCATGGAGAGTTAGTGCACAGTGACTCCTGTTGTGCATTTAACAATTAATACTCTTAGATATGCCATCAGTGACCACCCAAGACTCTTGAAATGAGCTGCCTAGGCTATGTAAACCTTTTGAGTCCACAAACTCCATCAGTATTTGGACAAGGGCATAAGCAAAGTGGAAGTTCTCTCTTCCCTTGAAAGAAAATGACAACCTTCTTTGATGGCCACTTCTTTCCACTGGGTTCTCACTCACAGAGATCTTTCATGCAGAACATTTTTTGCCACAGTGTCTTGGCTTTTCATGCTTGAAATGCTCTCATGGGCTTCTCAGCCAGACCAGGATGCCTTAAGCCTTGATTGTGAGGTCAGAGTGTTACATAAAGCAATTGTCATTCTATGAGTCTGCTGTGTAGGCTGCTTCCCATGTTGGAACATTCTCTCCTTTTTAATTCTATCTATTATTATTACCTGATACTTGATCCTATTTATATGATCTATTGAACACTTAATCCTATATATATATATATATATATATATATATATATGATCACCTTAAAACTTAATATGATCACTTTAACAAGGAAGCATTTTTACCAACATGCTTAATGGGATTTGGAGTCCCATGACAAGTTTTTAAACTGTACCCTTAGAAGTAGTCCATAGGAATGTATGAAGAATAGGTTTATACAGCTTTACAAACTGCCTCCTCCCTCTCTTATTCCCATTCTTATTTTTTACTGAGATCTATGTTCAGTTGACTTTCTACACAAATGACTGACTCTATATGTTAAGAGTTCAACAAATAGTATGAAGAAAAAGAAAAAAACGAAACTTGACAGACAAGACAAGGACTGCTCAAGTCATCCATTCTTGAAGTGTCAATTTCACCTCTACAGATTTCATTTTAGGTGCTCTCTCAGTTCTCACAAATCAGGGAGAACATGTGTTATTTGTCCCTTTAGGACTGGTTTATTTCACTAATACTTCACTATGCCATTTTCCAGATTCATCCATTTTGTTGCAAATGACTGAATTTTTTTTATTGCTATGTAGTATTCCATAGTTTACATATCTCGTAAATTCTTTATCCAGTCTTCAGTTTACAGGCATTTAGGTTGATTCCAAATCTTCATTATTGTGAATTGAGCTGAAATGAATATGATGGATGGGGCCAGTGCTGTGGCGCAGTGGGTAACGCCCTGGCCTGAAGAGCTGGCATCCCATATGGGCGCCAGTTTGAGACCTGGCTGATCCTCTTTGGATCCAGCCCTCTGCTATGGCCTGGGAAAGCAGTAGAAGCCCCCACCCCCACCCCCCGTGTGTGTGTGTCTAACTCTGATTTTCAAATAAATAAATAAATCTTAAAAAAAGAAAAAAAGAATGTGATGTTACAGATCACTCTTTAATATGCTGATTTATTTAAGTTAATTCCCAGAAGTGGGATGGCTAGGTTTATATGGTAGGTTTATATTCCCATTTCTGAGGTATCTCCATGCTGTCTTCTGCATCAACTGCACATTCCCACCAAGAGTGGATTAGGGTACCTTTTTCCCCAAATTATCCATCACCAGCATTTGTTGTTTGTTGATTTTTGTATGACAGCCATTCTAACTGGGGTGAGGTGAAACCTTGTTGTGATTTTGATTTGCATTTCCCTGACAGCTAATGATCCTGAACTTTTTTTTATGTGCCTGTTGGACATTTTGGTTTTCTCTTTTGAAAAATGTCTGTTTAAGTTCTTTGCTCATCTCATAACTGGGCTGTTTGTTTTGTTGTTGTGGTGTCTTGATCTCTTTGTTTTTGTATCAGTACCAAGCTGTTTTGATTATAACTGTCTGGTGGTATGTCTTGAAATCTAATATTGTGATGCCTCTGGCTTTGTTTTTGTCGTGTAAGATTTCTTTGGCTATTCAAGGTCTTCTGTGCCTCCATATGAATTTCAACATCAATTTTTCTATATCTGAGAAGAATGTCTTTGGTATTTTGATTGGTATAACGTTGAATCTGTAAATTGCTTTTGGAAAAGACATTTTGATGATATTGATTCTTCTAATTCATGAACATGCAAGATTTTTCCATTTTTTGTATCTTCTATTTCTTTAATGTTTTGTGATTCTCATTGTAGAGATCTTTGAAATCCTTGGTTAAATTTATTCCCAAGCATTTGATTTTTTTGGGAACTGTTGTGAATGGGATTGATCTTAAAAGTTCAATCTCAGCTTTGACATTGTGTGTACAAAGGCTGTTGATTTTGGGGTATTGACTTTATAGCCTGCTACTTTACCAAACTCTTCTATGAATTCCAGTAGTCTCTTAGTGGAGTCGTTTGGATTCCCTATGTATAGAATCATGTCATCTGTAAACAGGGATAGTTTCGCTTCCTTCTTCCTGACTGTATGCCTTTGATTTCCTTTTCTTGTCTAGTGGCTCTGGCTAAAACTTCCAGAACTATATTGAATAGCAATAATGAGAGTGGGCGTCCCTGTCTGGTTCTGGATCTCAGTGGGAATACTTCCAACTTTTCCCCATTCAGTAGGATACTGGCTATGGGTTTGTCATAAATTGCTTGATTGTGTTGAGCAATGTTCCTTCTAAACCCAATTTGCTTAGAGTTAGAGTTTTCATCATGAAAGGTGTTGTATTTTATCAAATGTTTTCTCTGTATCTATTGAGATAATCATATGGTTTTTGTTCAGTTTGTTAATGTGATGTACCACATTGATTGATTTGCAAATGTTGAACCATCCTTGCATACCATGGATAAATCTCACTTGGTCTGGGTGGATGATCTTTCTGATGTGCTATTAGATTTGATTGGCTAGAATTTTGTTGACGAATTTTGTTCATCAGGAGAATTGGTCTGTAATTCTCTGTTGCCCCTTTTTCAGCATTAGGAATTAAGGTGATGATGCTAGCTTCATAGAAAGAATTTGGGAGGATTCCCTCCATTTCAATTGTTTTGAATAGCTTGAGAAGAAGGGGAGTTAGATCTTTAAATGTCTGGTAGAATTCAGCAGTGAAGTCATCCAATCCTGGGCTTTTCTTTGTTGGGAGTACCTTTATTACTGATTCAATTTCTATCTTGGTCACAGTTCTGTTTAGGTTTTCTGTGTCTTCATGGCTCAGTTTAGGTAGGTTATATCTGTCCGGGAATCTATCCATTTCTTCTAGGTTTCTCAGTTTCTTGGCATACAGCTCTTTGTAGTAATTTCTGTTGATTTTTTTTTTTTATTTCTGTAGTGTTTGTTATTACACTTCCTTTTTCATCTCAAATTTTATTGATTTGGGTCTTTTCCCTCCTTTTTTGGTTAGTTGGGCCAATGATGTGTCAGTTTTGTTTATGTTTTCAAAAAACCAGCTCTTTTGCTGATATTTTATGTTGTGTTTTTGTTTCAATTTTATTTCCTCTCTAATTTTAATTATTTCTTTTCTCCTACTAGGTTTCAGTTTGATTTTCTGTGCTTTTCCTTGGTCCTTGAGATTAATTGAAAGCTCATTTATTTGGTGCTTTTCTAATTTCTCGATGTAGGTATGAATTGCTGTTAATACAACTTTTGCTGTTTCCCATAAATTTTGAGATTTGTGTTATTGTCTTCATTTGTTTCTAAAAATTTTTTTTATTTCTCTTTTGATTCCTTCTATGACCCACTGTTCATTTAGGAGTATGTTGTTCAGTCTCCATGTATTTGCATATGCTCTAGGGATTCCTGAGTTGCTGATTTCCAGCTTCATCCCATGTGTTCCAAGAATATGCATGCAATGGTTTCAGTTTTTTGGAATTTTCTGAAACTTGGATTATAGCCCAGGATGTGATATATCCTAGAGAAAATTCCATGCACAGGTGAGAAGAATATGTATTTTGCAACTGTAGGATGAAAAGTGCTGTAGATATCTGTTAAGTCCATTAGGTCTATAGTGTCAATTGACTCTGTTGTTTCCCTTCTGATTTTCCATCTGGTAAATCTGTCTGTAGCTGAAAGTGGGGTATTGAAGTCCGCCACTACTATGGTATTGGAATCTATGTCTCCCTTTAGATCCATTAACATTTCTTTCAAATAGCCAGGTGCCCTGTAATTAGGTGCAGATATGTTTATAATAGTCACATCTTCCTGTTGAATTGATCCCTTAATTATTATATAGTGTTCTTCTTTGTCTCTTTTAACAGTTTTTGTACTGAAGTCTATTTTGTCTGATGTTAGGATGGCTATACTAGCTCTTTTTGGTTTCTGTTAGCATATCTTTTTCTGTCCTTTCACTTTAAGTCTGTATGTAACTTTCTTGGTGAGATGTGTTTCTTGTAGGCAGCCAGTCTCTATCTTTTAACTGGGAAGTTGATGCCATTTACATTCAAGGTGACTATTGATAATTAACAACTTTACCCTGCCTTTTTTCCATAAATATTCCTATTATTTACTTTGAATTTTCTTTGTACTTTTACTGAGAGATTTTCTTCCTTTACCTTCTTTCATAATGATGACTGTGTTTCTGTGTGCAGCACATCCTTAAGCATCTTTTGTAGGGCTAGGCGAGTGGTGACACATTCTTTCTGTTTGTGATGGAAGGTCTTTATTTACATCACCTTCATTCATAAATGAGAGCTTTGTAGGGTACAATATTCTGGGTTGACAGTTTTTTTTCTCTTAAGACTTGGAATATATCTCACCATTCTCCTAGACTGTAGGGTTTCTGATGAGAAATCAGCTATGAGTCTAAATGGAGATCCTCTGAAAGTACTCTGGTGTTTCTCTAGTGCACATTTTAGAATCTTGTCTTTATGTTTTACTGTGGAGAGTTTGACTACAATGTGTCATGTGAAGATCTTTTCTGGTCATGTCTATTAGGCTTTCTATGTGCTTCCTGTACTTGGATGTCCCTTTCTTTTTCCAAATGAGGGAAGTTTTCTGCAAATATTTCACTACAAAGGCCATCTAATCCATCCTCTCTTTCCACACCTTCAGGAAATCCTAAGACCTGTGTGTTTGGTCATTTGATAATATCCCATAGATCTCCAATACTGTTTTTTAGTTTTCTAACTTCTTGTTTTTTCTAGTTTGACTTTAAAATTTCCAGAGAATTGTCTTCTAGCTTGGTTATTTCTTCTGCTTAACTGAATCTGTTGTTAGGACTTTCCACTGCATTTTTATTTGTTTCATTGAATTCTTCATTTCCAAGATTTCATCTTGATTTCTCTTTAAGATCTCAATTTAATGGGAGGAATTTTCTTTCATGTCACATACAGATTTCATGAGTTCATGGATTACTTCGAAGTAATCCCGTGATCAATTTTTTGAATTTCATTTCTGGCATTTTTTCTTCCTTTTCCTCTTCACATGCTAATATTGAAGTGTTGTGTTCTTTGGAGGTCATAATGTTGTCTTCCTTATTCTTGTTTCTTGAGCTGCTGCATTTATTTAGAGGTATTTGTGGACATGCTTGTTATTTT